>CM020216.1:36948596-37693596 GCA_009819775.1 Phoenicopterus ruber ruber
TGCTGTAGCATAGCCTACAGCGTACCAGGTGAATGCCTAACTCAGACCACGGAAACATCTTAGGAGTAATCTATGAACACTGAGTCCAGTATTTAGGATGTGAGATTGGTGGATGCAAAAGCCTTACTATTTCAACATTTGGCAAGTATAGTAAATATTGAATGACTCAAAAGACTCAATTCAATATCACTATTTCTGAAATAATGAACTGAACTGAAAAAAAAAAAAGCAATATCTAAGTTAGCTATTCCCCCCCCCCCAATTATTTATACCACTCCAATATCCTGCTACTCCCCAACATATTACAGGATCAAAGGTTGTTAACTGATAAACTTTCTGTTTCCCAGTATATACATGGCCTTGATTTTGGAGTGAAGGGTGAGGATATTTGTATTTAGATTATACTCTGTGTTAGTGGTAGTATTTTAAAGAAAATGAGTGAGAAAGAAGATAACCCATATTCTCTAATCTCATAAAGGTTTTACAGTTGGAGTATGTTTAAAAGTCAATAGATTTGTATTTTAACTTGCTGTAAAAGAAGTAAACTCTAAAAGAAGGATATTGTTTACTGTATGTATTATGTACAAAATAGCATTCCCTTACTAAGGAGAATGTGTGTAGGTGCCAAGCTTCCTATGACTTTGTAATCATGGTCATTTGGTTTGTGTGTGTTGGTGTTGGGGAATGTTTGAAATGTCTTTATGTTAAGTTAGCCTTTCCAGTATTTGATCATCAGTCCTGCAGAAATACTATTTTATAAATATGAAGTAGAATTTAATACTCAGATGATTTCAGGAAACAGTTTTCTGGTTTTAGCAAAATTTTATTTTAACATCTGTTTTAAAGCATTAATAAGAAAGTAGATGTGTTGTGCATACCTTCAAATTATATGTATGGTAAGTATATATAGATGACTCCCAAATATATCTGTTATTTGTTATGTTTTTACATGCCAAAGTGATTGTTCTTTTTTGAACTTCTTGTTGCTGTGGTGTTGGTAAATAACTCTTAATTGAGTGTGTTGAGAATCTTAGTTATTTTTGGCCTCCTCTTATTCCTTAATTTTATGATACAGCACTGCCTGTAATAAATAAGTGAAGCATTCGAATTCATGAGATGTTTCTCTTGCAGCTCCAAAGCTCCTACCTTCAATGAATTTAAGTACCTGCACTGTTTAGGAAAGGGTTGTGTCTGCAGCAATAGCTCTAGAAAGAGATGAAAAGTTATCACAGAATCACAGAATGGTTGAAGTTGGCGGGTACCTCTGGAGGGCATCTGGTCCAACCTCCTGCTCAAGCAAGGTCACCTGGAGATGGTTGCCCAGGACCACGTCCAGATGGCTTTTGAATATCTCCAAGGAGGGAGACTCCAGCCTCTCTGGGCAGCCTGTGCCAGTGCTCAGTCAGCCTCACAGTAAAAAAAAGTGTTTCTTGATGTTCAGACAGAGCCTCCCGTGTTTCAGTTTGTGCCCATTGCCTCTGGTCATGTCACTGGGCACCACTGAAGAGGGCCTGGCTCCGTCCTCTTTGCACCCTCCCTTCAGGTATTTATACACATTGATGAGATTTCCCCCGAGCTTTCTCTTCTCCAGGCTAAACAGTCCCAGCTCTCTCAGCCTCTCCTCAAATGTGAGGTGCTCCAGTCCCTTCATAATCTTTGTGGCCCTTTGCTGGACTCTCTCCAGTATGTCCAGAACTGTACACAATATTCCAGATGTGGCCTCACTGGCGCTGAGTAGACCTCGACCTTCTGGCAACACTCTTCTTAATGCAGCCCAGGATACTGTTATCTGCCTTTGCCGCAGACGTTTTCTTTCGAATTTCCTTTAGTTATGCAGACTTCCCTTTAAAATTTGCTGTTTTGAAGGTGTTTGAATGAGAGGAGCCTGAGGTAAATGCTTCTCTTGCAGACTTTATTTTTTTCTGAGCAGATCCCATAGTTCCTTTTTTGTCCTTCTTCTAGAAGGTGTACTTGTACTGGGTTCTGAAGCAGAAAAGATCTGAGGCGCTATACTGTTCAGAGAGGGCTGTTTGGTGTATATAGCATAGAGGTTATAGGAAATGAGGACACACAAGCATCTCTGACAGGTGCTGCTTATAAAGTTTGTTGGGTCATGTAGTTGAGCATGCAAAATCCTTCAGCAGTTATAAAGATAAAATATATAAATTATACTACCTGTAATTTTTCTGGCTTTCCTGCCAAAGGTTGCACCAAGAAATTAGTTCCAGTTTATAAACCTTTTAATTACTTGAAACTTATTTATAGTATAGTCTCATATATTTAATCTTACAGGCTCATGAGCGACTGGAAGATTCTAAACTTGAGGCTGTCAGTGACAACAACCTGGAGCTGGTGAATGAAATTCTCGAAGACATCAGTCCCTTAATAAATAAAGATGAAAATATTGCAGAATTGGTTGGAATACTCAAGGAGCCTCATTTTCAGGTGCCACCTTTTTACTGTATATTACCAACTTACTGTGTCAGTATCCACATATGGATCTAGGAATACTAATGAAACAAAACCTGAACTGTAGCAAACTTTAATATGTAGCATTTTACTCCAAATGAAAGGTAAAGCAGAAGCTGTGTGGGGTTAAGAATGAGCATGACTTTATCCTTTGATGTCACCTCAAGAATATCTTCAGTCATTGTATTAAAATCCACTTGTGTTACTGTTACAAGTCTTGGACAAACATTTGCTTCCTATATGACTGGAGTATTCCATAACAATTCCCTGAAAGCTTCATCCTTAGCATTTCCATTTCCAGGTGGTCTCAGTTCCTGGTACTGATCGTTCTGCACTTCGGTTCAGCTGTTGGCATTCTTATGTGTAACATGTACAGTTTGCAGAGTGAAGGAACGTGATTCTTCTGTGATGTGATCTGCACTGCAGCTTAAGTTGGGACTCTGCATCTGTCTCACTGTGGCTCTGCTTAACATAAATGAAGTTTTGACATACACTTGTCAAAAGCAGATGTTTTTCCATAGCTGCCGTTCTATTACCAGCTTCCATATTGACCCTTGAAGATTAGGGTATGTAAGTCCTTGGTAGATTGCGGACTTCCTAGGCAGGCTTCAGCTGACTTTAGTACTTAGCTATAGTATCCTGTAGAATAACATAAGCGAACCTTTTGCCACAGTATAAACGTGCTTCTTTTGGCAGAGTCATAGACATTTTTTTGGTATATGAATTTAAACACATGGTTTTTTCCTAAATTTTGTTATACATTATACAAACGTAGCAGTGAGGTGCATTACCATTTAACATAGACAAACACTGGAAATGCTGTCAAGCTCTGGCCTGTTGGAAGAAGGAACACTTTCAGAGCTCACCTTTTGAGGTAGTAGCTATTCTGAGTGATGGCAGTTCCTCTGCCTCTTCTGAAGAGCCGTATGTTGGCCTCCCTTGTGCTCTTGTCCAGAAGGGCATCATAACTAAGGGATCAAAGACTATGACTTGGAGACTTACTGGTGAATAAACCTTCAAATCAGTCTTTGATCCCTTAGCAGAAATTGGTACTGGAAAAGGAGAGGATGAGTTTGGAGGAATTGGTAGTTACAATGCAAAAAGATTGGAATTGGGGGCCAACAGGTGCAGTGACAGACCTGACAAACATCCATTGTGTTAGATAGAGAAACTAAAGCTGACAAGTCGAAGAGGATGAATCAAAAGATGAAAAGGACTTAAGTGAAGAACTTGCTGGAGTAGACTGACTCTGAAAGGCACTGTAGTGATGGTCTCTGAAGAAAGATGGCGAAGACCAGGGACCGACTGGGCAAAGAATCTTTGTGGTAGAGACTGGAAATGGCTTGTAGGAGACTGAGATCAAGTAAGAATTTTAATCAGGGTGAATAGCCAATACTAAGGCAAACCCAGCATTCATTCCTGTTCAGTGGTCATATTTACAGAGAGGCACAACATGATGCCGGTGTCAGTTACTCTATTAGTTCAGGCTTAAGCAACTTACATATTTAATTTAAAAGTTCCAAAGTAGTTGGTGAACAAAAAATGCCAGTATTTATGTTAGTTCTTGTATATTTTTTGTTGTTTGATTTATAAAGAGCAGACTTGAAATTGCATATATGCTACATTAACTTGACAGGTTTGCTCTGATCTTCTGTTAGTGCTTCCTAATTGTACATTAAAGGTCCATTTAACAAATATCTCTTCTGTTTTCCTTCCCTGTCCCCAGCAGTAGGTGTCTAGTGAAGACTGTAAGGCTAGAACAAGCCAACAGTGATACCTTCCAAAATGTTTTGTGAGGATTTAGTGATTTGTTGCTCAGACTTCTGAGTAAGAAGTAGTATCATCCATCTGTGGTGGTGTTCTCTTCCATCAGCTTGTTTAGTTGTTTTTTTAAACCTGTGTAAAAATCTGGCATTCACAACGTGCCCAGCAGAGTGGAGACTATGCTGGTTTGGTTTTGAGACTGTCTCCTGTCAATTTCACTTAATATCCCCTTGCTCTTGTGTAGGAAGAGAATGAACAGTTTTTCTTAATTGGCTTCTCCATGTTACTCGTGATTTGAGAGACCTCATTGTATGTGTGTGTCTGTCTCAAATAAATAAAAAGAATATACAGCTTCCCAGAGTCATTCACAGCAGCATGGATTTATGAAGCATGTAATAATTTCCATTGCATCTCCTACTCATTGCTTAAAAATTCCTAGTATTTGGTTTGCCTTTTTAAGAGCTAGTGAATATAATAGAATAGAATAGTTCAGTTGGAAGGGACCTAGAACTATCATCTAGTCCAACTGCCTGACCACTTCAGGGCTGACCAAATGTTAAAGCATATTATTAAGGGCATTGTCCAAATGCCTCTTAAACACTGACAGGCATGGGGCATCAACCACCTCTCTAGGAAGCCTGTTCCAGTGTTAGACCACCCTCTCAGGAAAGAAGAGGTACCTCTAGGGTCGGTGAACATAGAACTGGGTTGGTTTTTTTGTTTGTTTTGGTTTTGTACTGTTTACACCTCTGAAATACCACTTCTGAGTCTGTCAGTTAATATGTTAAATTACGATTGTGTTTTCCCTTGCAGTCTGTATTGAATTTCATTTGCCTTGTTCTCACTCTGTTGCTCATGAGGTGCTCCTGCAGGTTGCAGTCAGTTGTTTTACGCCTTGAATAGTTTAGCAGCATCAGCAAACCCTGTCATTTCACTTTTCACCCGCATTTCCTAGATCACTTATCTGACATGTCAGGGTATTGGCAGTGTAGAACTGAGCCCAGATGCCTGTGGGAAATCCCCTGGTGACATGAATTGTGAAAACTAATACTATATTCCTAGCCCAGATTTTTCTGTCTTTTAACTATTTTTTTCAACCACTTGAGTCTTACTGTTTATCCTATAGTAGCTTTGTTTCTTGTCCTGGCTCCGGCTGGAATAGGGTTAATTTTCATCAGAAGCTGGCCAGGGTCTATTCTATACCATGTGACAGTCACGCTCACTATATAGAGTAGGATAGCGCAAGGGCGGGATCGCTGCTGGGGAGTGGGCTGGATGTTGGGTTCTGGGTGGGGAGCGACTTGTGCTGGGAAGCACTGCTGAGTACACTCTGTTGTTGGTATTGTTGGGGTTTCTTGTTTGTTTGTTTTCCTTTGTTGTCCTGTTAAACTGTTGTTGTTAACCCATGAGTTTTGCCTTTCTTTTTCCCGATTCTCTCCCCCATCCTATGGGGGGGGGGGGGGGGGGGGTGGTGGCAGTGGCAGTGGCAGTGAGCGAGTGGCTGCATGGTGCTGAGCTGCTGGTTGGGGCTAAACCACAGGACTTGTATCCACTTCGCATAATGGACAAATCCACTGTGAAAGGCTGAAGCCTAATAGTGAGGGCAAAGTGCGAGTTTTCCATCTTTGCTGGAAATTTCCATCATTGCATGTGCATTTTGGTTTTGGTCGAAGACAAACTATTGACCACCCATGGAAAATAAAATTTTTTTAATCATTCTAAAACCAGCTTAACACACATTTCTTTGAAAGACTTTGATAAAGGATTCTATCAAAGGCCTTTTGGAAATTGATCTATATTATCAACTGCAACTGCCTCGCTGCCATGCTTGGTGACTCTTTCAAGGAACTTAACTACATTTGAGAAGCATAACTTGCCTTTATTAAAGCATGTTGATGGTTTCCCATGATCTATTTTGTCCAATTATTCTGTTTTTTATGGAATCTTCTTCTAATTTGTTTAATATCAACATCAGACTTACTGGTTCACAGTTTGTTGATTCTTCCTTGGAACCCAGTTTAAAAATTCATGTCATAATTATTGCATGCTATGAACAAGATTGCATGCTGCTTCTTCCACTGTACTGTTGAGTGAGTCATGGGTATGTAAGGGAAATAAGCTATTCCTAGAGCTCCCTACTTCATTTGCTGCAAAACCTGGATGGTACAGAAAGAATTGGGTACAAAAGGAAGAGAAAAGACTATTTGATGGTTAAGATAATTAAATGCTACCCTGGAGAACTAACCTCTCCTTCACTCTGTCAGAATTAGAGTTCATTTTAAAACAAACAAGCAGACAAAAAAAGTCTAAAGCAGCTTTAACCTGTTTGTTTGGGTTTTTTTTTCTTTTCTAAGTGCCTGTTGTGAGGCCTTCAGTCTCATTTGCAGAAACAATGAATGGTTTTGGCTTTTGCATACAGGCAAAAAGCAGCTAGCTACTTACTTTTTAAAAGTAGATCTGATGAGATTCAGTTTGGAAGCCTAAAATTAGGGTGTGCTTTTTGGCCCTTAATTTTGTGCTTCCATTCCCCATCTGGAGGCAAGCAACAAAGACAACTGAGGCCAAAGTAGTAGTATTTTCATTAAGTGTTTTTATTTAACCGATATCATAGTTATGACCACTCTAGAAGAGCTTCTAGGGAAATTTGCAGACCAAAATGTGGACACAATATTCTTTCTAAGGCTTGGAGAGGCTATATATCTTTATCTCTGAAAAGGAAACAGAAAATTAACTAAATAATCAAGAAATAAGTGCTATCCTTTCTGCCTTATTTGGTGCAAGGAGGCATATTCCAAATTCTGCAAGAAGGGGCCTGTAAGGAAGAAAGAAAAAATACAATGTCATTTGTAATTATAGAAAATGTAGTTCACATCCTTTCTCAAGTTCAGTAAATGTGTAAACAAGCCACCTTGACTTGACTCTTTTAAAGTTTCATGGATGCTATTGTGTAACTGTTTTAGAGGCCGATTCTGTATTTTACAAATGAATGGTGCCACTTTCTCACAGCGTCATGTTACAGTTGTAACCTACCTCGGCATACAAGTATCAAATGCAGTATACAAGTCATCAGGGGAATAGCTTATTTGAATGTATCATTTAGTGCTGAAAATACCGAATTACAGAACTTGATTTCTTTTACATGTTTTTACAGAATATACATTGGGGAGGGGCTGGCTTCTGGAGTACAGGTGCATGTATAGTTATACTATTAAGTTTGACTGTCTGTTCCTCCCTTTTCTCGTTTCTCCTTTCATTCCTTTCTTTTTCTTTCCTTCCACTTTTTACCCTTTTTAGTTTTAAATAAACTTTTCAGGGGTCAAAGTGTGGAAGATAGTAAGTTCTTATGAGTTTCACAGTATTGATGACTGGCCTGATGGCCAGTATGTATTGAAGAGCCAGCTGGCACATGCAGTGCATAGAAAAGGCTATAGCAAGTCTTGCCAGACAGTAGCTGGAGAGCAGAAGAGAGGAATGGTGAGAGGGGTTGCCTTGAGGGAAGAGGGAGGAGTTGAAAGTATCACACTGTTGGAGTGGTTAAACATGCAGAAGAATCACTTCTGCTGCTTATGGACGAACTTGTTCAGTTACTTTCACCTTTCCAGAATTATGCAAGCCATTCATCCTAAATAGTAGATTCTGCTGGCAATAAAATACTTATTCTGAAAAGCAGCCAATGTTTTCTTCTAATAGTTAGCTTTATAATGGCTAATCTATACCTTTAAAATGTTTCATTTAGAAAAGTGATCTTAAGTTGCCTTCTAGACAGATCTTAATTTATAGGGTTATTTTTCCCACATATTCATGCCTCCTTACCAGCCCCCCAATTTCTCTAAGATCTTAAATGATTTCCTCGCTTTTCCAGAACAGCCTTTAAAAATGTCTTCTTTTCACATGTACATTAGGGGCCTGCAGTCCATTTATTAAGTTCCAATATTTAAACAAAACAGTGTTATCAGAGGAAACTAGCACATATTTAGTGCATAAAAGAGTAACAGAAATACTTTAAGTACTTCTGAGACCTGAAGTGTTAGGAAGGAGTCCTGAATTCAAGACCATATAGTTGTTCTGCTCTTGTGTATACCTCCCACCCCCAGTCCCCAATTTGTAATTTAATTGTTCTATTGGATCACAGTTGGGGAAATAGTTATCATATAGGGCAGGCAATGATTCATAATTTGTACAGATTGTGCTGAGAATTTTTTTAGGAAAAACAAATTTTGAATTTGAACTTGTCTTCAGCACTGTAGAGAGCCTTGGATGTTTAATGTTTCTTTGTTTACTGAATTTTGAATTACTTTTTTTTATTATTTTTTTATCTGTCAAATAAGTACAGCCACAGAAAACTACTGTAAATAATTCAATATATTCTAAGTTTATGGCATACTTTATGACAGTGTCTTGCATAAAGGGGCCATACTGTCTGCCACAGGACTGTATGTCCATTGTGCGTTATCTCTTGTGATATGCAGAGAGTTCTTCTAAATGCCTTATTCTGGCAACATTGCCATTTTTTCAGTTTTTTCCTTTCTACAGTTATCCAGTCTTGGATAGTCAGCTGATCCTGTTTACATATGCTGTATGGAGGAAACTTTGAACCATTTTATAGTTGTTGATTATTCAGTCCATGTTGTTTTGCAGACTGTGGCAGTGGTTTTATAAGTGTTCTAGCACCAGTATAGGAAAGGTCAGATTCCAGGGGAGTCTGGAGTTGCAGGAGCACAGGATATCACTTTTTCCAATACCGTAGGAAACAAACAAATGAAGTTTATGCAGCTGTATTTCTCAGATCACTCAACCATATTACTGAAATAAGAAAGTAACTGTGAGCGACATAAAATGTTGGAGAGTAGTCTGACAGTGGATACAGACACATGTTGCCAGGTGGCTTTGTTTAAGTGTTCTTCAGGACTCTATACTGTGACCTGGCTGGCTGGAAACAGTCTTGTAAAACTGGTATAGATTCTTGAGTTTCAGAACTGAGAGTTAGGTATGGGAAGGTAGTAAATTAACTGTGGCTTGTTTTAAGGAAACCAACTACTTTTCTTAAAGAAACCATTTTATAACTGTGGGCAGCAATGTACAATCCCTGACAGTCCTCCTTCTGTGACTCAGTCATCATGTAAATAGCAGGAAAAAGATTTTACAATTGAGAGATGGTTAAGTAGTAGTTGAAAGACATCATGCTTGTCCATGAAACTGAGTGAATAGATAGGATCAGAATGTGGATGATGGGATCAGATTTAAGAACTGAAGAATCTTACAGAGCATGTTAATTTGCAAAAGATGGCACAGACTGTTTGCTTAGTAGTCTTTTTTGACTGTGGGTCAGATTACAATCCATAAATTATATGATTGTTAAGGGCAGGGGGCTGTACAAGCCTGGTTACGTGTAAGGCTTCATGAGAAATCTAGTGGTTTGTGGCAGAAAGTTTGGTAACAATTTGTTCTAGTATGTGACCAAAAGAGAAAACTGGAAGTATCCTATTGTTGGTGGTAATGTGTTAAAATGTGTAGTTGATACTAATTGGTTTCATTTTGGACATGTAGAAAGATCCAAAATGTTGCTTGCAAACATTGGCTAACAAAGATCTGTTCTCCCGTTTTCTGGATTGGATCTGTCTTGGATAATGAAGAATTAGAAATTGGTACCATCTGACAGCTGCTTGATTTAAATAAATGATTGTTTTTCCTATTTAATTTGATTTGGTTTCTGTCCACAGTATCAGAGCAGCCACAATAAGCAGCTGTCTTTACAGTCTTAATGGCAGGAACAGAATCGGTGAATTGGTACCTCCTTCTAACCTCAAGTTGAAATATCAGCAGGGTCATTGTGTAATGGGCAGATTAAAATGACTGTTCAGGTTTGTGATGCTTTGAGGGCTTGCGTGTTGAGCTTAGCACTAAACTAACATGGTGCCACAACTTTTAGGTTAGAGGTGACTTACAGAAGGATGGAGCAGACTGCATAGCAAAATTGTTAAATTTGCTTAAATGTTGCCTGCTCACCCGCTCTACTTTCTAGTAGTTTGCTGTCTTCCTCTGACGTGTGCATGTCACTATCAATGATAGTCTCTATGATGTCCTGTCCTTGGTGTCTTCTCTTTAGGTATTTATTTGACACCAGTCAGTGATCTAACTTAAGACCATATGTCATCAGGTCACTGTTTGAGGCCGAGGAGGCATCTCCTCTACTTCCTTCTTTTCCTCTTCCTATATCTGTCAGTGAGACTCTCCGTGCTACAGGATGCTTTATCTTGAACTACTATATATGGTGGTTATAGGGCATCCCTTTTCCTCTTTAAAACAGAAAGTCTCCAATGTCTAATTTCACAAACGAGTTTGATCTCGTTTTACCTTTATGTATTGTCTTACAAATAATTGCTTTAAATCTTCAAGTATCTTTTACAAGAAAATCAGGTCTAAATTGCATTGTCTTCCAAAGGTGATTATATTTATTTGGATCTCTTCCTTTTGCTTTGTACTTATGTATGTGGACTGGTAAAAACACCATTAACTGTAAGGTCTGAGCTCTTGTCTTCCAAAAAGTGAGTTCTGTCAACTTGGATTCATTTGTTGCTAGAATTCTGCCTTGGCTTTATGCAAGCAGAAAGCACTCATTCTGCAGATTGCTAGAAATCCTTGCATACCTGTAATTATCTTTAATTTATAGTTACTTCTAAATTACTGTGGAAGAAAATTTTATTACATTAAACACAAGTATCTAATGATGAGTTATCTTATTTTTTTTTGCAGTGGGTTGTTCGTTTACTTTAAACATTTGCTCAGATACTGTCTGATTAGGTGAAAGACTATTTTAGGTACTCCTTTTTCGATCTTCTTCCCTGCAAGTTCCCATATTCCTCCCAAATTCATTACATTTCTCCTATACTTCCATAAGAAGAAGCATTTGGATTTACAAAAGAGACCATATTTGCCAAGACAGTAGGCTTATCAGGCCATGTGAGTACTTGTATTTCATACAAACATGAAAGTGAATTTTTGCTCTGTTCCATGTGAAGTAGGAGTTTTAAGATCTGATCCCAAAAGGGCAGTTTCAGTGGTTATTCAGCACTAAATCCTTTCGCAAATGGTTATTTCATGATTTTAAAAAGGCTTTTTCTGTTTCTTTACAGTCACTCTTGGAAGCACATGATATTGTGGCTTCAAAATGTTATGATTCCCCTCCTTCTAGCCCAGAAGTCAATAATTCTTCAGTGAACAACCAGATTGTTCCAGTAGATGCTATTCGTATTCTTGGAATTCACAAAAGAGCAGGAGAACCACTGGTAAGTAATTGAAGATGAGTGTGTCTTTAATTTAAAGTGTGGGTGAGAGTGTTTGCATGTGCCTAATTTCTTGCATTCTGTTTTAATTCTTTCCATTATTATGTCGTGTAATTTAATGGGTGATAGGATCGGTATTGAGAGGTTGAAATAAGAATATATTTGTGTGTTCTCCATCCTGTTCTCTTTAAGAAATTATGTGATAGTGAATAGGCTGTCACTAGGCAGAATGACTTGCTAGCATAACTGACTAACACAACATCTGTTTGGTCCTGATACAAAATGACAGGACTGCATGCAATCAAGAACAATACAGTCATTGTTCAGTCATATGAAAACCTTGTCTGAAAGCACTTGTGTGTCACCTGACGCTTATCTGTGTATTAGGAACTCTTACACTGTAGTAAGTATTACTGTCTGTTTTCATTGGGGTAGATAGACTATCCCATAGCTGTATATTTTTGCTTGAGATAATGGTAAAATGAAATTGAAATTCAAACAATGGTAAACTAGGTGTCACATACCTCTTTCAGGGTGTTACGTTTAGAGTTGAGAACAATGATCTGGTAATAGCACGAATTCTTCATGGCGGAATGATAGATCGACAAGGTCTTCTGCATGTAGGTGACATTATTAAAGAGGTGAATGGCCATGAAGTTGGAAACAATCCAAAAGAATTGCAGGAACTGCTCAAAAATATCAGTGGCAGTGTCACTCTGAAGATTCTTCCCAGCTACAGAGACACTGTTATTCCTCAACAGGTCGGTAGCACTTTTCTAACAATTCCATCAAAAGAACTTTTGCTTGGTACTTTATCGCATAAGATTGTTTTAAGATTTTGGATTAGACATATATTGATTATTTTGTGTGTTTAATGCCAGCAGGAAGGCTAAAATGTAATGCAGATACCTGTATTCACCTTTAAGTACATTTTGGAAATGAGTTTATTCAGTAGATTAATATCATGCTTTATATGCCTGCTTAAAAAATTCTGATTAGTATCTAAGATTGAAAAGTGTTTGTATACTTCCAAGCATGTTTTTTTGACATCCAGTGACCTCTGATGACCTAGCCATGGTCACACTGCATGTGTTTATAACATGATCAGTGTCCAGGTAATCTGTTTCATAGAATTCAGAAACATATTGAACTCAACAGATGAGCTTGAACTTGCTGACTTAAGTAGGAACTTGGATGGTGGCTATTCCTTATCCCTTTGTTGTTGATGTAGGCTGTCAATTTCTCCACTGCGGAACTAACTTGTTGCTCTAAATCAGTGCATTTCAAACCACAGGAGTAAGACACTCCTTCAGGTAGTGGGTCTTAATGCCCGTGACTATAATAGACTATGCTTACATTGAGCAGATGCTGAGGGAATGTGCTGTATTTGAGGCAGGTGCACTGCTTCCTTTGCTCCCCATGCTGGTAGAAAAAAGTCAAAGATGTTTCCAATCTACTGATGCAACTTCCTGTTTCTTCTCCTGCATCAAATTTGAGTCTTAAGCAGTCACATATCTTGTTTGTTTTAAAACTTTGAGTTCATGGCAAAACTAATTCCTAAGATTCCACAAGCCGTGAAGACATTGCTCACATTCTGAGAATTTTTTTGTATTTTTAAGTTATTTCAAGTCAGAATACTGAGTTTTATATTCTGAAATGCAAAAATGAGTGTTTTGTAATACATTGTCCAAATAGAACAGTTGGCTTTTTATTTTTATCATGAAGTTCCTTCAGCCAAGGTTTACACTGCTGATTATTTCTACTCCCTTAGCTGGTATATGCCAGTTTTTTCCATAGATTGTATTTTCTTGCCAAATGCAACCTTCATCATGTCAAACTTTTTATGCTGTAGGTAAAGACATTACTTCAGTTTGACAGATAAATTAGCAAGAATGTATTTTATGTTTAAGCTTTGTAAATTTTTACACATTTCAGGTTTTTGTGAAGTGTCATTTTGATTATAATCCATATAATGACAACCTCATCCCATGCAAAGAAGCAGGTTTGAAATTTTCTAAAGGAGAAATTCTTCAGATTGTAAACCGGGAAGATCCAAATTGGTGGCAGGTTGGTAAAAAGATTAAAAAGTAAAATAAAAAACTAAAAACTTCACTGGTTGCCTTAATAATAAATTCTTTAAACTGTGATGTACTTCCATTTAACAGTAGATATAAGAAAAAATATTTACACTGCAATCCAATTTCAAGCTAATATCAAGATGGTAATTGAAATATTAGAGAAAATTGAATGGTATAAATTGTATATGTAACACTCGTTTTGCTATTACTAGTATTTGTTTGTCTTTGTCCTTGTATTGTAAGCCTAGACGTTCCAAAATCAGTTTAAGTGGACAATTTCTAGCAGAAGGTCTTAGGTCAACTGTGTTAATTGTGGTAAACCTTCCCTGACAGCGACTGTGGAAGAAGTGGACCCCTTCCTGAGTGCTCAGAGTTGAAGAGAGAGAGGAAAATTGACCCTGTGGATTTGAAGAGGGGTTAGAATAGCTATTTGGAGAAGCTGTATCTTTTATTTCCACAGTGGTGGTCAATGTCTGTGAGCTGTAACATGCATGTTCATAATCAAAGTGTTTGGCACTATTTCAAATATTAACAGTTCATCCTGCTTTAAGGTTGTATTTCTGCATTCAGTCATTTGGTAGAAATGTAATCCAGTGCTAATGCCATTTTTATTTTTTCAAGACACTATACACATAATTAAACATCATCAGTGCCTTTGAAAATGGGACAAGTAAACCTTTAAGATACTTTTCTCAACTGAGTCTGTTGCAAGTATTGCTATGCAGATCACGGCACTGGGAAGAAAAGTTAGTTTTCCATGTGCTGTCTAGAAATGCTAGACTGTTACTGAAAACTTGCTAACTGTAAAAAATCAGTTAGTCATAGGTAAAAGCATACAAGTTGAAAAGCAAACAGTTCCTGTTAGCAAGAGACAGGCCAACTAGTTATAGAGAAGAAAAGTGTAACATTTTTTGTGTGTTAAGCTTGCTGAGAATTGAGCTAGCCATGAAATTATTTTATAGAGAATCTTAGCCAAATTTTCATTACCAGGAATATTTCAGTTACTAAGATTTTAAATATGTAGTTACTTAGTGCAAAAAGCTTGAAGGCATGATTAGGCATGTGTTAATGGCATTCACTGTTTGTGAAATGACAGTTAATAAGCTGCACTGGAACCTGTTTGAAGCAGCTCAAGAATACAAAAGAAGTATACTGTTTACTGGAAAGTCTTGAGTTTTGTCACTTGAGAGTTCACTGTCTGGCGCCATAGAATTCCATTTAGGATTTTGATGCCAAAGGTTTATGGAGCTTACTAACTTAATGGGAACCGGTAATGAAAATTATGTCTAATTTAAGTTTCCTGAATTTTAATACTCAATGGCAAGACACTGTTACTGTAAGACAGAATTTTAATATCCACATCTGAGTTTGAATTTTAAAGTCTCAGTAGTAAACGTATCAATACTCACCATTGAGAAACTCTGGCAGTGTAAAAGTCAGTCAACACCATGGTGATGAGAAAAATGCTTCTCGCAAGTTACCTATGACTTTTTTGTTGTTGTTTTCCTCCAGGCTAGTCATGTCAAAGAAGGAGGAAGTGCAGGGCTTATTCCTAGCCAGTTCCTGGAAGAGAAGAGGAAGGCCTTTGTTAGGAGGGACTGGGACAACTCAGGTGAGATTTAATGAATTTCAGGAATAGCTTTTGCTCTGACTCCATTTGTTTTGCTTTTCCTGCCTTCAGGAAATAAACACTGTATGAGAATACATACACTATTGCACAATGCTAATTATTATATTTTGGCTTTGACTGAAGAACAAAGGCTAAAGTCTATGCTTAGTTTTCATAGATACATGAATCAGTTTTGCAACCTGCTGATCAAAAGCTAAATGAGGTGGGAAAGGCATAAGAATTAATTAGCTCTCTTTTTTTAATTATATTTTTATAGTATGCACTGAAAGTTAATAAATTAAACGTGTTTGATGGATTTTTCTGCTGCTTTTTACAGAGCTTTCTAGGAAAATTAATTTTTTCCCTGTGTTGGGTTCTTACTATACCATTTGATGTGTATGAAAATAGATGTGATCTCCTGCCCTAGAATATATAAAATTCTAAAATAGTCCTTGTAAATTTAGTTAATCTAAACTTGCTTATGTTCATGTAAATAAGCTTCGGAAAAACACATTGAACAAAAATGATGAGTTTGTCTCAATTTTTATTTCTAGGGCCTTTCTGTGGAACAATAAGCAGCAAAAAAAAGAAAAAGATGATGTATCTCACTACAAGAAATGCAGGTATCTCTTATTACATATGAATCAAAGTTCTCTAGGCTTCTAAACTTGCAGAGTCTAGTGTATCCAAAGCTGAAAGATCTGCAGATTTGATTATAAATTTGATGGATCAGATAGTTTTTAAGGTTTGAAAGCAATAGTGACCAGTGAAGATATGGTGGTGCTGAGTACATCTTTTGGTAGGTGGAAATCAGAGAAGACCTTTGTGTTAAAAGAGAAAAAAAATGAAAGCTTTGCTGCCAGCAGGTTGAGGGATGTGATCCTTCCCCTATACTCAGCACTGGTGAGCCCACACCTGAAGTGTACCGGGCTCCTCCCCACTGCAGGAGAGACATAGACATACCAAGATGATGAAGGGACTGGAGCATCTCTCCTATGAGGAAAGGCTGAGCGAGCTCGGACTGTTCAGCTTGGAGAAGGGAAGGCCCAGGGGGGATCTCATCAATGTATATAAATACCCAAAGGGAGGGTGCAAAGGGGACAGAGCCAGGCTCTTTTCAGAGCAGCCCAGTGACAGGACCAGAGGCAACAAGCAACAAGACAGGAGGTTTCCTCTGAACATCAGGAAACACTTTTTTATGGTGAGGCTGAGCACTGGCAGTTTGCCCAGAGAGGTTGTGGAGTCTCCCTCCTTGGAGATATTCAAAAGCCATCTGGACATGGTCCTGGGGCAACCATCTCCAGGTGACCTTGCTTGAGCAGGAGGTTGGACCAGATGCCCTCCTGAGGTGCCTTCCAACCTCAACCATTCTGTGATTCTGTGGTAACTCACCAACTGTTAATCACAGTTTTCCCATTCTGATCAACCTCGAATTTTCTGCTTGGAAGTAAAGGTAATAATCTGACTTTATGCTGTCCATGAAGGGGTAACTATTTTATTCCCATATCAATTTAAAGAAAGAACGTTTGTATCAGACTTAATGCCCTTTGAGTACTATTTATATTCACGTGTGGTCTGTTGATATATAGCAGGACTGCTTAATTTTTTTTCTTACAGTACTGACTGTGTATTAACTATTTTTTGTACACTTCTTGATGTAGAATTTGATCGTCATGAAATCCAGATCTATGAGGAAGTAGCCAAAATGCCTCCTTTTCAGAGGAAAACACTGGTCTTAATTGGGGCCCAAGGAGTGGGGCGAAGAAGTTTGAAGAACAGGTTTATAGTACTGAATCCTACTAGGTTTGGAACTACAGTGCCATGTAAGTTGTCAGCATTCCTATTGTAGTATCATACTTCGAGTCTCTGATTATCTGGAAAATACCTGATGTTTATCACAGTGATTCAGGGTAGGAGTAATTCTGTCAGAGTATAAAAATTGTATAGAGTGGGTAAACAAAAGGTTCTTCATCTTCTCAGACAACTGGACTAACATGACAGTGAAAATATTTGTAACTAGCAGTTAAATGTTACTGATGCTGCAGAAAAACAATTTTTGTATGTGCAGTATTTCAGTCTGCTAGGTTTCTTCAGTGTCAGTCACCATCAATTACTGAGGGGATTCTAGCAATTCCTAGTACTCTTCTGTAATGAACAGCCAGTGGAGTTTCTCAGGTCTGCTGTTTAGTTTTCCATCTGTAGAAGCACTCTAGGCATTATAAGTTGTTACTTTAGTATTAGAAATGCAGGTAAAGCAACAAACTTCCAATAAAACTGAAGTGTTTGTGATCTCCAAGGTTTGTATGATGATCTGATGCTTTAATACATCTAGCCTCAAGCCCATGATCTTTCTTTTTTTCTCCCTATCAGCTTCAGAAAAAAACCTCCTCCCTTACTGAGGCATTGTTTTTTCTTGCCTTCTTTCCAGATAGTTACTTTGCTCATTCACAAAACCTTTCTTTTTTTAACTGCCCCCTCCTGTTTGACAGCTGACCAGAGAAGTCCACCCTAGCCACGTTATTATTCTCCTCCTGCCACCTGCTTTTCAGAATTTCAAAACCAGTCTGTTCCCTCTGTTTTCAGTGGGCAAGAGGTAGATCTGGTAATAGGGGAGGAGGGACAGGTCTTAAAGATAAATTGTACAACATGAAGAGAGAACCAGTCTCTCTCCTCATTTGCTGAATCTCTTAACACCAAAACTGGCCAGTGCTCTAAGAAATGGTATGTGTGACTGATAACAACGTTGGCTTCTCAGTGTTATTTTTTTAAAGAAATCTTCCCCTGGGAATCTCATTATTTTATATTGGCAAAATAGTAAGAAATGTTTTATTACTTCTAAAATTCTTTATGCCCTTTTTAAAAAGCCCTCAAAATTACTGGTTTCTCTAAAATGCTATATAGATGCTTTGTTATATATACATATATATAAAAAAAAGTAATGCAACACAGTGTTAAAATGCCTTTACTTGGAGCTCTTGAACACCCTTCAAAGGCATAAAAATTAACTTTTCCAACCTAGCAATCTGACAATCTAATTATGCACATGCACTACATAATTTATTGTATCTAGAATCTCCTCTCTACTTTATATTTAGATTTTAAGTAGGATAAGCAGTAATCTCAGTTGGCCTCAGTTTCTTTGATTAGAAGAAAATTCTCCTGGTTATTCACAAACAAATATGTGTGGGGCTTTTTGGTTTATGGTTTGTTTTTTTTTTTAAATGGCTGAAATGGATCCACTTTGCTATGAGAAGAAGCATGTCTGTGGTGTTGAGTTCTAATCCAGCAAATGATGCTGTGTTTTTTCTTCAGTGTGGAGTGTGGACAGCTGAACTGTTAAGTCATCTTCTGGCTGTAAACTGTTAAAGTTCATTCCCCAAAATACGTTTCAAACCCATACAATTTTTTTTAAATTTTATTTTTCTTTTTTGGTATTGTATTAACCATTATAGTTTTAATCTTTCTGTAGAATCTTGGCTAAAACTAGATGTTCTAGTAATACGTTTATTGCTAACAGCTTCAGAAGATCGTTTCTCCTGGGACTTGAATTTTCTACAGTAATTAATTTGATAGGAATTGCTGGGAGGGGGAAAATGCTTTCCACTTGTGTCACCAAGTTGCACCAAGTGGTGACATGGTACCAAGTGGTGATACAAGTATTACCAAAGGGATCCATTCACTGTAATGTTTAATATATTCTAGAGTTCAAATCTAATTAAATGCAAGTAGTGGGCAGGTAGTATGGTGATAGGACAGCAAAGTCCGTAATGATCTGATTTGGTTTTTTTTTTAATTTTTTATTTTATTTTCACTTTCTTGCTTAAATAATGTCTGTACTGCACAGTGTAGCCAATACCCAAGATAGCTGCTAATGTTTTACTTAAATATTGGCTTTAATCCCTCTGCAGTGAATTTACCTTGCTTTAAAGGGTAAGTTGTCCTGGAAAGCAGCATTAGGTGGTCTCCACTAAGTTTCTGATATGGTGGCTGGGCTTATTCTGATATTTAAGCTAACTTTCTTTATAGCTAGCTCAGGTAATTCTAGAATAATTAATTAATCTGAATATGGAACAATTATAATTGTATATTAATGTGTATTATACTCTCCCTAACCTAATAGGCAGTCCAGTCTCATATTTGTATTCTAAATATAAAAAGAAAACATTCAATTTATATTTTAAATTTTTTGTTTAGTTACTTCACGAAAGCCAAGGGACGATGAAAAGGATGGGCAAGCATACAGATTTGTGTCACGAGCTGAAATGGAGATGGATATTAAAGCTGGCAGGTATTTAGAGCATGGAGAATACGAAGGAAATCTTTATGGCACCAAAATTGATTCCATCCTTGAAGTTGTTCAGACAGGAAGGACCTGCATCTTGGATGTGAACCCACAGGTATATCATTTATAATGTTACACTGCAAGTGTGGAGTATAATGTTGAAGAGGTATGCCTTTAAATTTGAAGGCTTCTTACCTGGTTTGAAGGTTACAATATCAACTGGATTCTTGCATTTGTGGCACTTAGTTGGAACGAGTTAGAAAGACGGAAAAAAAAAAACAGCTCAGATTCTGCATGGAAGAGGAGTCTTGTGGAGTAGTAAATAATCTTTTTAGCCAAGGAAAGAATGATGTTGAGCATTTCAAAAGGCGGTGTAGGAGTTTCTAAAATAGAAATAAAAATCTTCGCCTGTGTGTTTCTGCCCATTGTAACAGACTAGTTTTGCAGTGCCCCTTAAGTAACGGGGACATGTGGTGAGTCACCATCATACTTAGGTTTTTTTCTTTTCTTTTTCTTTGCTTCTAGGCCCTGAAAATACTGAGGACTTCAGAATTCATGCCCTATGTAGTGTTTATTGCTGCTCCAGAGTTGGAGACTCTGCGTGCTATGCACAAGGCTGTGGTAGATGCTGGAATTACAACCAAACTTCTCACTGTAAGCAGATTATCTCATATTTAGTTTGCTTTGAACAGAATGTTCTCAATTTTTTTTTTTACCTTTCATTTTAGATGTAATTTGTTCTGAAATTAATGTCTCTAAGAAAAGTTAGGCAAGACTTTTGCTGATTACTTAGTAGAAATTAATCAAATACTATGTATAAGGCAGATTGCTTCTTTCTTAAAAATAGACCTCTTACAGGGAAGTGTTGATTACAAAAATTACTTGTAATGTGTTCTTTGGGAAGTGTCACCTTGGATTATTTGCAGCAAATTGTAGATACCTGATGGTGGGAATTGTTCTTTTACATAAAAGAATGTCTTTCCTTCACTTTCCCCATCTCTGCCCCCAAAAAGTTTTGTTCAGGGTTGTCTTACAATATAGGTGTGCTTTAAAAATGGAATCTGTAATCCTTAGGAAAAATATTGCAGCCTATGTGAAAAAAAAACAAACCAACAACAGAATGTAACCAGGCCTTGTTTCCACTGCTGCAGCAGCACATGCTGACTGAGAATGGCTGCGAGCTGCCAGAACAAGAAACGTTGAATAGCTTCTCTTCCCCTTAAGTTCCTTGGATTTGTCATGTAAAGCGAAGTGGCACATTTTATTCATTAGATTTTCTCTCCTTTTCTGAGACACAGTACGTAGCAGAGGGAAATGAGACATGCTTCCTCCAGCACAGCAAATGATAAATAATCTGTATGGGCATGAACTTTCCCAGCTGCAGGACCAAAGCAAAACAAGCCAGACTGAGCAGTTAAGAAGACTGTCCTCTGTGTTCAGCAGCACAACTTCCCCATCTGAGAAAAGCCACGGTTTGCTGACACCTCACAATGATAGTGCTGCAGCTTAGATAGCAGCAATATCTTGTATAATGCTGAAGGGGCATTCAAAGCAATAAAATGGGGGGTGGGTTAATTTCCACTAAATGAATATGGGATTTTTAGCCTTTTTTTTTTTCCTTCTTCTTTTCAAACCTGTGAGATCCCATTCTTTTAACCACATGAGAGACTGTCCAGTCCTAGTCATGGATTCTGGTTATTATAGATTCTAGTATCTCTGTGGGTGCTCTGCCTTTCCTCCTCCCTGCCCCAAAGGAACCCTGAATTTTGTGATGCATATACAAGAAGGCAGGGTTAAAACTGTCCAGACAAGTATAAAAATAATTTCCTGTACTTCCTAATATTTGATTCCCTAAGGGACATTCTTGCCTTTGTTTTACTTGTCCTTATGAATAATAAAGAGGATAGTTACATTTAAAATATACATTTATATATCTTTACGGATTCTAAATTATATCTGTGCACATGTGTATAAAGAGTATAATTTCCCATTTCATATTTTTGTATTTCCTGAACAAATGAAAACCAAATGTCATTTAAAGTATTACATTCTGCTTGCTGGTGGATCTGTCTACATTATTTCTAGCATCCTAAGCCATTGCAAAAGTTCTGGCTCTTGTGGTGCTACATTTGCTTGTTTCCTTCATTTACTGTGAAGGAAAGGCTATTCACAAACTTACTTTTTTATTTTGGCTTTTGTATTTATAACTGTATCAGGACTTGAAAATAGTAAAATATTGTCAAGGGGACAAATCTCATAACTGCTTACAAAAGAATTGCTTTTGTGCAAAAGCGGAGAGGAATTTTCTAAGAATGTAGGACTAATGAAACATAAAAAAATGCTCAGTGGCAGCACTTCATGAAGGCTTCATAATGTAGGAATATAAATTTCCTGCATATTTTACAGCTGATGTCAGAACTAAAATAATGCAGCAGTAGTTTACAAATAAGGAACTGATTTCAGGTAAGCAAGGCTGAAATGTAGCCTCTAAAAGCAATAAGGTATTCTAGAGCTTTATTCTACTAGAAATGTATCTTCCATTGTCTTTGATTTCATACTAATTTAAATGCTTGGGGGTTTTGGTGCTTTCTGTGGAAATAAAAAAGGGCACAAATATATTTACATAACTGATTGACTCAGTCATTCCTAAAGCATTAATTTTATTCTGATTGGATCATGAGTTGCACATACAAAATGATTAACTGCCCATTGTGCATACCAGCCCAAGTTCACGTGCTTCTATTGACTTTCTTAAAAATTGCAAGATTTGCAAATGTTTGGTTGCCATCTTTAACATTATTGGCACAGCTCATAACATTTTCAGCCCTGTCAATGCATTTTAGCTTAAGTTTTGTATGGATTTACTATAAATGAAAACTTCCATTATTTTTTAACTGTATTCAGTATATAGCTTTAAATAGTCAGTTGCAGTGTGTCATGCAGGGATACTTCTTCTGTATTTATAAGGATTTGCCAAGTTTTATGTTCTTAGTAATCTTTAAAATCTCTTCAACAGGACACCGATTTGAAAAAAACAGTGGATGAAAGTGCACGGATCCAGAGAGCGTACAACCACTATTTCGATCTGACCATTGTAAATGACAACCTGGACAAAGCCTTCGAGAAGCTGCAGACTGCTATCGAGAGACTGAGGCTGGAACCACAGTGGGTCCCCATTAGCTGGGTATACTGAGGTTTCCCAAGAGGAGCTTAAGTAACAAATAAAATCAACTGCAGCAAATACGCTAACGTGACGTTGTGTAGATACCGACGATAACCTACAGCACCTGTGCATTTTTACTCTGTGTATATTCAAAAGTACACTATTCTGAATTTTTATAAAAATGCTGAGGGGAAAGTGTACTTAAATATGTAATTTATTTTAATTTTTCTAACTTTTTACAGATAACCTTTCTATTCATATCACATGAAGGAAATGCGTTTAAGCATTTTTATATGTTTTGATTTAGTACCTTTGCCTTTTTCATCTGAGAAACTTTCAGTCATTCACTTCAGCATTTACATCTTGGTCTTACATTTTCACTGTGATTAAAAAAAGGATACTTGAAACAATTTTTGTAAAACTTGTTAACATCAGTGTTTAACTGGTCAAAAGTCTATAGCTCTTATTAGGAAAGAACACTAATTTCTTTTTTTTTTCCTTAATTTTTTCTTCCTTTAAAAAAAAATAATTTCATGGAAGCAGAATTTTAAATATTAAAAGCAGCAACCAACACACAGCTCCATTGCTCCAGCTTCTTGATGTTTCACAAATTCTTGATGTCTCTTGATTTAGACAACTGTTGTGTAGGTTCCCTTATATGTGTCTCTTAAAATAACATAAAGCAATACCTTGCAAGCTGCTCATTAGGCTGGTCTTGGGAGCCAACCTGTTAGCCCGTTATGGTTGAAGTACTGACGTTAGAAAGATTGTACGCAAGGTAATTCAGTGCAATTTGAATAATGGTGAAGTAGCCTGAGAGAGAACCTGATAACGTGGAGCCTTGTAGAGTGACGCTTAATGTTTAGGACTATTTATTCACCCTTGTGAAAACACATTGCTTCAAAAAAAAAAGAAAAAAAGGCATTTTCTTTTCTTAGGACATTGTTCGATATTTGTATAGTGATCTGTGGCTTAATTTCCTGTGATATCTAGCTGGGTTCTATATTACCTTTTTGAATATTTGTATGTGATCAACTGCTGTATTTTTATGAGTGTGATATAATGGAATTTCTGTGCTTTTTGTTACATTGTTTTTAATTGCATTTTTCATTAGATAGCTAGCTTGTGAATTGGAGCTTACTGCTAAAAAGCAATGATGTTGTTTATACCTTTTTGTTTTACAACATATTTCCTTTTGTTTAGTGACAGTTCTCCCCATAGTAGGCTCATTGATATAATTCATATTACGTTCAAGTTCATTGATCAAAACTTATGCTGATGTAAATTTCTGCTTAACAAGAACAAAATGAAAGTATAGCTTGTCACTAAGACTAGCTCTTTTTGCGACCATATTTTATAGTATAATGTCAGCTGTTGTATATAGTCATGTTCACCATCACTTACCAAGTCAGGTGTGTGAACTGAAGTCATCTGTTTGTTTAATTTCTCTTCCATCTGGTGACAGGCACCTGGCCTCTGAATTCTTTTTCAACCCCGAAGTGTGACACGGAATGCTATCAAAAGGCAGCTTCCTCAGGACTATTTCTGAAGGAAAAGAGGCTTAGACACCGTAAAACAGTATAGCTTCCTGGGGCTCTTAAAGGCTTTTATGTGCACAAGGAAAAGAAAAATGGAGTTGATGCAGTACAGGAAAAGTGTGAGTCTCAAAAAGAACCTCAAAACACCCATATAGTACAGATGATTTTTACAAAGCCTATGAAGTTGGTTGTTGTGGGGGAAAGGGGCAGGGGGGGCTTGAGATCCCAGGGCATGTGGGGAACGGTAGTCAAAACTGCGTGTAGTACAGGTGATCTTTGTGGTTCTTAATACTGAGGTTTCAGTCTTCAGAGGGAATCTGAAATTCTCCAAGGAAAATTTGTACCACTACTTTGTTTTATTGTTATACTTTTCAGGATGTGTTTTCTCTGGTTTTGTTTAAGTTTGGCAGAGCTTTTAAATGTGGCACCAGCATGAGACTTTTATTTTCCTTTCCCGGGAGACACGTTCTGTGATCCTGTTGCTCAGAGGCTGCTTTGAGAAATGGATCGAGTGTTGTCTGTAGCAGCAAGCATAGCAGAGTCATTGCTTGACTATTTTAATGATTTGCTATTGGCACTATATGCTGAACGTGACTAAACCGTGTTTGTATACTGTGTAATAGGAGACCCACATATGCTGTAAATAAGATGTGCTATCTGGACAGATACGATGCCTTTTCATTACGAGTTGGAAAATACTCTATTTGTGATGCCAAAAGTGGGCTGAGCTCACTCTTCCCTAATGAATGGAATGAGAATATTCTTCAGTTTCCACACCATAGTACTTTATATCCCAAATATCACTTATTTTCATCTCTTTTTTCTATAAATTTACTTAACCAAATGAAACACATGAGACACGGGCACCAAGGTTTAGTTAGGAAAACCTCTCTGCTCCTTCTGTTTCCATCCCGGAGAGAATACTGTCAAAAGAGCCTCCCTCGTTAGCAGTCTCCAAATATCCATCTATTTGCTAAAGCCTAAAGCTTTAGCTTTCGGTACAGGTTCACATACATAGTGTTTGTAAATCGAGCAGTTAGCACAGCGGAGCCTAGAGGCTGACGGTTTGGCGTTGTTAATGTGGATGCTGGTGAGAAGTACAATTCTGAAGCAGTAAGAGAACATGGCTTGCTTAGGTTGCGTGCAAAGATCGTATCAAAGCGTCTGCAGGTTTTAATTGGATGTCCGCATGCAGGTTGTAAGGAAAAAACCCCACGAAACCAAACCAAACACCACACTCCTTGCATCCATTCATTACATCTTGAAAACCGAGAGTTCAGATTGGCAGGTGTGTCATGTTGAGGGGGAGAGGGGTTGGTTTGGTTTTGTGGTGGTGGGTTTTGTTTCGTTCTTTAGCAAAATCCGATTTTCATCAGATACTCTGCTTAGTTTGTCACTACCTGGTAGGATGACTAGCATGAGAATGACAGTTACTTTTTTCTAAAAAGAACGTTCTTGGAGGTTCTTAGAATGACGGTGCCGTTTCGGTCATGCAGCACGGTGACAGTCTCTCCCTGTTGGGGCGTGCTAGATCAGGTGTCGGAGACCTGTACCTTGTGCGGTTAGGGGGGAACAACTATGAGAGGCTGGTCTGAGCAAGTGAAAATATTTCATGTAACAGCTGTTTGAAGTGTTGGGGGGAGGGGAGGGTAAAATAACTAGGATTTCGCGTATCCCATTCTGTACTAAACATCCATTTTCCAGATACTAACAGGAAAACTTTTTACGTTGACTGTTAATGATAACAATAGGCGTGTCTGAGCGAGGTGAAGATGCTGCTAAACGTTTAAGATATGTGGTATGTATCACAAGATAAATATTTAAGTAGTTTAGAAAAGTAAATTATCAAATAGTTGTCTGTGTATATGTATGTATGTGGATGGTGAAACAAAAATGCTCATGTCTGCTGTCACATTACTAAGCTACCATGACTTAATCCAGAAATGTACCTGCATGTGAGACTTCAGAACTGGTACACTTCTCTACCTGGTTTATTGTGTTTACTAATGTATATTTTTCTAAATATACAGATATTTCAATCTAAAAATTCTATATTTATCTGTAATTTCTATCTGTTTTGGACAGTGCATGAGGTGCTGTAAAATTCTGTACATATAGAGACTTATAGAAGAAACACTGTAGTTGCCCTGTGAATGAAAAGTTATACGTAAAAGTACAGTCAGTATGCCAAGACCCATAAGTTATTTCCTTAAATGCACCAGAAATTCCTTTAAGTGTGCACCAATCTCAACTTTAATGTAAATACTTTGGTGCATGGGTACCCGAGTGATTACCTTGCTGTCTCTAAATGTTACGCTAGCTGGTCTACTTTAGGTTCTACATCATGTGACGAGGTGCGGTCAATTAAAGTTTAGTGGGATAACTAGAATGGGATGCGTCATCTTGCACAGATTTATAAAGGTCTTTCAAAATGTTCTGCAGATATAAAATGAAGGTAAAATTGGAGCAGAATCACAGACCAACACAGGCAAGGGAGATTGAATGTATAACCAATGCAGTATCCTGAACCTGTGCCGCGTTCCCCGATGAGCGCGGCTCTGCGTACTGAGGCGCACGGAGCTTTGTGGAGCAGGATGGCAGATCAGCGCGTCACTGACGAATTTCTGTTCAGATAAGCCATCACATCTTGGATAGGCTCAAAATGTGACACTTTTTTCCCATCCTCTGTGCAATTCTAACTCATCGCCTCTTCTAAAATCATACCTAAATGACTTGCTGTACAAATTGCCTGCAGCTCAGTGTTCAGGAAGTCATCTGGGTTTTGTTTGTTTTGAAGAGGGTGAGTCAGATAAGAAATAGGAAACTTTTTTCTCTTTGAAACACAGAAAATCCCTGGCTCGGCACCCCTCGGAGCCAAGCTTGCCTCTCTGCTATGCTTCAGTAAGGACCAGTGGAGAATGATCACGCAGAGCCCCACTCCAGAAATCTGGAGAGGCGGGTTATTTATTACTTGTCTTCACGCATGAGCTATATTGTGAACGCAACCCAGTGCAAACTTCTTACCCATTCCTTGGGTTCCCACCTGGTCTTCATTGATCTTGCTTCTTCATTCAGACTGAACGTTGAGGCAGATGCTGTCTCTCAATCCATCTATAGTGCCTACCGCAGCAGATTCCCCGTCACTCGCCGTGCCCGTAGGCACAGCTTTGAGACGAACTACAGGTGGAGGTCTGTTGCATCTGTCGTGCAAATGTACGTGGACTATTTGCTTCACACAGGGTTTCCTGCCTCCCCCAAATTCTGAAGAGTTAAAGCAAAGTACAGCATTGTTATTGCCAAACTTCATGATGCTACTTTTGCAAAAGCGTTGAGATCAGTTTATCGAAGCCTAGGTAGCGGTTATTGGATACGAAGACTTGTAGTCTGCTCCGCCTCTTGCCTTAAATACCCCTCCAGCCGTCAGTCCCTACACAGGCCTCTCCGGCGCCATCACAAGGATCGCTGTAGCTGCAGGTACTTTCGTGGGCTTTCTCTGGCAGACTGGCTTTACGGAGGTGGGGAATTGGTCCTGGCCCCAGTGTTTTTGGCCGGGTTTCTTTTTTTGGCCTACCCTTCTTGGCTTCCGCGTATTTTTAACAAGCTTACTGATGGGAATTGTCTGGGATTCTCAACTTGTGTCTTGTAGAGGAAATAGTGGTCAATATAGACATCAGTATTTAAGAATGGTAACTCACTGGTTCAGTCCCAAGACAGATTTTAAAAAAAAAAAAAAAAAGTGAAAACACCTGTAAAATAACCATTTTCAGCGGCCGCTTTGGCTTCCAGACATTAAACGTGTGCTCGTGCACACACACATATGTATTTAAAAAAACTTAGGGGTAAGTACCACAAGCAATTCAGGCAGTATCTGCTAATTTACCCGAATTCTCCATGGTGGGATATTATTCCACAAACGGTCACATTTTAAACTGCCGAATTCTCCGTTCATTTGCTGGCACTGCAGCTCGCATTTACCTGTACAGGCTTAAAAACAAACCCCAGCTTGGTGAAGGCTGAGAAGCAGTTTCACCTCCAAACAGGATTTTTTTTTATTTTCAGCAGGGCCTCAGCAATATTTATATTTTATAGAACAAATTACACTAAATGTGTAAATGTGAATTTTGTGCTTGGTATTTTTAACCCTTTCTGACACTAGTGGGTACGGGGTTCCTTTAGCTGCTAAGGGGGTGGTTGGCTGTGGAATACTTACTGGCCAGCCCGCAAGGCTGATGCGGTTGCAGTAGTCCTGGAAACACTTCCTCCCGTTTATCCTTTTCCGTTCAGCGTCCTTAGCCCCACGCTCGCGCTTGTCCACGCGAGTCTGGCTGTCCTCGCGGCTGAGCCGGGTAGTACGCCGTAAGTAGCCAACGTTTACCTAGAAAACCATAAAACCTCTTCCGAAAACCCAGGTAACTCCCCTTGTACTTGCCCTCTTACACGATACACAGCGTAGAGCAAGATGGGTGGCGCTGCTCTGTACAGTTCTGGGGGTGGCAGCAAAATTGTTGGCTGCAAAAAAAAGGTGGTTTTGGACTGATTTTTGTTGGTTTAGGTCTTGTACACAATTATACGTGGAGATAACTGGTGAAATGTGTTTTTTCCCCCTTTGAAAAATGCATCTTGAACGTTTCTTCCCCTCCCCCACCATATATTGCCCGTACGTAACATTTGCGTACTGCGGTATGCGAAGGGGGACGGCTTCCTGAGGGTTTAAAATACAAGAGAGTTTGCCGCTCTCCCACCCCAAACTGGGCTAAAAGACTGGCAGAGTCTTGGTGAAGTGTTTGGATTTAAATGTGCGTTAGAAGTCTCTCACGGGCATCTCCTCACCTCGCGTGTTCCCACAGATGGGTGTCCTGGTGGAAGCTCTCCTGGTTTGGTGGCTTGTTGTTTTTTTTCCTTCTACAGCATATTAAATTAAACTGGATTTGACATTTGTAAAACTTTAAAAATCGCTCTTCTGGAAAAAAAATACTCTTTCTTTAGCTGAAAACATCCTAAAAAAAAACCCCAAACCCTTAACTATTAGCTAAACTTTCTACTGTAAACCTGGAGATGATTTAGTACCTGAAATTGTTGTTTGAGTACAGTACTGCAGAGCAGGCCTGGGCGCTGGGACCGGGGACCATTCTGACTTCGTGCTGATAAAGTCGGCCAATACATGGGACATTTTTAAATTGTGACTTGTTTTCTAAAAGCCCCATTGTCTTTTTCACAGCTAATCTTTTCACAATAAACACAGCCAAACATAAAAATGTTAATGTACAAATTGTGAGATTCTGTTAATTCCCAACAAAATATTTTTGTATATAATAAAGATTTAATATTGAAAAAATGTAATTAGCTTTTTTCTGATTTTTTTTTTTTTGGTCATACTCCGAATTTTAGCCAAATAAAGACGCTATCAAGAAGCAATCTGTGCGCATCTGCCTTTTATCTTTACCTAACTGCTGAATCCTGGCTCCACATTAACACACATTAACAGTGCCTTAGCCTGCCCGGACACAGCATTACCCGGCCCAGCTCCTCCGCACAGGCCGGGCTTCGCGCTTGTAGGGGCGAGTGCTGGCTACTGCCAGGGCGAGCCTGCGGGCTGCTGGAGACAGCGCAGGCTGCTGCCCTCGTCTTCCCCGGTCCTGATGTGGTTCTGAACTGCGGAGGGGTGGTTTCTCCCCGCTCCCTCCTGGGGAATGCCGAAGCACAGCAAAGGGGAGCAACATTTTGGGGAGGGAAGGTGGGGTGTGAAATCAAACCTTGTAAGAGACAAGTGGATTCCCAATTCATTTGGATCAGTGCAGCTCAGGCCGGGTCCCTCAAGAGGCGATCCTCATTTCCCTGAGGGAAGGGCAGGGCAGGAGTTACTTGGAGAGACACACGTTACTTCTCCTCTTCCCTTGGATCTTTGTATCCCCAGTCTGAGCTATTTTTAATATTAATGTGCATAAGGATCCTGCTTTCAGGCGCGTAGAAGGAGGAACTGGAGGGAAGGTGATGAACATATAAACTGCCCGAGTGTTTCTTTTTTCCGTGGCTGTACTGCTCACTCACTTCTAGGAAGTCCATCCCTGGGCTACCTGCTGGTCTAGAGGAGCCTCTGTGCTCACCCCTCCGCAAGGAGCACAGAAAAGGACAAAGCCAAGGCTGAAGCGCGGCCAACGGCTGCTGCAGACAAGCTGATCAGTCCTAAAGGTGTGGCAGCAGATGAGGCGAGGAGCTGAGAGAGACTCAAGTCTCTCTCACGTTGTGCAAGTGCAAGTGCAAGGCTGCCCCGACTCCTGCCCCTGGCCCCTGAGCCGCGGCCCCTCCTTTCTGGGCGTCTGCCCCCTCCCCTGCTCCCACCTCAGGCGCAGCGCAGGGGAGCTAGGCCCGCGCGGGAGGTGGGGTATTGCACGTAAGCCCGGCCCGTGACGGCGGTGCCTCGTGCGACATCTCCCGCGTTTCCATCAGCCTGAGGGTCACAAGCAGCAGGACCCTGCAACAGAGTCCAGTGCCTTCACCCTCCTCGGCTGCAGTTGCTGCCAGCCAAGCCGTGAAGCTGCCAGGGCTCCCTCGCACCATCACCGCTGCCCTCCCCTTGGCTTTGTCAGCAACCTTCACCCTCCTCAGCCTGAGCCTCTTCAGTGGACTCACCTACATCTGAAAGCAAAATAACAGGAAAAAACCAAAACCTTTTCTTTTTTAAACGGTGTTTCTATAGAACACCTAGGGTTTGTTGGTTTTCTTACCCCTCTTTGAACAAATCCCCTCTCCTACGTACAGGACGCAGCACGCGCACCCTGAAAGCAGTTACGCAATATAGTGCCCCTAAGGCTTGCACCAAAGCTCTGTAAGGAAGATCAGAGCACCTGGACAGCGGCAGCGCGTGGATGCGACACAGCCACTTGCCCTCTGTGCGCACCATCTTTCCAGGCCAAGGGAATGACTAGAATCCCCCAAAAAAGAACAACGGAAGTTACGTGCATGAGGCTATAAGTTATTCTATTGTTTTGACATAACATTTAATAGAAAGTTTTGATAAATTAGTTAGTTACAGAGGCAACTTTTGAGTAGTGATTGGCGAATGAAGACTTTCCCATTTACACACACACATCACTCCCAGAAGCAGGGTCACGTGCTTCCATCCTCCCAAAGGACATTTCCATATGCACCAGTGCAAGGTTCAGCTTGTCCTGGTTTCAGCTGGGATCGGGCTGGGCATCAGTGAGCAGGTGGTGAGCAACTGCATTGTGCATCACTTCCTTTGTATACTCTTTTATTATTCTCTCTTCCTTTGCTGTCCTATTAAACCACCTTTATCTCAACCCACGAGTTTTACTTTTTTCTATTCTCCTCCCCAGCCCACTGCGGGGGAGTGAGCGAGCAGCTGAGTGGTGCTTAGTTGCGGGCCGGGGTTAAACCACAAGCTTCACTTAACAGACGAGACACAGAAATGCCAACAGCTCAGTGTGCAAGGCTGTCCTGCGCTCCCAGGGTACGGAAAGGTACCCCAGTGCTCTTCTGCAAAGTCCGCTTCCTCAGGGAAAACTTAACTGCCACGAGTTTTTAAAGACCTCTTAGATAATCTGCTCAAGTCCATGCGGGAACAGAGCAGAAGACTGAACCCTGGACTCCTCCCCACTAGCGAAGCTGCAGGGCCTGGTTACTGATCACCTCCCACACACCCCCCCAGGCGCCAGCTTGTTGGCCTGTCAGCCGTCTCACAATCTCATCTGAAAGCACTGATACTCCTTTTACCTGGAACAACATCTTCCCAACACCGTATTTACAGTGATCTCTGCTGCATTTCTGTCCCATTCACATGATTACAAAAAATTACAATAAAAAAAAGGCAAAGCAGTTCAAAGCACAAAGTGCTTTACTAACACTTTGCCATTAGTCAAAGAAACAAGCAAAACATCTGCACTTAAAATGTCATATGGGTAAAACGATCATTTTTGTGGAGCGCAGCAGGGGCATTTCACGTGCACACACCAAAAGGCATCACTGTATCTCAAAGAGAAAGTTCAGAATGCAATTTAAACAGCTGAAACTTGCTAAGGTGCGTAGAAACTTACTAGAAAACAGAGAAATGCTGTACAGAGACATAAATCCCTAAGGTGGTCTTAGTTTTTGAAAAAGAGGTTTTTATTTCCTGCAGTGTGCATTTCACGTCCGTAAAGCCAAACTACACTTAATAAATGAAAACCTAATCAAGTACCTCTTTGAGAGCCCTCCGTTCCACTCGCTCCAGAGTGAAGGCATTCTGCACATCAAGTCTTAAATGAGCAAAACATTTACCGTGTTGCAGAACCCTGGATTTCCACAGCCTGCTTGTTTGCTTGCTTACCAAAAGCAGTTTGCGCTTTGCAGTTTTCTCCCACGCCTATTAATGCGAGCAATCGGGCTTCTACTGCTACGTTCCATTTCTGTTCCAGGCTTGTCTTTTTTTCTTCCTCCCCTCCACCCCTTATTTACGTATTTTCCGCTGCAGACGGACCTCAGCGAAACGGCAGGGCGGCAGCACACCTGACGGCAGCGCCGAGCGCTCACCCCAGGCATGCCGAGACCACCCTGACCTCCACAACCCCTGCCTGGGCTCAACTGAGTGGCTCTACTGCTAGCTCAAACACACCAACGCTACACCGCACAGCTACAGAAGAAAGAACAGGATAGAGCAACGGCTGGATACTCAGCAAAGCTCCTATACATTCCCACCTAAAGCATAAAATCCATACAATGCAATATAAAGAACGAGTGGGAAGAATCTAGGTTCCTTCATAGTTACAGCTTTTACAGAAGCCTCTGTCATTTCCAAATTAATGCTGGATGAAGCAAACAGCCTTTGCACGGCAGCAAATCTTCCTCTGTCAGTGAGAGTGGCCACCAAAGGACTGCTCAGCGCCACGGTGCCATCGGCTGAAGCGACGTTGGGCTGTATTTATGAGAGAGAGCAAAAGGCAGACATTAAAAAGGTTTTCCAAACAGTGCTGTTCCTGCCATCGCAGGTCTTTCTTACAAAACCACCAGAGAGCTTACAAGGCAGCTGCAGAAGGGTGCGATTCCCTTTACTATTAGCCTTGACAAGTACGACGTACTCATCCAGAACCAGAGGTCTATGGCACCCTTTAAGGAGAAATCTCTCTCCTACCGCATCCTTTCCCCCAGTTCAACTTCTCTTGCTGCAGATCACACTTAACTATCACTCTGAGCAAACAGTAGCATTCCCCTTGCCCCTACTATTTAAAGGCTTTTACTACTATTTTTGTCAGCGAGCTTAAAAAAAGTTCATAGGGAATGGCAGCCCTGCCCCATTCCTTCAGCAGTTTTAATGAATGGCCTCAGAGTTTTGGAACATCGGAATTTGCCAAGGCCCAAGCACTGCTGCTATCAAAGTGAAATTTCTGTTTCCCAAGGGCAGGTGATTACCGTTACTGAGACTTTAAAACAGGCTAGTGAGACTATTAGTAAATTAAAACTCAAGCTTAAATTACGATTTTCTTTTGCTCACAGCTCATGGAATCTCCTAAACGCAGAAATGTTTTAGGCCTTAGCTAATCACCTGCAGTAAATCACCTGCATCGTTTGCCCCTGTCAGGCTCTGACCTTGCCTAAGCAATGCCTACAGCTGAAATTCGCACTGGAGCTTGACATCTTCTTTATGGGGTACGAAACACAGTAAGGCAGAGAACACAGTCATTACTGCTGCTGGGGCCCGCATGCCACGCAGTCATATTCTGATTACTCACCAAACAACACAAGGCCGGAACAACCTGAAGATCACAGCAGGCACGCAGCAGGACAAGAGTGTAATCAGACAGCTCTGTGAAGGAAACATTAAAAGGGAGAGATTGTTTCCAGTGAACACTGTGTGAGGCTGGCTGCTGGCAAGGGGACTTTCTTACCAGCGAGCTCTGTTATGGGGCTCTCCTGCTGAGCAAGGACAGACAAGCTGCATTTTTGAGGCCCGCCCACGGGTGCAGCACCTTGTGAAACCGATGCTGGAGACCAAAGCAATTCAATGATGAGGACAGCTGCCACAAGTGCTCTGCTGGACGTTTGGAGGTGGCTGATCCAGCCCTTTCCTGCCTGCTTCCCAGAGCACAGAATAAAACGGGCTGGGCAATGGGTACAAGCCCCACACTGACTATCCCTGCCCTTGAGAAAAGGCAGCTCGTAGGAAAGGGGATTTCATCCCCATCATTCTCATCTCCTCCCTAAGTATCCTCCCACTGTTTCACTCCGAGTCTGCAGGCCGGATGAATGATTTAGGCCTTGAATAAAACAAGAACCTCTGCTCTCAAAATCTATATGAGATGCTGACTTCAGCAAAAACACAGTTTGAGAGGAATGACATAGCTGAGACTGCCTCGGGGCAGCGAGATGGACTCAATGATCCCTGTGGTGCCCTTCAACTCTGTAACTCAAAGGCTGTAATTCCTAATAGAAGCAACAGGCATAAAACAGCTTTTGATTCTTGATCCAACTACATTTACGCCTGGATGTCAGCAGCAGACATTATGTGCAAAGCCAGGTGATAATGCAACACACTCAATTAACTGCGCCCCGCTGTTAATAGCACCTGACAAGTGTTACCACATCAGCAGGCTTCTGTTTTCTATTTCTTTTCTGTCTCCGCAAACGAGTTAAGCTTTCCTACCTGGGTACTGTGTGTATATAGATGCACACTGACATTTTGCTGCACAGTGCCACGTCTTACTAATACCACACTGGACTTCCCTTCGTTATCTTAATGTCAGGAAATTCTTTATATATGAGAGAGAGAAGAAAAAGCCAGGAAGGAGTCTGTCTTGGACTTCGCAGGTAGCTTTTAATTAACACTGTGGTGCCAACTAGATTGTGAGCATGGCATTTGTTTGACATTTATGTTTAATCTCCTTTTTCAGCAGCTGCAAAACAACCCTCTAATTGCAGTGTCTCTATGTTAAATTCATTTTTGCTAAATATAGTTTGCACCTCAACAATAAATGCTGTTACACTGAAGACAACATCTAATTTGTAATTCTCAGCATTTAGGCGGGCAGAACTCTGGTACGCAATAAGAACAGAAATTCGCTTGCCAAACTGGAAATGCCCGCACTCAGCAGAAAGTAGAGTTGAGCAATCTTGGGGGAACGTGTATTTTACAAGCAAAATCTGTCAGTGATTGAGGGCTGAATTTAATTCACAGCCAGGAATGCTAAGCATGGTATACGAAACCCATAAAAAGGAACAGAACAAATTATGTTCACTCATCTCACCAACTGCTCAAAAAGAGCCATAAACGCTGTAACACAGAGGGAGCTTCTAAAAGGAAAATGAAAAATGAAAAGGCTCTTCTCGTCATTCACAACATACCAGAGATAGCACTGATGAGGAGGTGAGCAGCTGAGAAGAGTTCTTCATCCCGAGGCTGATATTTCTGCAACAACAGCTCACTCTGTAAACTGCACCCTACAAGCTGCAAGAAGTCAATGAGGTCCTGTTGTTGGGTAGGTTTTAACTCCTTCAGATCTGGCTTGTCTCCTGTGCAGATATCATCTAACTGGAAGCAAAAGAATAAGTAAAACTTGTTGAAAAGAGAAAAGTTCAAGCAAAAGAGAATGCTAGCTCTATTCTGAAATTACTTTTAGGAAGTAAGCAAAAGTTTCCTTGTCTTACCACGTTCTCCAGGGTAGTTACCATTTCTTCATGGAGCAAGAGTTCACAAAGGGTTTTATATAAAGCTCTTTGCTTGTCTTCCGGCAGCTTCACAAAGGGCTGGAATTGAGTCCTCAACCGTGCTAGATCTTTCCCGAGAAAGCAGTAAAAAGTAAAACTAAGTATTTTCACACAAACGCCAGTAAAAACAGTTAACATTTTTGCTATGCGTTTCGTAATTCATTTATCACTGCATCTTGACATCCTGATTTCCATCAGCACAAGCTACAATGCAAGGCTGGAACACATCTGGTTATATTTCCCTAATGAGCCAATGAAGCATCAATGAAAATTCTAAGAAAGAACAACAGCTACCAGGGATCAGCATTCGGTGTTCAGCATTTTTAATATTTTAGAAGTCAGTATTTTAATGTTAACTGAACTAACCATATATTAAGTTTCTCACTTGAAAGTTCATCTCCAGAGAGTGTTCATTTATAAAGCAGAATGAAGAGTTCTGCTCGTAACCTTACTTCTTCATCTGTGGGTTAATATGAGTTACAAAGTCAATGGTATGAGTCCACATACAGAATTAAAAGTTCCTTTTGCAATGTTAAATTGTTATTGTCCTTGTATTTCATCAGGTGCAAAGAATTACACCCTTCACCCTGACCTAAAAAGATTTATTACAAAAATCTCTTCTTGATTGAAATACTGAATCCATTACAATACATACAGCAGAAGCACAAGGGAGTTCACTGCACTTCTTTCTCCATAATTCAACTATGACACTAAAACAAAATGTTTTATGACATCGATTTACCACTTCGCTAAAAGACAATAAGTTTTCAAGTCAATAATGCCAACTGGAAGGCTGGAATGTGTTTTTCCACATTCCAAAAATATGGGCATGCAAGCATTCTTAACCTTGTTTAAAAGAAATTTCCCTTCATGTCACTCCGGTCAAGAAACATGCTCTCTTTAAAGATGCCTTTTATATCTAAAAATTACTTCATTGGGAAAAAATTGTACCTGACGCAATTGTATCACTGTCTATACAAATAACAGAAGAGGAAACCTACTTTAAATTGCTTTAGTAGAAACAATTTTTTTATTTTTTTCCAAGAGACAGTTCAGGTTAATTAATTAGAAGACACTTCCAAGCCTTTTAAGCAAGAGAGGCACAAAGATATGCCAAGCTAAAACAAAAGCAAAACAGTGGCATGCCATTCTTTGACAAATAAGTGGTTTTTATATACACATGGAGACACAGATATTCCTTTCAAACAATTCTACCTTGGAGAATGACAGAATTTATTTCAGGACAACAAGTATCTATTTTGGTCACAGTCTATTGAACAGCCATGAACAAAGGGCAAAATTTAGAGATAACAAAAGCGATGTTCATCGTTAGAACAAGCTGTAAGAACTCTACCAAGAACTGATGAAAAGTGTGTTCTGAGGTCTTGACTGGTTTTCCCCTTTTTCATTCCTCTGGTGACAATCCTGCCCCTTCCTTCCACATCCTTACAATAAATAAGTTGTGCCTGGCTTATTATACCAATGTGCAAACTTCCATTTAAATCACATTTTAATTTCATCAGCCTTAGCTGATACCAAAGATTTCTGTAAAGCTTCTCAGAAAATAATGAGGCTAATTGAAGGCGAGGGAGATGTCTCTGTAATTTTTGAGACTTAAAATAACCTTTAACTGAGAAGCTTTACTGAGAGTATTTTCCAATTCATGAAAAAATACTTTCAGTGACCCTTTCTGAATGAAAGCATAAATCATCACTAATCTTACAGAGCTTACCTGGAATGTAACAGAACTGGCACAAAAACCCGATTTTCTAAGATCATATTTATGACAGAGGGATTCAGGATGTTCCTAGGGAACAGTCCAGCACATTTACCCATTGCAGAAGTAAATTTTTCTATTCTTTCAGTGCATTCCCCCAAGAGTTCCTGATAAGGGCTATTAAAATGAACTAACATAATTTCTTAAGTACTATTGTACCAGATTATTTCCCCTTATCATGTTGCTTAACTCTCTGTAAGGTAATCATGTAAAGCATTTCTAGTAATACCTTGTTTCAATACACTTAAAGAAGCATCACTGGGAACGAGGTTTTTAGCCCCTGAGTACATCTCATTATCAACAGCATCTGGCTGATACAGAAACGAAGCTTCTCTGAATAGTGCTGAATGGTGATAACTTGAGCCTTCTGTGCTTTCTTTTTCAAAACCCCCTTGCTGTTCATCTAGCAGACAGAATTCTGTAATTAGAAATTCAATTTAAAAAAATAATTAATAAAATACACAAGCAATTACCGAATGACATGCTAGATTATCTAGTGTTCTCGCATGTGATTTCTCTATGTCTCATCTCTTCTAGATGGGAAGAATGCCAATGGTTGCTACGTATGTGAATTATTGAGCACTACTGCAGTCCTGATGTTTGGTACAGTGTGCACAGACCAAGGTCCTGTGGCGCAGCTACCAACTACAAAATGTGACACCAGCTCCTCTGAATTAAAGTGATGTAGACGGCAAATAACATGAAAACTCCTCACCAACGCCGTAAACCTGAATGCCACAAACAAGAGATGCGGGTATGAATTCTTCACGTTTTCTGCCGATTAAGAGATGTGCTGTAATGCAGCCCATGGGATCCACTCACGATGGAGACACATGAAAGCACTTTCTGAGTTTCATAAGAACTCAGAGTCCCTCACAGAGCTTCTTCTCATCATGGAACTGATAGACTCCTCTTTCTGAGCCGAGCCACAGGTCCACCCTCAAGATCTCCAGATGAGGAGAAAACAGGAGGCTTTTCAAAGTCTCTAAAGGACTTCACCCAGTCACGTTCACTAACAGAATCACGCTGCAACATACTGTCTCTTTGCAATAACTTCGCGGAGAAAATAACACACCCTGGCTGGATTACCCTTTCTGCCTCGCCTTCCTGACGAGAACTGGCCTACCTCACCCAAACAGGACTGTAGATTTCTTGCCACTTCAATCCCCTCTATTTGATGAAGCTAAGGGACTCCTGGAAGGTACACAGGGAGCCTTTGGAAGAGTTATGCTGAGAAATCTGGAATATCAAGTTCTGTGTCCAATATTGCGCCCCAAAGACGCAGAATATAGTCAAAGCCCTATGTATTATTTTGATCATCTTTTATTTGCTCAAATGCAAAATTTGAAACTGTACCCCTGGCACTCTGCAGCAGGTCTGAGAACGCAGGCAGACTAGCAAGAGTATCTCAATTTTAAAGTAATACCTGACAGCAAAGGGGGAAAAAAAATGTAACTAATCAAGCACAGTGCTCACATGTACCAGGCACAAAACCTAAATATAACCTTCCTGCAGTTGTAAGAGTCTGTCTCACCAAATTAAGGACATTCAAAGCAGATGAGAAAGCACGGAGAGCACTCCATCAGCAAAAAGCTTTTTCAAAGGGAGAGCAGACAAAGAAATCTCTGCCACAGAGGAAGAAAGACGACAGAGACCTTTATGCCTGCATAACCCTTCACAGAGAAGGGCGAGCTACAGAGGAGCAGAAAGCAATTAACACAAATTAAAGAACTTCCCAAAGCAACAAGACTCCGGACAGCAGCTAAGGCACCGTAAGGCCAACATGCTCATGTTACTTTTATTGATAATAACCAGGCTTTTGCACAAACCCTGAAGGAGGAAGATAGTGCTAATAAACTACCTGCCCTCCTAAGGCAGGATGATGCTAATAAGGGAAATCGATACACAGCATCACGTGAAAAGTTTTAAGAGATACAGACCCTGCTGTTAAATCTTGTAACAGGACGTGATTCAGAAGAAAACACAGGACTCAAAGTTGGGTACTAATAGGACTGTTAATTAATTTCATATCTCATTAATTTTTTCATACTCTTAGGAAAAAAAAAAAAGGGAAAAGAAGTAAATGAAAGAATATACATAGTACTGTGATATCTTCTATATTGAATTCTATTACATCCATCGATGACAAACCTCCAATAGTGCAGTTAGATCTTGTTAGTCATTCAGAAGCATTAACTAAAACGGAAGAAAACCAGAGATGATCAATGAAAACAATCAAAGGCAAAGAGACTCCTTTGTGTGGAGAAGCTGAAAAGATTAGGACTGTTTAATTTACAGACATTTAAGAGGAAGCAAGTCACACATATATAGCAAGGAACAGAACAAAGCAAATCAGCCGGGTGCTACTATATCTCCTGTTTTGTGAAGGAAGAACAAGAGGACTTGCAGTGAAACTTTAGAGACAGAAAACTGCAAAGCCTTTAACAGGAACAACTTTTACATGTAGTGGAAAATTAGCCTGTAGAAATTGAACACAATCATTACAGGAAAACATTACGGTAAAGATATCAGAAAAGGAGTAGACCTTCTTTCTTTCTTTTTTTATTTATTTATAAAAATGTCCAAGCATATCCAGTCACATTAGCCAGAACATTTTAAAGAAAGTTTATATACCATTCTTCCTTACAGAATAACTCAAGCACTATCAGTGGCAAAGAAAGAAAGAAAGAAACAAACAGACAAAAACTTACATGCACCTTATTCCGTAATTATCTGTGAAGAGAATCCCATTATGTTACACCTGCTACTGGTCACTTTCAGTCTTATGTGAAAGGACTACATTAGTTTCTGGATTTAACTTCAAAGGCTATTTTTATTCCCATAAACAGACACTGATCACTGCTCAGACATTAAGAAGTTGAAAGTTAGGCTCCACCATACTTATTCTTGCTGGCAAATCCCTAATTTTACTGTTAATTCCTCCACTTTACCTTCTCAATGACAGTCAGGCAAGGGAAGATAGCACAAATTAAAAAAAAAAAGAGGCAAGACATAGGTTGTTTGAGATAAAACATGAAACAAGCTGTGCTGGTTTTGAAGCTTAAAAGACATAACTTTAAATATGAAAAAAAAATGGAAAAAGAAGAACAAGTGGAAAAAGAGCAGAGAAATACAGATCATTAACAAGACCCGTGTGTTATCAGCTAGCAGGACATAGAAATCACCTAAGTAGGCTATCAGCTATACACCTATGTCATCAGATAGCCTTAATTGCACCTGATTACTCTGAATTACAGTTCTATTATGACCATGAAGTCAATGCTCTCTGGTATATCTCTGCGTTGAGTCTATGTCAGAGCAATTCCACATTTCAGAAATTTTTTTACAGGTTATATGATATTTACTTATATTCCTGAACATACAGACTTCCTTAATATCAGAAGTCAGTTGAAGGAGAAAAACGGAGAGTATCTTCTGTGTTTCTAATCCAAATAAAGTACATCCTGGATTCATATCTCAACTGCACTTCAATTATTTCTTCAACGTATGTCCTGTTTCTCTGCACATCAGTCCTTCCCAACTTCCAGCCCTACACAGTCCACCTGATTTCCTTCCTTCTTGCATAACATCCCCTGAAACCTCCTTTAGGTCAGGGAGTTTAACTGAGGATAGACAAGAAAGAAAAACCCAGGTGATTCTGCGGAGCAGAGTGACTGCTCCCCCCAAAGCCAATTTCAACTTTTTTTTTTTTTCTTTTTTTTTTTTAACTTGACACCTTAAAGTATTCAACCTGAAATAACTAAAGCATGACCAGAAAACATGACAAGGACATTTCTGCAACCATTCTGAGAACAATCTATATACGAAACTGTAAAATAGACAGAAAAGTTTAAATTCCAGACTTATGCTTTATGAATAATTCTTTTCTTAGCAAGAGTTGTCTAAACATTCCTGGTTGATCATTGATTTATATTCAGTTCACTCTCCCTGCCAATAGGTGAAGGCAACAGCACAGCTAGCTAGAAGCCAGATTGCGGAAAAAGACCTGGACCACAAACTTGAGAGGATCGGCAGCCTGCCCTTGCAGCTATCGAAGTGTGCTACATACTGGGCTGTACTGGCAAGAGTGTAGCTAGCAGATCGATGAAAGTGATTTTTCAATTTGGGAGACTGCATTCAGAGTCCAGTTTTGAACTCCCCAGTACAAGACAGACATTCACATACTGGAGCGATCTAGCCAACAGCCACCAAGATCGCTGGGGGCTGGAGAACATCATGTATGAGAAGAGGCTGAGAGACTGAGTTTGTCCAGCCTGAAGAAAATATTGCTAAGCGAGAACATTATTGCTATCTACAGCTACCCAATGGAAGCATGAAGAGAAGACAGAGCCAGACTCTTGTGTATGATGATAGGACAAAAGGCAAGAGACAGAAATTAAAGAAAGGGAAATTCTCATTAGATATTAAGGGGGGGGGGGGGGGGGGGGGGGGGCGCGGGTAGTTCACCATGATGGTGGTCAAACATGAGAACAGGCTGCCCAGAGGGGTGACGGAATCTCCCTCTCTGGAGATAATCAAAACTTGAATAGACAAGGATACGAGCAATCTCATCTAACTCTGAACTTAGATCAGACTTCGAAAGTTGGCCTTGCCTTGAGCTAGATGACCTCCTGCGGTCCCCTGAAGCTTAAGTTATTCTGAGTTTATGATTTATTCCAACAAGTGAAAAAAGCATTACTAAATCAGAAGAGCAGCATTTCACAGCACAAATAACTACCAAGGCAATGGAGACCATACAACATCATCATCTTCATACACAGGGAAATGCAAAAAATCATTGCCCAACAGAGAGCTCTGTCCACAGTTGAACTGCATGCCACAGAAAATAAGCTTTATACTTACCAAACTGTCCGCTGTTCTTTATGAACAGTTCAATTACACCGTAGGCAATAGTGGTTGCAGGAGGAATTTCAAGGATCACACTAGAATCCTTCACCGTACTTCCATTTTCACTCACTGAAACCTAGAGGACAGATTTATTCACTGTTTATCTGATTCAGCTATTGAGTAGCTTAAACACAGAACTAATTAAGGGGGAAAAAATACAGAGAAAGAATGTGCCTTATTCTCCATCATGTCTAACTAAAGCATGTTACATTTGACATCTGTGAAAGGAACCAGATGAGCAGCAAGACAGAAGCACAATGCCAAGAGCACCTCTCAAACTCTTAGCTACCCTGTCCTAGTACAAAGTTGAGCTCTAGGTGCAGTTTCTGCCACAAACGAAACACTGTGTCACTAGAAATGGGCACCCACTTCAGTATCTGCCCTGCCCTCTTCTATCCTGACACCCCTTTTGCCCAGCTGGAGACTGGTAGCAGGAAGGTGGCACTTGCCCAGAGGGTTGTTGAATTGCAACTCCCAGATTTCTGCTACTGGAGACACCCTGTACACAGAAGTGATTCATCTGCAGCTTTGGAAAAAAACCAAAAACACCTTACAATGAATGAGCACGTGTTTTGACTTTGGCAATTTCTGCTCAATTCATAGGCAATTTTTCAGACATCCTCATAATACAGTTAATCTCTACACCCACGATCAAAACCAAATAGCTTCTCAATAAATATTAAAACTCAGTAGACACTGCAAACATATTTGATGAATGATTACTTGGCTTTTCAAATGAATCTGCTTCAGCAATGCTTTTTGCTCTTCAATTTTCACTGAATTGTTACGTGTTTGGTTTATGTTCTGCTGTAGGCAGGCATCTACGCAGAAACGGCATCACAATTTGACAGTATTGATGGAAACCACATTCCAGGCTCACACTAAAAGATGGCATCTTTGGCCACTGAGGCAATGGAAAAAAACATTTTACCTTTCTGAAGTTTCACAACTAAGCAGTGCAGTGAGTTCTTGCAACTGGGGGAGTTCAACATGCTAAAGCAGCATGAAAAATACTCTGAATTCTATTCGGAGAAATCATAATTTCTTCTCAGATGATCTGCAAATGTTCTATTCCTTGCAGATTTTTTAATAACTTTTACCTTTACTATTTTTGTACTGCATCCCATCACACCGCTGATTTTTTCTTCTCTCTGGGTATGTTCAGATATTGTACACTTCTGAGTTGTTATTATCTTTTCTCTCAAGATGCACAGCACTTCACGTTTTCTTTCTATTACTTGTTGCAGTAAACTACTGCTTAGATTTATTGTTCTGAAAAAGAAAAGATGCCATTAACAACATAAATACTAGAACAGAGAAAAAGCATTTTCTTAATTGCTTGAAGAAGCTTCTATTGTAAAAAATAACAATGGTTTCTCTATGAGCAGTGTCCTCAAAACTATTATATCCTCTTTTGTTATTTGGTAGCAGTAAATATCTGTATTACACAGTAAGTCCCAACACGCATATTGAATTCTTGATTCCTTACTCTGAGCAAAAATGGCAGTTGTCTGGCTATTTCCTAAGCAAAAAAAGCAAGGGAGAACTAAAGACAACTTTAAGCTTCCAGTGTTAATAAGAAAACAACCAGCCAGGCTACTGTGAACTCACTCTGTCATTAACAGGGCCATAGCAGAGGATGCTGGCTAACCATTCTCTTCAGAGTCTCACGTTAGAACAGTCTCAGTGAGTCACTGGGTCACATCCTGCAGTCTTTACTCGAATTCTTTCAACCAAAAAAGTTACCAGGGAGTACAAACAAAAGACCTGTGCTCATGGTATATATTATAAACTCCCTGCAGCCTGGCACACTACTGCATACATTATGCAGGCGCGCACACACAATAAAAACACCTATAATAGCATAATACATAATAAGCATGTAATGTAATAGTATTATCCACACATCACAAAGCTCTGCTTAGAAAGAGTGAAGTTGCAGTCAGGCTACTGACTAAGGTTAGGAAATATATAGCCAGCAATCTTCCAGTCTGCTCAGTTTCTCCCTTTGTAGTCAAGCCCCACTCTTCCTTACAATAGTTCTCGGTTTTCTCTCTCTTACCTGACCAGATCAAGTCCCATTTCTTCCCCATCCTTCTCATTCATCTCAGCTTTGTCCCACAGCCAGCCAGCTCACCAGTCCCACTTCATGTGATTTCTCTGCTACCTTCTACCCTTAGACAACACCAGCTGTCCATGGGTCCCAGCCTTAGTGTCCCCTCCTTCTCAGTGGTAGTTGAGAACAACAGTTCATTGTTACCATGTTCCAGCCACCTGGCCGAACTCGGTCTCATTTATCTCCTTGTCACCATTCAGTCCTGTCACTCCTGTCTTTGTATGTCCTTCTACCTGCTGCAGGTGTACCATCAGGTGCTTCTCAACAGGGGAGGTGACATGGGCTCCTTCGTGCCCAAGTGCTGATGTCCAGACTCACCCTGAACTAGGACAGCTTGAGGCGACCACCATTAGGAATGCTGGTTTGGCCTCTGAAGGCCCACGTGCAGGCAAAGGAGCGCCCTGACACACTGCTGCCAAATTCTGAGTCACCAGAATTTCTCCTTGAGGGATGAACAGCACACTAAGAGAGTGACACCTCAATGCTAACCCTCACAGCTTGCTATGGATCTGTTTCAGTGTTCACTTCAACGCTGAACTGGCTGAGTGGGATCAGCACTGACCAAGTACCTCAAAGGGCTGGATGAGAAAACACAGAAAAGACTTCGTGGATTTGGGGATTGGAGAAGATTACTGAAAAAAACACCCGCTATACACCTCTGTGTTATTCATCGGTATAACCTCACAATTTACAACTAATGACCAGGACTGTCACAGTCAAAAGAAAAACTATCTGTGGGAGGAACCTCAAATCTCTAACCCATGCCTCCAACTTAACAAGTCATCCCTACTCTGCAACATAATTCAGTGTGCGTTTAAATGCTGCTGGAGATATTTCTAAAGTTAGGTTGTTCTTAGAATGAGCAGAAGAAAGAAAGTGAACCCCCAGAAACAATATGAGAGGATTACTTTCTAAGAAAAGATGACAAAATTGACTACCCTGTCATCTTGGCTGTTAACAGACTTTCTGGTAACAGTTAAAGCAACTTCTTAACTGTATTTGATTGATTGAAATGTGTCAATTGTATCATACTTTGGCAAAATACCCCTTGGAGGTCCTCAGATGAGATGTCGTATTTTCTATGAACAGATAAGTCTAGCAAGACAGATGGAAGATTAAAAGATTGCTACCCCTGGCTCAACTTACTCAGTCTTTTCTCCTCCCTTTTACTGTAAATGGCTACTCATGGAGCTAAACGGCAATTCCCCCCAAATATGACAGAAAGACATGTCTGACTCAGCTTTATTTAAATCGAGATATCTCCACTTTTAATTAAAAAGTTTTAGATTTATTAGATTCTGGAGTTTGGGATTTATGCAGTCTGTAAAGTCGGAAGTCAGCTTGGTTCTTTATTAAATTAAAAATATCCTGAGGCAATTTTTGATCTTTGGAGAGTTACATGCTTATATGAAAGTTCAATCAGTTGGAGTGAACTGTCTGAAAACCTTAAAGTTGATTGTTTAAACAAGGGAAAGAAAATACCTCTGAAGCAACGCAGCAGCCACTAGAAATGCACCCCCAAACATTCCTGAAATTATTAATATAACTCTTTTTCTTTTGGTGCAAAGCCATGCTTTATGCTTGGAATGCAATGAATCTTTGGATTAAGCAAAAATTGAAGAAATGTCACGCAATCACAAACACCGCTGCTCTTAGAAGTGTCTGCCAAACCAGAGCTATTAGTTATCACAATAACAGACCAATCAAGCCTATCATATACTTCACAATAATTATTTATGATTCTGAAGAGATGTGCTAAGCATCTTGAAAATACTTAAGGCACTAAGAACTTGCAATTTTAACATTCGACCTAAGAAGCCAGAGAGGAAGAAATACAATTAAGCAGCACAAAAGCCATTTGTCATTTGCTTTCAACTGATGTATTTTTTGCTTCCTTTAGAGGATGACAAACTCACTGGGTATCTCCAAAAGAGCAAAAGAAACAAAACAATCAAAGGTAGAAAAATACAGATTAAATACAGATTTGCTGTTTCTGAATGAGTGTTAACATAAGAAGCATATAGAATATGATTTAACTCTATACAAATGAATGACCAAAATAATTCAAGGGACTTTTTCTTCCATCTACTTCTACAGTATTCTGCGTGAGGTGGGACTGGCTCAGACTCCCTCGTGCTCCTGGCTTTGAGGTTCAGATGCAGAACTAACAGCAGAGTGGCAGAGCGAAAGAGTCAGAAGACAAAGGTAAACTCGCAATGAGGAGCAGTGAAGAAATTTCCGAGGCAGCGCTGGATGAGCTGCCGCAGCACTGGAGGCTACGTAACGACACCACCACAGGGGCACAGACCTACATTGTGTGGCAGTCACGGCCACTGCCTCAGCCCCAAGAGTCAAGTGACTTCAGTGGGATGTGTTCAACTGTAAAAGCTGGCAGAAATGCCTTCCTCTTCCCACTAAGTTTAGTGAGTGAATCCCACTGGATTCAGAGCTTTAAAACACATCCCCTTACCAACAGCTACAAACACCTTTTCTTTTAGGACAGCACGGTTAAATGCTCTCCTCTAGACTTCTGGCACTGAACTTTCTATCATCAAACCCCTTAGACTCTAGGGTTGTGTGTGGGCACATCACAGGTTACCGCTGGGGCACATCCTGCAGAAGGCAAAACATTCTGCTCTTCTCAGTGACTCAAACAGGAGACAACATGAGGTAAGCAAATACCCAGTTTATCTAAATTATCATTGAAAATAGCTATCAAGAGGAAAATGAAACAGGGTTAAAGTTTGACAATCAGAGCAGGGCTTAAAGTATTGCAGGGCAATGGCTGCTGAATCTATGAGTGTATTTTTGCAGGAGCTGAACTCATTTGCTAGCATAACACTGAATATCAGGATATCCGAATAACGAGATGGTTGAGTTAAACCCCTGAGAATACAAGCATGCAGGCACACAAATTACATGGCATTTTTTTTATTTTACAGGTCACATTTCAGAGCTTTTATTTCTGTTCTACAACCATCACTCTTACTATCTCTTTCAACATCTATTGTACAGGAGCCCTCACCGATCTTGTGTGACCTGTACTACATCACTGTACTCCTTCCCACCTTGAGAATCTGAGCTGAAGTACTCAAAAGTAACACTACATAAAATACAATGAGATGTTGGTTTGCTAAGTCCCATTATCAACACACAGGGCATGAGCCTGTATAAATACAGATCATTTAAAAGATAAGGATTATGGGTTTTTGTTTTGATTGTTTGTTCTGCTTAAATAACCTTCCTGAGGTCAATGATTTACTATGCTAGAAGCTCTACAGGTCAAACATGAACAGAAAAGAATTTCTTTGAGTTTTGGTCTCACTCTCTCCACATTTAATTGGATTAAACACTTCCACTCTCCTATAATGCAAAGGCTTCCTTCACTTTTATTCAGCCTTTTTCTTCTTGCATGAGGAAAGCAGCGGAGAATAGAGAGGCACAAAGGCAATTTGCTGCAGACTGGAAGCAGAAAAGAAGGGAGAAAGGCAGAAGCTAATGGAAGGCAAGAGAAAACAGACAACACCTGGCAATAGAGCAGGTTCTTACAGTTAAAGGAGAGAGCAGGAGCCTGCTCTAAACCCTACAGCTGAGACTGAGGGTCTTTCCTTCAGGTGCAGAATCTCTGACCAGACCGTCCACAAAGGAGGGGGGCTAGGACCATTTTTCCATCAAATCCTGTCTAGTCTTCTTAGTAACCCACCCCACTAATCCTCAAAGCAAGGTGCTTGCCAATTTACTACGAATACCAAAAAGAACGGTTACTGCTGTGAATACTCTCCATCCTCCCATTGAAGTCAGCACTGTTGCCTGCCTGCACGGATTTTCATCAGTCCAAAGTACCCACAAGTGAAAAACCCTTTCAGTCCTGCACTGGACAACATCACCTCAACACACCTCCTCCCCCAGCTGCAGAGACATGGGCGGCCCACTCTCACAGCCTCGCCCAAATGCAACTTCTTCCATAACATCCACATGACTAACTTCAAAACATCTCTCACTGCTCGGCCAGGATTCCTCAGCTTGTTCAGTCTTCTCTGCTTCATTTATAATGTGCGATAGTATGATGTCTTCCATACAAATGCTGCTTGCTGCACACTGAGGGCCTTCACTCAGCTTTGTTCCTTCTCTAGTAGAGACCTCTAGTTGAGCGCCATGGAGTAAAATCCACCAGACCTCACTCTGCCACTTTCCACCAAGCACAGACACATAATATTTCTTTTGTTAATCTGTTTCAAATACAACCTCTCTGACCTACTTCTTACAGTCATACTGGAACACAGTATCTGCTATAGTTAGCTTATTGATAGCATTTCACAATTTTCCCTACAGAAAATTACTTCATAGAACATCTTCCCCAAGAATGCCAAAGACTTTTGAGAGTGCAAGTGACAGGTAGTTCCTCTATTTTCTATTCGGCATCCTCCTTATTTTTTAAAATCACAGACACACACAAGTGATTTTATTCAATCCTGTCTCATAACATTGTGTGAATTCATATTACGCATGCAGCACCATTGGTAGAAAACTGAATGGTTTTCTCATCATATGCATAAATGCTCAAGAGTTTTAAAGAATAAATAACAAAATGGGATGAATTTCCACTGTACTCAGATTAGGTATAGGCACCTATTTTTGTCTCAGTATGGACAATAATTGAATCAATGAAAGTGCATATTAAAATGCAATATGCAATGATGTAAAAATAACTTTCAATCATGCTGGAGTATACCACTAATAACACTTACTCTGTTTTCCTAATATGCTAATCATAGAGTTAGGAATCATTCACACGAAACGATGGAAGTGTGACAGCCAAACCTTTCTGCAGCTGATGTGGACTGACTGACTGCTGCCACTTGGTCCTATTTCTTTCTCTTTGCTGTCACTGTCCTCTCAGAACTTCTATTTCAATCACCTAACACAACTTAGTGAAATGGTAAAAACAAACAAGTGAATTTGTTAATCCGGGAGAACTACAGAGATTATAGCCTTCTCATAATCCTTTTCACTGGAGGGGAGAATACAGAATGGTTGAGGTTGGAAGGTCATCTGGTCCAACTCCCCTGCTCAAGCAGGGCCACCTAGAACAAGCTGCCTAGGATCACGTCTCCAAGGAAGGAGACTCCACAACCTCTCTGGGCCACCTGTGCCAGTCTTCGGTCACACTCACAGTGAGAAAGTGTTTCCTGATGTTCAGATAGAGCCTCCTGTGTTTCAGTTTGTGCCCATTGCCTCCTGTTCTGTCACTGGGCACCACTGAAAAGAGCCGGGCTCCATCTTCTTTACATCTGTCCTTCAGGTATTTATATACATTAATAAGATCCCCCTCAGGGCTTCTCTTCTCCAAGCTGAGCAGTCCCATCTCTCTCAGCCTTTCCTCAAATGTGAGGTGCTCCAGTTGCTTCATCATCTTCATGGCCCTTCATTGGACTCTCTCCAGTAGCTCCATCTCTCCCTTCTACTGGGGAGCCCAAAACTGGACACAGTACTCCAAGTATGGCCTCATCAGTGCTGAGTAGAGGGGAAGGATCACCTCCCCCAACCTGCTGGCAATACTCTTCCTCATGCAGTCCAAGATACCATTGGCCTTCTTTACGGTGAGGGCATGTTGTTGGCTCATGTCCAACTTGGTGTCCAGCAGGACCCCCAGGTCCTTTTCTGCAAAGCTGCTTTGCAGCTGGTGCCCCCAGCATGTACTGGTGCCTGGGGTTGTTCCACGTGCAGAACTTTGCACTTCCTTTTGTTGAACCGCATGAGGTTGCCACCAGCCCAGCCTGTTGCGGTCCCTCTGGATGGCACTATGACCCCTCCGCGTGCATTAGCCACTCCTCCCAGTTTTGTGTCATCAGCAAACTTGCTGAGGGTACACTCATCAACCCCATCACCCAGAAGACTAGTGAAGATGTTAAACAGGACTGGACTCAGTGTTGTCCCCTGGGGTACACCATTAGTCACTGGCCTCCAACTAGACTTTGTACCACTGATCAATACCCTCTGTGCCCAGCCATTCAGCCAGTTTTCAATCCACCTCACTGTCTGCTCATCCAGCCCATGCTTCATCAGCTTCTCTATGAGGATCTCATGGCAGACAGTATTGAAAGCCTTAAAATAGAAGATGGAATATACTCTTAAATCCATAGCAATCTCACTGATTTAAAGGCATAGAACTCTGACCTAAAATCAGTATGTTACAGTACTGTGTGAATTAGCAAGCACAATGTAATATGAAAAGCAAGAATAATATATAATATGTCAAGTTTATATATCTAAAAGTACAATTTAATTTTATTTTTATATTGCACATTATGTTAATAAGCATGTTCTGCATTTAAAATGTCATCACTCCTGCAAATCAGGAAGGATCTCATCCCACATCCTTCAGCTGTCATCCCTTTTCAGGAACGGAGAGCCAATGTGGCATCTGGAATCTAATTAAAAGATCGGTAGGATTCTCCTTCAGAAGGTTCACATAAGTGACAGGAAACCTATTTGCTGCCACTCAGCACTTCCAGCTTGCTGAACTTTGAAGACTTAGTTTAGAAGCCATATCAGCTTTGAATATTTTTTTAGAGTTTTCTGCTATTTATCTGCAACTTTGACTTAAACAGCCTAATACAAGAACAATATTTTAAAATGCAACTTAATTAGGCTATATATGTAGAAATAATAAACAATTGATCTAACAAGCACAAGCAACCTATGTCATTAGATGAAATCAAGAATACTTAGCTGACTCTCATCTCACAAGGACTGACAGGTAAACATCCTCTTAGTACCACAATGCTTTGCATCCAAAAATCACAAACTTGTAGGCACCAGCACTCCTGAATGCTGAATTCCTGAATTCCACACAATGCTCCATGAACTAGATGAAAGCTAGAAGCTTGGACACAATCTATCATAAATCACAGAATATTTATGAATGAGTAAACAGAATTTCATTTGTAAGGCATTGCCACAATTTCCAGTGAGCCTCGGTGTTATGCTGAAGAAAAAAAAATAAGAATTCTGCTATCCTCATCATTTTCAGTGATATGGCAGAAGCCAGACTGACTAGATATCAATTATACACTTTGCATCGTAAGCCTTAATAAGCTATGAGCATCTTTTCTATGAACTAAGAACTAGCTCCTTGTGTAAAGCGGCATACACATTAACCACAACAGCCCAGTATTTTCTGCTTTTAATAAGGCATTTAGTACAAAGATAGGTGCCTTATTCTAATAAGTTTGTTGACTTGTGAGTGCTCACGATAAAAAGAACAGCAGCCATTTGTTCCTGTGAAAATGGAGAATTGATTATTTCTAGAACATCAGCATATCTAAAGAAAATTTACACTGCTTCTGACAACTTTTGCACTGATAACAAAAACCTATCATCTTTATCTTCAGAGGATCAGCAAAGGCTATTAAAATGCATTACACCACCTGCTACAGATCTAGAGTACAATGCTGTTACAAACGAACCACCCTCATCTCCCACGAGTCAGGACCTGCAATACAGAGTAGGCCTCTGACTTGTCAGCTGGTTGCCAAGTAGGCTTCGGTCCATGACTGTCTTATTGTGAGACAAAATCAATTCAACTTCAGAGTAGGATGAGAAGTGTTGCGTATCTTGTAAAATTAAGATTATAGTTCCCTTCAGCTATTACAGTGTATAACAGTGAGCAATAGATCTACAAACTATATTTTGTTCAACTAGTAGAACATGCATTGACCATGCTTGCTCACCTTTGCTATTCCTTCAAACAATCCAATTTTCTAGCACAGTCGCTCACACACACAAATTATAAAGCCTGCTTACAAGAACATTAGTAGTTCTGAATTCAGTTTCCAATGCATTTGTGCCAGTAACAGATAAACCAATCCATTTTTCTTCCAGATTGTTACCTCAGTACAGTTCCCCAAAGAAGAGAGGATTTGGCTCTTGTTCCACTTGGTAATTCATGCAAATATGTAAGATGAAATTGCAGAGAGATGTTTTTAAAATGAAAGGGAAAGTTTTGACCATCAAGCTTTCAAAATCTGGAAATTTTCATTTTTGTATATATGATTTATCACCTGAAAATAAGAGCTTACAATGAAAATAATTCTCAAACTATGGCAACACTGCAGAATCAATTATTCAGTGATCACAGCTGGCCCAAGTCTTTTCAGCTCAGCAATCTTTCCTGGCCATTACAATGCCCACATTAAAAACATACCTGTCCTTGACGTCTTTCATAAGCTGCTGCAAGTCAACCTCCTGCTTCCTCAGGTTTCCAAACGAGGACTGGTTTTCCACATAGCCCTTCCCTCCAGCTCCCAGGCTGATCTTTCCAAATGAAGTTTCAATACTTCCTTGAACAAAATCTTCAAACTTCCCCGTATATTTTGCAAAGTCAGACTCCACAATTACTAGGAAAGCAATAAAAGTCATTTTTACATGTGAAGAGAAGTGCTGAAATGGTCCTGAAGTGATTGGAAAAACAGAAACTTACAGAAAATATGACAAGTTAGTGAAGGCAAGGAACAGTACTGAGCAGGTAAATAACAAAATTTACAGCTCTGCAACTTTTACTTCTCCTTCCTCCGTATTTTCATCATCTTTGCTCTGCTATCTTATATACTTTGCCAGTTTAGGAAAACATAAGGTGATTGAAATGCTGAGCTCCAGTGCTATGGAAGATTTATAAAGAATGATTGAAACTTATTTCAGCTACAAGGAAAAACTACAACACAGACCTGCTTGTACAATAGGGTTAATATTTTGCCATTATCTTGACACACCTCATTATAGGCCTGTCCCAAAGCTCACTGAAAACCAACGGAAGCATCTACTTGGCTAAAACAACTCTCAAATCTTCCAAGCCAGCTACAATTAAAATCTAAACTTAGGGACTTATCTATTTGTCTGTATGGAATTGTGACATGCCCAGAAATGATTCCAGATCATTAATCCTAAAACCTGGTTAGGACTGCTGCAGCTGGATGAAGAAAGAAGTACAAGGGTCAACCATTTTTAATAGCCTGTGTAAGCAGAAAGGAAGCAGTAGTAAAACTTGCTTGGCCTTGCCTGTGCAAGCATTCTCTGGGCTACTATCACCAACAGGACACTGTTTATCCACTGCTTTTTGACCTGGAGCACAGTATAGTTTCACACTCCTATCACATACTGGAATCCCCCCCAAATATTCTAGGGGAGCTCCTGTGGCTGCAGACAGCACTGTTATTAAACAGTAGGACGGCTTGACAACCTTCAGCACTCAATTTCAGTCGTCTATCTAGGCAAAACTTTTTTTTTTTTAAACAAACATTTATTACTACTGGTTTTAGTTAAACGAATAGTCAAGTGAGAAAAGATCCAGTCATCTCTTTTCCACAGATGGAGAATACTTCAGAGCATTCCTCTAAAAGGAGCCCTCTAGCAACACGATTGAGAATAACAACAACAAAGATTAGGCTTTGCATTCTTTTTATCTGTAATAATACCGCTGCCCGAGTATGGCTTTACCTGGTTTTATTGGTTTGTCTTCAATAAGCACATCACTCAGGGTGACCGTCAAGAAATGATACTTGGGCTTCTGCCAGCACCAAAATTTCTTCCTCTTCGTGACTAAGCTCAGAAGCTGCAGCTTGTCTGAGGCGTTCAGGTGGGAGACAGGGATCAAGTCGCCTCCACTGTCAGTTTCTCTCACAAAATTCTTTGTTGCTTTTGCAAACATCTCGGGGAATCAATTAAAGCCTGAAATAATACGTTTGTTTTTCAACAACTACAGTTGGAAAGTATAAATATTTACATTGTTACTTCAAGAAGTTCTTCATAGTATTGGTATCAATGCAGGAATGTAGTGTTTTCACCCTACCTTCTCCACTCTGAGCTGGGAATCATAACAGTTTAAACCACTTATCCCAAAGTAAAAAGGTTCTCACAGTAAAAGATGAAAGAATTTTAGTTAAAATTTTAAATAAGCAACAGTGAATAAGCAAAGAACAATGCACTGCAAACACGATATGCAAGGCTTAAACATTACAATAGTAATGCATGAAATTTATGATCATGCAGATAATGAAGAAAGAAAATAAATGTGTGAGAAAATAAATAGTCCAATCTACAGCTGAAAAGTTCCTTCAAGGAATGCTCACAGGTAATTCATCTGTTAGGGAGGAAAAAACTTACACTGCTTACCTGAAGTTCTAAGAAAAAGCATCTACTAATGAGCACCCCGCAGAGACCGGCTGGGATGACGAAAGCACCGGTGCAATGGCAGAGAATTCCTGCCTCACCACAGAATCCTTCTTTTATTACCTAACATAAAATTATCTTACTCCATATAAGGTAATTGGGTATTATTCACACAAATTATCTTGGTCTTGTTAATAGTGAGTAAACACATATAGGGATAATAAAAATTTTTTCTATAAAAAGCAACAAATATTTGCGCTGGCATCTTTGGTTTCTGTACCACGCCCCTGGAAAGGTTCAATTAATTTTTTTCTTTCTGAACCTTTTTACCTTCAATGTTTTCCAATTTTCTATTTCCCATTAGCTTAATTAGAGCCAAATTGAACATATGTTATTTGCAACTGTCATTCGTATCTGCTAAACAGCTACATACTTAAAAGCTAGAATAAGATAATGTATCTTAAATTAAAAAATATTGGCATCTTTTATTGTGTAAGGTTTCCTTTATCCCAAGCAATGCATTTTGCTTTATTTACAAGGAACTTTTTCAATAGGGAAACTGGCTAAACTCACAGAAGAAATGGTAAAAATGACCATTCACAAGCGCTAAACACACAATTCTAATAAACTAATTTTTGATCTTTTTTAAAAAAAATCTAATCTTTTTTAGTTTTTCAACTCTGTCTTACTTGATCTAATGATATTTCTAGAATTAAATCAGTTTTTTAAAGTTGGCAGCATTACTTTGAATCCCCCAGCTGACACTGACTGGACAGTTCAGCTAAGATCATAAGATGTCTTAGCTGGGTATCCACACGTTCATGACTAATTACCTGTCTTTCTCCACAGAGATGTTAGATTTGTCATTTACAAATACAAGGCAGAGTAAGTTAGAACAGACTTCAAACTAAAGTTGATATTGCAGTGGGCACTCAGGATTATTGAGAGAAAATGGAAAACTGAATAAAGATATTAGTGGTTGGACGACAGGCTTCATGTTTTAGTACCAGCTGGAAGACAGAGAAAAAAAAAAAAACCAACCCTTTTTGCAGGTAGGAACTTACCTTTCCATTAGCTTTTCCCAAATCCCATTTCAGATAATATTTCCCACAGTATTTACCAGTTCACGTTCAAGTATCTGCCTCCTCATGAAACCCCTATGGCCTTCTCTTAGTTCTCTATGTAGGCAAGGAAAGGGTGTTTCCCAACACCACCTGCATGGAAAGGATTTGAACAATGTCAGTCACGTAACATTTTACTGAAGAGTCTTCTGAGACTTTCATTATAATTGCGGCTGCAACAAATCTGCAGCACAGCCCCAGCTATAGGTACTGGGAATATTTCCACTGACTTTCTTGTTCTCTGACCTTTTCCTAAACTCTGAACTGAGACTGATTTTTTGCATTCTTAAATTTCTCCTCCTTAATTTCCCCAGTTTTAATCTCAGTGAGAACACTTTAACAGAACAAGCAACGCAGCTCCACTGCAGCAGAAAAAAAACCCAAACCAAACAAACCTATCCCCTAATAGCCAAAAAAAATAGTCTTCTTTTTCTCTGGGACTTCTTTTGCATGACTCTCTAGTTCACAACCAACCAGATGACTGATTTGTAACGGACGGGACCATCAAGAAAATTCTCATTGCCTGCATTAGCTGCTCTTCCCAAGCATAACCTTCCTCAAACACTTCTGTGCTTTACATGACTGTTCACTCATTCTGATCCCATCCCTACGTAACCACCTCACACGGGCATAGTCTCTGAAAAGAAAAAGGCCCACCAATTTCTGAGGAGTTTATGATAAGACAAATTGCAAAAACCAGTTCCTATCATTTGGCATTGTTACACACTCACTAAATCTCACAAGAGCCATTAACACCATTCTATAAAACTTCCGATTCATGGTGGTTTGTCCTCACTCCCAGTCACCGTGCTTTTGACTAACAAAAAGGACATCTGCGAAAGACCACAGAGGGCTTACGAGGACTGCTGAGACTCACCAGGCAGGACAGGTGGGACTGTCTTCAGCCTCAGAGTGACAATGCCAGCATCTCCCACGCTCCGCTGTGCTGGGAACGTCTTTGCAGGGAGCATATTCGCTGGCGCAGCTGTACCTGCAAAGCAAGAAAATTCTATCCAAATTCCTGTTTATATCTCTTTGGATATAGTGCCTTTAACACAAACTCTAAAATGCACCCAAATATCCTGTTTCACTAGTTCATAAAACATAGACATAGAGCAATTGAATACGCCCTTAGCCAACATCAGGGAGTTAATACAGCTACCAGGATCAATGGCATCCTGACTGAATGGACATGGAGCAGATAATGGACACAGCATTAAGAAAACCCAGTCTTTGGAGTTTCTTCCTCTGGAAATTTTGTTAGAGCTGTTCTTGGTTTGGCAGAATTAAAAGGGAAAGTATCAAAGCTGGTAGGAAAAGCCTGTCAGAGTGAATTCACTCTTGCAGACTGATAGCTAAGCGTGAAAGCAGAAAAGGAAGGAGGAGTACCTTCCTTGCCTACCAAGAAATTTAAAATTAGCCTGAACCCAGGCTACGGGAGGATTATTCAACAAAGAGGACGAGATCAAGCGAAGATATTTACAGCAACTTCATTGTTTACTTAAACAAGCAAATCTGACCCTGCTTCTTTCCTTTATCACAGCTCCCTAACTCAAGATAGTGGGACATTAGATTCAAAGAAACATTTTATGAATAATGAGTTTGCTTTTGTCAGCACAAAAGCAAATTCTCAGCAGTTGCCTGGTACTTCACATACACTGACCTTTACAAAAAAATACAACCCCCCTTTCTTTCCCATTTAACATTAGACTACCTAGCATACCAGGCACAGTACACAGGGAATTTAGGAAGAGGGTGACAACCGGATTGACGAATGTCAGCACATCCCTTGCTAATCCAAGCTGTAAGGCAATACAACCCCTGAAGGCCAAAGATGACCAGGCAGGAGCCACAGCGTGAGAAGAGCTGCTAGGCATTAACTTTGCTGTGCAGCAGCGGTAACAGCCTTTGAATCCTAATGAAGCCAGAGTTTATGCCGAAAGGCAACTAAAGCACCGAAGTGATGACAAGCAGGACGTGTGTTTTATTACAAAACCTTATAGTTATTTTCACCTCCTTTCTAGATAATTTAAATTAAACAACAGCCATAAAAGCTAATACGCAAAGCCTAGCAAGGATATTCACACAATGAATTTCAATTCACGCAACTGAACGCACGTGGTCCCCAAAAACACACCCAATAAATTCTAGCCCTGGACGCAGCCCTCTTCTGTGCCTCGAGGACTTCACAGCACGTGCCTCCGAAGACTTGACGCCCCAAAACCACAGCGGCTGGAGGCACTCGGCGGGGACACGGCGCCATTACCCGTGGCTGGCAGGTGCCAAGGCGGAGGCGCGAGGGCCTGCGGCGGGAGCTGGCGCTTTGGGAGCGGGCCTGAGGCGCGAGAGGACACGAGCTGCCCTTGCCCTTGGCCGACAAAACAGGCCTCACCGAGACCCGCGCTGAGGCGGCTCAGGCGGGCGTCCGAGCGCGGGGATCCCCCTCAAACGCTCCCGCGGCCCCGCCGCGCCACGCTTAAACCCCTCTCAAAACCACCACACGCGAAGCGCAGCCATTCAGCCTTGTTCTTCCCCCGCGAAGCCGGAGGGCGCAGGCAGAGAGCGAGGGAAGCGGGACTCTGGTTGCAGCGGCTCCTCCTGAGCGTGTGACAGGGCCGGGCGGGGCGGCGGGGGGCACACGGCGCGCCGAGGCCCCGCTCCGCCCGCCCCGGCCAGCCGGCGGGACGCGGGGGGCTCAGCCCGCCGGGAAAGGAGGAGCAGCGGCGGCCGGGGCCCTTCAACGGGCGCTGGGGAGGCGGGCACGGCCAGCCCCCACCGCCTCCCCGAGCCCGCTCCCGTACTCACGGCTTTCCCGGCGATCCCCGCCGCCAGGCTCCAAGGATGCGGCGAGCTCCGCCCGCGGGGTGTGTCGCGCCGCGCCCCGAGGCGAGGTGCCAAGGGCGAAGCTCAGCGAGGAGCGAGGGGCCGGGGGGAAGCCCTGAAAGGGCTGGGCTTTCTTGCCGGCGCTGTGGCGCGGCGAGGGGCGAGGCGGGGGGAGCGCAAGCCCCGCCCGGGCGCTCAGGCCGTGCGGGGAGGGCGCGGTGGCGGCGCCCCGGGGCGCGGGCCGAGGCGGGAGGAGGCGCCGCCGCCATGTTGCTGTGCGGGGCCGCTGCCCCAGCACATGCCGGCTGGGCCCGCCTGCGCCTGGGGGAGGCCGCGCCGGCCTCCTCTGTCCCGGGGGTTGAGGGTCCAGCTGCGAGGCGGCTGAACACGGGACGGGCGGCGTGGGCTGCGGGCCATGGCGGGCTCTGCCCGGGGTGGCACACCGAGCCCTGGCACCGCAGTGCTGCGGGCAGCCGTCTGGCACGGACGCACAGGTGGGTGGAGGTCTGCGTGTGGGGCTGCCCTGTGTGGCGGTGCGGCCCTGCGAGGGGCCGAGATGGAGGGCTCGATTGTTCCCGCCACCTCAGCCAGGGGGTCGGACAAGCTGGTTTTGCATGGCTGGAGCTTCCAAGCCAAGGTCCGCGGTCCCCGGTCTGGGGACCTTGAATAGCAGCACTGCGGAAAATGAGAAATGTGGTCAGTGGAGCACTGGGGGCAGGTTCGTGAACCGCAGTATGAAATACTGAGCTCCGTTACCATATTTCAGCCCTTTGAAAACAATGCAGCACCAGAATAAAACAACTTGGCTGGTTATGATACCAGAGGACAGATCCAGTGAGAAGTAGATGAGTCTGCAGAAACCCAAGGGGTAGTTTTTCAAGATAATAAACATCAAAGAAATCTTTTCCAAGGGAACCGTGCCACAGGCCAGGTAATTCCCTTGAGGTTTGAAGAGAGAGCATTTGAGGCTGTGGGGTATAGTCAAAAGTGTCACATCACCAGATCTCGATGGAGTAACACCTGGGCTTTGGATCAAAGGGAAGCTGAAAGTTGCATGTCCTTAAATGAACAGTCCTGGGTGAGAGGTAACAGTTAATGCACATAGCTAAAATAGTATTCATGTCTTCCATTCTCTTTTTAACTACATACATTATCCAAAGCTTCCACTTAATTTCAGCAGATTTTAATCCATCACCCTTTTCTGATTCCCCCGGGTGACATCCTTAGTGAATCAATGATAGATAGATTTCCCTTCTGGGGTTGCACCTGTTTACAGAAATTTGAACAAACGGCCTGAATGGAACTAGGTATCTGCATTTCTGATAATTTCCTTTTTATGGACTAATAAAAAAAAATATAAGGCTCCATTCTTAGAGCCTCATCCTGAGAAAAAGCACCCACACATCCTCAGGAGATCTCTTTTTAGGATCAGCACCGAGCTGCAGAATCACTAGCTCCAGTAATAATCTCCCACAGTGGCCAGTAATAGCACACGTTTCATCAGCTATCATCATGTGTTTTTCCAGGGAGTGGCAATGTGTGATTCATTTCAAATGCCAACTGTCTGCTAAAGCATATTTTGAGAAATCGAGCCAGGAAGTTGCACTGAACCACATCACCATGGAAATATTCACTGGGGACGGAAGACCCAAATAAAAACAGTGAAACTTGCTAGTCAGTTTAAGGACGTTACCAGTGGTTGGGTGTACACCAAATAAGGGGTGCCTGCACCAGGGATATTTCCATCTTCTCAAGAAAAATCTTCAGGCAGAAATACTCCATCCACTTGAAAGACACAAGCCAGCATAGGATAGTTTTAAGATGCTTCTCATTAATTAGAAGAGACAGAAACACAGGTCTGGGTGTTAGCAAACAGTTTTTGGGCTATGCAGCAATTAACTTAGAGGCTTCAAAGAGTGTTATCAAACCCAGCTGCCAACAGGAGACATTTAGGATTGAACACCCACCCTGAGCCTTCCGTCTTCGTGGAAATGCTCTTCAGGTGTACCCCACAGTCAAAACTCAACAGCACGCGGTTACTTCCTGACCGACTGGGATGCCAGCCGGGAGAACGTCGTATCAGAGAAATACACATTGTGAGCATGGTCTGCATTGGGATCTAGCTGTCTGCCACACTCTCCATCTCCTGAGCTGAAGTAAGAAGTGCATCCCTTCTGCATTAGAAGATCCTTCTGTATTACTGCAGCATGAGAAGTTCCTCTTACAGAAAGAGCAGAAGGAGAAAACCAGAAACTTTTGCCTCTGGGACAAACTGCTTTTGGTACGGCACAAGATTTGGCTACCTCATTTAAATAAGTAAGTAAAGTGAGACAATCAACATGAGAACTTCACAGCCGCAACTTAAAAAATGAGTAATACACATAATAAGTGAGTAATAACACAAAAGACAGTAGTCTGAAAGGAAAAAAAAAAAAACACCACAATAGTTGTATGCTCTTTGAACACCTCTGTGTGAAATTCCTCAGGCGTGATACTAAGACAAGAAATCACCGAGCGGGCCACCACAAGATGTCAGCATTGCAGAATGGATATTCATACCAGAAAAGGTCTTTGCATCCTATAAGCGTTTGGCACTAGATTATTTTTTTTTTTTTGTATGATGGCATAATCTGGCCTTATTTTTTTCAGCCATTGACATTAAGATGTAAGTCCAAAATTGGCTGCAAAGGGGAATTTCTTAAATGGCTGGGGTTTTTTTTGGTCTCTTTATCTTAAAAACTTTTCTCAATGCTTTCACAGGGTGAGTATTAACAGCACTGCTAACGGTATATAATGCCTTGCAGCCATCAATGAGTTGTTTCAGGCTGCATCCAGCCTGAGTAGAAGGTGCTCACTGAAGTTCAGGCTGTATATTGACGTGTCAGGAGGTTGTCCAAAGCTCTCGGTTGCTGCATGCTAGCCTTTTTTTTAAACCCTCACACTGGCTGGAGAAGGGTCTGCTGGCTTCAGTTCTGCGGAGGAAATGGGAAGAAAGCATGAAACTATTTTGGGCTTCTATTTAGAAAAGAAGGATACTTGGGGTAGCAAATCTTTTTAAAGGTGTCCAGCAACATAAGGCCAATCACCAGCAAAAGAATGAACTTCTTTTTTCCCCCCATTTCCTTTTGCAAGAATAAAAGATCTGAGCAGGTTTTTTGTTTGTTTGTTTGTTTCAAATCAACTAACCAGCCTTATTTGTATTTCACATTAAAATTCATCTCCTGTTTTGGTGGGATGCTCTGTAGTTTTCGCCTGTACCATTCAAGTCCTCCGAAACGTTTCCTGTTGGAAACAGCAGCGTTCTCGCTCTCCTGCTGGTACGGCTGTCATCAGCCCTGCCACAGTGCCAGCGGCTAGCGACAGGCTTAGCAAACAGCAAGTTACTGTGTCCTGCTTAGGGATAAAGCTGCAGTACGGCAGGAGGGACCGTGTGACTTCAGAGCAGCCAGAAAGCCGTTCTGCGTTTTCCTACCCGTTCACGTGAGCTTCTGTCCATTCAGCTCTTGATGGTGGCGATGGGAAGGTGGCATCTTTAACTGTCTGAAGATTTTGCCTGTGAGATGAGTTTGGCCACTATTTAGAGGCTGTTTTATTATCAGGTTCAGCTCTGCTACCTTTAGGGATATATATAAGGAGGAAAGAGTTCACTAGTGGATCATGTAGTCCCTTGGAAGGACAGCTGGAGAGGGCCACGCTGAGATGCAGGAGGAGGCAGACGTGTTCGGTATAACTCAGTCTAGCCCGTGTGCTGTAACTCAGTCGGATCTTGGTGTCACGAGTATTGATGGCGGCATGAGGGGAAACGGTGCTATACCTACCTTTCTGTAGTAAATGTTGTGGCACAGGGCTCCCGTCCGTCGCTGTAAAAGCTCTCTTATCCCCGCCGTGACTGTGTTTTAGCACAGCCATAGCTTTCTAAAGATCTACCTATGGAAACCTTGTGATTATTTGATGATTTTCCCATGATTTTAAGGAAATTGTCAGAAAGGGTGGGCTAGGATCATGTCTAATAGATTGTGGTTAGTTACCTAAGGAGTCATCTAGTGATGTCTCTAACAGTAACATGGAGGACAGTTTGCGTGAACCCGCATGAACTACGTGCTTCTAACTTTAAATTGTAGATTAGATGGCAGCCACAGAACTTTATTTCTTTTACAATAATGATAAATGAAGACTTAGGAATAGATAATGTTTCTTGCATGTCTCAAAAGTCTTTTTCCATAATAGTTTATTATGAACCATCTGGTCTCATTAATGTTTTATCAAAACCATCTGGCTGCTACATTGTTCAAGCTATTCAGTAGCAGGACTTCCTCATAAATTAGCCAAAAGGAATGGCTATCAAACTGTTGTGTAGGAGCCCCAAACATTTATGTAGGTCCTATATAAACAGTTATTTTAAAAGCATACTATTCCACATTAAACTACAAAAGTCTAAAAAATAGATCAGTGATAAAATCTGAAATGAAGCTTATTCCCTATGCTTCTTAATTTTTCTTCCTTTTTTTACACCCTTGGTTCTCAGCCAGTTGGAACAGGACCCACAAAGACAAATGATGAATTGTATTAAAATAACAAATATTAGGATTTTTTTTTTTCAATAAAACATTGCAAACGAGGATACCTGTCACTGAGCCTCCAAAAAATGAGGCCCTTCATCTTTGTAGCTCTGCATACATACACCTTTCAGACTGTAAGCACTCTGGCAGGGTTCTTTAAAATATAACAGTACAGCACATGGCACTATTTAAAGTACGGTTGTACAGTGCCTAGTGCTACGGGCAGCTAGGTGCAACCGATGGTAAATGATTACATAATACACATTGATTTAATAAATTGTACTTCCACTCATAATTGTGCTACTGTTGTTACATTTTTCAGATCAATAAAAAATGTGATCCTAAAATTGGTGCAGTTCATATTGATTTTGTTATTTATAGACAACCTTAAAGTTACAGTGAATGGAAGAACTAAGGAAAGCACATCTAAAGAATATGTAGAAAGTTCAGGACAAAATTGGCAAAACAAGAGGGGGCAAAATGGCAAAAATGATCCGTGGGGGAGAGCCTGTGACTGAAGCTGCCTGTAGAGAGGAAAGCTGACTGTAAGGAACAATTTTCTTTGATCAGCTCCCCAGGTTTATTCTGGTTCACACAATTCCTCTTGCGTCCTCTGAATGGATGTGTACGCACAAGCGCCCTCAAAAACGCTCACTATCCAACTGCAGGAGCAAATGATTTGGGCAGAATTGTCCCGAGAATCCGCAGTATGCGACTGCCATTCCTGACGAGGCAGCCGGCTGGATGGCGTTTGTATTACGCTGACACAGAACTGGAGCACGGCCGTAGTGAAACCTTGCAAAATGGTCAGAAGCTAACATTAATATGTCATTGAATAACACCAGACGCGTGTTTTCATCTACTGCACCATTTGTAGCAATAGCCTTATTATGATTTAAAACAAATTTTGTCTCTCCCTTTTGCTTTTTGTGCCTCCTTTGTTTTATTTCTGAATTATTTTGCAACTCCTTAACCGCCATTCTCATTACCTGTTAACTGTCAGCTCAATCTCTCTTTCAGAACTGAACAACAATTGGAATTCCTGTTCCAGGGCAATCTGAAAGGGGTTTCTCCAAGACAACAAAGTAAATGCATTTTTTGAGTACCCACAAAGGCAGAAATTGAGAATTTTGTTTAGAGATCTCTGAAGCAGGCCATGGCCCACAACAGCAGCGGATGCACTGAGGAGAGGACCACAAACAGCAAAGCAGCCAGAGGGCCCAGAGGAGCTGTGAGGCTGTATTGCTGCTGGAGGGGGGCTCAGGGCTCCTGGGGCTCCCCAGGGTCTCTGCAGCAGGAGCTACCAGAGGCTGTCTCCACCTTCGGCTGTGGAAATGCACACTGCAAGGGAGAACAAAAGGAGAAAAACCCACCACGTTTCGCATAGGGCTGATAATTCAGCCCCGTTGGGTACTAAGACTAAGGTTTCTTTTTAAAGCTGTTTCATTTTTCAGCTTGCTATTGCTGCCTCCTAGTTTCCGCATGCAAAGGGTCTTCTTTTCAGTGTCTTACAGACAGTGGGGTAAGAACATACCTGGGCTTTCCCCACTAAAGCAAAGCAGGGTGAAGAGAACACAGTTCATAAAACAAGGAGCAAGGGCTGGCAAGCAGCTCAAAACTGTGTGGGCTGCTAATTGCATGGGAGTTCCAACAGCGTTGCCCAAAAAGACAGCAAGGTACCACAAACGGGGTGCTGTGGGTCAAAGCAGAGTGTAGGTGTAAAAGTAGGTGTAAAAGGCTGAAGCTGTCCTTCTGAACAGAAGGGGGAACCGCCACACAGCAGGGGCACCCTGCAAATTTGTACAGGTGGTGGCTAGGGCTAGAGTCACACAACTCCAGGTTATTGACACTGTGTGTTATATCGCAGTTACATACAGACCAGGTCTTCACTATGCTGGAAAAAAACCTCACGTGTGAAACAAAGTGGTGTCCTGTTCTCTGACAATTAAAAATGTATTTTATTTGCTCTGTCACATAGGACTGAAACCGATGTCCTTGCTGCCTGTACTGCCCTTGTTTGTCTGAAGGACGCAATGATTTGGGTGAGTAGCATCTGTAACAGGTGATGCAAGTAACCTGGGGTGGAAAGCTTTCTTATTGCCAGCACTACCCTCTTTGCGACTGGGCGACGGGAATGCGCTTCCTCCTGCAGAACTGGTTGCAAGTCAGCTTGAGCTGGGGCTTATCTGGTTCTTCCGCAGTTACTGTCCGGCCTCACCAATGCCAATACACCACAGTGCGAGCAATGCAGTTTCTAAGAGAAGGAAAACTAGCTGTGTCCTGAGAGGAAGTGTTAGTATGAATGATTCTATGATTCTATGAAAGGAAACAATGAGCAACCGGTACTGGGAAAGCATGAACTGCAGTCGTTCTTTTGGCTAGGACCTCGTGACCGCACACTTCGATACTGAGAATCTTATTTCAACAATATATACTCTTTCCTCTCATTCCTTTCCCCCATCATTTCAAACAAAAGAATTCCTGTTGGTATCAAGACCAAAGCATTCACATGAGCATCAGCTTTAGGAAGCTTTGCAGCTAGATACAATACAGTGGAGCTCCTGCTACGGCCTTTCTTGCAACATGGCGCATCCGGATCCCTTTTCCAGTTTCTGATATTCACAGAAGATGAGAATATAATATCCTTGAGTTCTCTACCCTCCATCAACTTTGACTGAAGTTGTTCTCTCTCTCCAAAATGAAAGGGGACAGGTTAAGGATGGGCCAGGCTCACCATCCTCTGGTAACTAGAGAACTCAGAAAAAGTCAGGCTTGCTCTAACTGACCTACTTGTGGGGCTCCTTCTTAGGCAAAGTCCTCAGTAGAAGCTTTTCCCACAAAAGGACTTAAAAATTTGGTGCACTATCTTTGAACTTCATAAGAAAATTGATTTTCCCATCCAAAACCTCTATATAGCTATTATATAGCTCTAGTTGCTTTCACAAGATCTGTTTCACTGACTGAAGTGCAAGTAACAAACAATGAATACAAGTAGGATGATTTCTTGACTTCACTCCATCTTCAGTCTGTCAATGGCTGAAATGATAACAAACCTAAGAGTAAACAAAACAGTAAATCTCTCTCAGCTGAGACAGGTTCTCATCTATTGATAAATCTACATAATCTTCCTTGCTCTAGGCAGCAATCTAGGCATTGCAGACATATCCTCATAAAACCTAAGGAAGAAAGGATTTTTCAAGGCATGTACTGCAGTAATTCAAACTAGATTTACTGCAGCCTTTATCATGGCTTTTTTTTTTCTCTCAACACAAGTTAAAAAGAAATTTGTAATTTAGGAAAACAATTTTTTATTAAAAAAATTTTAATAAAGAAAAACAATGTTAACTAAGCAAAAATTCATATTTTCAAATTCTAACAGCTGGTCTTAGTAAAATAGCATGTGAAACATCAGCTCAAAAAATCCTCAAAGAGAAATCGTGCCCTAACACGTTAGAGAAAGCAAATAATTCCTGAAGTCTGTGAAATTACAGTCAGAAACGTCAGCTGATGTTCGTACACATCATCTTGTCTTCCAGGAATTTATTATTGTTCCAAAAGCCTGTAAAAACTTACATCAATGAACCCACAGAGTCAAATTCTCAGTTAACTTAAGCCTTAGTTATACTCAGTTCAGTAGAGCAGTGTTGATTTAGCTCAAATGAGGGTTTACACATAGCAATTTCAAATATTTCCCTTGGTACAGAGTAAGCAAAGATACAAATTCGTAAGTATACAGCAGAATTTGGTATCTGGCCAGCTTTTAACCTCATTTAAAAACTCAGAGTAACCCTACAAGTTCTTATGCATCTGCTGCCCTAGAGGGGGTCTAAGTTAAAAATCAACAAATTGAGCGTGGAGAGCAATGTTTGCAAGATAGAAGAAATGTAACAGAGGCATTTAAAAAAGAAAAAAACGGAAGAAAAAGAAGCCAAGACATGACAGTTACTATGCAGAGCAAGCTTTGCTCAGCTGTCAGTGTTTTTCCTCACGCTACGGTGGTTTGAATCATTTTGCAGTAAGCAAAATGACTTTAAAAAAAGAGATTACTGTAAATGAACAGACAACTGAGCTTAAACACAAATTGGATGCAAGGTCTATACGAGCCAAGTTTACCTTGCTCTTCTGCAGGGCAGAACAGCCTGTTTTGTCTGGGTAGCGCTGACCACACTGTGGGTATTTGGCATGTTGTTAACTCCAGGGGCGATCATGTGGAATTCACCACATATCCATTTCTCTGTAAGAGAAGTTCCTACTGCCCTAGGTGTTCGTGATCAAGGCACCAATACTGAGGATCCCTTGCCATCTTCCTCTCCCTTTGATAATTATGAAAAAAATATGACTGCTTCTGTAAACTGCTATTTTCCCAGCAACTTGAACCAAATGCTAGTTATTTCAGGTACCAATTAAATCATATTAGCTCTCTATGAAATTAATCAGCAATGAAGTGATTCCCACTGACACGATGAGCAAGTTCTAAAGTTCTTAACACAATACAGAAATAAAATGGCCAGATTTCAAAAAAACAGGAGCTAATGCTTGCCCACTATAAAAGCTGTTTTTCTTTTGGCCTCCATCCTTATTCTGCCATGTACAACAGCTGAGGATATTTTGTGTGGTAACAGATTTATTGATCCCATTTTCCCAGCTCTTCCTGGAACCTCCATGCTCCCTCCCACCAAATCTTTGTACACACTGAGTCTGGGAAGTGCTGCAGAACTGCAGTCAGGAGTTACAGGTTAGTCAGGAATTAACTCACTGTACTCACATTTTGCAAGATCCTAATCCATCCGTATTACATCTTACACACATATGGTGAGACCGTGAGACATAGCTGAGATCTGATTGGCAGAGCTGTCCTGAATCACCATCTCTGAGGGAGAAAACACCACATCGATACCATTTCCTTCCAGTTATTTTATTTTATCCAGTAAATACTATGTTTCCTTGTTTTTAAAAGTTGTTTTATGGAGAACATGTGGTTTGTGGTTTCCATGTTCATGCTAAAGCATAACATTTATGCTGCACATCTGTCTACTAAAAACTGCTTTTAAGAATGAACTTCCAGCTGTAAATTAATTCCATCAGCTTATCCCTTTCCGTGCCCCAGTGTATGGCATAATAGCCATGCGACAGTGCTGTACAGTGCGTGCAGGTAACTGGTAAACAACTGGAACATTGCACAACTACCAGACAGATTGTAAGAGTGATAAATAAGGCTTCTAGCAGATGGAAGCTCTTTCATACTTGCCATTTTGGAAAGTGTAAAAAGCACAGATCACTACAGCAGCTAGACTTATTTCAGCTGTCACTAACAACCTTTGAAGAAAGATGCTTAGAACCCCTGGGAAAAAGTCAGGGTGCTGTATGACCTTTTGCAAGTATGATTTATTAACATCCAACTAAATTGGTTACAGAGACAAAAATAATAAATCAAATTGCACATCAAGGTGCTCCAACATTAATACAAATTTTTGGAGTAAGTGAAGCAGAAAACAGGAATGATCCCGACTACATAAAGTTTTCTCAAAAATCTGAAAGTCAGTGATAGTTCTAACACATAAGATACCTTTCTTCATTCTGAAATCACTAATGCCCTATCAAAACAAACAACAAATTCAGCATTTAGCAGCTTTGCTTATGTAATACTTCATACATGTGGTATGTTCTTTCAGTACTGGAACTAGTAAAATACTGTTAACATAAATACAAGACTGCCTGATTCTCAGGGATACCAACCATCTCAAAGGTGCAGAGCTGAAGGAGCTCATCACCTCCTGTGGATCAACCTCCCAAACATTCTCATAAGCTTTAATATAGTTTTGTTTCATACAAGAAAAACACCAAATCCACAATTTATATAAAAAAAGGAACCGCTTAAAATAATTTTTTAACATATAGCAACTATTTATGTGGAAAATTTCTCTTATTGCTTTCAGAAGCTGCAGCAAGAACAGTATCTAAGAACTGAGCAGTACAATAATATATTTGGTGATAAGTTACAGCATTATACTAAGTTTTAACAGATAAGCCAGATAAACATGCAGTTTCTTATGAACCCACAGCTGCTGGAGTAAGTTGCACCCACCAGTAGCTAGAAAATAGAAAGGATGAGTTAGTGAATACTGGGAATTTTATTTATAGTAGGCATAATCCATGAATGAAAACACACTCAACCAAAAAAATATCACCCTTCCATTTTAACTTCACTCCTTTAAATAGCACCATCTGACGCTAGCCCTTGCAAGATGTATTCAGTTATGTGGAGAAGTGGGGTTTCATCCTTCTCTCTGTTATATATGCACTGTGGGCCAAGTTTTGCACTCCTCTTCAGCTTGCCCCCTCTGTATGAGTTGTACACAAAAAAAAGCTGCACTGAACAAAATAAGATATGGTGAAAATTTCCTGCCTGCAAAGCTGGTAATCTAGAGAGATGACAGAAGAGACTTACACAAAAGCAGATGCAAGGACATTAATTAGGAGTATGCTGAGCAGATGTAGCTGCACCCTTCCGTAGCACGCTACCCTTACCAGGCTGTGGTCTGGCTCCAGAGCGCAAGTGGGAAGAAAGTCCTGTTCACAGTCAAGGAAAAGATACAGAAGTAGGCCACAATGTTTATGGGGAAAGTTTTTAACTACAGAGTTTAGGCATGATTTGTCATTTAAAAGCTTGTTAGAATAGACTGTTTTTCTGTTCTTCAGAAATTTTTTTAATAAAGAGAAGATGGGACACTGCATAAGGACTTTTAGATATGAGGGGCCACATAGAAAACCTAAACAGGACTATAAACTGCTGAGGGAAAGTGGGGTGCATAGGAAGGAGTGAGGTTTTTGTTAGGTTGAGGTTTGGGGGTTTTTTTTGGGGGGGGGGGGGGGGGGGCGGGCAGGCAGTTGAGACCAGCACTGGACCTTTGTGCAACCCCAAAGCTGTCCCTGGTTGTACATTCTGGCCCCATGAATTTGTGTTCCTTTCTGTACAGTGATCTGGCTTCAACACTAAACTGCCAAAATAATAAGATGACTGTGTTTGCAACCACCACCTCCTTCAGGGGCCAGGTTTTAAAAGAAAGCAGCAATCCTGCTTCCAGTCCTTCAAAGAAAACTTGCTCATGGAAGAACAGATCTCTAGGATGTTTCTTTCTCAAAATTTTGGCTGTTTTCACTCTTCCTTCCATGCATCTAATTTTCCAAGCTCTGTATAAAGAACCTAAGTACTTTACTAGATCTGTATTTCAAAAAGCATCTAAAAGTAGATCAGTGCTGGCAGACTAACACATAAAGCATATCTCAGAGAGCAGAGATTAAGAAAAGAATGCAATGATTAATGGTGCACTCCAGTTCCACTCAGTCTAAAGAGCACTTTATGCTATCAAGAGTAGTCTCCTAAACAAGTTACACTGTTTCATAATCCCAAATGTATACTGCACCAAAATCAGAAACTGTCAAGTCTGCATGTCTGGAAGTAGAGCTGTGGTTTCTGTTTCTATGAACACTATTTCCCTGGAATTTCTTTTCTTTCTTTGCTGCGTAATTTGAAAACTGAGCCAGCATTTTTGAGCTGCTCCATCATCTTGATGTAAGTTTGTAGTGAGTTTTTTACTTTGTGAAGGGATACACAAAGAAAGGCAGTGGTAGATGAGTGCTTCTCAAACTGCCCTCCAAAATCATATTAAGTAATGTTTATAAAGTCATCAGATAAGAGAGCTGTAACAGCAGGCAATGGTCATCAGGAAATTTTAAGACTGATCCATTGAGCTAAACAGCTTGGGGATCATTGCTGTGTATGAAAGGAAGCAGCAAGTTGTTCGATACGTTCTTTTTACTGTTCAGGGTAGAAATGGGGGAAAAAAAAAAAGTCCCTCAATGTCAGTTATTAGAAACAACAGCTGTCTTAGTTGTAAGTGCAGAAAACTGACATAAGTTTTGCACCCATTAACACATACGACGTTTGGGGGAAAAAAATTACCAAAGTTTCATATTTTACCAAGAATAACTGTATAGAATATATTAAGGTTTGTGAATGATGAATATATTTTTATGCAGAAATACACAGAAGTAACATCAAGACAATTTTCTTCCACTTCTTAATATACAGTTGACAGAACAACTAAACCCAATTGTCTCATACAAAAGTAAGCAGGGACAACTATACTGCAGTTGGAAACATGGGGTCAGAGGATCACTCACAACTGGTTACACCAGGTTTGCAGATGTGCACCAGAGATTTACAAAAGGAGCTATTACTTGTGCAGTGATTTTGCTTCATGTATTTAGGAAATGCCCTGGATTATTCTCAGGCATTATTTTTCTGAAGATAATAGTAGACTTCTGAAGTTTACCTCCTTGATACGGGAATTTTGCTGAAGAAAGTTTTATATAAGGCACTACTCAGCCCAATGCTTCTTGTCATTAGTCTAATGTATTTTAGACATTTTAGATTTTAAGATAGAAGGCAACGCTGCCAGTCTGATTTCTCAAAAATCATGACTCAAACACCCAAAATGAGGTTAGTTTTGTTAAACACCTGCTGATTTTAATGCATTACAGTTCTTTAACTTCGCCTTTTGGCTTCTAATCCTTTAATGTCAGATGCCATCAACTATTAGGTCATATGACAAAGTATGGGGAAATCCCCTCCATACATAGAAAATACAAACCCAGCAATCAGATCAGAAAGTAATCACAGTAGCTGCCAAATATGACGATGAGCAAGTTTAATGCATCCTCCACAAACTTTGCTCCCTTTCTTAAAAGTTTTTTTTTTTTTTAATTTCCCCTACCCTCTTTTGTTGTTAAATGAATGTTATTTTTAGTATAAATGGTAATTACCAACAGCAAGGATAATTACAAATATCAACTCATTTCTGTACCAAGTTTTGACAGTTAATATAAGAATAAAACACAGGAAGGGAACAAGCCATGAAGAGATCCTCACTTTCCTTGAAAAGCCAAACAGCCCCCAAAGGTTAAGATTTCCTTTGGAATCAAAGCCCAGATTTTGTCCTCATATTGATGTGAACCTTGCCTTGTTGTAAGCTGCTGATGTGGTAGTCAAGTCAAGTAGTAGGTAGTCAAGTTTAAAAGACGCATTAAATAGAAAAAATTACGCTAACTTCTTTGGTAATAAATTACAGAAATGATAGTGAGGCAGAGTTCCTGGGAAAAGTGAAAAGTGGTAAAAAAGCATTCATCTGCCTCTAAGACAATGGGGCTTCAAGGTAACAGAAAAATTCAAATATGCATCTAATCTGACATCACAGATTTGGTTTAAAATGGAAGCGTTCATAGTATTTCCTTCATGTTACATATAATACACGGATCCATTTTTAATGGGTTTTCTTTAGAACAATGTAGCACACAGTAAAGTGCAAGTTTTCCAAGATACTATTCCCTTAGGAGTCTCCTTTAGCCATGCCCTGCCCAATTGTTCCAGTCATAAGCCAGTTAAATATGCCAACAGCATTTGGGTTTATTTTGTGTCATTAAAGCGGCATGGAAGAAAAGGAAAAGGGGGTGGTGGTGACAGGATATAGATCTACACTTGAAAACTGCTATGTTGCCAGACAGTCACAGACATGTAGAACAGACTTGAAGAATCATGGGTCAGGCTTGAGTTGCAGATAGGCCAGAATGCAAATTATTCTGTTAATGACTGTGGCATTGTGATTTGATGGAAAAAACAAAAACACTGCCCATCGCTATAACCTTCATTCAAAAGTGCGACTTCTGCTACATTTGTTTCTTGCTCTATTTCTGACCTATGGTTTAATAGTTTCACAAATCTAGCCGTATGTATAAAATTACAGGAAAGAGATGCAATTGATTTAGTGCAAGACACTTGAATATTTATCTGAACGTAACAAACAAACAGAGGAAGATCAAAAACTCCATACATTTCTCCATAAGGCAGATGGTCATTTTTTAAATATAAGATCTTAAATATGCTGTTTATTTCTTAAGAGGTAGAAAATATCAAAATACTAAGAAAAAATTTCTAGCTTAAAACAATCGGTTTGCTTACTTTTTAAAAAGTCTTACTGTTGCAATTTTTAGGTTAATAAAAACAAACGAAGCTATGGAAGCACAGGATTTCGTGCTCTGTATAGATTTTACTTACTGGTAAAAGAGAGAGCTTCTTCATCTAGTCAGTGCTCAAGCATTATGTACAAAGGATCTCCTCCTCTTGCCCTGTTGGGGGCTATAAAATCTGAAGATTCTCAGTGGAAAATTTTGGCGATTCCTGAATTTCTAGCACTACATTTAGCCGGGTACAGTTTACGTATAAGGCAGTAGAACCACTGATGTAAGCTCAGAACTACCTCTTCCACAATGCTAAGAAGAAAGCTAATAGAAACAAAAGCTTATTTAAATCTACAGGCAGCAAAAGATCATACTTAGGTTCCAGCACCAGCTGATAATCTGTTTTAGCAATTTATACCAGCCCAGAGACAGCTGAACTACTCACTGAACTGTGGAAGCCTACTTACAAGTTAGAGTTACTAAGGCTTGCACTCTGATTTCTCAGCACAGCTAGGAGATGCTGATGCTACCGTCTCCAATGCAAATCAATAAGGCATAAGTTAACTCAGAACTGACATTATTACAGATTGGAAAAGTAGTGTAAAAGCTCCTCTCTTCCCTCTCGCTGTTAACATTCAGTACTATTTATTAAATATTTTATAAAAAGAATTTAGGGTATTTATACATTCAAACAATCACTGCAACAGTCAGAGTAAAGAAAACAAATGAATTATCAGATTCTAAATTAAGCACAATTCTGGAGATATGCACACTTGCACACATACGCCCCACACATATATTATATGTGTGTGTGTATATATATAGATGTATATATATGGATATATTTTATATACACTTTTAAATCAGATCCTAGAATACAGCACAGAATATCTTCGCTTGGCTCCTCTTTCACCAGAGGACAGGATTGTCCAGTTTGGAAAAACCAGGTTCTTTTCTAAGGTCCATGTAGGTTCCATTGCTCACCCAGGAGTCATCGCTGGATTTCCTATCAAAGATTAAACAAATGCCTTAAATGTAAAGCTTATCTTTTCCATACATATGTTGTGTAATGCAGTGTAGCACTATGCACAGATACCCAATCCAGCCCATGAACCAGGTGCAGTGCAACTCAGTACAGCCTCAAACAAGGCAATATACCTTGGAGATTCGAACTGGTGTGTCTGCACTGGGCCTCGGAGACGTATCTCAGCAACCTAGCGTTCAGCTGAGATCAGCACTCTTATTTCACTGTCACATACCAGTGCTTAGCACTTAAAACTACAGTCCGGGTTTATTTCATGGTCTCAAAGGCAGCTTTGAGTGGAAAGTGGAAACTTTCCTTTTACCTCTCCAAAGACGGCTCACCGCGGTTATTGCATAAAGAGAGCCTATAATGCTCAGTCAAGAGGCGAGACTCATTGCACTAGGTACCGTACCCTGAAGGAATCAGCCTGCTTTTAATCTAGTGTACAACATTTTTGGCACAACAGCAAATTATTCTTTTAAGTAAATCGAGGCTTGTGATTTGTTGAAGTGAGAAATCACTATTGAAAAGCCAAATACATAATTCATATCTGCTCTAACATCGGGTAACATTTTTGCTATATAGTAATTAAATTTTATATTCTATTATTTAAATCTACAGCACAAATCTCAGTTTTCAAATCTTCATTGTGAAGATTCAAATCCTCATTCACAATTGTCATTGTGAATATATAAGTAAGAAGTATTAGGCTTTGCCTCTATCCTGTCTTTTTAGCCTGCTGGAAACATTTGCGTCTCTTTAGTAGGTGTGATTGACATATGATGAGTTAGCTCACCAGCTTGTCAGACATATAGTGGTCTGAGCCATTCCCTTTTTGCACCTATTTTAAACGTCTCTGTGTTCCTCAGAAGTACAGTGTCTATCTATCCAGAAAAAAATTAGGATCCCAGATCTGTTAACTGTGATACATAGGCCCATACAACATTCACCTTGGCTCCAACTCTTTCATCGCAGGAGAACAGAGAAGCTGGAGGGCAAAAGGCCATGTTCTCACTAGCGTTCATTTTTGTCTTTCAATGGCCGAAGTGGCCCATTAATTGATTTACAACAGGAAGAAATAAAGTGCCCTCTGAATGATAACTCTTGCCATCATATAGGGGAAACGTGTTCAAAAATAGGCCTGGAAATTTAAGGTTCCAATTCTGCACACTTCTGCACAAGGCAACCCTGCTGAATTCAGCAGAAGTTCAGCAGAGATAATTAAGCTAAATTCAGCTACTTCACCTTGCTTGAAATAATCAAAAGATGCTACATACATTCATGCAGGCAAATTGAAACATAGACTAAATATCAATTGCCTTCAAGGCAAAAATACTACAAATTCAGGGATGCACTAATGAAAAAGCAATATATAATCCCAAGTTTTAACTAAGTCTGGAATGTTCTACATTGCCAAAGTACAAAAATCAAGAATATAGAAGAAACCTGAAAAAAAACTGGAATCTGCTCTATGGCAGTTTAGAACCAGATCTATAATAAGAATTTCAATAAATTATAGTACATGCTAATTATTATATAGTACCTGAAAAATCTAGGCTGATGCTCTAGATTGTTTTCTTCCAGCACCTTCCGTCGTTCTCTCTGTAGCTGCTCGATCCTCTGCTTTTGCATTTCAGCTCCTTCAATATTCCCTTCTTCTAGAAACCTGCAGCACCAGCAGTGATAAGAGACACAATTGGTGCTGCTGTCTCCCATCTTTGCCAGCTTCTCTAGAGCTCCAGAATCTAACCTTTACAGCAGGCAGTTCACAGTGTTTGAAAGGTAACTGCACTATGAAAATGCAACTCTCAGAACTCAAAGTCATCCTTATATTAGATTCTTTTCCTTGGAAGTTAGCAACAGAAGAAATTCCACCGCAGAAAGACATTTCAAGTATCTCAGTTTTTGGCTATTCAAACATGGTATGCTCAACACCCAGTACCTGAAGTACTGACGTTTTAACACCTTTGGAAAGGCAGTTATCTAGAAGTATCCAAAAGCCAATTTTAGGAAACACTGGTCCATAATGACTAGACCATCTCTTGGTAAGTGATTAAAACGTCTGTTTCAGATGCACATTAATGTAGAAATGGAAACACACTGCAGGTATCTACACAAAAGAGTCTGAGTTCAGGTTAAAGTGAGCGTACAGAAGATTAAAAACTATGAGGAAGGTATTTAAGAGGGAAAACTTCTCACCTTTGGTCTGGCCTAAAACGTGTATCAGTAGATGGGAGTAACGACCTAGTTTGCGGGTCCAGTTCATTTAACTCCAGTGCAAACTGAGTAAACCCATACCACTGTTCATAATCTTTAGGCATTGGATCTACAGAAGAAAAGTGTAAATGCAGAATTCCAATTAACACTATTATCTTTAGCAGGAAAATTCCCAACTCAGTCACTTGTTCATCTCTGAACCATGGTCTCAATTTTGGGGGAATAAGAGGTTTCTAATAATGTGACAAAAGACAACAGCCCCCTTGATAGTTGCACTGTAACAGAACAGTTCTGGTCTCTCAGCTGAATCAGAGCACAACTGTGATGAAGGACATGCTGTTATCATAGTACTTTTTTCAAGCTACAGTAAAAAAAACCCCACAAGTTTGTGAAAACTTCAGATATGGCTCTCATTATAGAACTGAGCATTGTGAGCTGTCCTCCAATGTTTAATACATGACATACACCACAATTCTATACGCAAGAAGTGGGGGGTTTGTGTCCCCCCCCGCCTTAGAGTCCTCAAAACACCCTTCATGCCCAAATATGAAAATGAGGGAGAATGGAAAAAAGCAGGAAGCCATGGGATTAAGTTCTCAATATTATTTAAGTTAAATGATGTATTCGTCTGGTCTAAATTTTAAATGCTTGAAAAAAACCCTAATATTCCACACAGAAATAACAAGAAGTTGGAGCCTAATAAAGAGATGAAAATAGTAAGCTTATTCTCAAGCAGATCTTAAGTTCTGTACATTAGCCTTTCCGATCACTAACTTGCTCTCCATATGCAGTTTGAAGACGAAGTCGTCCCACAGTATAAACTTTCATGCCACTTCCCAAAGAGTCGATGCACAACTTTCCCGGCTTTATCCATGACACTGCCTTCAATCTCATGTGCGTTTGGATTCCAATATTTTGCCTAGAGTTAAAAGGAACAAGAGGAAAAAAGGTGCATAGGAGATCAAGTATGAACGATTTTGCCATGTCAGTAGCACCATGCTGTAGAGTGGTTTTCTGAAATGAAAACTATTCACTCAGGTGCGCGTTACAGTATCATATGCGAACAACTGCTGTTAGTACTATTAATCAGCTTGTTAAAATAGTAACATTGAGAATCATATTTATTTTGTTTGCCTTTTTTAGGGGCAGTACTAGGTGAAGCATAGCTGACCTTGAATTTTGCTCAATGATAGGTAACACTGACTCCTGACTTAGTTATTTACATCTTCCCCAAATTTGCAGAAAAGGAAGAGAAGGAACTGATACTCACAAATAATCTGAACTTTAGACAATTTATAATATCAAAGGCATAAGATTTGCAATCTCTCAATCTTTAAAACTTGAACTCCAAACATCCGCCGCAACTCTGCAAATAAGTATTTGGGAAAAAAAAAAACAAAACCAAAACCAAAAAACCACACGTGTCTGACTCTACCTAGTGAGTGGCAGTTCCTTCAGAGTTAACATTTCTCAAAGAATCACAGGTAATTACAGCAGAACTATAGGAAAATACAGCTTGTAAGCAGTTGTACTGAGCTTCAGCAGAGAGCATCCACCCACGGCTGTGTCTGTTAGAAAAGGCACAGCCAGCATTGCTGTGGTTACTGCTGTGGTTACCTTTATGAAAGTCAGTTTGCAGTGGCAAGTGTCATCATTAAGATTTTTGATGATGATCTCTCCGTAGTGTTCAATCCATCTTTGCCCACTTAAGATGTTATGGATACAAGATGTCACCTTGTTCCATGCAAAATGGTCTTTAAAACTGTAAGAAAAATACACACAAGAAAAATCTCATGCCATGTTCAAATAAGCTCATAAACTTTTGAAAAAAAAAATTGCAGAGAACTTGACTAGAAAAGCCCCACAAAACAAATTTTTTTTCTGGAATGCCTCATCTTCTTGTCCCACATCTCAAAAAACAAACCTTATGACAACAATCCTGTCTCCCAGAAAACCTTTTTCACTTCTGCTATAAACTCTGGTCTTGAAGGCAGTTTCCTCTCAGTTTACTTGCCCCTCTTTACCAGTTTTAAGTTTCCAAAAGTAATCATTCTAGTATCTTCTACTGGCTGAAATGCCCATTCACAACTTGTAACACAGTAACAACTGAAAACACAAGGACATGGGCCACGGGAGTCATCAGAAGACTCTTTATTGAGTAGAAGGAGCTTGGCTCAAGCTCTCAAGGCTGAGCCTATATGTGTGCTTCAGGCAAGAGGAGAAGTTCTCACCACATAGTTCAAGATGCAGTTGCACACTGGAAGACAGCAGACAGGGAGAGATGAACAAATACCAGTAAGTAATACAACATTTTACCTTTTATTAAAGTAGTGGATGTTCTTATAAAACAGCTTTATAAAACCTCAAGAAAAGGAAAGTCTTATGAAGCCATATATTCTACAATTTGTTCTGGGTATTGATAGCCAAGTCGCTACTGGTAAAGGGTAAACTTACAAAGCGCCAGTTTCTCCATAGCAACTGCCTCGCACACACCCCATGAGGATATTAGAATCTTTCCTTACCTCCCCTTAATCACTTGGTTTCACTGCTGCTTTGTAAGAGCATGCACAAGGACAGCTTTTACAGACTAGCAGATATGCGGCCAATTTACCCCACAGTAACTTGTTTTCCTGCCCCTACCTGCAGGTCACATGCTCTATTATGCACCCTAAAAAGACTGTATTTGCTAAAAAAACCCTTAATATTAATGCTTCATTTTTGCCTATAGCCTCAGTACCTTTTTCGTACCCAATTCTGTATCAGATACACAGGGATACAAAGCAGTGCAAGGAGACCACATATGAATCAGACTATTTTCCAGTTCATCAGCCTACCATGGGCCCTAATCCATTAGTTACCTTGCCTCTGAACCCTCACTCGCATCCTAAAGACCTTTCACTCCACAGCTTAAGCTAGCCGCTATGAATGCAACATGTTTTATACATTACCTTTTAGATACTATCTTACTATATCCCAGTTTTACCCACTTGAAAGATAAAAGGCATGCTTAGTCGCTTAGTCTGATATCAGAGCGCTAGGTTCTTGGGTTATTTTTCTTTTTTCAGATGGCAAAATAATTAATTTTGTAGACTCTCTTTGGAAAACAGATTTCATTGGAACACTACTCACCCTTTAGACCTTTGGTTTTGCAAACATGATGGATATAGGCCAAATTTTAAGGGATTTTAATTGTTGATCTATAATGGGCACTTTGACAAGCCAGCATAGGAACACTGCAGATTTTTTTTTTTTTTTTTTTTAATTAAACTATACTCAACCCTTAACTACAGTTGCTGCTTACTTCCTTGGATAATAAACACCAGATACGCAACTGGTTCTGTTTATCACTTACAATAATTATCTATGCAGGTGATGATGGCTATCAGCGTCACCTACAGCCCAGGACCCCATGGTGTTAGGGTCTGTACAAATATAGGCACCAAAGACAGCAAGAACAATAACAACATCCCCTCCCCCAAACCCATATTCAAGCAAAAGAATTCATAGTTTCCTCTACCATGCAGTTTTTCTTGTATGTTTAAAATGCATGAAGCTTGAAATTCAACTGAAGTATGAAAATACCAACTTGGCTTTTTTCAAGATACACAGGAGTGATGTTTTTTAATTCATCTTCAGTTTTTCATAACCTTTGGAAGAGTTAGCGCTTCTGTTTTATGCTTCTGCTGTTGGGTTTGGTGGGGTTTCTCCCCCCTCCCGCCCTTCTCTTTCTTTTTAAACTAAATCATAGAACATCAATTCTTCCCAAGGTCTAATACGGCACAGCACAGCTTGTTCTCATCTGGATAAATGCGGCCTCAGTGTGTGCAAGCATGTCTGTGCCTGTGTGTGAACGGCAACGCACGACTGCAGCACTTACGCTGTAAGAGTTACATGTGTTGTACCAACTGGAACAATTTCCATGGACTTTCCCCAGAATTTGTTTTTCCATCTTACATCTGAAACAGGAAGAGGGAAAAAAAAAAGACAAGTTTAGTCATAGGCATGGGTGAATCAGTCTATTTCTGGGTTCTACTTTGTTATTTTTCATTTCTTGAAAATAAAGGGCAACATAATAGTGTTCAAAGAATGCTGTGGACCTTTGAACACGGTTTTGTTGGGTTTTTTTTCATTACATTATTGGTTATTTAAATAGCAAAGTAACAGAGGTTTAAAAGTCGTCTCTCAAAAACTTTTTCAAAAGAGAGGAATTTGAATAAGCTATAGACAGCATATATTTATCTGCAATTCAGTTGCTAGTGAATGAATGCAGACATTTCCAAAAACAACAGCAGAATTTCAAACAACTAAGAACATCCACACTGAAGAGAGGCAAAAGAATGTTTCAAAGCGTACAAAATTGCAGAGGGATTTAGTCCAACTTCCTCTGTAAGTTTAATTGGCCTTTTAAAATCTTGTCTGAATCACAGAAAGATGTGTTCAAGTCTCGCATCATTTCTCAAAAAAAAGGATGAGAAATCTCAATGAAAGTTTAGACAAATGCATTGTGCGAAAACACCTGGAAGAGAAATAAACATGGGCAGAGAAGCATGGCAGAAGGGGTATGGAGTTAAATTATGCTAGATAATCAGGCAGTAACTTTCACAGTAACTTCAGAGCTCAGGGGAATAGTATCCTTGCTGTATTAGACACTAGGAGCTCCATTCCCTGCCCAATCTGAAAAAGAGGGAAAAATTCATCTCTAGTTTTTTTTTTTTTTTTTTGAAGAGAAAGGAATGGATGGAAGAGAAAGGGCAAAGGCACACCCTGCTGAGTTTAACAGTTAAAATGTATTATCAGACTGTGTTATGTTCTATGTTCTCATAAATGGCAAAGCTGTCCCACAGAGATCAGTACATGGGAACATCTTCAGAACCAGTGTGCAACTTGATCATGCAAAAATTTTAGGACAGCAAAGAAAAGCGAAGTGTTATTTCAAAGTTATGCTCAGACTAATTCAGGCACAGATGCTGTAATAGCTAGAACTTTCTATTCTGCATTTCCATTGTTCATGTGTCCACACTCCTTTGCAAAAGCAGAGTCAGCTTCATAAGTCAGGGAAAACAATTTCCAAAATAACTGTCCCTGTCAGAATCCAGTCTTCTGGCTCACTAGAGATGATCAAGAGATTTCTTGATGTTGAAACAGATGAACTAAGGTCAGTGTCTGGTGGGATGACAGCACTACTCTGGCAATGTTGCCCTCTGTCTCCTTTTCGGCTGAGGAGATAATATGCTAAGTGAAAAGAACTTTGCACACAGAAAGAACTTACCTCATTGACAAGCTACCTTTATGATTAACTTGAAGTTAATCTTTCCACATAAATTAATATAGCCCCATAACAAGAGGCCACAGTATTTACAAACTGCCTTTATATTGGAGAAAAAAATAATTGTCTAGATCTCCCATAAGCTCAGCTAGCCACATTTAAAACCAAAGCAAACCCCCCAAACCCTGCAGTACCCCGAGTCTCCTGTGCTCATCCAAGACCAAATCTCAGGCTTTTTCTCACTGATCAAATTCTCAGCTCTTACCTTTACAGAAGAGCTTTGTTCTCTAAATGCAAGTGTTAAAATATTTGAGTGATAACCGTTGTCAAGATCTGTTAAACAAATCAGTCTCATCGGTTTTTATTAAGACAGGCTGTTATCTAGTCTTATTTATACGGTTTTCAGTTACTGAATAAATTTTTGGTCACCTCTGCTTTTTGGCTAAGAACAAAAGGATTCTTGTCCCTGTATTTGTTTACAAAACAAAGAATTATATTGAATAATGAAACCCAGACTAATGACAGGCTTCCAATTTCAGTTCAGTATGGCTCCATCCGTAATAACTATAATCAAGTCAGTAGTCAATCATAACAGAATTAAAGGTTATAATATGGCTACATTGTGAATTGACAAACCTCTGGTTGAAGGATTTTAACTGAGTTAAAAGGCATAGTTACGGTTTGTGTACACTCCAAAAATATTTAATCACACAAGTGTTGTGACTGGCTGACATCTTCACCAGCATTACACAGCAAACGAAGCTGCAATGCACTTTTTTTGAAACACAATGTTAGTAGTCAAATGGCACGAATTACATACTGTAATATTGCTAGCAGAGAAAGGCATAGTAAATATATTTATCCTTGCTGTTATGATCATTTTTGGAAATTATTTTCAGAACAGATTTACAAGATCTGCCAAGGCTTAGGATTTAACTTGTAGTTTTTCAAGTTATGTTCTAGCTTGTTTGTTTTACAAATACCTTGAGGTAAAACTCTTCTTTACTGAAGAACTCCTCCCCAAATCAAACCACTGAGAAAATATTTTGGCTGATTTTAAAGAAATGCAGATATTTGTACATGAAAAGAATAATCAATTAATGTTGTTAAAAAAAAAAAAAAAAAGAACATTTTTATAATGGCAGAACATCAAAGTAGGAAGCATGCAAGTAAGTATAGGCTAGCATTCCTTAAAGCCATTCTAATACAATTTAAGCAAGGAATTTCACCTTTTCCCAATTTCTGGATATTTCATGTTAGACATACAACGAAAATATTACGAACGCTGTAAAAGTAAATGATAGACTGAAGAGTTACCTTGCCAAAAAGCAAAATTCACAGATTCAGCATGGCATGCAGAAATAGGTGGATGGTGACTGACCTAATAGCAAGACAGGAAAGGGGAAAAAAAAAAAGATGGACATATTAACACTTGAACAGCCATTTTGGTTTAGGTGTTTTTTTTTTTCTTTTCCCCTTCATTTTCATTCATATATGGCATTTACAAATTGAACATTTACTTTCGTTTTGCAGTTGTGTCCTGAAGAGGGAGTCAGTGAGATTAATAAGGTACTGAGAACTAAGAAGCCTTGAAAGAAATAGGAAGCACTTATTTTAAAACGCCTGTGAATTTTGTTCCTTGAGTGGAAATCTAAGTATATATTTTGTACATTGTCTCTAATGTGATAATTACATTTACCCTGAGGGTGCCCTTAATATATTAACAGAAGCCGCACTTTAAGCACACAGACAAAAATAAAAAAAAAAGCAAAGGGCCAAATTCTTCTGTACAGTAAAAACCCAAAAAACCCTGACTATGAGGGAGAAGACAGTGATCAGCATCTCTGAGGGGGCTACGGTTGGAGAAATCAAGCCATGAAATTCCATCTAGCAACCCCTACTACTGCAGTAGTGACACCTCAGGTGTTTCTAGTGCGAAACTCTAACCATGCGCACTGCATTTTATCAGTTTTGGGTAATAGCACATACATGAATTAGGGCAACCACCAAAATAGCAAAGCAAGGACTGTGAGTAAATAAACAAATACACAACGCAGACTATTAAAAGGAAATAGTAAATAATAAAGTAATTGCACAAAGTCAAAGCGGCCACTCCTCCTTGGCTGTGAATTCTCCCTTCTGGGTGAAAACGACTAACAACTGACCAGGACCAACTCTTTGAGGTGTAATGCCTACTGTTCTTTTGACAAAGACAACTTTATTTTCAAGTCAAATTGCTATTTCCCACTATGAATTTAATTTCTTAACCACCTACATGGCTCAAATGCAGTTTTACTTTCTTGTTACTCATTTTGCAAATCTGCTATCAAGCTTTTTTTCTGCAGGCATCCTCTAGTAGTTTGTTGTTTGTTTTTTTTTTTTTAAAAAAAAAGAGAAAAGTACTAATTACTCTCAGCTGCGCTGTAATCCACCAAGAACAACACACACTCTCTCTCACATACTGCACCTAGATTAACCCCAGATGTCACTATAATTCACAGGTTAAACTTAGCTCTCACTTAAACTGTTTTAATTCCAGACTAAGGTCACAGTGCTAAGTGGAGTTATTCTAAACTCACTCTAGTAATAGAACAGTCTCTCTGCTATTTTATATATTTTGTCTATCTATTCCGTGGATTACATACTATCTGCACTAACAAGTTATCTAGAGTAAGCATCAAAATGCTTGCATAAACAAGCAATAAGCAACAGCTCCTGATGCAAAGAGAAACATTTAATGCTTCCAAGCTGCATGAAATTTCTTTCCTCCTATACTGCCCTCCCTCCCTAATATTCCTCCACCCCATACTATTACAGTAACTTTACCACTCTGCAAGCTTACGTCACTTATTGCATGTATTAGAACAATAGTTGTTAACAGCCCAAGCTCCTTCATGTATTAAAATTCCTCTTTAGAAAAAGTAGCCTTTGTACTGATTTATCCAATATTCAGAGGAAAATCTCTTCCTTTAATTCAATCTAACATTAAGCTCAGTACCAACCTTTATTCACCACTTTGTTACTCCAATTTGATGTTACACTGGTAACTGCAGTGCTCTACACACATCATCTCAGAACTGAAGTAACACAATGAAGAACCAGATACATGACTTGAGCTTTAAATTTAATTCTTGCTTTGGCTGTTTTGCCCCCCCCCCCCATTTTTACTCTTGCCTGTGACATTTCCTGAGACTAAGGAAAGATCACATAGCACTCCTTTTTGTCAGTTCTAAAACATAATGTACAAAACGTTGTATTTTCAGAGGTGGTCAAAACCACTTCTCGTTTCCTAAAGGAAGCCTCTTAGAAGGCTTTCTCTGATCAAATTTCTAGGTTATACACCCTTGCCTGCTGCACTTTTTGTAATATTTTTTTGTGTTATGTCTAGACAGAACAAGACAGCTTTTAATCATTCTTACTCTGCTAGACACCAGATTATTTAAGTTTTCTCTCTTTTTAACATATGTTTCAAGCTTAGCAATTTTGGTAACATGGCTCGTTTAAATTTAGTATTTTTCACCCATACTTAATAATTATTCTCCTATTGGGAGAATAATTCTCCTATTATGAATTAATTTTCATAAACACTCAGACCTTGATGTGTTGCATACATCCTTCACCTACTAAGCTGTGGTACCAGATCTGAAAGGCTTAGGCGACGAAGTATTTGGACAAGAAGCAGAAATATTCATGGTGCCATAGAAAATACTAGTGGTTGATTGACTCAGACAAAGGATATATTTGTTATAAAAGAAGACATTAAACAGCTGAAGATACAGTATTTTTAATGATCACACACAAAAGAAAATGATAAGAATGTGAATGCTTGTTGCAGCGTGATCAGATTTCAGCATGGGGAATTGCACTCTACTTAACTAAGTTATGTAGTTACTGTAGTAGGCAGCCTGCCAGCCTTTGCTTCTCGAGTGTCAGCTGTTGGTTGTCATGTTCCATCCCAGAGCCAGCAGACTTTCCTCAAAAACAATTTCCTTCGTTTATAATTCTGCAACGTCCCTTGAGTTTTGCTGGGTTCAGGTTATGTAAAGTAATTTTGTATTTTGCTACTAGTTTCAGAGGATTCCAGCCATGCATTTAGAATTAAGCAGTATATCAAAGTAGCAAATCTAAGGCTTGCAGCATACAATACCTGTTCCGCAAAGAACTGGAAACCCTTATCTTCACGGATACATTCATAGGTTTCTCCAAGCACAGGATTAAATGGCTTACTTCCAGCTCGGTAGTAACTGGATGCATATGCAGAGACTGCAAATGCAGCTATATACACCTGTGAATAACATACGTGGAATTTTGATTAATTAATTTACCACAGCCATGCACAATTTTTGCTATACATTCTGATTTAACGAAAAAAAATAACGTCTTATCCTGACATCAGATTCTGTATTTTTCCATCATTTGCCGGCTACAAACATGCATGCCTCCTGCAATTTAAGCACTAGCTCGCACATTAGAGAATGATTTGATTTTCAGAGAATCATTCAATGGTCCAGGGATGAGGTTATTAGGGTCAAACACTGCAAATTTCATCAACTGAAAATAGCATTTCTGAAAACTGTTTGAAACAGCCTAGCATGCTGCAACACCTTAAAAAATCACTGTAAGATTTTGTATTATAACTGACTTTTATAGTTATGGTCTGTGGTTCTATGGATCTACCAACTATCCTTTTCCTAAACATGGCACAGGAAGTATTAGATGAGTTTTCACCAAGTTTGCTATTTCTAATGCAGTATTGTGGTTTAACCTCTGTCGGCAACTAATCACCATGCAGCCGCTCGCTCACCCCTCCCCGCTCAGTGGGATGGGGGAGAGAAGTGAAAAAAACCAACTCATGGGTTGAGATAAAGACGGTTTAATAGGATAGCAAAGGAAGAGAGAATAATAATAATAATAATGATGACAAAAGAATATACAAAACAAGTGATGCACAATGCAATTGCTCACCACCCGTTGATTGATGCCCAGCCTGTCCCTGAGCAGCAACCCTCCTGGCCAGCTTCCCCCAAGTTTACATCCTGAGCATGACGTCATATGGTAGGAAACAGCCCTTTGGCCAGTCTGGGCCAGCTGTCCTGGCTGTGCCCCCTCCCAGCTTCTCGTTCACCTCCCCGCTGGCAGAGCATGGGAAGCTGGGAAGTCCTTGACTTGGTATTAGCACTACAACTACTTAGCAACAACTAAAAACATCAGTGTGTTATCAACATTATTCTCATACTAAATCCAAAATGCAGCACTATACCAGCTACTGGGAAGAAAACTATCCCAGGCAAAACCAGGATATGCAGTTTGAACTGAATTGCCTTTTATCTACTGTGTGCTACTACCTAACCATGAAACTGTTCTTAATTATGACTGAAACACAGGGAACCCTTCCAAATTTTTGCAGTCAACTCAAGCATAATTCCTCTTAAACCTGAGGAATTAGAATTTGGAGTTGTTCAATTCAGGTCTCTCTTGTACCCTTTTTCTCCCTTTTCATTCCCTTTTCCTCATCTTGAGAAAGTGTAGATGCTCTCCTTTCACAATTTCAGAAACTGAGTCCACTTCAGAATGGCTCTTTTATGAGCTATTGCAATTACTGTGCAACAGCTAGAATTAATTTTGCCTCAGGAATTTCTCACAGGCAAAGAATAGTCCGTTCTGAGGTAATTTCCAGATGCTTGGGTGTGGGAAAGAGGGAAAAGGCTTCTTTTCACTCCCATATGAACAACTACTGCTCATTTCCTTTTTCTTTTAATATATGTTCTCAAGAAAACAAAAAAAGCTATGCACGGAAAACCCCTGTTAATAGCCACACCCTCTGTCCTGAGAACAGACACTAAATTGTGACCCTTGCAAAGTGTCAGAATGGAGCAGGAGGCTTTTCAAACAGTATTTATAACATGACTATTTACATTCATTAGTAACCTCATTTTAAGGTAAGATATCTTGAGTTGAAAAGGCTTAATTAAGTTTAAGGGACAATCTATAGCTTCCATTTAAGAGAATTTAGAGAGCTTTTAATCCTTTATTTACGGGCTTACATATTAAGTAGCTCTTGTGCACCTGGAAGCAGAACAACTGAAATGCAGTTCTCTCTTGTTCTTTTCCCAAATGCTGAATTCAGGGTTCTGCACTGGCAGAAGATGACACCATTATTGTACCCAACATACATTCATCTTGCCCAGTTTTGAGATCCTGAACATTTTGGATCAACCTCAAAACTTCACAAAACCAGTTAATAAAACAAATGGAGCTCATTTAGTTAATATAAAGATATCACAGCGGTGTAGGGCTGGAAGATCCAGCATCCTCTATGCACAAATGCGTTACCAGATTAGACATCCTTAAAAAAGATACACTGTAGCTTTCATGCTCAAGAGGGAGGTATATTAGTTCAATCCCCACTCCCTTTTTGCTGTAAATTTTTTATCTCACAGAGTAAGAGCTGCAAAACAGAACTAAACTACTTCTTTGTTTAACCTTGCAGGACAGCAAGGTACTTGAGGAAAGAGACTTCCTGACAACGCAACAGAAATTATGCAGAAGAGTCAAAAATAGCGGGTATGTAAGTATGTACAGACACATGTTTGGAGAGTCTGCCTCTCTCAGTTGGGAGAAAAAGAAAAATGGAACAGAACATCTTCATTTCTTTGGCAGAGTGGTTTTATATTTATTCTAATTATACTGAATGTTACTAAGTATTTGGAATAACGTATTTACCATCCGTTCAAATGGGTCAGGCGTATGCGCTGCTTTATCTAGTAGTTCACTGTACTCCAGCTCCTCGCAGAGACGCTGAAGGGTGTTAAGTGGTTCATTTAATTCAACAGGCATGGCCACTTTGGAGAGATCCTTTCCTATGTTATTTCTCAGGATATTCCATAGGCTGATGTTACTCGTATTAGGACATGGAGCTGGTAAACATGTTCTCCGTTTAGAGTTGCATCCAATTCCACCTTCAGAAATACAATCTGAAAAGGAAGGAAGTGGCAGAACAAGTCAATTCACTGTTTACTTAGTTTCACCCCCTTTGCAAATATACATTAAAAAGCAACCATCTTTTTTCTGTCAAAACTTCCTTCCACCCTCACACTTCATTCAAGTATTTCACTTGTGGTTTGAAGATAGCCTTTTATAAAAATGATAAAATTAAGAACAAGATTTTAATTTCTGTATGTTAACTGAGGTAAATGCCAGGTACAAAAGATGCTTAAAAAATGACCTTCCTTCCCCTTAAAGGCTCTAAGAAAGGTTCAGGCTTTCCATTGAATTTGAAACAGTAAATATTATAACTATTTTATTTGTAACAGAGATGGATTCCTATCTGTTTAAGTGATATAAAACCTCCCTCCTTGACAGAGCTTCAATTAAGTTGACACTTCTCAGAAGGCAAGGTGTAACTCACAGATCCAAGCATAACAACAACTCCTACCTATCTTTTTCTACTTTTTTGAATACTCCTACCAGGGAAATGTACTGCACCGCAGATTTACATGCAGACTTTTCCGCACTGCTGCCCATAGTGCTTAGCATTTAAAAAAAATGTAGTGATGTTAGCTTTTATATATGCCCATACATCGGTGGAGAAAAGGCCTGTTTTAAAGGTGGAAAAACTGAAGCAACTGTGGAGCTATGGGTTTGCTGAAGACAAAAAAAAAAAAAAAAAGGACTCATGTCAAGAGTACTTGCCATGAATATCTGAGGTCTGTGTTGCTATGTCAAAGCAATTGGAACAGGATAAATAGTTCTAAGTGTGCCATGAAATGATCTGTGGCAGGATCAAAACAGAACTACAAGCTTCTGCAACAGGCACTAGTCTGAAGTGATTACCTTGCTTAACTGTACATCAATCTTGTTTCAGAGAGGAATATGGTTGCCACTACCGAACATATTTTATCTTTACACGCCTTCAGAAGCACATAGGAAGCTCCTGCCCTAGAATCAGTTACCATTTGGAGATGTTCGGGTATAGTGCCAGTCTGTCAACCCCTGTCCTCACATCTGGCTCTCTTCACACAGCTTTGTCTTGGAGGAATTAAAACAGCACTGGGCAGCACATCTTTCCTGTGCTGCACATGCCCAGAGAATCACTTCCCTTAAATGCATGATTTCAACCAGTATTTCCTCTGCTGCTCCACAACACTAGCAGTGCTACCAACAGTGACAAAGTACAGATAACCACAAGGGCCAACTTCTCCATCACTGCCCATGCCTCAGATGGAGGTTTTCAAGTGTAATCATCAGCCTCAAAGTTTTGAGGAAGAAGGTTCCATCTTTCCTGCCACTCACAAACTAAAAGTTCTAATATATCATATGACTGAGTTACTGTAACAAAGACAGGTGAACTATTTGCAGTCTACTGCCTATCTCTTTTTGCATAAAAATGGCATGGGCACTATCAACCAAAAAATCTACCTGAAACAATTATACTGTTAAGAGTTAAGAGGTTGGCTCCTATACTTCCCTCTTGGAAGAATTTATGTAGTATCAGAAGAGGCCAAAAAGAAGGATGTTTCCTTAGATACCTCAGGAGTGAGCGGATATCTGGAGAGGAAGGAGGTAAATGCTAAAAGTTTATCCTTGTTCAAAAGAGCTCTCTGAAACGGGTTTCAGCTATGTCCTTTGACAGCTTCTGATTAAAAGCAGAATACTAATTGACTGAACTACATATTCTGGACCAGCCCATTAATTGGGGTAAACCAGTGACAAAACAGATTAGAGAAACAACTAAGATATTCAGATACCAAATTTTCTATATAGTCAAGTTTGCCCACCCCCCATGAAAAGAAAAGTCCATGCAGTTCTGGTTTGCAAGAGCTGTGACAAATGGCCAGCAACAATACTGAAGGAGATTAAAACATCTGACCTTCAGCTACACTCAATGACTTTTAAGGCCAGACTGGACCATTATCATCATCTGGTCTGACCTTCTACATTACAGTGGCCAGAGGATTTTATCATAATCCCACAAATTTATAGTTCAGCTAAAGCCTTGTAGGAAAAAGACATCCAGTTTGCTATTAACGGGAGCGGCAGGCTGCCCAAAGCACAGAGATAGCAGGTACCAGAAGCGTGTGGAGGTGCTGCTAATATGGAAGAGCTTCAGTGATAGTCTTTGTTACAAGAAGATGCACAGCCACAATAGTACAGTTTTCTAAGGTCCAGATCATGAGATATATCAATCTGTACTCTTTCCTATCTTTCAAAAAAAAAAAAAAATCTTCATTTTTAAACAGTTACAGAATACAACAGATTTTCAGGCCTTTCAAACTACCCAAGTTCAGAGGGATCCACTGGTCCATGTAGGTGATTAGAAAACAGCTGCTAGTAAGAAGCCTTTTTGAAGATAAAAATATACTGATAGAGTGGAAAGAACATTGTGGTTAGCTGAAAGCAGTTGAAGGGAAAAAGCCAATTTGTTTGTTATGACCAATTTGACGACTCCTTTTTTTGATTCTGTCTCTAATTAGCAAGACAGTTAAATAAGCATATGTGCTTGTAACAAGACTATCATGATTAAAACATGCAAAAAAAGAAATCCTTATGGTCATACACCAGGCCTGCCAGTGTGTAATTATTCTCATGTTCCTTTAAACACCGAGTTCTGCTAAAAACAACAGAACTCTGAATGCAGTTGTTAAATTGCAGACTGAAAAGACAGAGTGACAAGAAGAAAATTACTTTTTGAAAAAAAGAAAGCAGCTAGGCCTTGCCACTTTGAAAAATCCTGCGGCCGTGAAAGGAACTGAAAAGGAGTGGGAGCTGCATCAAGGAAGCCAAGAAAATAGGTGTTTCTCTGCTGATACAGAACCACCATCCTGCTTAATCAACGGTGCCTGGGCCCTGTTAATCAGATTAGCCAGAATGTGCTGTTCAAAACCAATCTGAGGCTGTAAGAGAAAAAACACGGCTGTTTACATCTCAAAACATGTAATATCAAATTATTTCTAGTAAGAGAAGGAAAAAAAAAATCCCAAACAAAAAGAAACAAAGACAATTCTCAAAACATGGTATAATAAAACACTGAACTTACCTAAAGTTTGTCTTTCATTTTCCATGTCATTGCTTAGGTTATCTTCTGAGACATTATCGCTGATATCACTTACGTATGAGTCATCATCTGATACCTGAGTATGGGGTAGGGAAATAAGCAAGGTACATTGCTCATTAAAATAACCCCATATGCACATGAAAATTGTTACTTTCTGCTGCAATTATTATTTTAATAGTTTTGAACTGTTTAAGCTGTGTTTCAGTATTACACGAAAGTACTAAGAAGTCCTAAGAAGACACAACTGAGTTTGGGAGAGATCACGATCACTGAAAATTCAACTATTCGTTTAGTGGAGACATGCTTCATCTTCTTGTCCCCACAGCTAAGAAGGCTTTCCTCATATTAAAAGCCAAGGTATTTATGGAGTCCAAGAGAGGTGACAAAATGAGCTATTAAGTTTCAGTATGCATGACATCAGCCCCAAGGTACCTAAATGTACCACAAGGACAGGTATGAATATGTATTTCTATGATACAATTTCTTAAGCACCTGTATAATGACTCAAGGCAGACAGTACAACATATGCAGTATCTGCATACTAGATACCTAATTGCCATTTGCTGCAATGTGCATATGTCTTCTCCATAATAGTTGTTACATTTTACTGTGAAGAGACAATGACAACAAATAAATACACCCAGCATATTAATTTCTAAATGTTTTGAAAATTTTCATTTTCTGTCAGTCATGTGATGTGCAATTAGCACTCAGAGAGACTGCATGTTAAGGAGCAGATAAGAAACTACAACAGAATGATGTCAATCTTAATGCTCAGACCTCATTTTCTGAAGAGCTAGCAGACAGTAGGACTTCCTGTGCATCAAAAAATTCGGTGAGAGAGTCAGCAATAGACAATCTGCTTTCATTGGAGACCTGGTGAACCAGACCTCTGCTTTCTTCTCTTGAATTTTCCTGTTTAAAAGAAATAAAGAGTTTTGAGAGGAGAAGTACCACAAATAGCATTCATGCATGCAATTCCACAGTAACATAAATTAAAGCGCTGTAAAACACTGGGAGAATATTGCACATGCTCCTCTCCAGTTTAGTGAAAGGTAGCATGTGTTTCAAAGAGGGATTTAAAAACAAAGTAAAATAGACCAAAGAGAAGAAGAAAAAAAGAAGGAAAAAAAAGAAATGCATATTCAGTAAATCAGTTATGGCGCTGCATGTACTTTTTCCTCAAAAAGAAAAAAAAAATAGTTGTAAAAATGCTTTGATATTTGAGTGATTTAGCCAGATATATACAAGTGTATCATCAAAAAGCCCCCAAAAGAACAAAACTCCTATCTCTATGTTACATACTACATTCACATTCCCTTCTGATCTTAGAAAATGAATTAGCCTTTTCCTCCCAAGTCTTGCTTAATGCAAAGCCTGCAGTGCAGTGGCATACAAAATTCAAAGGGGCAAAGTTGCTTTCTATATAATAGCAATGCTTTCCTAGCTCTCTTTCTTCACTAGATAGTTTTCCATGCTGTGCTTTGGAAAGCTTTCCTTCATATCCACACCTGAAATAGCTTTGTGTTAACCAAAACCAGCATATTATCAAAGCCACATAAGTGACGTTTTTGCTGGTGCAGGCACGTTTGACTGCCATGGAGATCTTGGTAACTCCTCCCATGGAAGCTCTACAGATCGTTGGTGTAAGCAGAGTTTTAAAAGGTGGCCTAGCAAAGGTGGGGTGACCAGTGAGACTTGGTTCATTCTGTGGATGCAGTAAAAAAGTTGGAGAAGATTGTGCACTATTGTTTTCCCTGATAACTCCACCAACGCTAAGGAAAAGGGCTAGCTGGCCCAAAGGAGTGTATCAGCTGCTCTCAAGCTTTTCTGCATGAGGTGCTTCACTAACTTGTAACCATGACTGCTTTATCATAATTTTGCAGGAATTGTAGTGTTTTACTTTCAGAACAGCATAATGAACAATCTGACAAGTCTATAATCAAACAGACAAATCTTCTTTCAAAGCTTTTCTGCTGGTAGATTTTACTTTAGTATGGAATGTTATTCAGTACGTGCTGATAATGGTGACATGGTAACAAACCAAACTGTTGTCATACAAAAGACTTTTATTAAAAAAAAAAAAAATATATATATACACTTCTGATAAAGCACCAAGAAAAGAGGAAACCTCAACATTGTCTCTTCTGTGGGAAGGCAGTTACACTAGCCTACAAGCAAAAAAAATAATCTTATACACATGAGCATTGCTACTGGGATTGTTTCCAATACTATTTTGAATCTGAGCAGGAAAGGCCCATAATAGAACAGCAGGTTTTTATATCTATCACATGAGAGTTTCATGTTGTCTTCTTTCATGTTCCCACTCTGGCTTGATAAACTACAACATAAACTGCTATGCAAAGGCTCAAGATACTACTTTATACTGCTTCAATTTTCACAGGCCTATCATAGCACCTGATGTATCATTTAGAGCCAAGTTCTGTGCAGTGGCCCTGTCTTCCTCACAGCAGCACTACCTTATCATAGTCCTCAGACAAACCTAAACCAAACTTCTCCAGTATAAGTGATTTCATCCTTAAGTTCCATCCCAAACCATGCTAGAGGGAATTTGTGAATGAAACCCCTAAAGGACCTTTTGAAAGCTATTTTTGTCGCGCGCGCGTGTGTATATGTGTGTATATATATATACACACACGTAGTACATAGAAGTTGTTTCAAAAATAATCCATTGTCATTGCAAGCACCTCCACTAAATAAGAAAATAAAGAACTCCTGAAATTAATAATCAGTGCATTAAATTCTCATGGGATTAAAAGCAAAAGGCATTAGAATGATCAACTACCTTAAAGGAAAAAACCCAAACAGCTAAATGTGACCAAAACACAGCTCTACTAAACAGAAGTAAATCAGAAGTGAACAGATGGAATGACTAAACTGTCTTTAAAAATAAAAGGAAATAATAAGTTATATAAAACCCCCAACATTACATCCACTCAAGTTCTAATGAAAGATTTATACTACAAGCACAGCAGAAGTTTCTGTATGAGTTAACATTTCGGAAAATCCATCAGAAATAACGCAGTTCTTGCTTCCCTCACTAGCACCATTAACACCTAGATGCTATGACCTATAAATACACCATATTCACATGCATTTTGCAGCAAGTCAAAAAACTGTCTGAATATCAGTAAATCTCAGACTGGCTAACTGGATATGTAGAAGACTCCTTGGCCTCACACAAAGAAAACTAAATGGCTGAAAGAGCTCTTGTACATCTCATTTCATTGATCCTTTCATGGAAAAGTCTGATAGTTGTTCTAAACCTTACATGAGCCACACTGGTAGCTCCGGGCTAACAATATTTAGACAGGCAACAGAAAGAACTACAGAACTTGAAAGTTAACAAGGGAATAAGGGGGACAGAAACAGTAGCATGAGGGTAACAAGGCAGCAGCTCTGTTCATGCTGAATGGGAAGCGGGCAGGAGGCAAGGGAGAACACCAGGAGACAGTAGCAAAAAGCAATGGAAGTCTGCTCAGGAAAACTGCTCACAAGGACAGTCTTTGAAATCAAGTGTTACAGAATGCATCATCAGAAATGACTCATAACCATGAAAGCGGACTCGTTTTACTAACACAATACAACATAGAGAAGACATGAAGAACAGGACAAGATGCAGCTATGCAGCACTGTCTAGATGTAGGAGCTTGAGGAACAGACATCACTGAAAGAGGAAATCCATACCCACCTTCACCAAATCTGGACTTGATTTTGCATTAGATGCTGAATCAAGGATCATAGATTCGGCATGTATTCTGCGTAACCGGTCTTTAAGATCTGTGTTTTGTGCTATTGCCTGGAATATTTAACAAAGATATTGGGAATATAAAGTTCTCTCAACTAACTTGAACGTGGCTTTGTTGTGTAAAAAGGTGCGAAGAGTATTTAAAGTGCAGTATAAAACACCACCACCACATCATTTTTTTTACTGGTTCAGCAAATAATAAATTATAAATGCTTCAAACCTTGCTCCTCATCTCTCAAATTAAAACTATTTTTGTTGAGTGTGAGGGAAAAGACACATAAATGGAGAAAAAAAGCCAAAGATGGCAGGGATATTTCAAGTTACCAGGTTTTGCAAGCTGATTTAATAAGTTATAAGTGAATTTTGTGCATCTCTTCTCTTTTCAAGCTCCCTTCCTTCACCCTTATCTCCAAACCTAGCTTCTCTCAACATTAATTCTTATTCTTGCCATATTCAAAACCATTTGATTTTCCTATAAGCCTGCTATACTGACGGTTCCCTTTGCCTTCCACTGACAGAGAAATAAGACTTAAATTCAGACGGGTACAGGTACAATTTGTGTCCTATCAGCTTATAATGGCAATGATCAGAATAAAAAGCCTCTACTGCAAACTCATGGTTGTTACATGTTATTTACTCATGCTGGGTGCATCTGATGGACAGATGTCAGTTACAGTAGACTTGTAGGAGGAGAATGCAATCCTGCCTGCAATGAAAATATCTCTGAAAAAAAAGACTGGGTTACTAATTTTGGAACAATACTGAAGACTTACTGCCCATTTAGTGATTTGAATCAATACTAGGATGTGGAGAACCCTGCTGTTTACACATCCGCTTTGTCCCACAAACGCTCCTGATTTTGACAATAATTTTCGTTGGAAATAGTCTTGAGGGCAGGAAAGACAGTAAGCTCAAAGTGATGATGGAGGGGAGAAGGTAATTTCTGGCTTTACATATGTGTGGTCTGAATTCGCCATACAGGTGTATATCACTTCTGCGTCAAGTGTTCAAGTGGACAGCATTGTGTGATATCCACAACATCAAATGTGTGCAAAAAAGAATTTATACAGCTTTTCTGTAATAGATCTTCCAATTTTCATTGTTTTCTTCCTTCTATTATCATCTTCCTCCCTCAAAAATAAAAATATTGTACTTTTCCCCATTCCATATTTGCTTTTCTTAGACTGTCTATCTTAATGAGGGAGAAGCAGAGGCAGAGATGCTAATTTTGTGGTGTTTTATCCACTTTAAATCTGTTCAATTTTCTTCCCCTGCCAGGCTGATGAGAGCAAACCAGAGTTATGTTTGATAGCTTTCAACCTGTGAGTCTGATTTTTTTTGTTCCTCACATACAGAAAACAAACTGAAATGAACAACAACAAACACTAAGTCAAAGTCATCAACACAGACTCTCTTGCAAGGAAGTCTTAGAAATATGTCAGGTTTATAATATCTGTGCTTCCATACATCTTCAAAGGAATCTTACTCCTTTCTCCTACAGGATCTCTGCTGTACAGGGTGAGAAAACTTCTGTTGGCATCATGCTTTACAGATCTGCAGACTAAGAATAGCTCTCACAGGTGTTAACCTCTGCTGAAACCGCCAAGGTTCACAGATGACTTCTGGATAGGCTACAAAAGGCTTATTAAGTATCAGATAAGACCTAAAAGCATGACTTTTAAAAGACATTTAGAGGACGAAGATGGACAACAATTTCATTGCTCAGAGAAAAAATTTCGTGCTGAGTGTTCACTGAGTTCAGAAATCTTAAAATGGATTTTTTTGATATAAAATGGTAGGCAAATAATACTGGAAAAAATAGAAGTCCCCTATTCAAATATCAGAAGTGGAACATCTGAAAGCCAAAACCAAAGAAATACAAGTGAGTGAGGATAACCATTCCATGATTCTATTATGCAACAGGTTTCAGCTTTCTTTAAATACTATGAAGACATCACAGCCTCTAAAGGTCTAGGCAAAGAGGCATGTTATACACTTAAAAAACAATAACCATACGCAGCTTTTGTAAAGCAAAGGGAAGTTTTCATACTGAAATAATTCTAAGATGATCTATATCACATTTATCAATGCCAGAGTGTCTCCCCTGCCTCTGATTAGGAATTTGCAGCAAACACTGTAATTTTAAGTCTATGGTAATGATGGTCCTCATTACTCTGAAATCAGATCACTGTTTGGTTGACACGTTCGAACATGACCAACCTGAAAGTTCTGGTCTCAACCAATTACAAAAAGCACACCAACCAAAAAACCCCACCTTTTTAAAGAGCACAGTCTTTTGTCATTTAGAACTCTGTCCTAACACCTCCATTGCTGCTTTTAGATGACTAACAGATAATTAAGGTTGGAAGTCAATATAAACAAATTGTACTTGAATTTGCTTTGCAGCGTCTTGGTGCAGCATGGTGAAGCTCTAGTGCATTAGAATGGACAGCTGAGTGCTTTCAGCCACTCTCACCTTTATTTTATGCCAAGTCATACAGTGAATACTTGAGTGCTGTTTAGGAAAAGAAAGGAAAAGGAAACCTGCAACCTACCAAAACTGAGTGATTAAACAGTGTATGTTTGAAGAGAAAGTCGACTCATCGTTACAGAGCAGGCCTCTGATTCTTAACATCAAATGATACAGATTATACTATATACCGAACTTCAATCTATCAATCTATCAGACTTCAGTGTTTTCACAATACCTTTAACATTTAGGAAAGAGTCTTTGAAAAACACCATACATAATAACTTACTATGATTCAATGCTGCAAATTCTAGCACAGAACAGACACTAAAGAAAGAGAAATTAACTACTATAAAATTCAAAAGTAATACGTGATGACAATAAAGCTTGCTGAACTTCAGCACATCACTTACGGATGTTAAGGCATTCTTCAAGCCAACTATTTGTGCAGATGGAGATGAGGATGCATCGTGCTCCAGCATCTGCTTCAGCTTTTCTCTCTCTGTAGATATGGTGCTGAAAGCTGACCTCAAGGTGAAGTAAACTAGAACAATTTCATAAAAAGTGACAGTTAAAAACAGCCACCAATAGTACACATACCAATTACGTAAAACTTCAATGAAACATCATTTATGGTGACAGAAACAAGAATTTAGGTTGAGAGATCCAGGGTGGGTTACTAAAAACAAGTAATATTAATCAAGGTTATAGGGTAGTTTTTTTAGTAGGAGAAACGTTTATGGTGAATGCTACTGTGTTGACTATATTAGCCACAGTCAAAATTACTCTGATTATTTGTGACACATGGCAACAAAGCTAACTAACCACATCTGCTCTTCACTTGCTTTTGTTCCCCAATTAGCTCGAATCTTCAAGATGGTCATGACTATTCCACATTCCTTTAAGAATTCCAGCGTGGGAGGAGAAGAGAGGGAAGAAAAAAAATGAAATAGAAAAAAAAATAATCAAAAAAGCAGCTATAACACATACTGTGCCACAGCTGTAGGGTTAGTAGTTTCCCCAGAAGCAAGTCAATTGTGGTGTTGAGTTTTGTTATCTCTTTTTGGGATAAAGAAATTTCAGCTTGTTAGATGATTTAGTGACTGAAAGGGTCAGATCCTGAATGTTGTGCACGTTACGCTGCTACTTCTACTCCCTCCTGAGCCAGTATCACCAGCCTGAAACATTCAAATTAGACAACAGATCATGCAATTTTAAAACCACTAGATTTTTAAAGGGGAAAGGCACTTTCCTTATTTTTTTACTTTTAAGACATTTAATCTTTTCTTTAATGAGAAAGAATTAAAATGTGTTTGAGTAATATTTTTTATGTAGGATTTCAATATTCATCTAACTGGAGAATTACAGGATTTCTGAGGGCCTAATCAAGCCTTCTAATACAGTCATGAGAACTGTCAATGCAAAAATGTATCCATTTACAGGGAAATGGAGATATAAAATCTGAGCATGGATGCATGGAAAGGGCAAAGAACAAGAAATCTCTGACACCTCTCTCTTCTAATCACCCACTCCAAGTTAACCTGAATCACCATCACTTCGTTGAGTATTTGACATAACCTAATTTACTCTTCTAAGAAGATATTCTTAAGGTATATTTCAATATTCCAAACCATTACCAAAGCTAATTCTCATACCTTAACCTATTTGAAGAAATCTTTAACAGTATCACAGGGGGTGGGGAGGAAGATGTATCCACTATGATCTATTTTGTTAGACTTTCATATGTGGATGACACGACTAGAATCTTCAATGACCTTAAATGTCATTTAATAAGTTGTATACTAACTTAAATTTTCAAGAATTATTACAAACTGAAGTACTAATGTTACATTTTATTTAATTTATATCAAAAGCTAAAGCAAAAGTTTTCTTCACTACCCTTTTTTGGAAGGGGTGTGGTATAAAGCAACTTTGGAAAAAAATTCTTTGTACTCTTAAAATGATACTGTAATTAAATAGTACCAAGTCAACTGTCCCCTCAAATGCATGGGTCAATCTAACCAAAATTTCTGACATGGACATTTCAGGTAAGATGATCTTGAGTAGGTGATTTCTTTGCTCTGCTTAATAGCAACTTTTCCAACTGCACCCTACCCCCCACTTCTTTCCTCTTTTCGGAAAACCTACATCAGTTTTGACTATAATTGACTTTACAAAGTTTACTACTTAGATATATTCCTTACGTAATGGAATCGAGATACATTAGCACCAGAGGGGAAAAACAAGCAAAGAATGCTTACTGATAACATCAACCATTATCTTGTGCAAAAGGGGACAGAGCCAATACTTCCAAAAGTCTTTCAGATATAAATGCTTAAATGCCTTCCTCACCAAGACCACTTAAACAATAAAAATGTTTCTGGTGCAAGGGTGATGGAGCAAAGCACTGCTAATGAAAAATGATTTTGAGAGAAGAAACATTTCTAGTCAAGCTGCCCCTCTGGCTGCTTTACATGATTTTACTCTTCTGTATTCACTAAAAATAGGTTACTACCATAGCAACCCTTGCATCACCAACAAATGTTGACTCCGAAATACAGCAAAGCACACCAAATATACAAACATACATGTGCTCATATACACACATATGCATGCAAACACAAGAGAGTATAATCTGCTGTTGTGTTTATAGCAACTGATTTTAGGATTTTTACCTCTTGGCAAAAAAATACAATCTAGGTTTTTAGCACATAAAACAAAGGGCTGTCCTTTATTAAACAAACAAACAAAAAAAGTGATGATTAAGCCACTTTTTTCAACTGACTCAAGATCTCAACATTTGCAATTCATCAAGGGAATTAAAGGAAGAGAGGGTGTTTTCTGCTTTTTCTAAACATTAAACAGGAAGCATTCTCAAAAGTCACATCATTATTTAAATTGTCATGATATAAAACCACATACAAAAGAATTTCATTTACCTTTATGTGCAATGTGAAATAAGTCCTCTTGCATTTTAGTAAATTCTGATGATGTTTCAGAGCCATTGGAGTAATTTTTCTCCTCTACAAAATCTATTGTAGATAAGTTAGGATTGGAAGCATGCAGTCTCATAGGAGCAGAAAATACTGAAGGCACCTGTAAGGAGGATAGCCATTTGTGATGTTTTTACAAACTGCAAAGAACATTTTGTTTTATTGTACCCACCTGGGTTACATGTTGGAGACACCAGAAATGGAAAAACTATTGTCAATTACCAATAGGCTTGGAATGGATGACACCTGGCAAATGAAACCATAGATATAACTTTGCCCAAGATATCATAATTGGAGATTTGGCAAAACTCCAGGAAATAATCCCATTGAGAGCTGTAGCATATGCTATACTATTGTTCCCCACTTATAAGTATCTAATCACATGGCCTCTGGATGCAAATGTGTACAAAACTATCCGGAGAATTTGCAAAAATCTGTACTGATAAAAAAAATCCAACATCACAACCCCCTCAAATTGAAGGCAGATTGAAAACATGGGTAAAAAACATCGCCAGTCTCCTGAAGGTAACAGCACAGATCCTATTGCAGATATCAATGACAACATAATTGTGTTTTGTCTGATATATTACTGCTTAAAATAAGCTAGCACAGGACACAACTTAGGATTCGTATTTCCTAAACTAGTCACACCAAGAAGTGATCAGTAACTAAGATGTGGAGAAAGATGGGCACCGAAAGGACTGAAGTTACCTGTAACATTCCTTTAGCCTCTTTCCCAACAACTCTGGATCGCCACCTCCTGTGTGTTCTCTTTTCCTTCTTTGGGCTTTCAAAAGGTCCAACCTTTTAACAACACACGGGACAAAAATAATACGGGTTGACATAAAACTAGCAGAGCTAAGAAGAAATACCTTGATCCTTTAGGATTTGGGGTTGGGTTTTGGAATTGCAAGGGAAAACTTTTTTGGTTCTGTTTTTTAAACAACAAACCTGCATAGCATTTATAGCAGGCGCTGAATATGTCCTGTGAAGAACATCCATGCTCTGTAACAGCTGGTTCATTTCCAGTAAATATGTGTGACAGTTGGAGAGGTCTGTTTTGAACAAGAGAATATTTTCAGTTGCCCTAAAATAACAGACACACTGAAAGTTTTTTTTTTTGTAGGTTAGTCTTATTTTGATTGTAGCTAGCTTAAGTTACTCATTGACTAAAAGCACATTATTAGATGACTGGACAAAAAGCTTGTATCCTTCTATCTTAAAGTTGAAATTCAAAATATTGAAATGCATCTATATGGTGTGTATAATGATCATGATATTTTATCCTAGTTGGTTGCAGAAAAATGAGAATAATGAGATAATTACTGCACTTTGGGAATAGTGAGAGCTCCTCATGGTGAAGGGTAGCAATGTCACAGGCATCAAAACTGAATTGTACATTCAGAGCTAGAGATGAGGCTCCTCTATATTAGAGCTGAAGCTCACTGGTGGGTAGAACTTTACCAAATAAGTATCACACAGACACTACCAACATGAGAAAGATCTTCATGCTCTTAGGAAAGCATGAAAGCAGAAGGTGACTTTGAAGTACAAAGATTTAGTGCTTTTTAAGTGACTAGATTTTGGATGCTTCCCTTTTTTGAATACTCAGCTTAAGAAAGTTCAAATCTTACTACTGAAGGTGATGTTCATATATAAAAGAAAATGTACTGAAATATATAGGTTCCTTGAAGAGGTCACCACAATTGACACCCCCCACATCCAAAATCACTAGTCCTTTTGAAAACAAGTATGTAGCCAGTTAATCAAAACCCACCCTTCTCCTCCCTCCAGTTTCAGAGAAAATTCTAACTGTAATGACTACTTACGTTGTAGCACTCTGGTCAAGAAAAACTAGGGGAAATATTAGGCTACTTTCAACTTCTTTCAAATATCATTACCTCTTGAGCATTTTTCCATGTCTTCAGAAGACTGTAACCAAGATGAAATCCTGGACTCATTACTCGGAAAAGAAAATGACAAGGCACCTCCAGCTGACAATGAATTCTGTTTGGTCAAGCTGCCTGCCTGCTCCAAAGAACAGCAAGTGAATTATTAACAAACAATATTTTAACATTGTATACACAAATTTTGACAACCAACAGGTAAGGTCCATGATCGGGGACAAAGACTGAAGGCATCAACAGCATGGAAGAAAAAAAGTGTATGAACTAGACTAGGTGTACAGTCATTGAGCATAATGTCAGGATATCTAACATAATTGCTGTCCACAAGCAGTAGAAATACTAAAGGAACTATAAAAATTTGCTGAGAACTAAATTTTGAGGAACGGCAAAGTTCATAAATTAAGTCAATTTAATACAATTAAAGCACCATATCTGAAAAAGACCAAAGTTGAATGTTCTGTTCCTTGTCCATGCTCCCCAAAGCAGCCCCAAAAGTAACTTAAATGTAACATGCACATATTTGTTAAAGCTATTTTTCAGTGAAGAAAGCGAGATCTACTAGATGTTATTTAAAAATTTTGCTCAAGGTTGTATGACTTTAGCATGGGTTTGGCTTGACAGGCCTCAATCCACGTGTGACCATACACCTCATCTGGGTAAATACTACCCTTTTACAACGTCTCAGTAACCGTTTTCAAACTTATCTCATTTTCAGCAGTGCTCACTATCAGATCCTTCAGGAGATGCTGGAAATTCTGTGTAAGAGCTAATTGAGCAGTACAATTAAGTAGTTTCCAAGGGGAAAAAATTTCTACCCAATACTATTACCGGTTAACGGTGGCCTATAATGCTGTTTTCTTCTCTAACGTAACTACAAATAACAGTCATTCAAATGTCTAATTATTTTCAGACTTTACTAAACCTTTCATCTTTAATAATATCTACGCCAGAAAGTTGCACAAATTACATGCTTTATCAACAACTTGTTTAAAACCAGTTTTAAAATGTTCCATCTTAAGTGCCATTACATGACCACTTTACTGGTTATGAGAAAAGCTGACTAAATTGTTTGGCTCTTCTCTAAAGCATACACTTTACAAACTTTGTTACCTCCTACTCACCTTATATCAAAACACAGACAGTACTAGTTTTAAATCTATTCATAGGAAACATCATCTACATCTCAGTCAGTTGCAGTTTTCTTAGTTGGTCTTTTTAAATTTACAATATAAGCTCCAATTTGAGTTGCAGAATAAAATAAAATGCACAATCCATGTGATGTCATTCAGTACTATGTCAATTTATATAGTCAGTATGAAATAGCAGTAAGCATCAATAAGCACACTTATTTTTAAATTAATCTATGTAGTTTAGCTGTTTTATTCCTACATAAAGCTGTATGAGCTTTAGTCATGTATATATGCATACCCAAATAATAATCCCAGCACCTTTAAAAGCACAAGTAAACTGAATTTAAAGATGAACAATTGTATTGGCATTTTGTGAACAAATCCCACATTTATGTCTTCAGAAATCTAGCTCATACAACCAACTATTCCAGAACTCATACACAAGGGGCATGAGCAGGAGGGAAGAAGGAAGGAGGCGTTGCCAAGAAACAGGTAAGAGAGAGTTTGTGTAGCTCCAGTTAGCATAGTTTTGCTTTTGATCAGCATAGCTAAGCTTTAGAATCCAAGCATTCCACATAAACATATGTGGATACATACACCTACCTCCCAACAACAACAGCAACGTAACAGATATGAAAACCAGTAAGGTGTTTCTAAAAGCAAATAAAATGCAATGCAAAGTTCACTTGATATATTTGTCTCAAAATAACCCAACTGCTGGATTGATATCAACTAACATCAAGCTAGGGCTGGTGTAAACTGGCAAACTTCCATTTAGCTTCAGCATAGTTAAGGTGATTAACTGCAGCTTAAGAACTATCCCCTTCTATTTTTCACATGAAAATAAGTAGGGCTTCTTTGCAGTGCAAATCTGGATTAATAAATTAGAAGTGAATTAAAGTCTTTCATGCCAAAGAAGAAACGGTTAGTTTCCTGACAGTGAGCATAGATTTTAGATATGCTGGCCACATGGGGATTCTTTTTTTTTTTTTTCTTTTTTTTTTTTTTTTTTTAAGAGAGCAGAGGCATAGAGATATCATGGGCTTTGCCATGTTCCACTTTTGCCCTTGATATTCTTCTCCCCCTCTATACCTGCTGTCTTTTGGGAGAAAAGAACTAAATGGCCACAGGAGGTTTGCCATTTCCTTGCAGACACAGCCTCAGAAGAGCAGGCTGTCAGAGCCACAGAGGTGCTGGCACCACGGAAAGCATGCAGACAGCTCTTTGCACAACACTCCCATTACCGCAGGGTGAGTTACTGTTCCTTCAGCTGCCTGCTTGCACAGATCCTCTCCCTCTCAACTACTAGCAAAAAGCTGTTCAGGCACATGTTTTTGTTTGTTAAAACTCATATTCAGTTACAGGATAGTCCTACCAAAGTGATGAACTGCAGGTATTGGGGACCAAGCTGTATTCAGCTTGTTTGCATGGCAATGTTGGGGGGGCAGGGAGGGCCTAGAGGGGTGGCTACTTTGAGAAGCAGCTAGAAGCTTCCCCTATGTTCGATAGAGCCAAAGCCAGCTGGCTCCAAGATGGATCTGCCGCTGGCCAAGGCTGAGCCCATCAGTAATAGTGGTAGCACCTCTGGGGTAATGTATTTAAGAACCTGCTGAAAAAAAACAGCAGCAGAGAAATGAGTGAGATGCGAGAGCAACAACTCTGCAGACACCAAGGCCAGTGAAGAAGGAGGGGGAGGAGGTGCTCCAGGCGCCAGAGAAGAGATTCCCCTGCAGCCCATGGTGAAGACCATGGTGAGGCAGGCTCTCCCCTTGCAGCCCATGGAGGTCCATGGTGGAGCAGATCTCCACCTGCAGCCTGTGGAGGGCCCCAGGCCAGAGCAGGCGGATGCCCAAAGGAGGCTGTGACCCTGTGGGAAGCCCATGCTAGAGCAGGCTCCTGGCAGGACCTGTGGCCCCGTGGAGAGAGGAGCCCACGCTGGAGCAGGTTTACTGGCAGGACGTGTGACCCTGTGGGGGGACCCACGCTGGAGCAGTCCGTTCCTGACGGACTGCACCCCGTGGAAGGGACCCACGCTGGAGCAATTCGTGAAGAACTGCAGCCCGTGGGAAGGACTCACATTGCAGAAGTTTGTGGAGGACTGTCTCCCATGGGAGGGACCCCACGCTGGAGCAGGGAAGAGTGTGAGGAGTCCTCCCCCTCAGGAACGAGAAGCAGCAGAGACAACGTGTGATGAACTGACCACAACCCCCGTTCCCCGTCCCCCTGTGGGGGGTGGAGGAAGTAGAGAAATTTGGAGTGAAATCAAGCCTGGGAAGAAGGGAGAGGTGGGGGGAAGGTGTTTTAAGATTTGGTGTTATTTCTCATTATCCTACTTGGATTTGATTGGCAATAAATTAAATTAATTTTTCCCCAAGTTGAGTCTATTTTGCCCATGACGGTAATTGCTGAGTGATCTCCCTGTCCTTATCTTGACCCACGAGCCTTTCATTATATTTTCTCTCCCCTGTCCAGCTGAGGAGGGGAGTGATAGAGCAGCTTTGGTGGGCACCTGGTGTCCAGCTAGGGTCAACCCACCTCACAAGCCCACTCAGACCACACAGCAATATAGCCAGGGAAACGAGAACCTTAGATAGGAGGATAACAAAGAGGTGATTGCTGCTTAGGAGACACTTTTGGAGTTGACAGAAACAGAGAGTCGTTTCAGTTATAGTAAGTAATACAGTATTGCTAAAAAAGACATTATTCTCAAAAGAGATCACTGGTTCTAGACTGGAGCAGAAGAGCTTCTTTGGGTGAGCATCAGCCAGTCAATGTGCACAGACCGCTGAAGGCACAGAGGTTGTGTTCAGGCACAGAACACCATCACTCTTCCATGAGACTGCATCAAAGAGGTCAGTTATGGTGTCAGACTGAGCATCTGTCAGGTCATTTGTGAAACTAACAGTCACAGACTTTACCTAAACTGCTGACTGGACCCATCCAGACCCCAGACCCACCTACAGCATGGTCCTTGGATTGGTTTGACTAATGCTTCTACCTCAGTTAAAAATATAAATAGTGGCCACATGTGATGGCTCTTGGATAATTCCTATATACTCCTCAGGTAGGCACAGTCAGATTCATTAATGTAAAAAGGGAGAGGTTTTATTAGCTAGAGGGAGGACAAATGAAAAAATACTAAAGGGAAAAAAAAAAAATCTAGCTGAGTGCTCTTCTGTGACCCATAATATTCGTCAGCACATATCCGACAAATACTAATATATGTCTCAAAAATTATGAGGATTCTAACTCAATATCCAGTTTTAAAAGTCATCATGAAAATATGATTTACTATATTAAACCAATGAGATAATATTATAAAATTTAACAGCATCAGAGAGAAAACTACTTGGGAGTAAATCTATAAATAGTATCATTTTCCTCTTGACATTTTAGATCATAATTTAAACCCAACCACAAACTTCCATTATGCTCTTTACTCAATAAACACAAATCAAACTAATTTAATCCCTGATGAAAGCTCATTATTTATAAATCATAACTATTACCTTTCTACCCGGAGTAGAATCACAGAAACCAGGGACAGAGTCCACAGTAGTAGACACAGGGAAGAAAAGATTATTGACGTCGTGAGGAAACATGGAGATTTCGTTCTGACGGTACATTCTGTGATGACGAAGTTTTGCTACCCATTCATCAAACAGCTCCTGAGATTTCACCTATACAAAATTTCAGGTTTTATAACACTGACATTCAAAAATCACTAACAAAGAAACTGAAGTATTTTGTGCTCATTAGACAGCTAGCCTGGCTGACCTTTACTCGCAAAATATCAGGAAAGCTTTTCTAATGATGCTCCTACTAAAAATGCATACTGTATGAGCTTAAGCACAACAGAAAAATAATCACAGGATAAAGTCAAGAAGAAGAGAAACTTCCATTAGTATAGTTATGACTTCTAATGCAGAACGCAATACTTAGCAACTTCTACACTGAAAAAAAACCCAATATAAATTAAAAAATATTTGTCATTTTTTAATTGCCATTTTTAAGGTCTAGTCAAGGTTTAACTAACCACAAGTAGAAATTTTATTTTGGTGATGTATTTTAAAACAATTTATTCCACAAGGATAGATAAACGTACACATTTATCTATGACTGTGGAAAATACTTCTTATAGAAAAGACAAAGGGCAAGATACAACTACTGAAACTAAAAGCATTTATGCAACAAGTGCATACCCTTTGCTGAAAAAAGTGCTGGGTGAAGAGAGTGCTGCTAAACATCAGGCAGCTTGGAGGTTTCTATTCAGAACAGGGTTACTGACTCTGGAACAGTACAAGATGACCTCTCAAGTTATAAAGCGTAAAACTGGTCTGCTGAGACTAAAAAGTAAGTTATGACTGTAACTAACAGATCTCCTACTATTAAAAAAAAATAAGGAGGTCTCCACCATACACAGTTATGTTGTTATTTTGGGAGCAAGGTTATAACAATCTTGAAGATGATACCTTCAGATGGTATATCTGCTCTTCTGTATCCAAATCTATGCATTTTGTTGATTTCTTTACAGACATGACAGAAAGTCCAACATCAATACAGCCATGAAGCTTCCCTCTCTCTATCTGCAACAAAGTAAAACCACCACCATCAGTCCAAAATAAAGCAGGACAGACATGACCTGCTGACACCATCATTTCCCCCCCTTGAACCTACTGTTTAGAACTACTGAAACTCTATTCCCAACAGTATGGAATTTTTGTTATTTTGGATAAAATAGTGTTGTTACCTCATAATGGCTTTAAAGGGTTTCAGATCACTTACATCAGCTTGGCATTTAGAATACTTCAAAATCCCTCTGTCCAAAAAGAAGTATCTCTGTAACCAGAAATGTAGAGAGTTAAAAACAAAAAAACCCACCCCAAAAAACCCCAGACAAAAACCCACCACACTTCCCCCCCAATATTTCTTTGGGCAACACTTTCTCTGGTCTTAAAAAACCTTTTAGCAATAAAACCACACCAAGCAAGTCCCACTCACATGGCATCAGGCTTTCAGATACACATTCCTTTCCTACCTTATGCCAGCCCTTCAAAGGCCATTTCCTCTTTTTCAGCAAGCAGCCCTCCTGCTTCTGTGGCTCCTGGGTACAATTCATTGCTCCCCGGAGTCCTTCTACAATTTCCCAGCTGTCCTGCTTAAACAGAAAATCCAAATCTAGACCTTACTTCTTTCAAGGAACAGAATTGTTAAGAGAGATTCAAGAGGATGAAGGTTGTAAGTAAAAAAAACAAAGGATGTTGAAATCTAACCTTAGATCCTTTACACTTTGTTAGGTATCTTCCAAGAGATAAGATTCTTTTTTATTTTGAGAGAAACAATACAAACTAAACAAAATGCTATTTTTATGACATCATCCTTCATTGAATGTATGTGCTTACCAGAATTTTATATGCATATCCTTCTGTACGTACATACACACAGTGTACAACCACAGCCTAGTCACAATTTAGCATAAAAAAAATCTTTCTGCCATCACAGGCAGAAACACCTATGCTAAAAGGATATGTTTTGTAGGTTATGAAGCAGAAATAAAAGACACTGAAAATGAAGACCTTGTATAGAAAACTCTTTTGCCCATATTCAGTAACTCAAGGTTTTGCGTTTTGCTGTGAATTGCAGCCTCCCTAAAGTAAAAATAATAAAAATAAAAACGAATGAAAAAGCCAGGAAAGTAACTCAAATACTAAGAGGAACGTGAGATAAAGGGAAAGTACAAAAAAAACCAAAAAAAACCCCAAAAACACAAAACACCGCCACCTTTCATAAGATACACCTCTACTTAAAAGAGGATCTCTCTTTCCTGACATCAGCAACTCTTAAATGAAAGACCCTGCAGCAACATAACAGAGAAGAGAATAACTCTCATAGTATTTTTACAGTTCTTATTTATGGAATGACTGCTAATGACAATGTAACACAAGTTTCAAGATTTCTGATCAGAGATCTCATGAATTATTTATTGCCAGCTACCATAGGATTTGACAGATCTAGAACTGACAGGAAATGGTGTATGCTAGTACCATCCCCATATATTTGAAAAAGACAAAGAATACTTTAACATGTAGAATTTACCAACAAAAAAGGATTAGTATGAAACACTTCGGGGAAAACAGAACTATATACCAGGTAGGTAAGTACTTGTGGTCCTCCCTGTAGGGTACATAGGGAAGTATTCCCAAAAATAACTTGACTGATTCAAAAAAACTTTAAAATAAAAATGAAACAGAAATCAGCAAGAGTGCTAGTTGTGCTCATTTATCCATCTCCAGAATCCTTAAAATTCACCCCTAGAAACCTAGAAAAAAATTACATCAGGCAATATGCTCGTTACTTGAGTAACAAGGCATAACGGCAAACCATCGTTGAAGAGACATTCATTAAACAGCTTAAGGAATGTGTTCTCTTATTCCGCCACATTACTGATGGCACTCCACTATTTTGTTATTATTTTCCTTGCACTGTACATTATGGAACAAATTGGAAAGCTGCTCTGCTTCCCCGGCTTGAGTTCACTCTGCCAGCACTCACCACACAACAGGCTGCAAGCAGTAGAAATGTGGGGCTGAGCAGCTCCTGTCATTCAATACCCTACAGACCACCCCATGATGTTCTCCTACCATCTACCAGAGAAGTTACTGATGGATACCATGAGCTAGTGGGCTGAAGGGAGCGCAGGCGGCCTCCTGGGCTGTCTCCGGCACATCAGACTAACCCTTATATAATCACAAAGCTTGAGACTGTTATGATGACAGAGAGTAGCCTCTTTAAATATCATCAAATATAGTGTAATGCTACAATTTACATTAACTAACAGCTGAACTTACTGCTGCTTAAATGTCCACGTGTGGATAAAATCTCATCTCCTCAGAAAATACGATCTACTAAATGAGCCAATATAAAAAATGATCTTGACTTTAGCTGATTTCAAATTGGGGACTTGGATAATGGTAAACATTTTAAAAAGTGAGAAATCTGATGGAACTAGTGCAAGACAATTCTAATTAAGAACCAACAGGAGCATCTGCAAGATTAAGAAAAATGCTGTGTTTATGTTTTTGTTTGTTTCTTCTTGAACTTAGCCAGAAGAGCTTAAAAGCTGTTTTGCCTGATTACCAAGCAAGCTATTTCCCTTGCCTTCACCAAAATATACTAAACTGCAGTACCCAAACACATAACTTTTCCACTGAGAATTTGATAGCAGTCAAGACTAGAGAACAGTAGATTTTTTCAATATTCTAGTGTTATACCTGACAAAAAAAAAATTTCTTGAACTTTGGATCAAGTTCTTGCAGACTTTGGTTAAGCTTAAACACAGTATATGGTTGATAGAGTGGTCTGCTTGCGAGAGACAAGCAGAAATTTAAGCACAATCAAGAAAAACAGAAGAATTCAGATTCACCTTTCTGTAAGGATAAGCTTAGAAAGAAAGGGACTCCTGAAGTGAGACAGACCCATGCTACACTGGGCATATGAAGCGAAGAGAAAGGAAGCTGCTGGACACCCAACCTGGAATAGACACGGTGTCAATAGTTTTGGTCAAACTTTTAAATACAGAGTACACCCTGGCCTGCATTACAACTCCAGTTTTGTCTGGGCCTCTCCTGCAGTCCAGACACAAGGTGTCTCCCATGCCCCTGCAGGAGAGCCACATTCCTCACTGTTCTTCAGGTCAGTGAGGCAGCCCAGAATGTGCCTTCACAATTAAAAAGTGTGAAAATGAGAAGAAAAGTTGAAGGGGGAGCACTTCTTCCCATAAAGCAGGCCCAATAGACTGCCAAATCTCAGGTAGTGAGTAGGAGACTTGCCTTCACATTTCTGCCCCAGGAACCTCATGCTTCAATTGCAAACTTTATGTAAAGGTAGCTTAGTTGAATTAGAAATGGATCCTTTTAAAAGTGCAAGACTATTTAATCAACTAAGTTACCCAAGGAAAGGCAAGGAATAGCTCAGAGGATTCACAGGTTGGGGATCTGCTGATACATGCAAGGTGCAACACTGCAATCACAGCATCTGGTCCTCTTCCACATGTATCTGTCCACAAGAGTCCAACCTTTCCCACCTGAACCCCCGAACTCCCACATTTTGCAAAACACTGCTGCTGTGACTGGTTTTGGATCCGTTTGCTCTTGACCCAGAGCCGACGGGATCTCGATCGGTATTTTGTTTTGCGAGAGATCTGACACCTCATTTGATGAAGAAAAAGCGTCAGTTGGCTATTGCTGGGAGCAGCTGCAGAAGTGAAAGAAAACTGCTCTCTAAAATGCAGGCAAATGAATCAGGCTGGTCAGTTATCATCTGTTCTTATCTGTCTGAAATAGCAGAGGAACAAGTTGGAGATATAGGATTTCCTGAAAGCTACTGGAAGCATTCAGATTATGCTTCATTTTGCTGATTCTTATCCCACAACAGGGAACTGAAAGAAATACCCCAAACCACAGCGCTAAATTAAAAACACACCCCACCCCCACCCCCCCAAAAAAACCCTTCCAGCTGAATGGCATTAACAATTCTAGCATAAGCATGATGTCCAGATCGGTAATGTCTTAAGCTTATAATGCTACAAAAGATTTTGTATCATTATGGGCCAATAGCTGCACAAAATGATCAACACTGCACCTGCTGCCCAGGCAGAACTTTCACTCAAGGCTGAGGGAGGAACATACTCTTTACTTTTCTCATGTCTAGAGGTGCTCATTTCAGATCAGCACTGAAAATTCACTCTGTAGTTGCTACTTGGCTTATACATGTTCTGTGGCTGAGAAAAAAAAAAAAAATATACACTTGGGTCTTCAGAGATGAGTCTGCCATTAGGTAACACTAGTAATTTTCCTTATTTAATAAAATAAAAGCCGCCTCATTTTCTGTAATATTCTGTACCATACAGCTCCTTAAGGCAAATTATTTCAGGAGAAAGAATGAAGTAATGAGTTTGAACAGCTCTCAGACCGATGCTTGCACTTGCAGCTCCCTGAACGAAACAGATGACAGTGCCAGACTTTCTTCCAGTGTAAAATGTAGTCAGTTGTACCGAATATTTTAAAGTGCCAAAAATAGAAACCCGCTTTGTGGAGGATAAGGGTTGGCATCAGCTGCAACTAAAGCATTTGTTACGGTTCATAAAATTGGCAGAAATGATTTAATTTTCTTTTTTAGAACATGAGGTTTTTTTAAGCAGCTCTCCTGACATAAAGCTTTTCCCTACTGAATCTATTTTAAAAGTTAGTTAACAAGTTAGACTTAAAAATAACTACCACAATATATCTTCTTTTGCTTACAGGTCAGTTTAAATTTAAAGATGATCAACACCAGTTTTCCTTCCTCATAAAATCCAGTTTGAGTTGTGGCTTTGTGGAAGAGATCCCTTTCCATGACTGAAGGAGAGGGGCAGAGAAAAGCAGAGAGGTGGGATGTGGCAGTAGCCTCCAACCTGCTATGGGCCTTCAAGGTGAAGGTGAACTTAGTGGAACAGGATTAACTGTTAACGTCTTCAGTTAACACTGCAAATGCATTGCATCTGGCAGAAAAAGGGCACCAAGTTTAGCAAAGAAAGGGGTAGGCCCCTCCAAGTCCTGCAGCCCTGCTTAAGTCAATTCTTTTGTGGCACAGTGGCCCATTTTCTGCATCACAGGACTGTACTTACGCACTACACCACTGACACATGTTGCTCTGCAGGGAGCAATAAGTAAATTTTAGCAGGCACAGCACTATGGGGGTTTCATAGCCCAGTCTCAGATAGCTTATTATTTCATGCCAGTGTGTTGCTGCAACAGAGTCTGTGCCTAGGAAGTCAGAAAGACTCAAGACTCGAATCCCACTATTTTTGGGGGAAAACCAAATGAACTGTCCAGGTCCCTTCCCCTGCACGTTTCAGAATTTCTTTCTACTTGATCAGATTAAAAGAACTGCTGTGTCAGAGAAGAGCACCTGTCAGGCAGATTTGTCTTAACCTGCAATCAACCCTCTGAAGGTCCTCGAGAGAGAGGCAAGTGTTTGAAGGAGGAATAAGAAGCCCTCCATGGAGCTGGAAGATGAAGGAAAGAATATCAAAATCACGGCACTTCACTCCCCAATCTGCACAGCATATGGCAAAATTATTTAAACTTTCATGATACTATTAATAAAAAAATATCAGTAACATTGTACTCTTCCTCATACCTTTGGAAAAAAAAAAAAACCCAAACAACCAAAAAAACCAAAAAATACACATACACACACAAAAATCCCCCCAAAACACGGTACTTTTTAGATTAGGGGATTTTTAATAGATTTATAGAACTTTAGATTGTTGCTGTTTTCTTAATAGAACACCTAAAGTGCTGTAATTTAAACTAACATGCAGATGAAAAGGGCAAATTAAATAACTCTCAGACAGTGGCATCACTCATCCCCAGCCTTGTCAGCTCTGAGTAGGTGGATATTAGTAGGGACAGTCTGTGAAGCTCCAATTACCAATAAAAGAGGCTGAGTGAGAAAAGACAGAATTAATGATATAAACAAAACTACTTAATCAGATGTGACAAGAAATCCTCTGTGGGAAGGGGGGAGCAAAGGGTCAGGACACAAGATCGATCTCAACATCCTCACTGCCCAGACCAACAATTTAGATTTTATAATACATGCTATGCTATACAGTTTACACCACTAAAGAGAGGGTCTACCTGGCAAGGTAAAGATCTTTATAATCTGCAAGACCAGAACCTTTTCAGGAGCAGGAACAGGGAGAAGATACCTGTTCCTCACCCAAAGCACTGCTGTGTCCAGGCCAGTAAGTCTTGCAGAGTATTGCCTCTGTTAGACCTAAAGGTCCCTCTCCACATGCAGCACAGAAGAGTATATCTAACAAAACATTCACTGAAACATGCTACCATCACAAACTATAATTAACAAATAAATTTAAAAAAACATAAGGGAAAATGACCCACAGAAGTTATTTTCAAGTAAATATCCAGAGTGCATACTGCATAGGATATTTAAATCTTTGTTTTCCCCAGCAAAACAGTTTGTTCTGTAAACTGCAAGACAACTTCAGTGTGAAAAAACAGCCATGTGAAAAACACCAAAACCATCAGGGAATTAAGGAAGGAACAGCAATACACAGCCATGCACATAAACACTGACAATGCTGAAAGAAACTGTAATTTAGAATTAATTTCTTTTTTTTCTTTCTAAATTTCACTACTTTGAAGGAAGACCTCTAGATCGCTTCAGCAGATGCAAACAAAGTTATAGGATAACCTAGAAAGTTATCACACTTGGTAAAGAAGGAAATCGAGAAAGTATTATAGTATTCCTTACAAATATTAGAAGACCCTATTTAAAGATAAAAATATCAAAAAGACCAGTGGAACCTTAAAAAGCACATATAATTTCTGAGAAACATGTTTGTAAATTTTCAGACTATACAGAAAAAGCAAGCAAGCAGAGCTTTTAGCCCTGCTTAGCGATCATTTCCCAGCACATAACAAGTCACACAAACTCCCCAACTTCTGTGGGCTTGCCTCTGTCATTACCACCCCCTGAAAACATGGGCAATCCGTCGAAAACATGGGCAATCTGTCAACCTATGTAGGTTCCCTAGATGCAAAAGTATACTGTTTCTTACTTGGTATTGCAATGACTGACCATGAAAAGATTAATACAGAAACATTGATCAAAGTGGAGATACTTACCGCAACACCCCATATTATCACGAAGAAATATCAACTGTATTGCCCTTCAATATACACTGGGAAACAACCTACTTTATACCTCCATTTAGCTTGACCTGATAGGTGTATGAGACAATTTACTGTCTGCCTGACTATGATGAATGAGCACGGATGTACCGGGAATACAAACAAAACGCCAAGTTGCATCTCTCACCTTGGTCAGGTACACCTTGCATTTTTGTAGAAGGATCAAAGACTAAAAAATTGGCAATTGACAAGATGACATTAAACCTTACTGAATTATTCCTTTTCTCCAAAGAGAGAAGGTGAGAACAAAATGGATAAGAAATGGGATTCGCTAATAGTAGTATCAAAAGCCTGAGCTAGCCACCAGACTTGATCATGTTAAATGGCAGTAAGTGAGGTTCTTGCAGAAATTCCTTCTGCATAAGTATGGTTGCTTATACTGGCTGTGTGACACACCAGTGGATTTAGTCATGCCCACATAAATCTTATTACTTAAATACTACACGATAACACTTGATAGACATGAACTGTTGAAACAGACAATACCAAATGTTTTAAATTACACTTTTTAAAGGTAATCTCATACCAAGGATATAAAAAATAATGTGGCAGGAAAACAAAAAAGGCATCCTGAAAGCAAAGACTTCTTTGCTAGGGATACTAGAAATGCACAGCATTTCTTACAAGCACAGCACTTTAAAAGGCATAAACCGTTTAGAGATTTGTCTGCCTTGCCAATTGTATGTACAGGGCCAGAAGTCCCAGAAAAGCAGGTGTTATTTCAAAACACAGCTGAGGTCTCCAAAGCTTTTGGGGGATTGGGATGCTCAATTCCAATTAAAATTTCAACCCGAGGCAGCTTCAAGAGCTCCACTAAGCCAGCATCTGTACAAATAAAAGTTTATGTTGAGCATATTGCTCATGATTTTGCAAGCATGGATTGTGTGTTTAAGCTTAATTCTCAGTGTGGCTGCAGGTCAATGTTTCTGGCCCGCAAATAAAAGCTGTCTTCAGCAGCCTCACTTGTCAGGTGCAAACACTCATAGACATGTCTTTTAAAACTGCACAGTTTAAAGAATAGCATCATCTCTACAGAAAATAAAGCATCCTTTGCATTACACACTCAGATGCATCATGTTACACAAATACTTATTTTCTTAACTACAGTTCTACAGCAACAAACAGCACACACAGGCATTCACAGGCACTTTTTTGTTGTCAGTGAGGCCCTACGTCAAGTTTCAGAAAAACGTGTTCTCTTTCACACACGTACGCACACCTTTCCCTGGAAACTTGAAATAAGCAGAGCAGTTACACAATATTCTACCACAAAAGTGGTATCTTACAGGGAAGATTTGGGATTTCAGGATCAAACCACTGAGATCAAGCCGCTACAGCAGCAATATTTCACTATAAAGACCATACATACAACGTGATAGAAATTCAAATTCACTGTTAGCATTCCAGTTTATAAGTGCCTTCTATTCAGTAATGTGTGTTTACTGCATTTGACTCAAAGCAAGATGCTGCTACCAACAAAAAAAGAAAACAGAGTAAGGAAAATGGAGAAGTGATGAAATAAAACAAGCAAGCAACAGGAAAACAGAGTTTAAGAGATTCGCCGATGTTCAAGAGCAAAAGTAACAGCCAATCTTGGTAATGCTTTCAGTTTGGTTAAAAAGTTTGTATTACCTGTCGACTTCCCTGCTTGGAGGAGCAGCTGCTAGTACTTCTTGAAGGAGACAACATTTTCTGGGACACACCAAAGCTTTTTTCTTCACTCATGATCCAATATCATTTGTTTCACATAAGCTCACTTAGAACACCATTAAAAGGTAATTTAGAAAATGTGTTGGAAGACTCCCGAGAGAAACACAGAACTCATCCTTTACCCAAATGCAGTTCAGTAGCATGATTTGCATCTCATGGAAATTCCTAAAAGGGCGAAGAAAAACGAAAAGCCAAGTTATCAGATCTTACTGCCATTCTGTAGCACGGATGATGAAATCATAATAAAGCCTTTGGTAATATAAGCTGACTGCTTTACTATACACTGTTAGAAATTAATTCAACAATTACTTTAAGATAAATTTTCAAACCTCAAACAAGAACAATCAGAATATTGGATCCTAAATGCATGATTTAATTGCCACTATTTATTCAGAGGACAAAGTACAGTATCAAGCATCTTTTTAAAAATCATATTAATAATCCCCCCAAAAGATTAATAAAGACACATGCAGAGTATAATATATATCTATATAAAAACACCCAAAACACCCTCAAAATGAGAAGAAAACATCTAATAAAATGTCTCACAAAAAGGATGGTGAGTAGCCCCCAAAATATCTCTTTTTCCCAGTTCCTTGATAATTTAAACAAGTAAGCATGGCGTCACATTGTAAGGAAAAAAAAAAAATCTCTATATAAAAAAGCAAATATAAAAGTAGTGAGCAAGCAAACTCAGCTGCATAGAGCTCTGCATGGCCACTCTACCTGGAATAAGAAAGTTGTAACTATTGTCACACCAGTTGTCTCAGTCAGTGACTGGAAGAATAATTAACAGTCTGTTTAATAACAGTGCCGTTTGCAGCATATGCAAATAAAAGCCATGCCAGAAACTCCCAATAACGGATTTCCAGTGTGGGCAAGAGTTGTCATGGTAACTGCATATTTTTTTAAAAATCAAACAGAGGACATAACAAAAGGGTGACGCTTTCCAAAACTTGGGGTGGTGGAGGAGCTTTATGAATTGTGTATCACTTCATATTTTATTGTCTTGGGCAAGGAATCTGCACATTAGGAAGAGTGCAAGAACCACCACTGAGGAAGGTAAGGAAGTTTCCACAAAGAGAAGAGAAATTTCATTGCCGACACAGGGAGGCACTACTTCACAAACCCCTCACTCGTGTTGTCAGAACGCTCCTGAACTGGGCTCACTGGTTATTGAAGTTTGCCATCCATTTTTTCTTGAAGAGGCTTAAAAACCTGTTCTGAGAGAAGCAGCATTTTCAGATCCCTAGTAAAACACTTTGTGTATTTTAAGAATTTACTTCCCTTAAAAAAAAAAAAAAAAACACAAAAACAAAAACCAAAAAACACCCCACAGAAATTAAAAAAAAACACTAAAAAAACCCAAATAAAACCAGGTGTTATATTTAAGATGAAGGCAACAGTATGCTGCAGAAAACTTCTCTCCCTACTGCCGTAATCTGAAGCATCCAACTTCCGAACAAAGACCTTTTCCAATCTACAGTGCCTCTTTGGCAATATAGTTTGTTGTAACAATTCAACCAACATGCCCTCGTTTCACCTGAAACAAGGCCTCTCCTCATGGTATTTACCTTACCTAGTTAGAAATACTCAGTTATCCTCAGAGCAAATCTATGCTCAGCAACAGCAATGAAACAGCCCCAGTCTCCAAAAGTCAGGTGAGAAAGTGAGCGCTCTGCTGGGGCTCTGTCACTAGTGAGTCAGTTTGGCAACTATTTCCAGGACCCATCAGACAGGTACAAAGCCAGCAAGCACAATGCAAGAGCCTAAGAAAACCAGAAAAGCACAGCAATGTGATAGGAAGATCTGAATTGGGCCTAGCACGTGGGTTTGACACTGAAATTACTACTGAAATTAGGAATAGTGCGTTTTGGAGAAGGCGTAGTGGCTTCCTATCCAGAAGATAAATTTGTATGGCGTTTTGTTAAGGACTAGCACTTTTAACAGGTTTAGATTTATCTCAATTTATGCAGGTTTTAAACTGTGGAGTAAGTATAAAGTATAACTTCCTTGCTTAGTTTCAAGCTGCATTTAGTAAAGAGTTTAATGATAACATCTCTATTAACAAGCAGAGGTCAAATATTCACAACAGGAACGGAAACATGCTTCCTGCAAACTCATCGTTCAGATACCCCCTTGAAAGTACCATGCAGCAACTGCTTTACTTTTTTGGCACACTGTTTGCTCAGATGACCGCCTGTCCTCTTCACTGCTCCATGATAAAAATGAGCACTTTATCACGTGGCTTTCTTTGATAACTATTTGGCATTCTGGCAAAGATTGGCAGAATTCATGGCAAGAAACAGGCTCTAATTTGCAGCAAAATGCACTGAAAGTTGCTGTCATCAGTGCCTTGCGAGATTATCTCCAGGACACACGAGATTTAAGTTACACAATGCCCTTTGCCTGTTTGAACACACAGCACAATGCTTGTGATGTCCTGGAAGTGTCAGGTAACTGAAAAAAACAGAGGTCTAATGGACTTCAACACAAAAAGAAGCCATATAATCAGAAAGGTATTTCTATCATCGTGTTTTCAGTGTGGCGTCTAAATGAAGTTAAGATGTGGCTACATTGGCATTTTAGGACAGAGCAGAAGAGCACTTTTACGGCAAATCTCCTGGTCCTCCCACCCTCTTGCCACCTTTAGGTTTGCACTGCAGGACTGTCTTGGAGCATGGAAACTAAATCCCTTCTGGATGAAATGTGCTCCAGGAGCGCATCCAGTGCTCAAAGCATTGCATCCACGGCACCAGACTAGAGCTCGTCCTGACTAGTCCCATCCTGGTGTAGATGTGGGGTCCTCACCTTTAACTGATTTACTACAAAGATGCACTTTTACTGCACTGCTCTACTTGCTAACATTGACGTCATCTAGACACAGACTTATGCCACCTAAGTAAGTGCTGAAGATCTCCTAGGGCAATGTCATTTGTCCTTCTGGAATCAAAGAGAGACAGGCACTTTTCCAGAATTCAAATAAGCTGAAGGTGACTCAGCCACCTAACCAGAGGTGCTAAGACGAGGGGCAGGAGACAGGTGGGGTAAACCTGACAGAGAGCACCTGAAGTGTTTTGTCAGTTTGCTTCCAAAATTGGGCTTTTGAATTTTCCTTTATTGCTTCAAATTAATTTACTACATGGGCCGAAGAAAAGGCTTTTGTTACCAGCCCTGAAGAAGGCAGGATTGAAATGTGCCCTCTCTCCAAAATGTTTTATTATTGTTGTTGTTTTCCAGTAATTTAACTTACTACCTTGAGACTTCTGGATTTGAACATGAAAGTGTATGTGAATAATGAACATGGTCCCAGCTCATCTGTGAAAACTGCTGCATGCTCCAGCAACTCCTTTGTGCTCCTTTTTTAAAATTCTCTTCAAGTTCAGAAAGAAAAAAAGAAAACTGTGGTTGCTTCAACAGTAACCCACTTACTCTTCCAGGAAGGTCTGAAAACACTGATCCTGCATCCCAAACTGGCTTTCATTTTCTGGCTGCCAGCAGCAGTGACTGGGCCTCTCTAGGGCGACTGATACTTTGCATTACCTGTAGAACTTAAGGCTACCAGGTACAAGAGCATTTACAACTTTAAAGCAGGCATAAAAATCAGTATCACACTAACTAAGCTAAGATTGCAGCTAAAATTGCTGTTTTGAGGTCATCACGATCCAATTGCTTCAGGTTCAATACATTTTGCTCCTCCCCATGCCACAGGACGGCCTCAGAACTGTGTGTGTTCCCACCTTTCCTCTGGAGCACACAGTGCCACTTGCTTTGGTCTACTCCAAAAAGACAAAACAAAGGTGTGAGGCTGAGGCAAATCCAAACAAATTTAGGGCAAGAATTTTCACAAGTGCTATGTGCTGGCCTAATTCTTCGCTATCAAGTCAACAGCAGTAAAAGTAGGCCAAGAGAGTACTTTTGCAAATGACCTCGCCAGGTGCATTTTAAAGAATTAAGAATACATGAGTATCAAATATTATTTATAGCTACTACATCTTAAACCCATAAACAGCCCTTAACTCTACTTATCATCTGTTACTAAGAGCCTTATCATTCTACATCAATTGACACTAATGTAAACATATGATGATATGTACAACAGGAAGACCTATTTTTAAAAAAAGTACCATCCCGAGTTGTCCTCAAACCTTTAAAATTGCACAGGTTCAAAGCAGCCTCTCAGTATCACAATTCATCTCTTGCAACTCTGAAAGCAAGAAGCTTACAGCAAAATCGAGTTTTTTTCCACATCTCACAAAAGAAGAAAGGCAGAAATTCAGAAAAAAAAATGGAAAACTGCAGTAAAAAAAAAATCTACATTATGCAATTATTTTTGTTACAGCTCTGGAAGAAAAATAAAGCCTTAGCAGCTGCTTCAGAGCTGATTCAGCAGTGAAAGAACACTGAAGAGAGATTTTGAGCAGCAAAACTGGAAGCGTACGTCTCACTCTGTGACTGTAGTCAATTAAGGTTTTGTGGATAGAAGAATAGGAACAACAGAAAGCCTGATGAGAGCGACGTGGATGCAGCAAGCACAGGACCAAGCAATCTAAATCAGAGTTGCAAGCAACATGGAGTGACTTTCACAGAATTAAAAAAGGATCTGTGCTGAAACCTTTGCTCTGTAGCTATTATTAAACTATTAAGTTACATTCACTCACATCCACCTGGATAAACAAAGCAACAGTCTTTTCCAAGTAATGCTTTCATGGCTTTCTCTGTTGCACTTCAAATTGTCAGCTCTAATCTATCCCAGTGTCTCATCTGGCTCAAAAAAGGAAATAATTATTTATAGACTACAGATACACCATGCAGAACTACTGGAGATGTCTTTTCGCGGAGGGTATTAGCTGCTCCTGAATTACCATAAGATTCATACTATTGAAGGACAAAGCACACGAATACTGTACTGTTGCTAGCTATTCTCTTCACAGATAACTTGCAGAAACAAACAAAATAGTTTAAAACAACTAAGTTATTAAAACTATCTTTGAAAGCAAAAGTTCAAACAACTTTGGGAGACTAACAATAACAGGAAGTATTTCAGAACTGCCTTGCATCAGATAGGTGCTGACTCTAGATATCGTTCAAATCACAACCTCTGTTGAGCAGACGCTTTCATTAGCCATAGACACATACTACTCGCTGAAGTAGTCCATGATGCAAAGAAACAGTTACTTCCATCTAGACCACCTCCTTAAGGAGGCTATTGTAGTAATTAAATCATGGTATTTCAGTGACCCAAAAGAGGAAAATTTAGTTCAAACAAAACTCTCCTAATTGTCTAATCAAGAGAGATACAGACAGAGCGGTAAAGGGAAAAAGACAGACAAACGACAAACAAACTGCACTTAAGATCAGATTATTTTTCATGTATAATGTTCATCACTTGATAAAAGAAAATCCTGTATGTTCCAGTGTACAGAAAGAAAAAAAAAAAAAAAACCAACCAGAAACAATCCAGTAGAATACATCCCAAGAAAGGCATCAAAGAACAACATGCTTCAATGTCGAGTCTAGTCAGACTCTCCTGAAGCAAAGCAAATATCTGCTGCTTCACTAACCCTTGGGGTGAATAATTCAATCCTTATATTAGAAAAATCTTATATAAATTTAGAAATAGGTCAATCGGCATACTGAAATATAAGTATATATAAAAATACCACCTTTCCCTCACATCCACCATAGAAACTGGCTATAATACTGCATGCGATATGATTCATTTTAAATGCGTAATCTTGACACTGTTTCCACCTTCCCAGGAGATCTGCAATAGATTACACTTGTATAAAAAAACTTGCTGGGTATATATTCTAGACAGATATGTTAAAAATCTTGGCGACTAGCGATACAGAAAATACATGCAGTAATGGCTGTATTATTAAGGTAATTAGTCAGCTGTCATACCATCCTTTCCACCTAACTTTTAATCGCAGTTGAGAATCATAACTAATAGGACTGACCTAGCTCACAGTCAGGTCCTAAATAATTAATAATTCTCCTCCTCCCCCCACCCCTTTCGGAAAGCACTTTGCCTAGGGACAGCCTGGCAGCTCAGGGCTCCCTAGCACGAGCTGCCGGACTGAGCGGGGTCCCACATGCCCCCTTCCAGCTCTTAGCACAACTCTCACACACTCTACTGAGAAGCCAGAAGCTGGGGGACCACAGGAACCGGTTTGTGACCCAGTAACAGAGGGGTCCACAGTCTCCCTGTCAAGAGGGCAGAGCAGAAAATAACAGCTACCGAGCTGTGATCAAATCCGAAGCTGAGAGCACATATACAGCATACAGCAGTGCTAATGAGGTTGACAGCCCTCCCTGTGCTCAATTAATAAAGAAGCAGTGGGTCTGTTTGCACTGGAAGTGCTATTCATCTAGAGAAGACCTTACAAGTCAAAACACAAAGGATGATCAGGCAACAGAAAAGAGAGAAAGGTTTATTATCGTTTTCAGTAAGGAAAGTAACAGGCACACGGTATCATTTTACAGTCTGTACTGAAAACCTTAGAAAGGTCCATTTGTTAGTGATAACATCCCAGAGTTGCTATGAGTGGAAACGTTACCATCAGAGGTTTGGCACGAGCTCACTTGCCTTTCATTTTTCTGCTATCTGTTACTATTTAAAGCTTTGCTTTGTTCACTAAAAACAAAGACACTATGTTACACAGATACACTATGCCCAGACGCTTATTCCTTTTTAAAACTGCACTCGTTATTGCTAAAATGCTACTGAAATACACACTGTTTTCCTAGATTCAGTTTTGATAGGCACAATGTTAGTTCTGGAAGTCAGTGCCTTCTCGTGGAAATATCTGTCAGTCTGCCAGCATGTAGTAATTCAAGATCTTAAGACAGCACTGTCTGTACATCAAGAAGAAGACATCACTTTCCTGTCAAATCATTGAAGGCATCCATGTAGCTTCGGATCAGACTGTCTCTTTGTGACCTGATAAGCTGCATAATGCTATGAGATGCATAAATTCACCAAGGCTGACATCAAGCAATATATTTTATTAAATCAGCTCATATAGTTGGTTTAACTATGGAGAAACAAACCCAAAACCAATCACCTGTGGTTTCAGGTAGAACAGCAACTAGGACTATTAGAAGAGCTTTGGTGGCCTGGGAATGATCCTCACCAGAGTCTGAAGAAAATCATGGGGTATGTACAAACAGCAAACACAACCCAGAAATCCATTACCTCATACAGGAAAGCTATATATATTCATTAAAGAGTGGCAGGATCCAACAAGCCTGCTTTGTCCTCTGATGTGGTGTTTTATTTTTCATACTTTGGCATCATCTACTTTCTAAAAAAAAAAAAAAAAAAGGCAATCCAAACCCGCCCCCGCAAAAACCCCAAATCTAGGGTCCTCCCCTCCCTGCCCTGATACCTGTTTTTCCACAATAGACTGGAATTGTCATGTAGGTCTAGTGTATGTCACTTAATTTCTAAAAGAAAAAGTTACAAAGGAAACAACACTTCCCTATGAGAATGTTTAGTGCTTCTCCTTTATAAGCAGGCCTATTAGCTCAAAATTTAAATCTCATTAACTTTAATGACCATGGTAACAAGATTCAGTTTTTCCTAGGACACACAGAAATTCACTTACACCCTTTACAAAGTGTAATGACCATGAGTTACAAAAATGTCACATTTCTTCTTGATTGACTTACTTATCTTTAGAGGCTTCTGTCTCTAAGTCCACTCCAGTACACCTTTTTCAAGGTACTTTACAACATTAGTATTTATAAATGCAGACAGAGCTACAGCTTTCTTTTAAATATTATGCAGATAATTTCTTTACAGAAGTTCTTTCATATTAAGATAGCTTGAAACATCAAAAGAGGTGTGCAGTATTCTGAACAACAGCAGGTAGTTGTTAGCACATCAGTGTTAACCCTTTCTAACATCATCTTAGGCTAGGGGCCACTAACTTCCCTACACTGTATTTCTGAACATGTAATATGCAAATAAACCTTGACACTTTAAGATATGTTGTAGGAAACAATTAACACGTATAAAGTATACTGAGGACAATTAGTACTACAAGTGCTAAGTATTTTTGTTATTAATGCCAAAAGGTAAGACTTTGTTAACTCTAAGCTTTCAATTAAAAAAAAAAGGCAAATAGGAAAAAAGCATACGCAGAAATCTGTTTCTTTTAAATAAAAATTAACAATGTTAAGGCTTGGGCTGGAGCTCTTTAAGGACAGATAGGACGACGCCTGCAATAGTCTTTTTGCTTAGAAACACGTATCACATACACGTATGCAGGTGACAAGAACCATGAAAAACAGATGCAGATGGAGTAAACCATGCTTTTAGAAGATTCTGCATCACAGTTGGTCTTAAATCCATTCATATTTATGACTGTAATGAACACCTTGACAAAGGGAACCAGGAAAGAGGTTCCACAGATCAAGTTTTCTGCAACATTATCCTCATGGCATAGGATAAATATGAACTGAAGGAGACCTAGAAGAAGAGAGATGCAAGATGTGGGAAACCAGATGTGGTTTAAACCCAGCTGACAACTAAGTACCACACAGCTGCTTGCTCACTCTCCCCCCTAGTAGGATGGGGGAGAGAATTGGAATGGTAAAAGCGAGAAAACTCACAGGTTGAGATAAAGACAGTTTCACAGGCAAAGCAAAAGCTGCACACGCAAGCAAAGCAAAACAAGGAATTCATTCCCTGCTCCCCATCAGCAGGCAGGTGTTCAGCCATCTCCAGGAAAGCAGGGCTCCAGCACACATAATGGTACTTGGGAAGACAAATGCCATAACTCCAAACGTCCCCCCCTTCCTTCGTCTTCCCCCAGTTTTATATGCTGAGCATGACATCATATGGCATGGAATATCCCTTTGGTCAGTTGGGGTCAGCTGTCCCAGCTGTGTCCCCTCCCAACTTCTTGTGCACCCCCAGCCTCCTCACTGGTGGCGTGGCGTGAGAAGCAGAAGAGGCCTTGACTCTGTGTAAGCTCTGCTCAGCAGTAACTAAAACATCCCTGTGTTATCAACACTGTTTCCAGCACAAATCCAAAACATAGCCCCATGCTAGCTACTGTGAAGAAAATTAACTCCATCCCAGCCAAAACCAGCACACCAGATTATAAATCTGAATGATTATATGCAATGTTTTGCCTAACTAATATGAAATGGGAAAGTATCAATCACAATAGCTGGGTCAGCAAAAGAAGATGCAGACTAGAGGTGAGAGCCTCTGACTAGGTTAATAGGGTAGCTCTTGAGCAGGAAAGAGACCATAGAAGGGATCCTCTCCCCACCTCAAATGATAGAACCCCCCCACCACCTCCTTAAGTTCTGAAATGCTGGAGGAGAACCCGAATCCAGCTAGGGTTACCTTAGAGGCTCTACTTGGACAGAGCTGGTAAGAGAACTTTTGACCTTGAAAAAGGAAGAAAGTGAACACAAAGCTGCAGAAGCAGCAAACATGCTTGGGAAGAACAGAAGGTCCATTTCAGGGTGAGTGCTTTCATGTCAGATCTCATCCTGCCGCTGCCTGGCTACAACGGAACAAAATCTAAAAGCAAGTTAGAAGATTGGCCAAAAAGGAAAGCTTCAATTAAGACTCTATGAATAATTTAACACTATTACAGACAGCCCAGAACAAGGAAGATGTATAGAGTTTTAATGCACTGTTTGTCTATACAAGTCTACTACAGTATGACATCCCAATGTGAAAATATGGCCTACCTCCAGCAACAGAGCTCAGAGTCAATATAAAGCCGCTAAGAATTTTTATGGATCTCAGTAGCAGCTCAGTGCCTCCACTGACAGGTTAGAGCTCAAACTCATACTCACTTTTAAAACTGCCAAAGCAGTTAAAGAAATTTTTGCTCCCGAGCAATTTGTTACTGTCCCTTTTTTAGAGATCAGTAGCTCCCCTGCCAAAAATTAAATAAAGAAAAAAAAAAAATTCCCAGGAGCCCTCCCTAATCCACTTCAGTGGAGAGCCATTTGTCATAGGGGGTAGTTCACATACTTTGCTTCGGCCAAAACGCAGGGATGGTCATCACCAACTTGTGCACAAGAAAGTGGAAGCAGTATTATTTTCAACTGATCCAGACAGATCTGAAAAAGATACTCTGTCCCTAATCTTACATTTAGATTCAGGTTAGTGCAAGCTACCAGCTATCTATTTGAATTTAATTAAAAACAAAAGAAATTCTGCATGATTAAGAAAAGCTTTAGCTACAATCCCATTCTCCAGCATTTTTAGAGGTTTAAAAGATGGAAGGTTTTAATTAGGATGCCTCAGCAATATGAAAGAATGAATAATTTACAAAGAACTTGATTTGAGCTCAGTGAGAGAGTGCGACAACTTAACAATCCGTATTTGTTATTTCTAATGAGTACACTCGTTTTTTACTTCAGTTCCAGTCACTGTAAACAGGCTATAGAGACAGCAGACAACAACGTGAGCAGTTTTACAACGCATGCAGTCTAGCGTCTTGGTTGCTTCATAGCATTTTTGAGGTTGGTTATACTTGAACTGCAACTAACAACCTGGATTTTAATTATAGGCTATAAAAGCAGCAATAAACAGAAGTGTTTACAAGTGATGAAGATTCCCCTTAAACTGCTTAATATTAGAAGAGTGCCACCCTTCTTGGCCTTTGCCTTCTCTCCCCCCCCCCAACCTCTCATCATTTTTGTGTTTGTTTCTAAAATGCTGGCATATGGTACTGGCTTTTCTAGACCATCAGGACTTACAACACAAAAATAAATTAAACCTGTGGTTAATTATGAGTAGTGCAGCATAAAGTGCATCCTGACATACTTAACAAAACATTTTCCACAATTTTTCATATAATGCACTTAATGAATTTCTGAAAAGGAAAATGGAAAAAAAAAGGCAATTCCTTAGAGGAAGGAGTGAAAAAGGGGTTTTGTTTTTAATAAAACTATGTCTAAAATAACAACATACGAACTTGCAGGAAATATAGTATTGAAAGCGAATTTCTTAACAGATGGCAGACATGCCCACTTCACCCATGCTGACCTACATATTTTTTCTTTAACTTTTATTAATATTCATCTTTGACTGACTTTTTTTTCCACAATTATGCCAGCAAGTGGTATTTTTAGGATAAAACGTCTGAGAAACTCATTCAAGTACATCTTTTTTACATGGTAAAATACAGAACACAAAGGAGGAAAACACCTTTACAAAGCTTATGCCATAAAATTGCACTTTTGACATAAAATTGCCTTTTCAAAGGCTGCTCAAGATTGAAACTCTACGTACAAAGTTTTCCTCAAGTACTGACCACAAAACTTGGAGTTTGCAGACATTAAAGCATTTTCATAACTCACACTTTCTTCTAGAAAAAATACACCTGTGCCATACAGACAGTTAAAACACAACCATTGAATTGAATTTTTTTTTAATGCATTTAATTGTGAAAAGGTAGAAAAATTAAATGCATGTAGAAAGTGAAGAGCTGGAGGAGGAATGTGAAAAAAATCACTGTGAATGGTAATTTAAGTCAAGAGAATTTAAAATTTACATATAAAATGCACCCAATCTTTTCTCCTAAGCATTATGTCATACTGTTTTTGAGAGCACATCATAAAATATTCAAATCTTTTACTTTTGTTACTCCAAAATGACAAGGATTTTACATGTCACATTAAAGATAAATCTTGGAATGACCAATGGCAGTTGGAAGGATTACATTTGGAGAAGTTACATCGCAGTTTTCCAGTCTTCTCTTCTGTACTCAAAAATAAGTCAACTGTCTGTCCTAGCAGCAAGCAAACAGCGTGGCCGTGGGAGCCGGCAGTTCCCCAGCTCCTATTTCAGACTGTTGTTCTCAAGCATGCTAACTCGCCTGACTGCTCATCAGCATCTGGGGAAAAAAGAGCAAGGTAGTTTGAGCATATTCTCACTTCATGTGCAATGGAGAGACTGCTGCAAAAATATCCTTTTGGAAAGACTTACAGGCTTTCCTGGAGTAGAAGAGGTGAGCTTCTATGTAACAAATTCTTTATGGATGAAATTTATGAGCAGCATTTTGTCGTTAGCAACATAAAGATGTCGAGAAAACTATCACATGTATCTGATTGCCTAACAAAACTCTGAAACCCTGCACATACAGGCAGAGACTCAAAAGGACAAAGAGTTCCTATTTTGACTGAAGGACCAGCCCCCTGATGTCCCTCATTATAACAATCTTCCAGAGCAGAAAACTCACACTAATTGGGAGAATCATGAAATAGTTGCTGTTGAAGCTATTCCCACATTGTTCCCAGAGTGAGACGTTGAAAGATTGTTCTCTAGCGTGACTTTACAATACCAGTTAGGCAGATGAACAGTGAAGGTGATCATTGCTCCAAGTCAGTAACCAAACTATTAAAAAAAAAAAAAAAAAAGACAGTGTCAAAGCAAGCAGGATCTCCTGTAACACTCCAGTATCGTTTGCATCATGAAGACGAGTGATTTAGGAATAGATCACTTATCATACTGAATGCGTATTGTACTTTTAAAAGGTGAAAGTCAAGAAATAGAGAGTACAGTACAACACAACACTTTTCTTGAGCACCTGGTGGTGTATTCCATCTCTTTGTTTTGGTCAACTGAATTAAAACACTGTTAGAGCCACATGCCAGTTCATTTAGGAAGCCCACACATCAAAACCCAAATAATTTATATTTGTGTCAAGTACAAAAAATGTATTGAATTATTTGGAGAAAAGGATTCTGATCCCTTTCCTTATGTTTCTCTCTTTTCAGCACCATTAGGTTTTTAAACAAAGATTTTGAAAGGGGGACGAATAGGAGCCACATGCCAGGCTCTGAACAGGATCCAGCGAAAGCTGATCGCATCTTCGTGCTTCCCAAAACACCCACCCTAAAGTGCAGTTCGTTTAGGTTGACCCAAAACTGCACTGAAAACTTTCACACTTCCCATTTTGCTTTCACATAAATGACAGCATTCCCAGCCATACAAATTCTGACCTATTACTAATCACCAACCTATTCAAAAATTCAGTATAATTCCCAAAACCAGGATGTAAATTTGCCTTTACTCCCTATCATGTCCAGCAACTCATTTTGAAGTCTGTCATTTGCTCTTATGGGTTGTTTATACAATTCCAGCATACAGTGCTTTAAAATAATTAAAGCTTCCAGTAAATACTGCAATGCACTGTGCACTGTTTTTGCCGCCTCATGCAAAGGGATCTGACTTTGTATTAATTTTGCTTGGGGACTCCACAAACTGCTTGAACAGAGTTCGCATCTCCTGTTGCCAGTTCATGCATTCACAGCTCCATCTCTCTCCATCTTCCTCCTTGCCCCACTCCCTGTGCCTGGAATACTTTTCTAGAGCTAGGCGAGGACATGGAAAAAGCATGAGGCATTTGGAAGTTAAAACCAGCAGCTTAACCACCTTATACAGCAAATTTAAGAGGCTTAAGCTCACCAACAAGTGCAGGAATTGTCAAGTTGGATGTTATGCATTAAGCATGAGAAAGTAAATATATGTGACAAATGCATTTCTTCCCATGTGAATGTAATGATTCTCAGCTAATGTATCTAAATTAAGTTACACATTAGTTATGTCTGAACAGAGCAGAGCAACAATTAACATTTTGTACATAATCAACCACTGGCTTTTTTATATTCAGAACCAATTCCAGGGATGCTGCAGGCCTGACTTTTCTACAGCTGAGCAAGCAGCCAGGTATTATTTCAACAATATCCACTTAGAGTAATCAGCCTTCATATGTCCACATGCACAGAAACAGGATACTTCACAGGTAGAAAATTAAATAAATCATGTGAAAGCAAACAGTTCAAACTGAGTTGCCACAATTTATCCAAAACCACTAAACAGCCTTCCATTTGATCTTCCCTGTAACATACTGAATCGGGACTTCTTCACCACTGGTAACAGAAATAAATAAATAAGTATCAGCAACGCTGGTTTTCACAATCATTTCAGAGTACTCTGAAATACAAATGCATGCAGAAATATAAGTACTTTTGTGACAGCAATAAAATATTCTTTATGAAGGAAGGTACACCTTCCTTACCCTGCACTTTATAACATGTTAGCTGTTGTTCTCAGACTCCAGCTTAATGACAGGAATTTTATGAATACTCAATCGTGGCAGTTGCAGCCTGATGCTGCAAGGCTAAAGGACAATTAAAGGTCACTGCCTATTAGATTACACTAGCCCCATGACAGCATATTTGGAAGCTAAGGCAGAAGCCCCCTAGCTCTGACTCACTGCTACGTCTCAACAGGTCTGGACATTTCGCTCAACACCTGCATCACTTGTGCTTTCTGAGCCGGCCACTGTACTCAGATCTGTCAGGATGCCACCTGCCTGGGGGACTCAGGTAGACCACAGCCTTCCTCTCTACCAAATACATCTTCAGCAGCTGTATCCCATTTATCAGGCTAAGAACATCTGCAGCACCTTCCACGGCAAAACCCACAATTTTTGCTGGTCATAAAGCTGTTTTATTTCCAATACCTATGCAAAATATATGCATGTTTGTACACATGCTTTCTATACGCACATCTACAGTGACGCTATCAGCTGGTTCAATGATCCTTTTTTAATCAAGTCTTAATGTGCAGATTTATTTCTTCTATGACAATGCCTTTGCATTTTAAATGCACACATCTTATCTAGCATGTTGTGGTCAGACTGCTGGGCTATAAGTTAATTAAAATGTGATGCATAGTTATGTAACTGAAAAACATGAATTTATCTTTCCACAGGTGACAAGTTTAACAGCACAGCTGGAGCATCCCCCACACAGCCAGACATCCAGGCAAAAGACAGTGTTAGTGGCTCCTGATCTGTTGCAAGCCACTATTAAAAGGGCCTCCAGCCTATAGCCAAAGATCCCACTTCAGAAAAATTCCTCAAATTTTGTGCTGCTAGTCATGAATTAACCAAGTCTGAAGACACTAACAAGATAAATCCCAAAATATTCAAATCTGCCTGAACAGATGCACATTAAATAACCCGTGGCTTGACCAACATAACTTTGCAGAGGTATTTATATCCTCCTCCATTAGGACTTCAAAGAAAAGAAGAAAACTGTGATAGTCATGTACGTTGAGTTGCATTTCAGGCTTAATGGGGGTCTTCAAAACCTTTAAATTTGCTTTTTCAAAAATATAAAAGAGGCAAGACAACATTGACAGGAATAAAATTAAATACATTTAGAAATAAGATTTTAGCCTGGTTATGTTTTACAAAACCCTGGAATCTGTTCATGATTTGAAAATATCTTTCTACTTCTGCTTTAGAAGATACATGTATTATACAAAACCCAATATCTGATTTTAAGTGTAGAAATACAAAGTTGCAAGAAATTCTTATCACTCCTTTCTTTCATTCCTTCTATTTCTCTAAAGCCTCTAGTCACTGTCCTCTCCATCTTTCAGCCGCACTGCCCTCCGTACCTCCCATCGCCATGCAGAGATGATGACTATTGATGCGTGGTGCCACTCTCCTACCAACACATTCAGTTTTACTAACGCACGGCTCATTTCAGTGATATTGTTTTGACATACTGACAATCTGAAAGATCCTCAGTATTTAAGAATGTTATGTAGTAGTTCTTTTGACAAATACTTCTGTGATATTGTTGAAAAAAAATCTTCCATCTGAAATACAACTGCAGGCAGAGAAACTTAAGAACACAGTCAAAACTAGTGAGAGCTTGGAGGCATTTCTGGGGGTGGGAAGAAAACAGCCTCAAATGAAAAATGAAGTTTCTCATTGCAAGTGTCTTGAACAAGACATCTCAATTTCGTCAAGTGAGATTTAATGATACAGTGTAAAGCTACTTCACTGGGGAGAGGGGGTGTTTATTCCCCCGGCCCCCTTTCATTTCAAGGGCCAACTTCATTTGTTATTGCAGCTGTTACAGTTCGTTACAGTCACTGCTTTCTTTAGCTTGGTGTTTGGGGATTTTCTTTTTTGTAGTTTCACTTTTTTTATTTAAATGAAATGAGCATTATTTTTCAAGCTGATACATTAGGTCATGGCAATTGTTGCCGATAGAAGTAATATATGACACCTTTGAAAACAGACTTATTTTTGCCAAATATATCCAAAGTCAATCCCTATAATATAAATTTATTTAGCTTCATGTACACCATCAAGGTATACACTTATTAGAATAGGATATGCAATTTCTATAAAATTGAAAAAATAAAGACAGCCTTTTTCACACCAGATCATAGAATCATAGAACAGTTTGGGTTGGAAGGGACCTTTAAAGGTCATCTAGTCCAACCCCCCTGCAATGAGCAGGGACATCTTCAACTAGATCAGGTTGCTCAGAGCCCCATCCAGCCTAACCTTGAATGTTTCCAGGGATGGGGCATCTACCACCTCTCTGGGCAACCTGTGCCAGTGCTTCATCACCCTCATTGTGAAAAACTTCTTCCTTATATCTAGTCTGAGTCTCCCCTCCTTTAGTTTAAAACCATTACCCCTTGTTCTATCACAGCAGGCCCCGCTAAAAAGTTTTTCCCCATCTTTCCTACAAGCCCCCTTTAAGTATTGAAAGGCTGCAATAAGGTCTCCCCAGAGTCTTCTCTTCTCCAGGCTGAAGATGCTGAATCATGCCCTTAACAGCTCTTACTTAGCTATCACCACCTCTTACTAGTATTTTCTTTTAGATTTCCTTGAGAACTGTATGGCACTAAAAAAAAACCCATAAACCGTATGCAAAAATTTTAAAGGTGAAGTATAAACTACAGTTTGGCCAGCTAGAACAAATAGCCTTGTAGATTCAGTGTCTAAGTGAAAGCATGAATTAAGGCCTGAGGGAAGAATAATTTTGTATTTAGGAGACTTTAAAAAAAATTTGGAATTGCTGGTCATGGCATGACTTTGAAAATAGGCAAGTGAACTCCCTCACTCTCCAACCACCCCCCAAAGCAGGATTTGGGCTAATAAGCAAAGAAACCTTGTCTCCAAATTTGATACATCCAAGTATTTCTCTGGAAAATTGCCCAATACAGCCTAATTTTGTAGAAGAGCCCATGCTGCACAAAGCCAAGAAGAAGATTTAACTGGAATGGTAAACCCCCTACTTTTCTTGCAGCCAGACAGCCACGGTCCTCCGTCACCCACTGCTGGCCTCCCTTTTCTTCTCTCCAATACATCCCCCAACAACGAGCAAATTAAAAATAAAAATGCATGCTGTCAAGGACTGATTTATAAGAAAACCAACCCAAAAAGTTTATCAGTATTTCGGACACAGATGTGAACACTTCTATAGTTGGTCATACAACAAAGATACAGCGTGTGCAACAAATTCTCCAGGCTTAGTGGTCTGCTCTAGAAAAACGCTCACTTCTATTTATATTTTCATTCCTTTATTAGAGAGTTTACTTAAAGACAATGATGAGTATTCATTAATACCTTTTCCAAACAACAACACTACAGATCATAAACCCTGAGTTTAACCAGTGTTGATTTAAAAATCTTTGGTAGTTATTCCTTGTAAAATGTATTACTGGAAGCAAATTACTACCTGATTGTTATTTAGAGTGTGGCAGTTCGAGCTTTTGCATATTTTATGACTTGTTGTCTTTCCCATTAAAAGAATGGAAAGGAAGGAGACAGGAGAGCTGTGTCCTCTGTTTCTCAGAGGACAGGTAGATACTGTCACCTCAGATGATGACAGAACATTAGAAATACTGAAATTGTGGTTATTACAGACATCGTGAAAGATCAGCAAAAATAATCTTGTCAAAATATTTAACTTTGAAATTTTATTTCTGAAGTTACAATTACACTGCCTGCCAAGAGTCTACTAAACATGATTTAAATTGAAAAAGCACATTAAAACAGCATATGCTTAAACGAAAGGTTTTAAAGGGACTCTAACCATGGGATTAGGAAGAGCCGTTAATCACCCACTTGGAATCACGGCTGGTCTGGAAAGTTAACATGAACTTTTATATAGCAACATCATCTTCGAGTAATATAGGCTGCCTAGTCTTAAGTGTTGTGTATTGCTCCCTCAAAAGGGAGAAGGCAGATGGGAATTGAAAAAACCTGCTAATACTTCATCTAATAAATTAACAAAGTAACAAACTGTGAAAGGGAACAGCTTTTACACTTCTGAAGTACAACCAGCAACAAATCAGTACAGTGGTACAATTGTACATTCCTGGTTCAGTAAATTAGTTCTGTGTATGCTGCACAATTTTTAAAATTAAATTTAGAAATTACTTTTTCAGTATTTTAACCAATTTCCATGGAAATACAGTTTACCACAGATCATACACAGAATATCATCTTAGTCACCATTCCAAGAGTAATAAAAAAAGATAAAATTAAGAATCTCAATGACATACATGATGCTGTATAAATTATTACTTAATTAAGCAAATATGTACAGCTGTCTGTGAAAGTACTTTGTTTTGCTAAGCTAAATTTACTACCGAATATCCGCATATAGTTCATTAAGTTTTAATGAGAATCAGTCTTTCCGTATCTTCATAAAAAGCAAACATACAAAAAGATTAAACCAACTAAAAAAAAAAATATTTTCTCCTGGACGTAGGGACACGTTGTAGTTTTCCGGTATCACCTTAATTTACATGACCACAGAGATATGTAGAATGTTTCCCTTTTATGGGTAGAGAACACAGTCTGCTCTGTTTATATTTTTGCATCCCCATTTCATTACAACATGCTAAATTTAGTCAGAAGTTTACTAGCTATGAAAGTCATCTACAAGCATAGAAAACTTGCAAATTTATACTACCCTCATGACAAATGAAAATCCACTGAACTTTTCAGTTCTTAACTTTGCAGCCTGTTTCCCTCCATACACTGGAGAATCCAGTTTCCTTCAGAGTCCCAAAGCTTGAGCTAAACTATGAATGCTTTTTCCACTTCTCCCAAACCAACCGTTTTCTCTCAAGATCTGCTGGCCAGATGCTGGAAGGTATTACAGGTAAAACTATAAACTAGCTTATCTTCGGATACCTTTTACCTTGCCAACCACTTGTTAATATCATTTTGTCCAGTGATGACAAAAATAAAATCAATAGGTAGGGAGTGGCACATCATTAAGTGTTAAAAACTGCATTAACAAACAGTTTCAACCTTTAGAAGCAAAGAGTTGCTGCCCAGTAAAAGTTGGCCTTAAAAATTACACATAAGGGGACAGGGCACTTTTGAAGTTCTCCTTACCCTTCTCAGCAGCAACACCAAATTCTATTGATGTCTCTCAACCAGAAACACACTCAGCTTTTTCACTGTCAACACAGTGAGCACTGCTGTTTTTGGACTACTACCGTAGCTGACAGTATCTACCTTTTAGCCAACATAAAAGCCCCCAAGAATTAAAATTATTTCATTTTGTAGCACTTGACAGCTTGTTAACAGTTCCAAACGCTTACTGCACTACAGAAGGACAATTTTCTAGTATCAACATTTTCATTAATCATTTAGTATTGGACTTCTAAAGTAGAATAATAATTTAAGTTTCTTTGATTTTTCTGAAAACACAATTCCTGCTGTTTAAGCTAAGCTACTACTTGCAGTACATTCAAACACTCCTGTGGACAGTTGTCAAATTGTTCAGATATTTAAATATTGGGAGTAAAAACTCCTGGGGACAAACATACACATGGACAAAACTTGGGGGGGGGATAAGGAAAATTTTTGGTACTTTTTAAGGTAAGGCATCATATGAAGTCTGGTCCTAGATGAAGAACTTTTCCTTTTCTTTAATAACTTGCCATCTCCAAAAATACAGCAGCAGAGCCCAGGTCTCCTCCAGGAAATATGGAGGTACAGAAGTCACCTGGACAGAAGGGAAGACCAGTGAAAGTGACAGTAAAACATGCTGCTGCATTGAAAGCTTCTTAAAGATTTTAAAAATCATTTAATACTGTATTTCTCTGATGCTCACTATTGCACCTGCAAGTTACCAGCCAGCATGTTTTACTCCCTACCATATCAGACCTTGCCTGGTTTTCTGCCATAACCTTAATGTTCTTTCAACATAACTTCAGCTGATGGGAGAATATTTTTTTCTTTGCAGATAATTCTTGCTATGCTTTTGTAACTAAAAAGCATGTGTCTCCACAGTAGACATTTTCTTCTGTAAGTGTGTGGCACATGCATACAGGTCAGTAAGTTTAAAAAAACTCATTAAACATATTGTAAATGTCACATTTTCATAAATACATTTCTGTTTATTAATCACTACTGATAATTACCCTTGGTCAGGTTTGACCTTCTTTTATCCCTCATATATGCTTTGATAAGATGTGCAACAAACAAAAGGCTACAACAGATTACATGCTTGGACTAACATGTGAGGATAAAACAAGATTAAAATGCATTACTACAGAAGCACACTGTGAACTTTACACAGGTGGCTTTTAAAAAAAAACTGTTATTTTACTCAGTCTTTAATCTTTATTTCTCCTTGAAAAGTACCTACTTTAATAATCATAATATTTTTCTGCTTAGTGTAGGAAGTTTCTTCAAACCTAAGGGAACAATGCAACTTTCGTTTCTTCTTCAAATACCTACTGCTACAAGAACTTGCCTTATGAATTAAAATGAGGATATGACCTTTTCCCCAAAGCAAATGGGAGTATAAGGCATTTAAACTAGGAGTCAGTGAATGAGCAAAGGAGTCACTAGAGGCCAAAAACATACCTCATTCACTGTTACACATACCAGGATGAGAGATTCAGTCCCACATCCTCATTACCATACTACTAAAGAAGTCCACCAACAACTGCAACCTTCTCTTCCTCTCTCATGCAATTAGCTTGCATGCAAAACCTTTGCTGCTGCACAACTGGAAAGCAAGAGGCCCTGAAGCTATACAACAGTTGTTCTTCATAAACAAATTTCTAAGGCCATCCTTGAAATCTGACAAATATTCTGCCTTCTGATGTATCTGAAGCATTATTTTTAATCTTCACCTGGTGGACCACTAAGCAACTTATCAGAGTTTGCATAAGCAAACACAGGAAAGAGTTAACCAGTCTTTTAAAAAAGATAAGGCTGATGGAAACACATGTTCAAACATACACTGAAAGACAGAGATGGTATCTTAGAGCTACTTTTAAAATGAGGGGCAAGTTTTCATGGGTTCCCCAAGCACAAAACTGATTTGCATCAAAGGACTGACTGAGTTCATGACCTCCAGATGAAAAGTGCGTGCTTCTGCTCAGTAGGAGTGCAATGAAAACATTTTCAGTGGTAAGAATCTGGACTATCTGTATCACTTTCCACAATCAAAATGCAGAGCCTCACTTTGTAAAATCCTCCTTGTAATGCCAGTAAGAAGGAAATTTGTTCCTGTTGCCAAAATGCAGGGCGACCAGCCTGATGAGACACAGCAGTTGCTACTCTTCTCTGCATATAGGCATAAGGAATCAAAAGTTTGAATAACAGGAGACAAGATTCACAATCTTCTCCTCTAAGTTACTTTTGGCTATGCTAATTGCCTATTTCAAGCACTTAAGATCATAGTCTCTCCCAAGGCAGGAAGCAGCAACTATTAAAAAGATCTGAATTTTCATGTCTGAGACATACTGTGTCACTACTGTGTGGGGAACGGTCTGTGGCCTTGACACCACAGGACCAAGGAGTTCACCACCTTTTCACACCACTTCAAGCCCAACATCAGCCTGTTTGGCATTTGCAAGTGACAACTTGCCCTAAAAGATGCATTTAAACTACGACTGGTTTAGAATGCTGTATTAACAAAACTGTGCCTGTACATTTGATCCACCTTCTCATAATTTCACAAACATTTCATTTCTACTGACACAAATTCTAAAAATGACTTTATTCTGTAATCATACTAAATTAGCAGTTCAGTGGTTTCAAACAGCTCCTCTATCTAATCATGTATTATCTGTTTAAGACCAAAGTACCTATCACAAACTAAAAATTACAAATTAGGCTCTTATGAGGTAAAGTTATCCTGCTTCTTCACCCCTCCCTTCCATAGATGCCATCCAGGATGCTCAGATGTATAGTTTATTTTAGTCTTAAACAATAACACAAAATTAGTTTCATTAACAACTAGTAAGACAGTAAGTTAAGAAACATCCTATTTCTCCCCTTCTCTTTTTTTGCAGGAATATCTACTTATGCTACTATCCATTGAACAAGTTAGTGCAAGTTATTCATAACTAAATCCACAGGAAATACTTCTCTCGGATGAATTTCAAAGTATCTTAAATTCATAGACATGAACTTGTGCACAAAGAAAAGCGAGGGTTGTGCACATTGGTTATTTTTGCATTTACAAGTATACGCACACTAAGATTTGACCTCATTTTCCTTCGAAAGAAGTACCAAATAGTACATTTTAGCACAGAATTTAGTTCTGTACAATGAGTTTCTGATATAAGACAGTTAGTAAAGAGCCAGCAGACAATGTCGAGCTGCCAATATTCTTAACATCTCTGTCAATATTCAGCTTACAAAGTAAAATTAAATACCTTTCACATGATTTACTATGTCAGTGGTCCAAGTAAGAGAAAAAACAAAAATCAATGTACATAATATTTGTACTGAAGAACTAAGCTTGGAATTTTAGGTTGGCAAAACTGACAGAAAATACCAACAAAGGAATACACATAGGTTCCATGAAGTTTCTTAAATAAAATTTATGAGGATTGAGGAATGAGGATCACTTCCTTCACTATATTTTCCTGTGTTCAAGAGAGCAGTAAAGAATTCCTCTAAAGGCTCAGTAACATATGGAAATTGCTTCTATAACAGCCATAGATTCAGTTTTCAACTTTGTAAAAATGAATTTAAGATAACTTCACTTTAAGCACCACATACTGTTTCTGCCTTTCTTCAAAGACATAGAGCTATTCAGTGAAATTACACCATGTGTTAATGTGAGATTTAATATATCTCAAAAAGGGGTGTTACAAATTATTAATGCATTCCAAGAACATATGCCAACAGGATGGTACTATGTCAGTATGAAAATGAAAATATTATTGTTAAGATAAATACTAGCTCTCATTGCAGCCTTCTGCTACAGCTATTAGAGGAGCAATGAAAAAATTTCCTTTTTGTAACTGTTCAAACTCTGTTAGGTTTGTATCCCTGCAGATCTACCACTCTTCCTTTTAGCAACTATCAAAATTGTCTTTCAATGGAGAGCAGTCTTGCAGTGGAAAGACTAGGATAAGCAAAGTGAGGGCTTACCCTGACTTTTTCACAGGTTTCCTGCATGACACCATGTGAAGTCATGAACATACCTGTTCCACAGGAACCCCCTCTGTAAATAAAATAGCCACATGTTGCACACTGGGGTGGGGCAGGTCTATATTCATTTCTACCAAGTACACAGAAACATTTTGAAAGTCATTAGACAGTCATGAAGCATTGCTTCGCTACCTAAACATAAAACTTCCCAACATAACCAGCTAACTATTTTGTAATAGTATTTGATAAACTCTGCTATCTGCACAGGTAAAAGGATGTATAGCAGCTGGGCACCTCCCAGAGAGAGCCCATTGTAGCAGTATGGCCAGTACCTACCAACACAAATAAATCAAGTATTTTCCACTCCTTGCTCTCCTCCTCCCACTCTTTTTCAGCTTCTCATTTGTAGAAGATGAAAACACACGTGGATGTTAATGTGCTTTACAGCAGCCACATCTAACAAAGATTCAACTCCTGTACCTGCTACATAGTTCAGTTTTCATGACTCACCTCCAGCTTTCCAGAGGAAAATAAGTCCTACTGGGCAACGTACAGCTAGCGATAACCTTTTACATGTTCACAAGAGAAATTGTGAGAGATTTAGCCTAAAAGAAATCACCAAGCTTAAAGCAGTGACTAAGCCTACACAAACACAAATGTAAGTATAATGGGAAATCAGTGCAGAACAGCAGTGCTATATTCTGCTATACAGGTAAAAGATCCATGTAAGCCTATTAAGGTTAATTTCAAAACATTACTTTATACACAATCGCAGGCCTGTAAGAAATGCAAGAACTGCACAGTTCAGAACATCCAGCCTTCCACAACTGCAAGCAAATATGCAAGTTATATGCATGTAAGACCTACAACATCCTACCTGTCCCATGTGCCCTATAATACTAACTTAATGCCTATAGGTTAAAAAGGTCAAGAATACGTATTTAAAAAAAGAAAGTTAAAAGGCACCAACAGCTAGCCAGGAAGCTCAAGTGCATTATCAACATCCCTACCCCAAAAGAGAAATTGTTAAGTATTCAGAATGCACTGTGAGTACATTTATATGCTATCAGAGAAGGTAAAACACCACAAGTGCCACGACTGGCAATATCACTTGGGACAGAATTTCCTCCTAATGATAAATCTCACAATTAGTGAACACGCAGGCAAAAAAACACACCCACCAACAACATGAGAAGTTTTTCAATATCACCAGTAATGTAATCTCAACCTTGCCAAAGTCCTATCTTTGGCTGCAGTCCCTAGAGAACATTTCAGAATGAGACACAAACCACAAAGAGTCCAATGGCACAACGGGTGAGAGAGTCCCTTCCTGACCTGGCAGACGACCAGAGGAAACCCCAAAGCCTAAGATCAAAGGGAACCCAAACACAGTACAACCCAACAAATGGTATTTTTCCAGTTGCCTCAAAAGTAACACAGCTTTGAGGTATCTTTGAACAATTACCCTCATCTCAGCAGAATATAAGGTTACATTAGCACAACTTCAGGTTTACCTATTCCATTTCCTTGCTACGTCCTACAATTCTTCTAGACATACAATTAAGCACAATGTATCATCCCCAAAGGGGATTGAAGTGCTGCCTCTAAGCCAGCTATACTACAGTCCCCTCCCATTCTCCATTGATGAAGTGATTCTTCACAGCAAGAAGCTTCTTATGCAGCTTCTGTCATCATGTCCCCTCTAGGCTGAAACAGGCTCCATATCAATTTAACTTCTGCTTTCCTATAGGAAGGGCACCACATTCACAATATAAGGAAGACTGACGTACAGTGGTAGTCTCTCAGTGCTGACTATGAAGAATTCAAATCTCCTCTTCTTTTACAGCAGTGAAAGTCTGAGCAATTCCATTAGGCAAGATGTGGCAAACTCACATGAGTCTGGCGTTGGATCTGAAAAACAAACAAAAAAATCATATGAGAAATAAAACTTCCTGCTGCATTGTCCTTCCATACCTGGGAGCATGAGGGAGGTAAGGAGTACAATATATGAATATCTGGAAAGTTTTCTACCTTGTTTTTTTGTGTTCCCCTCCCCAAAGATATATATTACAAGTTCAGGTTAGCAACGTTCTCCTAGATAACTAAGCAACTAGGTTTTAGTCTACTAACACACTAACAGAGCAATATATTTTGTAACAGAAATCTTTCTTGCCCCAAGGATCCAGAATTCTGCACAAGTGTGTAACTCTGAGGGTGTAGGGAACCCACTCAAACATCTTGTCAGCACAAAAAAAGAAAGAAGAACCCTGCATAGAAAGAGATGCCAGGTACTACTCTTTGACAAACTTGTATCACTATTCAGCTGTTGCTTTGAAGCAACCAACATGCAGTTTTGACATTTAGTCAAATGCAGTTTTTCTGAAGACAAACCAATTTTACAGTTTTAACAGCCTGCAGGACTTCTCTGTACAATATGAGCACTACCAAACAGAAATCGCTGAGCACATTAAACTTCATCATAAATTTGAGCTAACAAGGATCAATAGTTTAGCCTCTATATTCATAGACTGTATGGATCTTCATTCCAATTATTAGATTTGAATTTCTGTTGCATTAAGTCAGTTCCCATATCAGCTTGATGATAATCTTTCCAAAAGTCTATAATCAACACAGACAAACCAGTGTCTGGGTACCACATATCATTTACTGTTTATAAAAAACAGCACATTATCAAGCTTCCTCCAGTGCTCTGAGGCTTTCCTGATCTTTCTTCAAGATCAATATGAGAAACAGAATTCCTCAAATTATTTGCACCCTAGATTCAAAACCGTTATCCACTGTATAGTTTGTGGGGTTTTTAAAATAATAGCTTTAGCAGTTATAATTTAACTTTTTTTCTTAGTTATTATGTCTATATGCCGTCAATAGGCCACACAGCTTCATTTCAGTAATGGAACTGAATTCTGCATTTCTTGAATTATTGAGATTACTGCCCTTGTTTAGTATTACTCTTAAAGTGTTAGCATATTTTCCAAGGAAAAAGGAAATCCTTTTCCCTGTTTTCAACTCACTGAGTTTTGGGCAGTACTTATGCCTTCTCTTATCAGTTGTCTACATTTAGTAACTCCTAATTTCATGTTTACACTCAATTCCTTGCTTCTTCTATTTGTTACATTCCTGAAAATGCCACCGTCCCCAGCTGGTTTGGAGTCTAAACATCTGTGGTTTAATTTTAGGATTAATTTTTTTAATGTATGAACTTGTGTATTTTTAATAATCTAAATATTAAGGATGGAAGTTTTTAAAACTACAGTAAGAAAGAACACTTGACGTGTTACCTTTGATACTTTAGATTAATCGAAGGTTCTTTCATTTGTGCTGCCTTTTAAGATTAGAGAACTAAAATAGCTATTAATATAAGAGCCTATTGACATTTTTAGCCTGTAGGAGCGTGCAGTGGGCAGACACAGCTGAAATAATAACATATTTGAGTGATGAAACAGCTTTACGATTTTATTACTCAGACTTTCCCAAATCTATGGCTGGCATTTTTCCCAGTAACTCAAAAATTAAGCTGTTCTACATTTAAAACTTCCAACTAATATACTAAAAACTTCTCATGGTTAAGGCAACAAAATCACCTTATGATAAGCCTTTGAAAAAAACAAATACCTAGCTCTGAAAAATAGTGTCTTTAATTCTTTGTGTTATCTGCATGATCAATGTAAGAGAAATAGGAAAAACAAAAATCTGATACAGGTTACAGACAACTATGTTAGTTATCAGGAGTACATTACATATCACATTGAAATAGTAGGGACACTAGAAGGACTCCCAAGGAAAGTGACAGATACAAGGAAACACAACCTAAGTATTCTCCTTCACTAGGCCGTCAGCAGTTCCATGCTAACTTCCAAAACTCATGATGGCCTAAATAAATAAATAAATCATATCCCCAAAAAAGCAAGAAAAATAATTGAGCTTTTCAACACAGCCCACAAGGTCAGACCTTACACAGAAACTTCACAGCTTGAGGGACAGGAAAGAGGAGTTGTTATTTCCACCATTTCAATCTCAAAGCCTTTATTTAGCTAAGACTTACCCAAAACAACATCTAGAATTTTCCACTTTATTATGCAGCCCCCTGTGTAAGAGTTTGGCATTGTCTTCACAACTGCAGAATTCATGAACTCCGTGCCACCCAGGACAAGCCAAATGCAGGGACCTTAAACTTTGAATGATGTTTCTAAAGGTATCCGAGAAGTCCATCAGGGACCTGAGGCTTCTATCAACCACTTAGTCACCCCATAAAGCCAACTGATGCCTTTGTTGTTCCACAATCTTTCCACGTGTTTGCACACACAGCAAGTCTCCCTCCTCCCAAAATGAAATTTTCCCCACAACTCGCTGGGCCAAAAAAAGGTCCCATGTTCCCCATTGCTCCCCAAACCACTGTGCTGCAGTGATCTAGTCTGATCAGTGAGCATAGGGATGCACCCATATGATACTTTGTTTCCAAACATTTTGCAATACAGGTGCACACTTCCCAAAGTCATCGGGGACATCCAGACCAGCTTAACTGCACTGTTGATTGGTTTATAACTTTTTTTTTTGTGCCTGTGGAATATAAAAGTAATCCATACTTATACAGACATACTCACAGACATTAGAAAAATTCTAGAGTCTGATACATTGGAATAGAAGGATAAACTGAACAATAAACATATCTCACAGTGGGTGACTACAGCTCACGTAAGCATCGTAGAGGGATGCTCATTTAATGCAGAACAGAGGAAATTAATTATTTGGTACCCAAGGAAAAAAAAAAAAGAATGAACATGCAGTAATTGACCTTTTAACAACTCTACAACAATTCATTAAGCTGTTTTGTACTGTATTAGTCCCAAAGAAGCTATACATTTCTAACTATTTCTGGAAGAGCCTACCAGGAGTGCAACAAAGACCTAATCTGGCAATAGAGTGTAATTTGGTGTAAATCTGCAGCAGGCAGATTCCTTGGGGAGGAACTAGCCAATTCTCTCCCTTCTCAAAGTTAACCATTTATTTCTGCTGCAACTCCTACTAAAACCAGTAGCAACATGACTACAGAGTGGAATGAGAGTAGGAAATTAATCCAGTTAATAACTAACCAGGAAAAAAGCCAGATTTTTAGCCACACTGCTGAACCAGTTCACCGCATGAACATGCTGCCAGGATATAGGAGATGAAAAGAGCAAATCAGGAGAGTAAAGCAGAACTACACCTTTCAGAAGCAGGGGATTATGCTGGTTTATACTGAAAATAGAACTAGGAACAAAGCAACAGGGAACGGTAAGAAAGCATGCGACTTGCTCAAAACAACCTGCAACAGACATGCCTTCTAAAATTCAGAGTTTGATGCATGTGAGCAAAAGCTGCCACTAATGCCAAGTCTGACTGAAACCAAACATTAAAAATCTTATAGTTTGCGTGATGGATAAGCTAGTTACAAGTGTCATTATATAGTGCTGGCTTTAATTGCTCTGAGCTAAATATAGCTTTCAGAATTTAATAGCTCCCCATCAGCTTTTCTGTCTCTCAAGGAGAGAAAAATCTTCCTGTTAGAAAAAGCACACAGGCGTACACAGTTGCACGTTACCACAAAGAAGCAGGAAGCAAACCATTAGATGATTAAATTAGAGTCTCCAACACTCATTCAGAACTCCTATTTTCAGGAGATCAATTGCTCTCCTATTCCACACTCTGGTTCCGGTTACAGCAGGTGACAGAAGCATGCGTACCTGCTCTTTTTCCAACTAAGCCATTTCATTGCTTTATTAGCAGACTGTACCGAATCTTGCTTGCCCCATGTTTCAAGTCAAGCTGTTGGCTTTACCAGCAAGCTGCCCTGGTACCCACATGCTTCTCCCTGTGCCACCTAGCTAGGCACCACAGGGGAGGAAGAGGAGGAGCAAGTCTTCTACACACACATGCAGCCTGACCCTTCCCTGCAGACATCGTATTGGCATCACACACAAGAGGGGGTCCAAAATCTGCTATGGCAGCAGAGAGTGCAGCACCCCAACAAAGGCATGAAACAAGTTCTCTCTTCTGCCTTCTTATACCCAATAAGCATTTCCCAAAATTTAATGAAAAGTTTTATGTAGCAGGCTTTAGTTTCCCTCTCTGAGTTGATAATGGGTTTCAGGCAGAAAATTTGGCTGACAGCTAGAAATGTGTTCTATAGATTCAGCATTTCTGTTCACCTTCATTTTAGAGGTCATTATGTAATTGAAGTGCCTGCACTTTTTCTACAATTCTGGGAGTTAAATTAAAAATAATTTTAAAAAGCCACTGCTGCAACGACAGTCTTTCCGCTTTCCCTCAGGACATGACTGCAAAACCCCTTCTCCCCCCTCCTCCATCATCTGGCTTGTGCTCTGTTATTTTCTCCATGGTTTCATCCATCTTCTCTTTTTACTGAGCTGAACTCTTAATTTTTAAGAGTTCTGGTCATCTTCATCCCCACGTTTGGTGAGTGGGGAAAACAATAATGCAACAAAAAGTATTTGTCAGACCATAGGAATTACTGAATGCCACATTAGAGCTGAAGAGATGAGCCATCTAAGACTCCAGGTCTGCCTGTGTTACTGAGCTGTGCATGCACTGTAAGAGTGCCAGCTGGAGGTCTGCCAAGGAGTACCGACTACACTGAATAAGACCAAAGGTAGTATGCCACAGCTTTTTCTGTCCTCTGACCTACCATTTCTGAGATGCAGACCAGGCTGGATAAAACAGGTTAAAGGAACTATGTCTATTTGTTGCTTGAGAGAGATGTTAAAGCAAGCCTCCTGACGTGCACTGTTCTGCATTGGAACATCCATGCTCTACTGCTAGCTGAGCTGCTGCAGAACAGAAAGGCTCCCTACTGTTAGTGTAGGTGTAGACAGACTTCATTTACCCACTCCTGATAAAGCACAAAATCATGACGCTCATTGCCACTAAGATTTTTTTCTTCTGAAGTAAGACCAAAATGTGGATAAATAGCATCAAGAATAGAGATGAATACTGAAGGCACTTTGTATACTAGATCTGTCAACTCTTACAGAAGGTAGTTTTACTTTAAAACACTGCTAATCACAACAACCTCTTCAGTACAGATGAATGTTTTAAAACACATACGCATCTACTACGGATAAATATACTCTTAACGCTATGTGTTAACTGTCATGAATCAGAGCTGAGTGACCTAGAACTCCGCAGGGCTCTTCCTAGTTCAGCTGTTCTGCTCTCAGGCAGCGGCAACCAGATACAGGCAGGGCAGGGCAGCCTGCCAGGTCTGGCTGCACAAGCCTTGGGCACCAAACAACCTCTCACCCTCACCCCACATTTAAAACCATCATGTAAGGTGCAGTTAGTAGAGACATACTACATGCTGCCTTTTAAGAAATTAGTAGAAAACCCCACACAAGCGGAAGGATGGAAGAACAGTGGAGATCAGCCAAAGCAACCATGGCATTAGTCTGGGAAAGTAAGCATGCAGCTACAGTAGCATTACGTGACCATCCACTAAATTTGGATCTGGGGATTAGCAGGACAGAAAAGATACCAGAAAGAGGTGATTTGTTTTCTTGCCACTAGTAATACTGGAGAGATTTTACTCTCCTCTCCAAAAATAGAACACCTATGTAAGTATAACCCCTTCTTTTCCTCTTAGTGTCACATGTACACACAGAAACCCACCAAAAAAAAAAAAAAAAGCATCAGCAGCCTCAGGTCAGGACAGTTGAGGCCTAAACATTCACAAAACTTGCATGGAAGCATTAATTAAAAGCAATTATGTTAAAACAACAAGATCCATCAGAGTAAATACATACCATCCTCCAGGATCCACCAGAATAAATACATACCATCCTGCAGAAGCTGCAACCTCTTCACAGTAAGTTTATTCAGAGAATTTTTTCCGCAGAAAAAAAAAAAAATAGATGAGGCCAGTTATGAAATCTACAAATTCCAGAATCTATTTGTTTACCAGATGCTTTTCTCTACATCTGGTGACCTGCAAAATTGCCTCAGCTGTATCAATAGCTGCTGAAGAATTCTGGCAACAGCAACTACTGTATCTGTGACTTTATGGGGAAAGAAAATTATATATAAACATCTTCAGTTAAATATAGGTATATTCACTTGAATGCAACTTAAGGTTTTTTTAATGTTTTGATATAGATATAAACAAAGTCACGTTTAAGTGAATGCTTTCGCAACCTGATCAAATAATTCACATATATGGGTCCTTCCCCTTCTTCCTTGCACTTCATGTTGCTGATCGGAAGCTATATTCTTTCTGGGATTTTCAAGGTTACTTAAGTTACAAAGAACAGAGGAGGGGTGCAGAATCTAAAGATTATTTATATGGCAGGACTTCAAACAATTGGTCCAGCTATATCTCAAGGGATTCGATAAAGAGGCATTAAAATAACGAGGAGTGAAAGAGATGGGTGAAACATTAGAGTATTCAGAATCCCATTCATGAGACAAGGACACTGATCCTCTAGGACAAGGCGACACACCCAAGAAGGGATTTACAGATGAAAGTGAGAAGTGAAAGTTGTTGGGCACCCACGCAATCTCCACATCTAACCTCACTGCACTAGCAAAGAAAAATGAGGATGTGGCCAAGAAGGACACTTATCTCTGATTGATTGATAAAGGACTGAATTTCCTAACACAGATGACAACAGGGGTCAGGCAGACAAGTAGTCTGCCCTGGTAAAGAGGCATGACCAGATAAAACATTTTTATGTTTTTTGTGTACTTAAAAAAAAAAGACCTATACTACAAAATTGATGAACTTGAATTAGGTATTAAATACAAGTCTAGATATCACAGGGACAACAGAGTCTTAGTGGCTAAAACACATATTGAAACATACACGCTACTCAGAAAAGCCAGCAGAGGTAGGGGCAGTACATATCTACACCACTTAAAACTGTGACAGATTAAAAAACCCCAAACGCACCACTGCAAAAGAACAAACAAAATCCATTTGGGTCCAAAAAAGGCACTTAAAAACAGAACAGTCCTGCTCAGAGTGCTGCGAGTCTGCAGTAGATTCCAAGAAACCAGCCTTGGTACAAATTTTATTTTATTAAAATGAAAAATACCATGGGGAATTGGGCATTACAGGACATTAACTTCTCTGACTCAGGTGAGCAATAAGCAAAAGGAACTAGTTTAAGTAGTCAGGTAGACTGAGGAATTCAGACTCTCTAAATTGGTAATGCTGAGCTGCTGCTTCATTAAATGTGCAGAAACAAATCTGGAAATGCCTCATGGGATGCAGTGTGCAGCAGACAACTTGCAAGTGAAGAAGTAACCTGGCAGTGAAAATTTCTTAGTAAAGAAACAAAGACAGGATGTCTACTATGAAACAGGCCTGGAAACTATTACAACCAGCATGGAATGAAAAGTAACAGCTTCCTGAGCATGAGTTGAAGAAACCAGATGATATTGCTACAGATTTCTGAAAGAAAAGGGAGATTAAATTGTACATACAGTTGCAAATAAAATTTTCATGCATTCTCAAGTTATTGTGCCTACTTCACCTCTAGACAATATAAACATTTAAAAACCATAATATATACTTTTTAAGCAGACAAAAAAACAGTGGGAAATACTCCACGATGGCAGGAGAGCAAACAGAATACCTGTCTTTAGAGTTGGAGGTGAGGGGAGAACAGGGAAAAGAAATCAGCCCTACTACAATCAGTAACATGCAAGATTTCAGATGAAGTCAAAGAGTCAGAAGGAAATACCAAAGTCAATGGTAACAGATTAACTTTAAAAAAAAAAAAATTAAAAAAAGACAAGGGAAATCTGTAGATCTCATCTTGACCTGACAACAGCTGCATAAAAAAAAAGCTAGCAATGATCTTATTTAGTAGAATTGCAAAGCGACAAAGTAACTGGCCACAGAAGATGATAAAAAAAATATCAGGCTGGACATGGAATATCAGGCTCTTACTGGAAGAGGTTGTCAAGAATTATCTTGAGGCTAGTTTTATTTAACAGTCCTACTAGTGGCAAGGGAATTGAGGTCTCTAATAAAAATTGCTGCTGACAAAAAGCATAGAGGCACCTCTGATGCACTGAACAACTAGAACACCAAGTGAGAGGAACCACATGAACAGAAGCCACGACAGGGAACGCAGCTCATCAGTCCTGAAGGCAACATCAGGACCTGGGGAGTAAGACAAGCAGAAGTTCTGCTGTAACAGCTGGAAGTGACCAAGGAGGGGAAGGTACTTGTATGTATGAGCTGATTACACATCCACTCCATCACCAACTTGATGAAGGTCTGAAAAGAGAAACAAAGCTACCCTTTGACATTAAGTAAGGCATTTCCTACAAAGATACATAGGGAAACATTAAAAAAAGTCATTGTGCAAGGCATTGACAGCATCTAATCTGGTCAGGAAACAAAAAACAGCACCTAAGACACACCCGAGATCACTGTAAGCTTATGCAAGGAAGACCGACAGCAGAATATTGTCCTGAAGTGAATACCATGAGTGTGCCTAGTCAGTCACATCACAAGATTCTCTGCATCTCTTCAAGTCTAAATGCAAGTCTCCTAGACTGATTGGGGGAGAGTCTCCCCGACATGAACGGAGCAAAAAGTTAACCAGTTTACAAAGGCTCAGAGGGAACACAGATGCTCTTCTGAACACCAAGAGAAAACACCAGTTTTAGCCAGGTGTACAAACTGGTCATGGATACATTTAGCCAGAATCCTGGAATAAAGTTTTAGTCAAAGCAGGGAAGGTTTGAAATAATTTGTTAATGGGACACCTGGGGACAAAGCTCTGACTATTTTAAGATGATGCTTGGTCACTTTACAAAAGGGAATATACAAATGTATTGACTGCAACAAATATTGAACATGAGTATCCAGGAACTCTTTCAGTCCTGTGTTGTGTCAGTACAGCCACTTTCAGCAAGGAAGTCTTTCTTTTGTGAACAAAGGTTTGGTGGTTTTTTTAAGGAATATTAATTTCAAAAAGTGGCAGATCAAGGAAACTGTACTTTTTAGAATCTATGTTTAGGCTACCAGACATATGTAGCTTCTACTACATCAGTTCTGACAATGAAATTTGTTGATATTTTCTTCTTGATTTAATGTCAATACTTTGCATGCCCATGCCTTTCCAAAGACAACGACTGCAGTTTCCAGAGTTCTGGGACTCAGACACACAGAAACAAGCATTTCAGAATCTCAGAGCAGGGAGGAATTAGGGGGATCAGAACAGTTTTCTTCAATTCCCTTCTTCAAAGCTAATCCAAGCACAAGTCTAGCCAATATATGCCTTATGATTTTTGTTTGCACTCCTCCTACATTCCACAAAACGTTCTTGCATGCAAATGTTTCAGTGGTATTCACAGACTGGGCAAAAGAGTTTTGTAAGATGACTCGCCTGTATCTACTCAGAACACCTCCATTATTTTCAAGAGCCAAAAAGAACCATGGGGAAGTAAAAAAGCAGTTTGGTCAACCAGAATAAGAAGTGAGAATTAAAGTTACTTACACTAATATATAAAAATCTGTTTTCCTGCCCTTGATCCCTAGTTCTCTTACCAAATACCACCCTTCCTCTCAGCTGTAAATGCATTAGGCTATGCTAATATAGAAGATATGATTTTATTGATAAAGTAATGCACAACAGATGCACAGCCTACACCCTCTCTCTTCTTAAGTAACCCATCGCAAGGTGGATTGAGTGGCAATGCACTTGCGGACTGCTGAGCAATGAAAATAAAAGAACGAAAATCCCTCAAGAATTCGAGTTCTGCAAGATGTGAGTGCTGGGAGACAGGCCATAGTCACAAAGGCATTACATCTTCCTAATATTCAAGGGACCAACATTTTTTTGGCTTAGAACATAAAATTCACTTAATGGCAAGCAAAGATGATCCTTTTGTGGAAGGGCTCTGCACACTGAACTACTATTTAATAGTTTAATTTGAAAAAACCAGAAGCAAACAACTCTCATCCTGCACTGAATAGAGGGTGCATTTATGCTAACCATGCATTCTAGTCATATTAAAGTAAATAATGCAAGCTCATTTGGCAAGGAACATTTGGTAGTTCAATGTGAACTGTCATTACGTCTGGATTATCAAGACTGAAATGGCATCCACAGTACAGAAAATGTGGATGTCTTCAAATGCTGAGCCATGCCTCAGAAACCAAGATTTCCTAAGCCTCTTCAAGTAGGAAGCAGTCACCACCACAGAGAAGCCCCACAAATGTTTCCTAAAGTGAGAACACTCAGTCACTTGATGATACCAAGCTACACCCACTGTTCTACCACTGAATTACTATGAAATTAAGGAAGCAACTTGTTTAAAAATAAAGAGACAGCTGACAATACAGCTAGAAATAAATGGGAAGTAGCATCTTCCATGCTCAGTTTATCAAACTAATCAACTAGGACTAAAAGCAGATTACTAAAGCCTGCCTAACAAAAACAATGACCTTGTATGCATTTAAAAATACTCAATGGTGTCCCATTACTTGAAATTTGATCTTTTAAAATGCAAGATTATCACCAGTAAGGGTTCTTCAGTACACCAGCAATTGCATGCATATGACATGGTAGAAGAAAGTGACCTTGTATACTTAAGCGTTCCAGCAATAAAGGAAAAAAAAAAAATTTTACAAGTCACCCTCACCAAATACTCCTTTTTTTTGTGAAAGCCTGACAATACTTTTTTTTTTTTATCTTTTTCTTTTTTAAAAAAACAAGCAAACAAACAATAAGTCTCATCAGCCAAAGTGACATCCTGGCAATGGCTCTGCTGTTGATTTTCAAGTGGATGTGTTGATCCTGCTGAACTTCAAAGAGTACAGTACAATATAGTGTTATACGTAGGAAAATAAGCTGTGAAATTAAGAGAGAGAGTGTGTGTGCATGTATGTGGAGAGAAGCCTATGATTCAGCTATCCTATGAAAAATTCTAACATCTTATCTCCGAATCGGAAATGAAGTTCCATATTTATTCAGTGAACTAAAGGAAACAACATGATTTCAGCAGTGCATTTTTATTCTTATTTTAAGAAATAGGATGTTAAAAAGCTTGTTTCAATAAAACAAACTCGACATCAGCTAAAAAGGCAAGAACTTTTTCTTCATGATAGCAGTTTCCTACCTCAGTAAGTTCTCCTTTCTCAACCATTTGAGATACTCTAAGCACTGGGAGATAGTCAATAAGTGAGCCTTAGTTTTATAAGGTTTATAAGGTTATAAGGTTATTCTGGTTTTAATGCCTTGCAGACGAGATAGGTGGATTTGAAGGACAGTAACAAATCTGTACAAGACCTCAGTGATTTAAAAAAAAAAAAACACAACACAACACAAGAGGAAAGAATGAATGGGTTTTATACTTCCTGAATTTCAGCAGCTGTGGCAGTAGCATAAGAGCTTTGAATTGTTACTTCCTAGCTAGATCACTTAGTAAAAACTTATCAGTACCATTCAGTCACGGAAGACAAGAATCAATCATAATACTTTGGCACAATATTTTGCTCAACACCCAAACTTTAGATTTCATTTCCCTTTAGATCCGTTTTTTTGGATGGAAGATGAAGAATAACATGGCAAAAACAGCCCCTCATACCTAGCCCAGGAATCTAAACCCAGCTGGGTGCCCGCTCAGCCTAGCAGTGGTACAGATACCACAGTGGTAGGCAAAGGAGGATCTATGATACATCTTAGCTGTCCATTATTTTACTCAGTGAATTAAATTTAGTAAATCCACTTCTTAAAAAACAGTAGCTTTCTTGCCAAGACATGACAAAGTCCTGCTGACCAACACCTAAATTCTTTTCCTTCCATTGTTTGACCTTAATCAGAAAACAAACAAGAAATATCAACTCCTCTTTCCCAACATAGTTGGTACTAGAGTTCAATAACAGGACTAGATTTAGCCTGGATTCTCCTCTCTTCATATACAAATTGCTTATTATCTGACCTTAGTATCAGCAAAATAGCAAACCCCATTAATTCTAGTTCTATTTCTAAAAGTCAAATTCTGTCAGACAGACACCACCAATCCTCCATAAGAAGCCTATTCCATCCATGGTTGCACCCTGCTGTACAAAAGATGACCTGTATCCCAACCACAAGGTTTCCTATTGACTCAGTTAAGGCCCAGGAAAGACTGGAAAAGAACACCAGGACTCTGATTGGCTTCTCCAAAATAATTTCTAGATCTAACAGAGTTGGAAGAGCAGAGTTGCACTACACTAAACTTCAAAATACACTAGTAGAATTACCACAGAATGATTGAGGTTGGAAAGGATCCCTGGAGGTCACCTGGTCCATCCCTCCTGCTCAAGCAGGGCCACCTGGAGCCGGTCGCCCAGGACCACGTTCAGATAGCTTCTGAATACCTCCAAGGAAGGAGACTCCACAACATCTCTGGGCAACCTGTGCCAGTGTTCAATCGCACTCACAGTGAAAAAATATTTCCTGTTGTTCAGAAGGAACCTCCCCTGTTTCAGTCTATGCCCATTGCCTCTGGTCCTATCATGTTGCATATCTTGAAAAGTGACAAAATCATTATGAGAATGTTATCTTTTAAGGAAACTAAGCATGGCTGTTCTGAGTGATTCTACCAATCCTATTTAAGAGTAACAGCAAGTAAGATGCAGTTCCAAGAAGTTTCTAGGACATCACAGCACCAGGGTAGACCACAGCGCCTTATTAATCACTCTTACTTGCTAGCAAAAAAAAAAAGTTAGGGAGAAATCTTATCTTCAGGCATAGTCTTAATAACACCTCTTGCTTATTATTTTTTGTTTCTTTGTTCCATTATCACTTATTTAAAAAGGAAAGAGTTGCAATCTTTTAGCAATAATGCCAGCTCCAAATAGCCTGATGCATGCTAGGTGACCTGTTTCTTTTGAGGTGGTGAAATCATTGCTAAAAAAAAAAATGGACTAGCAAGTTCTTAGAATATCTGCTACCTAAACAGCTGCATAGTTCCCAAGAACAGAGAGGTCATGTGCCACTGAGCTGCACAGATGCAGATACATCCAGTTGCAGGGGGAAAACCCCACACAGTTAACAAATTGTAGAAAGGTATCTCTCGGCAAGTACCAGCCTGCCTGCCGTTGGCAAGCAGCAAGGTATCAGGGAGGAAACCTGAGAAAGCCACCACAAACTCCTACCACAGCCAACTTAACCAACTAACAAAGACTCAGTAGCCCACATCCTTTGGAGTTAGCTTCATCAGCTCCCCAGTATGCAGACAGTAATCAATAGCATGTTTTGGAAATCCCCATTGCTACTGACGATTTACACTTTGTTATTTTAAAGTGCTCAAGCAGGACCACAGCAGATAAAGAGTGAGTGTCTGTTAAAGGTATACGAGATGGTCAGTGACTGAATCACATTCATAGCAAAACTTCCTCCCTCCTTCCTCCCCCCCTACGTTACAAGTTGCGCTTAAATTCACAGTTTATGCTGTCAAAGCTTTGTCTAGGGGATCTCAGCAGTCATATTTGTCACAAGCAAGGGATGCAGAAAGAAATGATGGAACCATTCACTCTCCTTCAGAAGACAGTATTTTATAAGACTATTAAACAAGCTTCTTTTCTAGCAATACAGTTGCAGCCAGCGTAGTCCCAGGTGCCAATATGAGCAAGACATGTTCTGCATCCTGTACAGGAGAGACGCTGCTATTGCGCCTCACAGCCTGAGGCAGCGGCAGAATCCTTTTGACAATAAAACTTAACAAGGCTGGTTTGAAAGCCATCTGTTGCCACTGCAGACAGGACAGTGAAAGTTCTCTAAAGATAAGAATTGTACATTTCACTTGGGGGACTAAGAGCATGAAGAAACTCTCTCTATCCCTCCTCAAGGCTGTTTTTCTAGACACACTGACAAAGCAATTATCTTGGAGAAGAGGGAGACGTTGCAACAAAATTTTTTTAACACAAGTCGTTGGCAAGATGGAAGAAAGTAGTGCCAGACACCTGTATCCTACTCTGCTCATGTGAAAACTTGAAGGGCGGGACTTAATCTTCTGTAACAAGCAGAATTAACGTGACACAGGTGGGCTTGTGCACTGAGAAGGATGAAGTGTCCTGCACACACAGTTCTGTTGGTGATTGACAAGCTCTTCAGAAATTCTCTTCTGTGGTTTTAGCTACTCACTGGGCAGAAAGAAGTAAACACATAAGGCAAATGTATACCCACCGAGTTGTTCTTTATCAGAACCATTAAGACCAGGAGCTTCATTCATTTTCACTAGCAACTATATGAAAATGGAACAGACTAAAATCAGAACAGTAACAATGCATACACTGTGACTAAGAAAAGCCTCCAAAATCACAGGAAAAAATGGCATAAGTCAAATCAGAGAGAGGTGACCTAAAAGTGACCTAAGTGATCGCCACAACAGATAAGAGATGACACTTGTAATAATAGACTTTTTACAGTATCATCACAAGCAGTAATAACAGAATTGGCAGAAATTAAGATGAGGGAAGAGTACGACTACATTCAGCCAGGGAAACATTTCAGACTTCTACCTTAAAAACATTCAGCAGAGGATACACTGAATGGCCAGAAAGCCCAATGCTTCAGGTTTTTCTAATGGTAACAAAAAGTCATTACTGAAATCCAACATCAAAATGCAACAGGTATCATTACAGTAAACACAGAACAGTTATAAACACTGGTACCCACAAGGACTAGTTTCACACCTTTACTGTTTTGTATTGTTACTGTCTTCATTCTAAGAACAGCACTTAAATACAAGTGCTGCAAGATAACTGCAGCATCACATACTACCATGTTTTTGCTGTGACGGTTTTCTAGGTTTCAGGTCAACCAACATGCAGGCAGAATCTGAAGCTATCACTAAAAGGTTGCTATTATGGAAAGATGAATCAAAAGAAAAATCACCTTCATTCCCAATTCATGCATTACATTGGAAAGCAGAAGAAAGGGAGATTTGTTTGCACACTCACGTTAACATAAGTGCCAAAGAAAACGTCCAGAAGGAAATAATTAAGTGCCAACATTGCAGAAGCTGTGTTTGCCAACCTAAATATGATTCAGCCATCACAATCCCACAATTTAAATACTAAAGAGGGAATCTTCAGTTCAAGTACTTGCAGTTTAACAACTGGACTTGAAAGTGAGAAATCTCGAAACACAGATATGTACACACCTCTTGGTCAGACAAGGAATGCAGAGCTTGGCTAACGTGCTATTCAATGACTGCAAAGGAAGGGTTTTTCAAATGCAGTCTAAACTGTTACAAAACTGAAAAGCAACGCACAGAAGCACATAAAGAATCGTATCTGCATCCTTCCTTCTGTGACTTACCAGATGCTATTAGGCAGCCATTACATTTATGTCGGGTTGTCTTATGGCCAGATACACAACTAGTAAGTTTGGAGATCTCTCTAAGAGCTAGAAACTCATAGCAATTCTCAATGCACTACTTCAGCTTAGGGCTTAGAGGTCAGTGAAAGTCAGTTCTCACTCTTATTCCTCCCTCCTGTTGCACATAACAGGAATTCCTTCTCAAGTCATCCTTATCAGTACTTATTTCCCACAGAAAAAGATTCAAGAGCCACATCTAGAATAGCCTTCATCTTCCACATCGAAAGCGGCTCAACTCTTATTTCTTTACTTTCGTGGTTAGCATCATGGAGCGCCCAGACACTGAAATAGGATTAAGCACTGCCGTGCTTGCTGCTCCACACCAACACGTGACTCCTGCCCTAAGGAGCTTGCACTGAGTCAGTGCTGCTCTGGCACGCCAGACAGGCAGGACAGCAGAGGCTGAGCCGCACTGGGCTGAACTGACCGAAAGCATTTCTCAGTCTCAGCTAGAACTTCTTGGAGTGCTCACTGCTTTTACTAACAAGGCAGGTATCAGAATTGTCATTAAATTCATGTTAAAAAAATAACTCTGATCATTTAACAATTATCTCAGTTGGGACACCCAAATACAGAAAAATCAGAAAGAATTTGTGCCGGTTTTCTGTTTTCTTCCTCCACTGAGGCTGTCCTCAACCTTTTTTAGCTCTAAAACCACTACTCAAACACTGTGTTAACTCATGTCATAGCTTCATGTATAATAGAATCTGCTATTTCTGAACATATGCGCTATGTGAAAGTCACAAGCAGCTTCAAGAACTTTGCGTGAGCGACAAGCTAAAACAAATTGAAAGGAGAAGGAGCTACAGATATCCTGTCTCCCAAAATCAGACCCACAGCTGTGCTTTTCTTAGCTATTATGTTTCCAGCTTTACATAGATTGTCACATTCATTACCATCAACACCCACATCACTCAACCTTGAAGGCAGACAGCAAACTTTGCTCTAAAGTAATTAGAAATTAACATCAAGGAGATGTGCTTATTCTGCTAACATAAAATACAAGTACCCACAACAGGACAGAACGTTACATACACAAAACCTTCTTGTCCTTCAGAGAAACAAGGAAATAAAGCAATGAAACATGTATTTCCAGGCACAATATTCAAGGATTTATGTACTTGTACCACAAGTGACAGCCGCAGGAGACTACAAACAATGTCTGTCCCCCAAAGTGTGCTGCTTGAATGCAGCCACAAAGGCAGAAGACAGACGTGAAAATCCAACATCTCAAAGAGCAGAGCTAAGTACATTTGGTAACAGAAACACATTAGTCCCAGTCTGGAGAGTTGTTTGTCAGATCTGACAGAATATCTGCACCCTATTATCTGAAACTTGACACAGAAAAAGGCAATTAGATTCTCCTAGAAGTTTCTTTGGCTACCTTAGTAGTGGTGTATCACAGTATCTATCCCCTAGCCTTTTACCAGCAAAACTTTGTGCCTTTGGTGAGTCAAATCTTAAGACAACTGAAATCAATTGAGAAATTTTTATTGACTTCAATAAGATCAAAATATGCTGATATAGATACTATGCTGCTTCTCACATATAAAAGTACCCCATGACTGCACAGTCACATACTCATTCTGCTGCCTCGTTCATCACTGCATTTTTTTGAAATGTACATTACAGCAAATCAAATTTAAGCCTAAAACATATTAGCAATTTCTATATGAATTACCTTTTCAATAGGAAGGATTTTCTCATTTTGTAGTTAAGACCACTCTTTGTAGCAACTGAAAACTCAGTTTTACAATTAGAAACCATAAGATCTGAGACTGCCAGAATAGCGCCCTATTTCACTCTATGTTCTACACAGCAGGTAACAAGACTTACAGAATGCAACAAATGAAGGAAAGGCTGTTAGACTGACATGCATCTGTTTATAATAGATGTGGTTTGAACTAGACCCAATTCTTTATGATGACATACACATAGCTACTAAAAAAAAAAAAAAAAGAAAAAACAAAACCAAATAAGGTTTTGTATAAAATACAGTATACTTACATTTGCAGAAGTGAATTACTAGCCACACGTAAGTGTTGCAATAAGCAGACTCCAGCTGAGTCTCACCATCATTTCCTGTCCTTGGTGAACATGCTGATAATTTCAGCCCAACCACAACTGTTCAGCGCTCACATATACGCACTCATACGCAGAGAGCATCCCCAATCCCCAAAATTCCTCTCCCACCTTTCCTGCACGCAAACCCAGATATATATACAAAATGATAAGGGAGGCCATAAATGGGCCTAACACAGTGTGTGGGGAGGGGGATATCGGAGTAAAGAAAAAGAATAAGGAATTGTGAACATTACTGTTTTGTCAATGGACTAGAAGCCACAGTGGAAAACATTTAGCTTAATCTATTGGAGTACAGACTAGGGAATATTACTTAAGATTTTATTTTAAACATTTTCAATAATAAAAACAAAGCTCATAGAAATTAAAGCTGTTGTTACCCATGTCTTTACAGAAAACGTCCATGAAAACACTTGCTTTAAATACCCAAACCGGACTTACAAGCTCTGTTGAAATTAAGTAGAGTGAAACATTCTGAACTCTATGATTAATCGATGAAAGTCAAGGGATGAAGCAACAACCAACTGTTCCCTCTGTCCCTTCTCAAGAAAGCAGCGAAGGAAGAACACTGTTACCATCATTACAGGCCCAGGATAAAGATGTAAGGCAGACAAATTACCTTACAAGGAAGAAGTAAATTTATTAAACGCCCTTTTCTCTAGCCATTCCAGATATCCTCCTAGTAAAACTAAATCAGCAAGCGTCGCTGAAGAGGAATTCACTGTCAGTGAACTGTACTAAACAGTTTTCAAGTAATGGAGTATTTAAAAAATCAAATTGCCCAATTTGGCCTCAAATGGAAATTACATCAACTTGGAAAGTGAAGTGACTAGATTTAATTAACCTATTTTCTTGTGGGCAGGAAGAAAAAAAAAAAATAATGGTGGCATATTTTATTTTACACGAGCACAGAAAACCACAGATTTAAACGAGGGTGACGGCCTTGCAAACGTGCCCAAGATTTCTGAACTTAGATTGAGCAGCCAGCCGGCTGCCAGCTCCATTCCCCGGAGCACGCAGCAAGCGGGGAGACCTGCCCCTGCCCACCCGCTCCGGGAGAGCCACCTCTCCGCCCGGGAGCTTACGCTTGGGAAGCGGCTGCCCGGAGTACCACGGTTAATCTGGAATTCGCTCCGTCTCGCTGCCACAGGGAGCACGCCGGGAGTGAAATAAATGACGAGCAGCCCTCAGCAGCACCCTTCCGAAGCAGGGAAAGGCGTCTAAGTTGGCTGACGCTCCGGAACAGCCGCGCCAGGCAGTAACAGCACGGCGGGGGACCCCGAGGGCCGCAGGAGGTGACCGGAGAGGGGCTCGGCGGGGCAGGCGGGAGGCGCGGGGGGTGAGGTGCTGCGCCGGCGACAGCCGCCCGCGCCCCGGCGGGCAGCCCTCGGGGCTCTCGCTGCGAGCCGCGCGAAAAAAAAGGTACTTTTTGTGTGGTAAAAAGGCACTTTTCTCGCGCGCCGAGTTCGCCGGAGGCCACCAGCCCGCCCTGCGGACCACCGGCATGCCGAGGCGCCTCGGCGAGGGGGGCCGCAACCAACGCCCGCCCGAGGGCTACACCTCGCCACACCGCTGCCCCGTCTCTACGGCGCGGCGGGGAAGCGGCCCCGCGGCCGCCAGCTTCGCCCGGACACTCACCTGAGCTCCTCACCTGCCGCCGGCCAAGCTACAGCCCGTCGGGCGCCCCCGCCATGGCCCCCGGGCAGCGGCGCCCCACAGCCAGCAGGAGGAAGGCTGGCAGGGAGGAAGGAGTCGGGCGGGAGCGAAAACCGCAACCATAAAGAGCCGCTCTATCTGCGCCGGTCCCGGCGGGAAGGGCGAGGGCGCGCGGAGCGACACCTCTGCTCGCTCCTGCTTCTGGGGAACGTCCACGAGAGGGACCGGGGGCGGGACCGTCGCGCTCGATTGGCAGCAGCCCTGACCAACAGGAAGCACCCGTTCACACCCCCCACCACCACCCCGTACCAAGGAGGCGTTATTTCCTCCCGCCCTCCCCAACCGTTGGGGCGGGGGTAGGGGTGTTTCCATGACGTCACGGGCGGCGCCTGGCGGCCAGGTGGGGAGCGGTCCCTGAGGGGACGCGGGGACGGAGCCCCGGGGACAGGAACCCCGGGCTAAGGCGGCGCTGAGCCCGTGGGCCGGCCTTAAGCCGCTGGGACAGGGCAGGCTGCGGGCACGGCACGGCACACGGTGCCTCGGGGGAAGGGGCGAGGCGCCGAGCTGGTCCCGCACCGGCCCTGCGGGAGCCTCGGAGCCGGGGGAGCGATGGCTCCCTCAGCCGAGGGCGCGACTTCGGGGCGAAGCGCGAGCCGACGCCGGCAGAGAGGGCTTGTCGTGGGGCCGCCGCACCCCCAACGGCCTGAGGAGATCGACGGGCCGGGGAGCGCTCCCTGCGCCCGGCCTTGCCCGCCGCCTCGGGAAGGGCGCCTTCGGTGGGAGAGAAACACCCTCCCCGCCCCAGCATCCTAAAATTAGCGTGTTCCGCTGAGTCTTATTTAAAAAGAAACAACTTGAATGACTAATTAGATCCAAGCCGTTAGAAGCACTCTGGACTGATTCCACGAACCCTTTAATGTGTGCGCTAAATCTTTCCAAGATTATTACCGCTTACGAGGGTGCAGATGGGATGTGACCTGGCACACAATTCACAGGTTTTATTTACAAAGTGCGATTTAATCCTCACTTAGGAGAAAGGGAGGAGAGTGGGAAGAACCACCCTGATTTCCCTACTCAGCCTCATGTGCCCAAAACTGATCAGCTGCTTTTTGGTTCCATTCAGAAGTCGGTGCTTTTCTCAGCTGGAGTGATTATAGGAAACAGAAACCCTTTCTTCGTTTATACCATTCATAGTGTGTTAGAAAAGAGCCGAAGCACTTGGAAAAGCAAGCTGAAGTGACATCCGAAAAGGTAGGGAGCATGTTCATGGATGGGAACTTGTGGTAGCATGACCTGGGAATAGAGTAGCACCTTGCACTTTGAATAAAATCTTACAAGGGTGTGAGAGACACCACACAATATCACATTTATTAGGAACGCTATCCAGCAGAGGCTTCCCAAACCATAGACACCAAAGTGACCCAAACACCTTGAATGCCACTTTCAGAGCTGGCCTACGTGCCACTACGACAGAGAGGGCTTCTGTTGCCTCTGCTGCTGACTAGCCATACAGCCTGGTGATAGCTTAAGGACATGCTGCCTACACGATGAAAACTCAAGCAATGATGTTTTGGTCAGCCTCAAGCAACAAATTCAATAAAAAGCAACAGAAGCAGTTTTAGTTTTGATTATATTGTTTAAAGTAGCTTCAAGTTGCTGCTGTGTGGGAATTTAGGTATTGCCAGAGGGTATTTATCAGCTTGCAAACAACTGGAATTTAAAAATAGCATACAGCAATTCCTTAGGTTTTATAAAAGTTTGTTTTTATAAATACAAGTTTTAGGACAAAATTAGTATTTTTAAAGAGCACAATTGTTGAACTAATGGCACCAAATAGCCTGCAGCAGCAAATCAGTTAGGAAAAATTACTAAACTGGAATATGTTGATGGTACACCTCTTCCAGTGATCACATGATGTAATAATATACTGTTAGGTAACAGGATGTTTCCTATGCATGTGTGGCTTGTTCCAGCTCCCACTGAAACCAAACTCGCACCACCTCTTGACTTAGGAAGGAACTAAGTGGCTCCCTGAGGATGTACAGTCTCCAGGCCCTGCAACTGTTAGTTTCCCAACAAGGAAACTAACAAAGCAAAACTAAAATTCTCTTCCAGTCCAAAATCTCCATCTTGAGTTCAGCCATATAGACATTGCACTATTTGAGGTTCTTGAAACATTTAGGACATTTACTGTTCCTGTGTTCATCACAGCAAAAAACATGGACTGAGCACATCTCTGGACTGTATTAAATTATTTCACTGGAGTTACAGCAGGAAGGAGTTTGATCTTTCTATGGATTTAGGGCTTTGTTTCCTTTCCTTTTGTTCTGCCCTTCTGTTGAACAGAAACAATGAAAAAATATTGGAGTGCTCTCTTTTCCTGGGCTAAAAAAAAGTTTAGAAATGAATTAATAGGCAGCCCTTTGAGAATAAGAACATTCTTTCTGTTAGAAAATCAACACACAGAGAAACAGTGACAGTCTGTTAACTGAGATGGCAAAATACAAGATGGTTGTATACATCAGGGGAAATGTATAGGCAGAAAGCCTCAGTCTGAATATAGATTGCTGTTTTTCCTTCTTAATAGATCCATCAACACAAACCCCTCCGGTTTATAATAGTAAAAGGAAAGCAGTTAGGTTGTTCCTCAGCGCCATGCACTTAACCTTCGATTTATCCTTGCTCTTTGGGTTTTCTGTTCTGATTGATGGAGCCTCATGACACTGTAATCTTTCCAGAGCTATTAAGAAGAGGAACTCCATTCTGCATAATCCAACAGGTATTTTTTTTAATTCAATTTCCCTATGATCTAATATAATTCAGAATGAAATTACATGGCCTGAATTAAAACTCTACCACTACGTGTGTCCTTTTAGCTTGCTCTTTCCTGTGGTTTTGTAAAGACAGTCCACAATAATGTTTCCAGTGGTGCAATGAAAGGGATTGTCGTTTGATTTCCAGCCTTTTTTTTTAATTACTAGGTGAAAATAATTACCGCATCTCTATTCAACTCAAAGACATGCAATGATGTTTCATGTTTAAGCAATCTTAGTCTCATGTGAGTGAACAAGCTTCCATACCATGTATATGGACCAGACAGAGAAAGGGTCATTGTGAGATACAAGTTATGTCCTGTGGTTTGACCTGAACAATTAAGACAAATAAGACTTGTGAAGAGCTTCTACATTTACAGCAGAGGAATATATTTATCAGTATCCTTGTGGCCAAGAAGGTGTGAGCAGCAGCAGAGCTGTGTACGTTGCAAAGTTATTGGATTAATCTATCTTTCTCTTCTGATAGATTATATATCTTCACATAGATCTTCAGTCCTGGGCAGGAGTTATCTGTCTTGAAATTCAGCAATATCTTTCCTTTTGCGCCAAACTAAATCTATCCTTGGTAGCTTTCCTCTTTCCACCAGCCCTCCCCATCATGTCATTTCTGTCTTTATGCCAGTACCTTTTATTTTATTCTCAATCGCCGCTGAGAAGCCTTCTATCTCATTGTCAATGCTTTGGCAAATGTTGCAGTTGTCCTATTGCATTTACAGGCTGGTATGTAAGCTACTGGCACGACCTCTCCTGTGTCTTTCTTGCGGGCATTTCTAAATGCTTGCCTATCTCCCTAATCTGCCCAGGCCTCTTTTCACATGACCATAGTCACTGGGCCTTCTTCCATGGCTTGTCTCACTTCCCAGCTAGAATTAGCCTTGTTAAATTCCCTTTGGAGCCCTTCTGAATACCTCTGAGGTACCAAGTTTACCTCTGAAGTTCCTGATGCTGTAATGTCCACGTGAAAACATCTCATATGTGTTGCAAAATTCATTTATTGTTGCAAATACTTTTAGCAGTCTTGATTCTGCCCTTCGTTTGTATGGTGATCAGAGCTCTATAGATGTGGGTGAAAGCAGACCTGCTGTCACAGCAATCTTTACTACTCTTCTCCTTACAAACTGGTTAACTGGCTGTAGTTTACTCATTCAGATGAGGGCAGAGAGAGCAAGAAGTCTTATAGTCTTTCCATCTTGGCAAAGCAGATGTGTGGCCGGAAGTTAGTCAAAATGGGAAGGCAAAAAACTGAAAAGGAATGAATATCCACCAGCTTGGCACTCAGCAAGGAATTATCCCTGTGGACGGTGAAGAAAGTAAGCAGACGTTCCTTTCCCCATACCCAAATTGCTCTTCAGGAGAGTTGCTGTGCCAAATAGTCAAAAGTTTGCTCTGGCCCAAGACTTACAAAGCTGGAGTTGGATGAACCAGGCAGCAAACATTAATAAGATGCACAGATTTACTGGGCCTGCCATGACCATGCATAGTGTATACCTGCTGGGTAACCTGACACGATAGCTTTACATTCTCTTTCCATAGCACTACTGATCCATCCTGGAAGGTGCCAGTGCACACCAAAGAAACAGAGAAGGCATGCAACAAAAGTTCTTACAAAAAACCCCCAAAAGCCAAAAATGCAGACTTTGGAGAACCTTGTCTTTTGTGTGTGCGTTTGTGCAGCACCCACCACAATAGGATCTGTGGACTTGGAAATAGCTGAATTCCAAATAGTAACATTCATCACTGATACTAAAAGTACTTTTCTTGCTGTTGATTTGACTTGCATTTGTCTGTTCCATTTAGCTCCAGGGGAACTGGGAGGGCCCAGTTGTATTGGGTATAGCTCCCAGGCTTACTGCATTGGAGGGCCAACTTGTGAATGTCAAGTGGTCACCATGTGGTGAATGAGCAAATCTAACATCCAGACCGCTGGAGAAACAGGGAGTTAAGAATCACTAAGCCACTAAGCTTCTGCTTCACACAGACGAGGACATGCTTCAAGCAGTAACTTTAACACTGACTTGGAAATGAGAGACAACTCCAAGGTTTTCAAGAAAAAATTATTCTGATTTTTTTAAAGTAGTAGCATTTTCCTTTAAGAAGAAAAGCTAAACAAACTGGCAATTGAAGATTCTGGATTTGTCAGTCTTGTGCTGGTTTCATACACGCCAGACGCTGTTTTATAACATTTATCCTCCTCCCCCTCATTGGTGACTATTACTCATTCTTCCAAGTATTCTGGGATTTTAGTATTTATCTAAAATGCAGTCAGATGGAAAAAAACAGTCCTATTTTTTCCACATTACTTAAGGCAGAAAGTATCAGAGTACATGGAAGTTTACCATACTCAGAAAGCATGTTTACAGAGATGTGATACAGGTCTCTGCAGAATCTGGCATCCAGATGCGGTTCAACTGGCAGAGGGCAATACAGCCTTTAGGAAAGAGTGTAATTCAGTGCACTGTGGGCCAGATTATTCTTCCCTACTGAGGTAAGCCTGGTTATTTGGGTTGCTAGTGAGGGGTTTTCTCTGGAGTATGAGAGACAGAAACCTCCTGTGGGGCACAAAGGATTAGCAGAGATACTCCACACCCATGGGTCTTTTGCCTTTCTAAAGTCTTACATAGTTGCAGATGGAAGACATACTGTCTATTGCAACCAAAGTTTCTACTTACTTCACTGAGCTCTGGGTGAGGCCCAGGCATACCTCTTGTGTTATTCTTTCTCCGTAACTATCGCACACAGCGTGGAGCACTTCAAGTCCAGAGGTTAGGTCTCTGCTCTCCTTTTCTCAGAGGAACTGCACACAGATTCTTTAATCTTTGAAGACTGTCGTGTTGTCTGCAGTGAGAATAGGATCCAGATTTCTCTTATTAGGGCTAGCTTTGCTATTCTTTTCCTTTGAATACACACAATAGGAAAAAATGTGGAAACATTAATGCACAAAAACTGCTGACGTCAAGTCATTTCATTCTTTCGGGACCATGAAAGCAAAAGGTAAGATAAGGCACTGAATTTATATCTGGAAGGCATTTTCTGGAAGGCCATGGGATAGATGCCTTTGCATTTCACTTCAAAGGAAAAATAAATGGTATTGTTCAAACCTTGTAAATTGTACCTACGAGGTACATTTCCTGCCAGCATGGGCAAAGTTTTCCATTGTGTGAACTCCTTAAAGTTTCTAGGGCTAGCTAGCATGAGTGCATGTGACACTCAGCAACGGTCAATAATGGCAGTAACAAGCACGATCCCGACACTGTGTGCAAGTCCAGCTACAGATATTAAACTTGGTAGCAAACAGTTATTCCTGGCTGGTGTCAGAATGAAAAAGCAGAGAATCAACTCTCCTCACACTCACTTGAAAGTTAGGCTTCTGGCCTCCAACCAAAGAGCTGTTCCAGAGCCTTCCTGCTCCAGTGATCAGACAGCCTCCCAGTTCTCAGACCAGGCATAGTTACAGCCAGTTTGTGCCTATTGATACTTTGCACCCCCAGACCTGCATCTCAGTAAAAAGTTAATGTACCAGACCTATCCACTGCCACAGCTCTTAGATATATGTACTTAGGTAAGAATTTCACTAGAGGAGGACAGAAAGCATGCCTGTTGCTGGTGCGAATTACCTGTTCATTTTGCATCAGGAGATTTCCAACAGGAAAACTGTTCAGTCTGGCTGCCAAGTCGCAGTGGGGAAAAGCTAAGCTAGGTGGGTTGAGTTCTGCTGATGTACAGTAGTAGCCTATTGTCTTTCTGTACTGCAGCTATTAGTGTCATGGCCTGAGTTTTAAAACAATTCAGAAGCATACTAGTATGGCTTATTTCCCATTTTCAGTGCTGCCAGCAGACCTTATTTGACAGAAAAATATGTCTTCCCAGACATCATAACCCTGACTCCACACAAACAAAGTCAGTAAGTCCAGACAGATTTTCTTTTTTTTTTTTTTTTTTGCCAGAAGCTAGCAATAGTTCCAGGCAGAAGGAACGTCCAAGAAATTAAATCTTCACCTTTATTTGAAGTAGCATTACAGTTCCAGGCAGCTGCGTCAGACCAGATCTAGAGCTGTTGAAATCAATGGAAAAATCATCCTTCAAGTTCAATGAGCTTTGGGTCAGATGCCTCACCTAACGGATCAAAATGCTGAGTGGCTGGGATTTTCCCTTGCATCTCAAGACATTGATGAGAATCCAAGCAGCTGTTGGGGGACAAGCACCTCACCCCACTGTTGCCCCATGATAATTGAAGCAAGACAGGCTACCCAGTCTATTGCTCAATGCATCCTTTCATCCATGCTGTTGTTCTAAGGGTTTGCTGCTGAGGAGTGGGTCTCTGTGGTTAAGAAAGTTTTGACAATGACAAAGCAATGAAAGCCTTCAATTGAACTCGAAAGTGATTGCTGAGAAAGAGAAGAACAAAAGTATTTATGGCATTAGTGCCACAGTCTGACACGACTGACTGACAAAGTAAAATAGAGGAAAAGCAAACCTCCCACACAGCCTGCCTTGGGCAAACACAAATAGAGAGGTCACTAGCAAGAAGCATGAAAGGAAGTTTACTCACCTGCAGCCCAGGTATAGCCAGTTCATCACGGTCACCTCAATCCAGTCAGTTGCTAATCAGGCAAGTAGTCACTTCGCACAAATTCAATTAACAGTGCCCTCAGCCATGACAGAGATGTGCAGCTGCCTTTCCACTTTCCTGCCTCCAGAAGAGGTATGGAAAAGGAATATCGCTACAAGGTTTTAAAGCCAGACACTTTTTAAATCTCCTTTTGAATAAAAATAGACATGTATTTACCAGCTGTTAAGATTTTTATTTTAATAAGCTGCTATTTTTTTCATGGAATTTAAAAAACGCTGTTGAAAAGTTAAGCAAATACTATAGCAAAAATGTTGAGGTCATTGGTCTGTACATGTTTGTAGGAACCAAGAGTGAGCAAGTGTGTTTTAAAGTCTTTAAAAAGGGAAAGTCCTCCTTTCATAACTGAAGAAGAAAAATATTTGGCGGAGACACAGAGCTGTTTATGTACATTCATTATCACACTAGTTAGTATAATGGAATGGCAGAAAATAACTACTGGTGGGGAATTCAGGGTTTTATCTTGGTTTTTAGAAGTAATAAAGGCAAAAGACTCCTGGAGACATCTTTGAAACGCTGAAATTAAATCACATTACATAACTGGGAGCAGGTGATATAAGAATGTCTAGTGAGAGCTAAAATAAGAAGCAGCTGAATTCAGGGAAACCCATCCCACAAAATGAAAAATGCACTGCGAATTAAATGGGTTGTTTATCTGACCTCAAAGAGCTAAGGCAATGTGTTATGGCAAACATTTACTTTGCAAGGAGAAAATGAAAAACAATATTTGCTCTTTAAAGTGCAACTCACGTTGATTTTAGGAATCATGTAGGTTATAGAGTTTTAGCTCAGTGTTGAGGTAAAGAATTAAAGGTGGATTTCCAAGGTAGCTGGGGGACTGTTATAGGCTGGAAGCAAACGGTCATAACAATAGGGGGAGAAAAGCAAGCAAATATGCCTCCCATGCACTGGCTTCAATAAGCCAAAATAAAGTCACTTGCTAATGGTGGGAACAGCATTTATTTTCTAAGATGTAAACATTATTTTAATGTTAAAATAATGGCTAATGAAGGATGAGGGGATGCAATTCATTCAGAGTCTTGAAACACTGTCAATAAAGTATTTTTCAAAGAGGCTGTCAAGGAACTTGAGAATCAGAGGTGAAAGGTAAAGTTCTGTCATGAATTAAAAACTGAGAGAGAGACTACGAAGAGCTAGAATAAATTACTACCTCTTAAAATGGAAAAAGGTTAATAGTAGGATGCCCCAAGGACCCCAGCTGGAGCCAGTGTTCTGTATATTATTTGGAGTCTGCGAGGATGAATGGTCTGGTAGTAAAATTTGCTTGTGATACAGATTATTTGGGTTTGGCACAGTTTGGGAGGATTATGAAGAATACCAGATGGATCTAATAAAGCTACTGTAAATGTTTGGAAGCAATATAACTGTAAATGAAATGCCAACAGAGAAAGTTCAAGATAAGGCTTGTTGGAAGGAAAGTAGGCTGTGGCACACTTGCACGCAGCGGGCTCTGAATGAACTGTAACCTCCAAGGACAGCTTTAAGTAGGAGTGGCAAGAAGACCACTAAAAACCCACCAGTATAACTGCCAGTGCGATCGCTGTCATCTCAAGACTGTTTGCAAATATGAACTGACTTTGCCAAATAGTTTCAGCAAGAAAAGACCCATAAATGTTTGAGGACCAGATTCAAAAAAGTGAAGTAATAACTGGAGCACTTGGCAAAGATGCGGGAGAACCAGTTCCCCTTCCTCCCCTGTGGGGGAGGCATGTGCCTCATGGGGGAATGCCAGGGCTACCACAGCACAAGCTGTGCCAAAGGGTGTGGGTTGAGGGGTTTCATTTACTCAGAGCAAAAAAAAAAAAAAAAGAGAGAATGAATCCCTGACTTTGGCAGTGATTAAACTATTCCCAAGAAGATGCAGTGCTTTAATGCCTTTACCTGATCTAGTGTGTTTAATTAGTTGTATGCCAAAACCCCCTTGATTCCTTTTAGCTATCCCAGATAATGCTTTAGACAGGTGGTTAGGGCTCCCACATCATGGGTAAGCGCTTACTCACTGAAGAAGCAGGAACAGTAATGTTGGAGGGTTAGATTATATTTTACTCTACTTTTCTTCTAAGTAAAGCCTTTCTCTGAGGCTGAATGGCATATTTGTGTCAAATGAACCAGTGTTTTTCAGGGTTTTATTTTGGCAAGGAGAAGATAGACTTCAGTCTTGATCGTAACCAATTTTTGTTTAAATTGTCAAATCAATTTGTGGTGCTCAAGGTGCAAGTGCATGTTGACAGCTCATCCAACTGAAAAGTGAGTAAAGTATTAACATTCGTAAGAAGAAAATCAAAGGTAATAAACACAACAATATGATACCATGCAATGTTGTTCTGGTCCTCACTTTTTGTCAGTTAACAAAAGGCTGCTACAGAGAAGATTTGAAACTTAAAGGCATTTTTCAAAGACATCCCATGTTGCTTTTTTGTGCAGCTTTTTGCATTCTCACTCCCTTATTTCATCTACCTCTTTTCTCCTCCGTTCCTTCACCAGACTCACACGTACCTTAAGCGCAGACCCAAACATTCCCTTTACTATTTTTCCTCTATTTTTCCCCTCTCACCTCCTCAGGTGGCCATCCTGTCACTTCCATATGTATTTGATATTGAGAATAACTTGAATTTGAAGAGCGCTTTGTTTAGCAGGTACATGCTAAAAATCTCTATGCTTTCAATTCTTGAAAAGTCACACTTAAAAGAAAATGATCCAGACGTAACCAGCTGACACTTTCACAAATCATGACTGTCATCATAAAAGTTCCCCAGTGTCAATGTGAGGTGTATATTCAGTATTTACTCCCAAAAAGAAGAAAAGGAAGGAAAGTGACACAGACAACGTGTGGGGGGAAACATGGAGTGCGCTGCTTTGGCTTTTGTGCTCTCAAAGTAGCTCGGGGAGGAGGTGCCCGGAATGGTGGCTGTCGTTTTTATCCAGCAAACGTAGGCTGAATGGCAATGACATCTTCAAACTGCCAGCTGAAAAGATCTGAGTCATTCAGGTGAGATTTCTAAATTTAAATGGCAAAAAAAAGTTCAGAGTGAGAAACTCCAGAGGGAAAGAGAAGACAGTATTTCATGGGTAGCAGAACCTTACTAAGGAAGTCTGATCTCCTACAGATTTATTTCTCTACATGTTTCCTACAATGCTCCACTCAATAACCCCAGTTTTCCCCTCATCTTTTCCAGTTTACCTACGTATCCCTAAGCTCTCCTACAATAGTCTCACCTCACTCTGGGTCCTCTAATTACCAGGCAAGGAAGAGGCCAGATGTGCTGTAGCTAAATTAGAGCTCTGCACCTGGTCAATTAGTAGCACAGACTAACGGGCCAGCCTGTTCTCGCCCAAAAGAGCAATGGCTGAATTTTTCCTCCTTTTCGTGCATCATGAAGGAAATAATAGGCTTTTTCCATCTAACCACAGATTTTTTACATGATTTGCAGGAACTTTGCAAATTTGCCAAATCTGACTGAAATCAGTCTGCAGGTTCACAGTTGTTAGAATTAAATTGATAGGTGAGTGAACAAACAACTTGGCTGAGTAGGCATTGTTTCCTTAAGAAAATGGACTAAAAATAGTTTTCTGTTGTGAATGCCCAACACTCTGGCGGCTCTTTTCACAGTGAATAGTCTTAAATACTTTTCAGCCATTTTAAAAGAAGTAAAGCCTAGCTACCTGATCCAGCTGAAATAACTTTATAAATGGAAATTAGCTCCTAGAAATACAAAAGAAGAAAAAGGCAAAAGAGTCTCTAATAAAAGCTGGGTTGAAGCATTGCGAGTACAGAGCAAACTTCTGGTAAAATACTGCCATGCTAGCCACCAGATCCAGTCATTCTTGTCCTTTTTAGCTTGTATGAAATACAGGGAAGTGGGTTTTAGTTGATATTAACCCATCCAAAACCAAAACAATGACAGTCTCCTCCTGGTTAGCTGGGGGAGAATTAACTAGGTGGCATGATAACTGTGCTCACAGTGCAGAGACAGCTGCACGGGCTCCACGTGAGCCAGCTTGAATCTGGAAGCAATATACCCGTGTTCTCATGGGGATGTGCTCTAGGACTTACTGGGTTGAGCTTATGATAGTTTGGAGAGCCTTGTACTGCAGAGTTGCCTACTATTAAATCTCTTTGTATGAGCCGATGCCAAGTTTTACTGGTGTTTTGTATTCATGTCGTTATTGTCTTGTCTAGCTTATCCTACCGACTCCCAAACAACTAACTTGGCAGGATTGTGCTCCTGAGTCTGGCTCAGCAACCTGAGGGTGGCCTTCGTGGACTCTGCCAAGGAAGATAGAAATGACCAAGTTATTCCCAACTAGATTCTTTCTTCCAGTAGGGCTCAGGTAAGATTCAGCAGTGTTTCTCCAGCCAGATAAGCTTTAAAATCTAGTTGTCCTCAAGCATTCACCCCAAGCCCTTTAATCCTAGTCCCAGCTAATGCAGTGGGTGAGGAGTGTGGAAAACTTCTGTCGTAGGTGAAAAAAATGTCTTAAATAATTGTGAAATCCAACAGGGTAGATAGTTGGGTGAACGTGTGTGGGGATGAATGTCTGAAGCTGAACTTCTGAACTGTCAGGCAGAAGCCTGCTACTTACTAACTGCAACTAGTACTAGCTGGTAGTAAATTTTGGTAACACCTGGACTAAACAGAAGTGGCACATCCTGAATCCTGCAATTAATGAAGAGACATGAGACAGAACCACCAATTATCAGGCTGAACATGCATGTTTTGCTTCTGCACATTGACTGTTTATACTGGGAAAAATGGGGCCCTGGCATTCTGCAAAGAAGAGCTGGTGATAAAATGAAGGGTTCTCAAAAAGAAGTGGTCTCAATAAAAAGAAAGTGGCCTGGATAAAGGAAGGTGAAGACCTTGGCTAGAGGAAAGATCCTGGAAGTGGGGGAAGATCCTGGAGACCAGAGGCCTGTGTGGAGGTGAGTGCTGGGGGATGCCCAGGGACCTTGGCCGCTAACGTCTGAGACTGGTACCTGCAAGCAGCAGCACAGCATGAACCGACACAACTTTCTGCTCAGCCTTTCTGGATGCACAGTGATGTCCCTGCTGGGAAGGGAAGTTGAGACCTAGTGGACATAACACTGGGGTGTTGGCAGGAGTGAGTTAGTGTGTGAAATAATTAAGAAGGGTAAAAGTTCTAATCTTGTCGGTTGTTAAGTAGACCCAAGTTCACAGATCCACCGTGGGTTGTCATTTACTCTGTCTTGTCCATGACACTGCCCTTTTTAAAGCAGCCCGCATTGCCTGGGCTACAGATGGCGTCAGCTTGTGTGACTTTTGTACATTTCTTTGCTGTTTTGATACAAAGGATTAAAAAGAACATTGTCATATAAATACTGTTTTCCTCCACAGATTTCTCAGCTGATACAAAAGCACTTCAAAGCACACCTGTTAGTGGGAGAGGACCACTGACACTTTTAACCTTGAAAGTAGGCACCTGAACCAGAGTACCCCAGTATAAAAGGTAAACACTGGTCTGGTTCAAAAAACTGCTGGTATTCTAAATGTTTGTGCATGTGAAGGGCTTTTTCCAGGTGTAATAAAAAGAGCTAATATGGAAACTCATCAATATTAAGAAGTCTGCAAACTGTTAAAATGTGTGCAATTAGAAACCATTTATCAGGAATACAATCGATTTACAATGCAATAAAATTGATTAGTGTGTAACTGAGTCATAGTAATACTTATTTTTCAAACAAATTGCCCGCATGTAACAGTGACATGCCTTTGAGTGACTAAGCCCAAGTCCTTTTCATGGTGTGAAGTGAAGCACTGGAGATTTGCAATGACATCTTACATCTTACTGTGCATTAAGCTCAGCTAGATAATAAGCACTAGTGTCGTATTAGCAATCTGCTTCTCCTTTCTCCACTGTCTCCACAATAAATTCTTGACAACTCTTTCTGATGGTCAGGTATGTGCTTCGTGAGCACGTTAAGCTGTCCATGTGGACATAGCCTTTTGTCACTGTTTTTAACAAAGTCTTGTAAGCAGAGCTGAGAAGTCAGAGATCTCTAATTCCTCAGTTACAAAGAGCCACTTTTTTGGCAGCACAATACCTTGCGGCAGCTCTGGACAAGCATTTTCTTCTGACAGCATTCCAGTGATGTAATCATAAAAGCTGCAAACAATTACCTTCTCAGAGAGTGTCTGAAACTTACTGGTGAGGGGAGCAAGGCAAAGTAGCAAGGACTCCGGCTGTAGTGTAACTCTTTGAAGGAAAAAGAGGGTGTCACTGGTTTGACAAGTCATTTCCATTTCACTTTTTACTGCTATTTCTTCCCAGTCCTAGATTAGGACAATAATAAATTATGGTCTTCTTATTTTCTGCAGAGTAAACTTGTGTGCTTTTTTTGTTTTGGACCATTTTTGCAGACTGTGTCCATTGCCTGTCTACAAAGAATATTGTGGCAGTGTCTTTCAGCTTGGTGAAATGAATATCATGCAAAGCCTCTGGTTTGGTCTCTGAAACCAGCCTCTCCAGCTGCATTTGTTCCCTGACAAGGCACAGCGCTTCCTTTTTCAGGTCCTCGTAAATTCCACAATACTTTACATCAGATCACATACATGATGAGTAACATGGATCCTGGAAGTCTTGGGGTAATTATCCCAAGTCTTTTCACTTTGCTGTATCCCACCACTTTCTTGGAGGCTCACAGAAATATTATTGCTGTTGCCATTTGCCTTAGAACTTCAGTAAAGTTCAAGTCATATAAGAACACAACAGTGAACTGCAAAAGGGTGACACCGTTACCTTGACAAAGGCAACAGCAATCGGATCTATTGCAAATGCTATTCCTGGAAGTAGGTAACAGATGTAGATTTAGTCTCTTGTGGGTATGAACTCTGAACTAGGCATACTGCCAAGTGAAAAAAACCTCCATTCACCGAGGAAGTGGCAAATAACTCTATGGTGGGCTGCTAGTGACTTTTACACAAGCACTGTACAAGCGGACTCTTGTTTCCTGCATAACAGCAGCTCTTTTAAGGTCACAGCTTGATAAGGCCTATTCACGTCTGCAGAACACCCACACTAAATACATCAGAAAGCCAAGAGCAGGAGAAGGTGCTAACACTACACTTTGGGTAAGCTCTACTTACATGAGCTGGCTCTGTAGTGACTTCTGCCTCTAGTTTGTACAGATCGCTGCACTGACAGAGAGAACCATTGCTGACACATGCACACATGCACTTTAGAGCTGTGGCTTTTCCATTTGCTTACCGCAGTTATCAGGGAGCTGTTCCCTGGCTAAGAAACACTATTATTTGCCGTGCTAACATTTCAAGCAGCTGTGGCATTTTGCGTCTGCCTCTCTAGTCATTGCTGATGAGAGAGCCGATACAAAAACAAAGGTATGACAATTGGAACTAAAGAGGGAAAAAACTTATTCCACGAGCTGTAAAGCTAATTAAGTCTGACATCTTAAAAATTTATTTTCTGTGTCCTGAGCACTAATCCATATATGTAATCCAACTCTCACCTTTGTTTCTTGCAACACTGCCATCACCGTGCCCTCAATCTTTGTCTCTCCTAAATCCTCCTCCCCCTCAAGCTCCTCTTACAGGCCCTTGATCTGTTCATACAACATCCAAAGATCTGCTTATGTCCCTTGTTTACAGCCTTCAGGCTTCCTGCTGAGCACGAGCGAGCACAGGGTATGAAGAGCTACAGGCACAGTCACTGGTTAACCAGCTGGTGTCAGAGAGAAATCTCAGCTGAGTTCCCCCTGCTGCTCCCTCTTTCTTGCCCCCATCCAGTCACCTGTCAGATCTTTACGCCTCTGAGATCTCTGCCTTCATGCCTGAGATCTCCTCTTCAAAACTCTTGAGGAGTTGACATGAGGAGTAGGACATGAAAGTGAAAAAAACAAACCAACCTGCTCTTTCTTTCTCTCTCTAAGAAAAATAACCCAGTAAGAAGAAGAGTGTGCACACTTAGCATCCTTATACACTGAACAGTGAGAACCTACAGAAGTGAGAACCTGGTGAAGGATTGGAGGTGCATGGGGCTCCAAATAACAGAAGAACCACCAAAAATCTAGGGAAAAAAACCTCAGGTTCAGCTCTGTATTTCTTCTTAGCCAAGGCCAAAGTGTCTCTTATGCCCAGAGGTTTGTCTGAGATGCAAAACGTGAGTGGGACAGCATTCCTGCTGCCACCCTGGATTCCAGGGGGTGATTGTGGCTCTGCTGCAGCAGCAGCACCACTCCGCAGCGGGAGAGGTGTGGGGTGACATCCAAAGCATTACTCATGTCCTTCTATCTGCAGATAAGTGATGATGGCAGTCCCTGGCAGCTCTCCCTGGGCACTGAGCCCAGAAGGCCCATCACGTCTGAGGGAGGAGGCACCGTGCAAGTTCTCAGACTCTTAATTCTGTCTCTTCCCTACCCAGCCTCTCCTGAGCTGTAGATGTTGTCTGAAAGGCCACAGACATCTCAACTGTATCAACATTAACTGTTCTGAGCAAATTCTGGCCCTCCAGTGTTCCTGTGGTCTACCTCTGTGTGATCAGTGGCAATACAGGTGACGGTTGGATCATTCATTGTAGGGAACTTGAGTTAGCTGCACAAAATAATCTTGTCAGTATACTTCATTCAATAATAAATGAAAAATGAGTCTTGATTCCCAACACTATCCTAATAACGGCCCTTATGCTGACAGCTCAGTAGAGCTCTGCACGAATACTTTTGTCCTGTAAATTTCAGGATAGGAGTAATGTAAGTGTGAAACTCAGCTGCCAACTGTGAAAACCAAGTACTGGTCCCAATCCCAGCCATCAGACGTACGTCAAGGAATGGAACAGCACACACAACCTCATTGCTGGGAGAGATCACCAGCCCTACTGCTAGCATCAGGGAGGAAGAAAACGCAATGAAGATGATTCATACTTATAATATTTCCCATGTAAGTATGTGGGAGTACTCTCAGCCTTTTACCATAACCTAAATTTAAAGAAAAGCAACAACTTGTTTCCAATTCAATAACAGAAGCATATGACATTTTATATTAGCCTGAGAAATGAGGGAGGACATAGTACGACATAGTTCTCTTCTTTGATGCTCCACATTCTGCAAATTCATGATATTTACATGCTATATTAAGCCATTTGAAGAGCTGCTGTCAGCCAGAAGCAGCAAATAAATGAGTGGAAGAATATATTCGGAGAGTCATAAGGGGAAAAGGCCATATCTTATCAGACTTCTGACTAATAAATATAGCACAGCTATGATGAGGTCTTTCTAAGCTGTCATAAAATCTGTTGACTTATAGAAAAATAGAAAAGATGAACAAAATTCTCAAGTAGAGATTGATAGGAATAACTGGATTTAATGACCTGACTTCCTTAAACAGCAACAAACAAGTAGATAAGCTCTTGCTTCGAGACACATTTGTATCCATAGATACTACACCAGGAAGCTGGGCCACAAAGATCTGCTTTTCTCCTCTTAGTGCTGACAAAATGATGGCTGAAGCAGATTTTGGGTGTCTGGTTCTTTATGGAGCACTGCCCGTGATCTTCTGGAAGATGCCAAGGGAGCTCAACCAATTTACATAAACCAGAAATCTGCCTGTGAGAAACTATAAACAGAAGCTGTGGTGCAGGAGACTCGTGATACGAAGTTAGTGATGACTGGCAGGATGGGACTTCCAATAGCACCTTGAATATGGAACCTGTATCCTGATTTTTCCAAAGATATGTTGGCATTTTTTAAAACAGTACTCCAGAATTTAACCCAGGAAAAGAAGCAGCTGTTCTCACAAGAAGGGGAAAAATCTGGGAATTATTCAATATTCCCCTCTCTCCACAGCTTAATGGCATAAAATTACAAATCATAAAGTGTCAGTCTGAGCCGTCATATTTCCTGGTCACTCAGATCGTTACAATATGGAGAAAACTCTTCACTTGCCTCCTGTATATCTCCAGTCATTCTAGCTATCACAGGGACCCCCTCATTCTGCACGGTTCCCTTGCTGTAACTCCACGTGAGTTACAGCCAAGAGTGCAACTACAGAAGCCTAAGTTTAGATCGTTTGTTTCTGAAGCTGTGCTGCTGCCAGCAGAACTCCACTGAAAGAACAGCTTAGAAGGATATGTTTCTCCTTATACTATGTATTTTTATCATTTTGTAGCTTATTGCCAAACGCGAGAGTTCAAGCTATTGTAGCTCTAGCAAGCTGATGGAGATGAGCCAATTTTTACCACTCAGAATCCTGGCTCTACTTCCACATTCCTGTCCACCCACTTGTTCTGTATTGTTCCACAAAACCACCTCATGCCTGGGCTATTTATTTTCAAATGTGTTACATTTCCCTCTAATTACAGTGAGAGAGTAGATGGACTTGCTAGTTCTATGTGAAATATGCTAATTGTAGCATCATCTAAATAATTTCTGAAAAAATGATCAGCTCTGAATAAAGAACACAGTGAATGAAGGAGTAAAACACGACCATATGCAGTAATTTCAAGGCATGAAGTAGTCCTGATAACTCAGGAATGTGAGTCAAGTGTTTCAGAAAGTCTGAAGATTTGGGAAAAATTGGTTTCTGGCACTGTACAGGAAAAAAAAAAACCCCAAAACTCCAGGCTGCTTGCTAATACAGTTGAATGCAATTTGTTTCTTTATATAGCTTGCAGCGTACAAAACTTTGCAAAGAGTGTCAAGAGTTGATGAAAGGGATGAGTCAGTGACTTAGAGAAGGAAAGAGGATTTTAGGCACGTGGGGTAGCAGGCGTGATGCAGCAGCCCTTTGCTGTAGGACACTGCAAAAGTGCAAAACAAAGGAGACATAGGGTTTGTCTGCAAGGGGACACTTGGTAAGTTAAGTCAATTCATCTAACCATGGGAAATCAACATGCATTAAAGCCCCAAATGGATGTCCTCATTAAGGATTAAAGTGGTCCTAATGTGACTAAAGTGGTCCTTAATGCTTAGGGGTTTAGTCCTTGGTGAAAGGGTGCTCTGAATTGATTCAAAGGCATTTTGTAGGTTGAAATCTTCAACATGCAGGTTTCTCCCTTGTTAAGTTATGCCAACTGACTTCATACTACTTCTTCACTCACCATAATGTTGCTGATTTTCCCCATGAAACGCAGCCTTAATTTGAAATAAGAGCATTCAGAGTGACAGGGTGGAGCGAGTCTTGGGCAAACTGCAGCCAAGCACTGCATTGGGAGCACTGGAGACTGCATAATATCATTCAGAGAACAGGTAAAACCAGAGCAACAGCACTAACCAAACTTGCCCTGAGATAAAAATTTCCAGGCAAAGCCCGGAGGTAGCCGCCCTAGACCAACACACAAGCTACTATTTCCAGGGTAAACCACCTTTGCTAACATACAAATCATAGGGGGTAAAAATTTCCACCCAGGGCAGATTTGCCTTAGTTCAAGAAACTCTGCCATGTTCTTTGGGGTGGAAAGTGGGGTGAAGGAGGTAGTTAGGATTTTCCGAAGGTATCTCATCTACGTGTCCATAGCTCAGGGTTAGTTATAAAGCAGTTGCGATTGTACTCTTGGGGAGAAAGCGGTACCTGCCACGGTCACTTCCCCATCTCCTGATGCAAAATACACTATGCTACTTACAGATGAGGAGAATTACACTCCTCCTGATTTCCCCCCGTAAATCCATCTCTGCAAGGCCTAAGAAGATAAACCCTGAGGAAGGCAGGACATACTGATCTCCAGGGCATATCCAGCTTTCAGCCTTCTGCACTCAGCTTCAAGACGGGATGTCAGCACCAAATGCGTCAGCTTGTGCAGAGCAGCACCCGTCTGCTAGAGCCTGGACAAGGCTCAGGTTAATTTTACACCGCCCCAGCAGCTGTTCCAGGCTAGCGGCTTCACTATGAAGAGCCAGCAAATTAAAATTGACATAATTAAAGGAGGAAAATGTCGATCCCATCTCAGCTCCTAAGGACACTGACAGCAGGGAGCGTATGGGGATTATTCCTGACACTTGCACACTTGCTTCACTCTTGTTTTAAAATCTTCCATTGAGGAAGATACAAAAACATTTATTTTCTAATGAGGAAAGCCGAAACCACGACACTGATAAAAACCACACAGATTGCATCAGTCTTTGAATCTTTTGACATGCTTACCTAATCTTGTAACATGCACTTAGCTGCAGTTTGGGATTGTCTATAGTCTACTTCTGCTATCAGTTACAGCAAATGTTTTCTCCATTCTGACTTCTGCATGAGCTGAAGTATGGGGAGACATTTCCATCTCGGCTTCACTCATGTTGAAGAATTAGGCCCCAGGCTCTGCAGATCAGCTGTGCTGGCCTCCTCTAACAGATATGTGCAGAGGAGTCCTAACAATGCTCTTATATTCCTATATAATGGCCTCTAAGTGAAAGACACTTGTGCGGCTAGCACTGGGCTAATTTTGGTGGCGAAACAGGCCAGGTGAATGAGCAGGGCTAGTGCAATCATCTCTCTGAATGACAGTAAATAGTTAAACGTAGTTTGGAGCGCTGAGTCCAACTACCACTGTCTGCTCAGTCCTAGGACAGGTGGTGAGACAATTCAGGCCAAACATTGAAGAACAGGTTCATTACAGGTAGGGGAATACAACACCTGCCGATATTCCCAATGCACAGTACGGCTTATCAGCCACAAAGGGCAGGTTGTGGGGGATGCTTTGGATCATGGCTCTCTTTCATGATGTGGGATGTCACTGGACAAACCTAATTACACAGGGATGGAAACTTCCTTTCATCATGCTATAGCCTGCTGGTGTGACAATCAGGCCCAGAGTGATGAGAAACGACAGGTAGGAAGCTACACGTGTACGTGTCTGCGTGTGTAAGACACACGGAGGGAAAGAAAACAAACTTGATTTTCTCTGTATCAAGATGAATTTGTCTGGTATGGCAGCAGTGAGACAGGAATCCTTATTGGTGCCCTTATCTGATCATCCCAGTGGCTGAAGCACATCTGAAAAGAGTCTCTAGAAAAGAAGAACAGACAGCATGGTTCGGGAGTTGAACATGGGGAGTTGTTGAGAAGTTAGCTGTGTTTCCGCAAAGACAAAACAAAGTGGACACAGCAGAGTGAAAGTGCAGGAGATACAGACGAGGCTTGTGCTGCTGCAGCATTCCTTGCACCCTTGCAGCTAGGTTAAATCCACAGCCTGTGAAATCTGGTGAGCTGGCATTAGCATTCAGCCTCTTTAAGGCACAGCTTTCTAATCCAGGTGTCGCAGAGATGTGCAGTCTTACCGGCTCAAGGAGAGGGAGAGGGAGAGGGAGAAGGGTGAAGAAGAGAAATGAAAATGGGATATGAGGAAGGAGAACACAGAAAGGACAGGCTGGAGAAAGAACAGTAAGTTTCGGGTATAAGCTAAAGCCGGTGGAGATGATGATGTTTCCTATAAGCCTTTCTTTTTCTTAGCAGAATTAGGATGACAAAAGCCCATCTCTCAGGAAAAAGGAAATGAGAGCTGTGTTACGTTACAGAGCATTTCAGCAAAAGGTAAAAGTAGGGTGGTGTTTGTAAAGCTGGACTCTGAGTGCCAACTTGGCACTTTCAGCATCAGTACCAAAGTGCAAACCCGAAGGGTGCTAGCTACAATGGCTAATCTCCTCTTTTATTTTTTTTTTAACAATGAAGTCTGATTTCAGATTTATTGGAGGAATCATTTTGATTTCTTGTTAATGCACTGTTCACCAAACATGATCTCAACATAGGTTTTAGAAAGCATATTCTTTACAGACTAAATACTTTTCTTTTTTGCCTTTACCTCTTTTCTGACTTAAAAAGAAAATCATAGAGCTAGCAGAGTTTTACTTTTGCTGCTTAAGACACCTTGGAGGGTAGTCCACAAACACACCACCAGCTCTGCCCTTTTCAAGGGCATTCTGCCCAGAGTGCAGTGCAAAACTGCCCTAAGGAGGTCTGAATCTGGGTCAGAATCTTGCAACAAACAGCTTCAAGAATAAATCACAACCATTTTCATCTCATTATATTTTTGATTGTCCTTTAAGAAGCAAAAATCAGGAACATTTGCACTAAGTTCTGCAGAGGACATCAGTGAAGGTTAAGCAGAGCTATGTACATTCTGGACAATGAGTTTATGAGACACAGGGATGAAGACATTACTCTCTTTTTGAGCTGCCCATTATACCTCTATATCTAAACATTAATTGCTGTTGTCTAGAGGAAAGTGATTTACCTTAAGATAAATGTTATGGTCTGTGATCAGCAAGCTATTACTCCGTGTTAAATTACATTTTCAAGTTTATTTCTGCACTGCAAAACTTGCAGCATCACAGTCATACAATGCCAAAAAGGATTTCTTGTCATTTGGCTACAGGAAAGTGAGTGTTCCCCAGTAAACAGCTTCATTACTGAGTCCACTGACAGTACATCCAACACACAGGCCTTGTGCTGTTTGAATCGTACCTCATACATAGTTAAATACACAGTATTGCTCATTTAGCCTTCTCTTATTTGCCTGTAGTTCTAGTAAGCTAAGCATTAATGCTGATTTATAGAACTGCACTCACTCAGTATGAAATTTGGCACAATACTCCTTCTCTCTCAGGACAGGCAGAGCCTGGCAAAACAACAGGTTTCCAGCAATCAAAGAGAAAGATTATATACTGTCCTACTGCATTAGGCCTAGCTAATCCCATGAGCTTTCTGAACAATATGTGGAGGTGCAGCGGATCTTCTGCTGATATTTTTCTAATGCAGCTTTTAGAAGAACTGAGTCTTGACTCAGGTTGATGAGAAGAGAACAGAGCAAAACCGTTAGCACTGCTCCTGGTGCTGGGCGAAGCGTTGGCTGTAATGACTGCAGAGCCTCCCCAGGCGTTTCCACCGGCACTTGACACGTGCTGCCCTGCTTTGGGCCCCTGCACAGCCAGTTCCCTTCGAAAAGAGGGGCAAGATCCTGCGCTGCTCAGGCTGGAGAAAGAAACAAATCAATACCCAGATTGATGTTCCCAGTCAGCCGCTGCCACTCCCCTGCCTCTCTTCTCATGGAGGAGTTTGGTCAGGAGCCAAAGATGCAAAGTTCTCTCGGCCTCGCTGTGTCACTCGTGACTGATCGCGTCCTTTGGAAGGCCACGGGACACCGCGCACGGATCGCTAGCAGGCAGGCTCGCCTGGTGAATCACCTGAGGAAGCGGTCAGTGCTCTTCCCCTCAGAAACATTGCCCACGTCTCCACGCCGGTATGTGGTACCTGGCTGTGACGCCTGACCTAGTGCTAAATGAGTAGAGGCATCCAAGCTAGTTTCTCAGCAGGAGAACTTGGCTCTCATGCAGTGCTCTGCTAATGCAGCTCTTATCTCTTTGATAGCAGCGCTAGCTCAGTAAGAATTAGTCTGGAAATCTTTACATCTTGCTGTATTGTGCAGCACCGGTATACTTAACCCTTACAGTGAAAAGTCAGAGCAAGCCTAGAGCAGAAGAGAATAGTAGAAGCTCCCATTTCTGCTGCCACCTTGGAGTATGGAAACATTGCTTCCTAAAGGAGTTTTTACTTGGTTGCCGAAACATCATTTTAACCAGGTCTTCTCCTATCAAGAAATAGAGAAAGCTGACGAGAAATGAAAATACTATCGTCAAAAACCCAGTAATGCACCTGCACTACGAGGCACGAGAACTTCTTTAAGACATCATTTCCAGTTGAAATTAAACCTGTGCTTCACATATTCCTAGACATTTACTTATTATCAGAGGATAGAAACTTTCTATATAGTTACATATAAGCAACATTTTGGTTATTACTGAACTGTAGGTCAATATTATTAAAAGGAATAGAAATAGAGCTTGGGTGGTAATTTTCCCCACTCCATATTTCCAAAGCAACTTTAATCAGAAGATGACACTATAGGACTCTCAATTTCAGCAATGAAAGATGCTTCCAGGAATTGCTATCATTTTATGAGTTTGCAAATAAGGCTTAGCTCAATGAGTTATTTAGTGCAACTGGAGATACTCTTTGCTCTGAAATTCCTCCAAAGAAAATGGGATCATGGATGTTCTCTTTCTTCTACACGAGAACAAATTAAAGAAATTAAAGGATTCACATCTTTATGAACAAATAAGATACAATGCCTAAAACCATATCAAAGAGAGCATAATTTGCTTGGGCATTTTGGTAAGTGTGGTTTCAACTGAATAATTTATAATTATTTCAGTGTTTGTATATGTCCTCCTGTTATATATGTTCTAATTACTAATGAAGTAACTACATAATTCATAATATTAAGCTTCTCCATAGTTTTCAGTTGTTACCTCTCGGTTATTGCACAGAATGGGGCCATAGACACATGAAAATGCTCAGCTGAAGAGCTGATCAGAGTGAAAATTAGACCCCATTCCTGCAGCTGCTGCCTGTGGAGGCACTGAGCTTCACTATTGTAATATTGCTTTTTGCTGTAAGATCACTTTTTTGAATTTTTATGGACTTTCATCTGTATGAGTGCAAGATCAGTCAGCTTTTCAGAATGAAAAGAAAGAGGCTGGACTAGACTGTATTAAAAGGAGCAGAATCTAGGGAAGGAAACAAGCTGTTAGTCGCTCACTCACAGGGCAGAATGCTGGATGGGCCAAACGCTCAATAAAACAGAGCAAATAACATCCTAGTCCTGCTCTGATTCTTACTTTCTGCTTCTCCAGCATCATCCTTTTATATCTGGGTGAATTTTCTGTAGTCTTTTTCGTTTCTCACGCTTTTCATGGAAATTCTTCAGTCCCTTTAAATTGCAATTGCTTTGCTCCTTCCTAAAGCCTTCTACTTTGCTTACGCCTTTGTCTCCCTTCAGTGCTGTCTGCCTTCAGTGCTGTGTCCCCAGTAAACATTACCAGGTCTGCCTCCCAATTTCCATCTAATCACTTCACCAGTTTTCCTTCCCCTTGACTATCTCCAGTCCTTTTATTCTCTCCTTCCTAAGGAATGGGAGTCTTGAGGACCTTCGTTCCCCCATGAAGTCTCTTCACCTTCCCCTCAGCCCCCTCCATCCTTCCATGTTTCCTTACTCCGTTCCACACTTGAATTTTTGTCCTCTTATGTCAGTGTGTGTGCATTTCTCCATCTAGGTGCTGGACATGGAGCACACCAGCTGCTCCCACGATTTGTACTTTCTTTCCTCCCCACAGCTTTGCCAAATATGAATTATGTAGCTGATTTTTCGGTGACTCGAGGAAACTTTGCTCTTTTTTTTGGTGCCATTGCAGCTCAATCGGGGTGCCAAAACCCATGTTCAGTAACTGGCAGCAAGGACAGATACATGCATCCAGTGCTGGTAGGCGGCAAGAGGGAACAGCTCCTTGCGTTGCACAAGCAGTTCTTTAGTGCCACAGAGTGGTCTCTAATGAGTGAGGAAGAGAATACCATTTCCACAGTACAAGCTTTTGTGTGTATATGTGGTGTTGTTTAATGGCCATTATTGTTGAAAACATTGGTAGAAAATTAGATGTGAGCAACAAGGTGACTATTTGAGGCACAAACCTCATGCATTTCCAGTTCCCACTGTAAACTGATGTAGTGCCCTTCTCCTTCCCTCAAGGACTCGCTGATTTCTTGTCCCCACTCTTTTCACTGTAATGAGCTGAAGAGCAGGCTTGCTTTTAGCTTGACTTTATTTACTTTCCTGCTTCCTTCTCACATTTCTTTAAACTTCATTTTTCATCCCTTTTAGTATGACAGCGACAGTGCCCAGCTCCATCACAGAAGAGGCTATTGGCGCTGTTAGGATGGGGTGACAGCAAATGAGGCTTTGTGTGACTTCTCTAACTGCCTGGGAGAGAAGTTTGCTTTACGCCAGCTGCTCCCAGGCCTGGGCACAGCGAAGGCAGGTCCTGGTGGATCTGCAGCACCTCAGGCATTGCAGCTGCTGAGAGGCTCTCTTGGTTTCCAGACCCCCACGGGTACTCTAAGCTATGGTGAGGTGTGCTTGGTCTCTGCAGCCACCCAGAACCAGTTAGGACATGGGAACAGCCTGCCTGCCTTTCCTCTCCTTTCTCAGCCGCTGGAGGTGGAGGGAAGGCTTGTGTTACACGGTTATATTCCCTTTCTGTCTGCCAGGTGTCTTACTGGTATGTCTTCCTGTCTGAAGAGGCATACCTGAAAACATATAATTGTGGTAAGACTGGGCAGGGACATCAAACCAGCTGCCTCTCATGCTTTTCTGCAGGATTTGAGTTCAGATTCCCGGTCCACTTCAGATTCATGGACCCTCTGTCTTTGCCCCCTCTGCTTTGAAGATCAAGCACTCTACCCACATCTATATACTCTCCAGTTTGCCCATCTGAGGCTGAAATTCTTTCCTCTCTCCCCCCTGCTTTTACACCAGCGTACATTTACATTGTGCCTTACCTTTATGCCTGATTTATATCACTGGAAGAGAGAAGAGAATCAAGCCTTACAATTGTAAACAAGAAACCTCCAGAGACACAGTAGCATTCCTACCCACTTTAATTTTTTTTCCTCTAAGTAAAAGATGATTGGAAAAGCCTAATTGAAATTGATCCTGATTTTCTGAAACATTGAATGATGCTGTCCTAAATCAAAATTATAACAGCTATTAACGTAACAAGCATGAGACTGAAGACAAAAAAAAAATGTCAAACCAGCTAAGAAATATTATCAATATTGTTTTGCTGGCTCAGGTAACAATAGCAGTCTTTGAGCTGCAGAGTGGTATATTCTTATTCAGGTAGGTGGCTTGCAGAAATCCAAGAAATCTATCCTGCTGTTCCCAGAACAGATAATGTCACAAAAGCAAAATCTCCGCATGGCAGTAGCAGTGACAGCAGCCTAGGAGAGGACTCACTGCTGGCTAGATAGAAATAAGAGATCATCAACAAATCCAGCCAGGGCTGCAGAAAGACTTGATGAGAATTATATAGGTTTCATGTATAGAGGTAAGGATGGAGGAGAAGCAGAAGGAAGCAGTCCAACCTCCCAGTCCCAAAACTGAGTCAACCCTAAGTAAAACTATAAAAGCCATGAAGGAGCAAAATTTAGAATACGTTTCTTTTTCTGCTATATCAAAAAAATAAAAGTACAAAAGACAGTATTTTTAGAAAGATACTGGGCAACATAATTAGCTAGGAGACATGCCTGTGGTTTTAATTATATGAACATTAGTATACACTAAACATTCTGCAAAATGTCTTTTTAAAATGAAAAAAATGAGTGCAATAACAATTCTTCATATTATTTTAAAGAACACTGCTGTAATCTTAAATGCTTTTAGACCTGCTGCCCTAAACTAGCTGTCGATGCATGTTAGTCGAAATATTCAAAAAGTTGTTGTCATTCACTGAAATATATGCCAAAGTAGAGCTTGCTTTCCCGTAAATGATAACTTTTAATGCTGTTAATGAAGTCATGTTCTGCTAATGCATTCAATATTTTTCTTGGAGCAAGAACCACAGCTTTCTAGATTTCAGTCTATAGTTGTGGTGCCATCCTTTTTGATTTTCATAGCTGCTTCTAAGTTGTAGAGTAGCCATTAAACTTAACAGCAATGACAGCTTTGGAAAGATAGTAATACTGTATGCTGGAGATGATTACCAAAGCCTTTATTGCTTGAGTGCTTAGAAATAGAGAAGCACTGTAATATCTAAATCCCACAAAAGCTGATTATTTTCCTCCTGAGCTTCAGACACAGATCGAGAAAATGCATATGAATAGTAGGAAAGGAGCTGCAAAAACAGGATTGCTGAAAACATTGTCCTAGGCTAGATATCTTTATCCAACATCCTGTTTATCAGTTCTGAACTGCTAGGGACCATTACTTAAAAAAAATAAAATCACTCAGTGCACTGAGCCTGTAATTATTATTGTAGTAACTTATGTGGTGCAGACTTTTAATCTTTAGTTATCTGTACATACACTGTGAAGCAGTGAGAGAATATGGAACACATATATATTTGAGATAGTCATCAATGAGCAAACAGCAGAGCAATACCAAGACAAGACTTCGTTCGGAGAGAATAGAGAAACCACAACTTTTTCAGAAGGGGCTATGCGGGGAGGTTCATCATCCATTCACTGTAGACAAGCTCTTTCCAAATAGACTATTTAATGCTGGATAAATGAAAGATGAAGAGTTGATCCACCTAGGACATAAATCTAGGATTCCAGGTATAAGGTGTCTTTTTAACCAAAGTTGTTGCTTCAGTCATTAAATTAGCTTTTCTTGCTATAAGGGATTCAAGGCAAAAGCAGCAAAGCATTCACTTCTTTTTAAGTAATGGACTGCCTCTCCTATGTCTTCCATAAAATGGAATTCAAAGAAAGAATACAAATATTGGCCTCTGAGCTTTTCTGAGGCAAGCTTTGAAGCTAAAGAGAAATAATTCAGGAAAGGACATATTGTCAAGAAATAATCAAAGCTGAAAAACAAAAGCCCAAACCTTCAAGCCTGATATATGTATTTCAAGATCCATGCAACAGCAAAGACGCAAGGGTTATTGCTGTGTTAGAAACCACAGAAGCACCTGAAAATGGTCATGTAGGAATTAGGGCTTCTCCCTCCCAAAAGGTGGCGGGATCAAGAGCCCAACTGAAGTGCATCTACACCAATGCACGTAGCATGGGCAACAAACAGGAGCAGCTGGAAGCCATTGTGCAGCAGGAAAACTATGATATAGTTGCCATCACAGAAACATGGTGGGATGACTCGCACAACTGGAGTGCTCCAATGGATGGCTACAAACTCTTCAGAGGGATAGGCAAGGAAGGAGAGGTGGTGGTGTAGCTCTGTATGTTAGGGAGTGTTTTGACTGTCTAGAGCTTGATGATGGCGACAATCGATAGAGTTGAGTGTTTATGGGTAAGAATCAGGGGGAAGGCCAACAAGGCAGATATCATAGTGGGAGTCTGTTATAGACCACCCAACCAGGATGAGGAGGCAGACGAAATATTCTATAAGCAGCTGGGAGAAGTCTCACAATCACTAGCCCTTGTTCTCGTGGGGGACTTCAACTTACCAGAAGTCCGTGGAAAATACAATACAGCAGAGAGGAAACAGTCTAGGAAGTTCCTGGAGTGTGTGGAAGATAACTTCCTGACACAGCTGGTGAATGAGCCAACTAGGGAAGGCGCCCCGCTGGACCTGTCGTTTGTGAATAGAGGAGGATTTGTGGGTGATGTGATGGTTGGAGGCCATATTGGGCATAGCGATCACAAAATGATAAAAGTTTTTGATTCTCAGAGAAGTAGGGAGGGGGGGTCAGCAGAACTGCTACCCTGGATTTCCAGAGAACAGATTTTGTCCTGTTTAGGAGCCTGGTTGACAGAGTCCCTTGGGAGGCAGTCCTAAAGGGCAAAGGAGTCCAGGAAGGCTGGCCATTCTTCGAAAGGGAAATCTTCAAGGCACAGGAGCAGGCCGTCCCCATGTGCTGAAAGACGAGCTGGCAGGGAAGAAGACCGGCCTGGCTGAACAGAGACCTTTGGCTGGAACTCAGAAAAAAAAAGAGAGTTTATGACCTTTGGAAGAAGGGGCAGGCAACTCAGGAGGACTACAAGGATGTCGTGAGGTTATGCAGGGAGAAAATTAGAAGGGCCAAAGCCCAACTAGAACTTAATCTGGCTATTGCCATAAAAGACAATAAAAAATGTTTCTATAAATACATTAGTAACAAAAGAAGGGCAAAGGAGAATCTCCATCCTTTATTGGATGCAGGGGGAAACATAGTGACAAAGGATGAGGAAAAGGCTGAGGTACTTAATGCCTTCTTTGCCTCAGTCTTTAATAGTAAGACCAGTTGTCCTCTGGGCACCCAGCCCCCTGAGCAGGAAGACAGGGACAGGAAGCAGATGGAAGCCCCCATAATCCAAGGGGAAATGGTCAGTGACCTGCTAAACCACTTAGGGACACACAGGTCTATGGGGCCAGATGGGATCCACCCAAGGGTACTGAGGGAGCTGGCAGAAGTGCTCCCCAAGCCACTTTCAATCATTCATCAGCAGTCCTGGCTAACTGGGGAGGTCCCAGTTGACGGGAGGTTAGCAAATGTGACGCCCATCTACAGAAGGGCCAGAAGGAGGATCTGGGGAACTACAGGCCTGTCAGTCTGACCTCAGTGCTGGGGAAGGTTATGGAGCAGGTCATCTCGCGTGCCATCACGCGGCACGTACAGGACAACCAGGTGATCAGGCCCAGTCAGCATGGGTTTATGAAAGGCAGGTCCTGTTTGACCAACCTGATCTCCTTCTATGACAGGCTGACCCACTTAGTGGATGAGGGGAAGGCTGTGGATGTTGTCTACCTAGACTTTAGTAAAGCCTTTGACACTGTTTCCCACAGCATTCTCCTGGAGGAATTGGCTACTCATGGCTTGGACGGGCGTACTCTTCGCTGGGTAAGAAACTGGCTGGATGGCCGAGCCCAAAGAGTTGTGGTGAATGGAGTTAACTCCAGTTGGCGGCTGGTCACAAGTGGTGTTCCCCGGGGCTCAATACTGGGGCCTGTTCTCTTTAATATCTTTATCAACAATCTGGATGAGGGGATCGAGTGCACCCTCAGTAAGTTTGCAGACAACAGCAATTTGGGCGGGAGTGTTGATCTGCTTGAGGGTAGGAAGGCGCTACAGGGGGATCTGGACAGGCTGGATCAATGGGCCAAGGCCAGTTGTATGGGGTTCAACAAGGCCAAGTGCCGGGTCCTGCACTTGGGTCACAACAACCCCAGGCAACGCTACAGGCTTGGGGAGGAGTGGCTGGAAAGCTGCCTGGCGGAAAAGGCCCTGGGGGTGTTGGTCAACAGCCGGCTGAATATGAGCCGGCAGTGTGCCCAGGTGGCCAAGAAGGCCAACAGCATCCTGGCCTGTATCAGAAATACTGTGGCCAGCAGGACTAGGGAAGTGATCGTCCCCCTGTACTCGGCCCTGGTGAGGCCGCACCTCGAGTACTGTGTTCAGTTTTGGGCCCCTCACTACAAGAAAGTCATTGAAGTGCTGGAGCGTGTCCAAAGAAGGGCAACGAAGCTGGTGAAGGGTCTAGAGCACAAGTCCTATGAGGAGCGGCTGAGGGAACTGGGGATGTTTAGTCTGGAGAAAAGGAGGCTGAGGGGAGACCTTATCGCTCTCTACAACTATCTGAAAGGAGGTTGTAGCGAGGTGGGTGTCGGTCTCTTTGCCCAAGTAGTGAGCGATAGGACAAGACGAAATGGCCTCAAGTTGCACCAGGGGAGGTTTAGATTGGATATTAGGACAAATTTCTTCACTGAAAGGGTTGTCAAGCACTGGAACAGGCTGCCCAGGAAGGTGGTTGAGTCACCATCCCTGGAGGTATTTAAAAGATGTGTAGACATGGCACTCAGGGACATGGTTTAGTAGTGGACTTGGCAGTGTTAGGTTAACAGTTGGACTCGATGATCTTAAAGGTCCTTTCCAACCTAAATGATTCTATGATTCTGTATTTCTATATATACACCAGCCTTGCAAGCCCCTATTGAGATGCTTTAATACAGTGGTCTACACCCAACTTTCCCAGCCAATACAATGACCAGAAAAGGTTTCTCATTTTGGTCATGGTGACAGGGAACTAAAACCAAGGCCAATATGGAGAGTAAATCCTCTCCAAGGAAATTTGGATGTAGGAAACAAACTTTAGGCAGACAAGTGTGAGACATATGGCGACGTTAATTTCTAGTTGACACCTGTAATTTTTTAAGACCTTGAATTTCCTGAGACTGACAAGAAATAAACAGGTAAGTTCACACCTCTGGCATCCTTTGTACACATTACTTGGACTTACTGGCACTTGCATTTTCTGTGATTAAGCACTTATTGGCAGGCTCACAGTCTCATATACCCATTAAAGCATAAGAAAAAAACCCTAGCATTTTTGAACTAACCAAAGTCTATTCAATACTTACAAATTGCTTGTAGCACTGTGTAATTGCTACAAAGCTTGGCAAGACAGAAAAATTCCACCTACTTGCAAATTTTAAACAAATGCATATTTGCCCACAGTTAGAAAGTTCAAAGCATTTAATTTTACAACTGTAAGTGAATACCACTCCTGAGAGCAGTGAAAACTCTGCTGCTGATCATCAGGTAAACCCCCTGTACCCCTTAAAACTTGAAAAGAAACAGTTTCAGAGACAAGCACAACAGTGTACAAACTCAGACTGGCTCCACCTATTGAAATACACATTTACTGGAAAAGATGGGCTTAGGCAACAAAATAACAGGCCTTCCTTCAAAAAGTGGCGTTACAAAAGGGAGCAGGTCTCCTCCTCTGTGGCTGGAAAGAAAGGGGACCCATGAACAAGTGATGGGAAAAATAGAAGGTCCTGCATGTATGGAGTACAGCTATGGAACGGAGCTCTCTACAGTGGTCAGGGTTCACTAGCCCCTCTCTTTCCTCTTCCACCCTCCATGTGTGTGAGAGAGAGACAGGGGCCTCAGTTAAACAAAAATAAAAGAAAAATGAACAAGCTATTGTGCTCATGCATGAATTCCCTTAAAAATAGCTTAAAACAAGCACCTGCTAGCAATCACTACAGCCATGTATTTGATTCTCTGGAGACACGTAGCTGTAATAGCTGAAGACAGCAAAGAAAGCAGGATGGGTCACCAGAGGGTCAAACGTTTCAGAATTTCATTAATATTTTCTTGTTCTAATATGAAACTCCCAAGTTAAAGATTCTCATCGTGCTAGCACAAAGCTTTTGTTTAGACTTACGCACCCATGCTACTGAAAGTTAAGGAAATTGCCTTTGAGACCTCTTTATGTTGAGTGCTGTCATGAAATGTACACTTGATATTTACTACTATTTTCAGTGAAGTTACAAGCTCTCAAATTACATTAGGTCCATAAATGAAGAGAAAGTGAGTATATGATGTCCAGCAATGAAGTGAACTTCTACAGATGAAGTAATAAGAAATTCTTGTCCAATAATTACCTAATATTTGAAGTCCCTCAGACTCACCTTCAAGCAGTCACAGGAACAGGAAAAAAAGCAAAGCCCTTGTGATTATATTATTACATTCTTCTCCCATGAAGAAGGGACTGGCTGGGCCATTCAGAGACTCTCTAAATTAAAACCTATTAGTTCTTGCAAAACAAACCAACAAAGGAACAACCAAACAACAACCAACCAAACAAAAAAAAACAACTCAGAAAAACTCACCCCCTTGAACTTAGAAGACCTTACAGAAAATGAAGAGACCAACTCTTTCGGTAAAACAAACAAGGGTGATTGGATTGCCTGAGAAAGACATGGAGAAATCAAAAGACTAGCTAAGAAATCACTGTTCCGCAGAGCATCCTGTGCTGCTCTTTAAAGTTAGAACCAAAATCTGTAACCTTAAGGTTAGAGAGAAAAGATGTTTGGAAGTTGTAACACAGTAGAAGGAAAATCACACCCACCTGGAAGATCAGTGGAGACTGTCCCCCTTTTTGAAGAAGTCAAACGGGCCCAAGACCTGGTGGACGTTACTGCTGCAGCCATGCAGGAAAAGGAGCTGCAGTGAGGGGAGGTGAGGGGTAGCAGAAATGGGCAGTGGGAAGATCAAGATTAAAGATAACTCTGGGTGGCAAAACATCTCTCAGCACACCAGCCCAAACGGGAAACTCTCCCAGACTGACCCCCTACATCACAGTGCACAAACCGGTAACAGTTTCTGTCTCTTCCTCCATCCTCTTTTTTAACCGCAGTAGGAGTGGGTGTAGACTTGATGTGATTAGATTGCAAAAAGGGGGCCGGAAGAGGCTTCCCAGAGTCATAGCAAAACCACCCCAGCTGCCAGGCACCAAACTGTCATGGGTGCATAATTCCTGACGGTGCTGTCTCTGGGCTGTGATGTGAAATCGTTGGAGGGGACCATCCCAGCTCACTGCAGGCAGTGGGAGCAGTCTTCACTGGGACTTTTCCCTCTCCTGCTTTCCTGGTGATAGCATCAGTGCTATACACAGCGGTGATTTGATTGATATGAGAAAAATAAAACCAATTGCTTTATCAAAGGAATAGTCTTCTTAAAATCTTGAAATAATGAAAAAAAAGTCATTGGAAACCATTTTCTGAGTGAAAAACATGAATTTGGCTAACCTGATCAGTCAGGGCATCAGACTGCACTATCTAGAAACTGAAAACTGGTGTTAAAGAGCCAGAGATGGCACTGTAGTAGATGTGGATTCACTGGGCTTTGGGTCTTTTTATCTTCACTTGTTAATGACTTTCTTGATGACTTGACTTTCAACTGAATTCTAGATTGGCACAGAGCAGCTCAGAGAACTAGCATCCTTAAATTAAAAAACATAATCTGCAATGTAAATGTAATTTAGGCCATGCTCCCCATGGAGCATTATATATTCTGGCTAAGGAACAAAGGCTGTTTTTCATGCTGACTCTACTGTATGACTGCTCTCTCCTGTGCTAGAGCCCTTCTTGTTGCCCTTTTATCTATATTATGTTCACCGTAGCTACTGAAGATCACTGACCTGTACTTTTCAGGTAAGATCTGAAGCTGGAGCAAAATTTAAAGCTAGGCCATCAACTGCAGTGTAACTCAAGCATGTTGCATAAGTGGGGACATTAGGGTCTAGTGTTACAGAAGGATCAGAGCTTACAGCCCTGCAAAACATCATTTGATACGTGCACTGAGTAAACATCACACCATTTCTCCGCTAGCTGATTTGCTAATGTGGAATATATATCACTAAAATCAGTGGAAGCGAAGTACAGACTGCTGGAGCCAGGTAGCCTCAATTGGACGACTTCACAGAGCTGAAGCAAAATTAAAGGCATCCAACCAAAGGGATATTCACTGAACACACACAGAGTTGCCAAACCTTCAGCTGAAGGTAGGCAAGTTTGGTTTTTATTGCTTCTGGGTTTCCACTGCTTTTCCTTTCATACTGCAATACCTGGCATCTACTCAATAGGTTAAAGCACAGATAGTGTCTTTGTAACTGCTGAACATGTAATGAGAACATGTGATATTTCACCCTGTACTAACCTTGTTTCATTTCCACTTTGTTTCCCCTTTCTTTGCTTCATTTGTGTTATCTTGATTTCTATCCTGTGACCCTGTTGATTTGTAGAAGACTCCTCTATGTTCTTGATAGATTTTTCTGATGTGAAAGTATCTTTAAACTGCAAAGCTCTCCCTTTGGATTGCTTCTTTCTGTGGGGAGTTTTTTCTGATGTGTCATTGCATGCTGGTGTAGAGAGAGATGTCATCTTTCTGAGAATTCAGAGCGACAGCAAACACACATAAGAGCTAAATTTTTCATGTCTGATCACACTGCTCCTGATTGAGTTAGGCACTGAAAACAAGCTTAACTTGCAACATACACATGGACCATGGATTGATACGAAGAAAGGCAACATGGTCTTTTGAAGAGTTGCAAAGGCTTCACGTCTGGGTATGTGCCAAAAAATCCATACTGATAGTTAAATTAACATTGATATCCACCTGAGAAATATCCCAGCTAAGTAAAATTCTGACTCAATGTTACAAGTGTTAGTTTTCCTGGGACCTTAAATTGTAACAATGCTCTAGTATTTAGTTATACTTGTATTATAAAACTTAACATGCTTTTCAGAGTAATTTGAGTCTATCATCAAACACCATCCATAAAACAGTATTAAAAACAGAATTAAAGTGCATTTTTACTAACAGAGATCATCATGTTCCTACCTAACTGCTAGTGGAGAAACTATATTACAATCTGTATATCCATTTCAAGCATAATACTTCAACTGATGATATCAATGTGAGCTTCACAGTAGGAACAAAGCCAGAGTATGCATTAAGAGATTGCCACTTTTGATTAAGATTCTTTGAGTAGTCAGAAAGAAACATTTTGCTTTCTAACTGAATCTTTTACCATTTGAATAGGTTGAAATTTAATACAGGCTATTTCAAACTTGAGCTAGCCTGATGAAATATGAAACATGAATCAGTTTAAGAATTCAGAAGACCCTAAACTTATTGCAGACATATCAATGCATTCAGCTGTACTAATCACCTCCAGCGCTTTTTGCTGAGTGCTTCCAGTAAAAGTGCTTTTTGTACAAATGAACTTCCTCTTTCAAACTGTCCGAGATTTGTTCAAAAATCACCTTCAAGTGCATGTTATGATTTCTTCTGCAGCTTTTTAGTACATTGGCTCCCCCTCCTGTTCATTTGGTGTAAGCACTAAACTGATCAAATGGTGCCAGTTACAGAAGTTTCTCAGCACTTACCATGATTGCTTTTTGGAAGCACATTTTTGAGGCTCACAAGAAAAGACTATTTCTCAGGTATCCCTGTGAAGGACACAATCCTTGTTCAATACATAAGAATATGTGGGTCCAAACCAGTGGTGTAAACAAAATAATACAATGCCATTGTGTGAGGGATACTTAAAAAAAAAAAATTCTTTCCACTGAATTTAAAAAAAAAAAAAAGATTTTAAACAATAAAAAAGGCAACGAAAAAAAAGGACTTTCAAGTAGTCATTATCTGGAAACTTTAAAAAACAATCCACTACAGAGTTAAGCACTGTGTAAATTAAAGAGTACATTTGAATAGTAAGGTGCAAGAAGCTGCCTGGCGTTCAACCAACACAAAAGAAGTACAAATTGTAACAGTAACAGGTAAAATGAAGAAGAGAAGGACCAGATGGGTAAGCTAACCAATGACAATTTGTACATGAGAATCAGAATTAAAATAGTCACTGTGGCAAAAATCTGTGGCATTGAAAATGTGGTACATTTCCTTTAAAAATAGCACTGGGAAGAACTCCAGATCTAGTACGAATAGCAGGTAAACTGACAGAATATTTGGAAATAAAATTACAAGGTCCCATAAGAAACATGGTAAGACATATAGAAACTGATTTCCATTCCTCTCTGTTCTCCGAACAATGAATCAGCAGTAGAAGGAGAAATGCTCAAAATGCTTTCAGGGAAAGGCTGGTTACAGTCAGCAAAGGCACATTCCTGCAATGAAACCTGGTTGAGAGCACCAGGTTCTTGAGGCTACATGAGGGTGACACCAATGATATTTTTAAAAGTCAGCGTATATGTATGTGGTGCATTTTTCCTACTTGTCTGGAAGTACTACACATCAGGGAATGCCCACATCATGCTGCGGCTCACAGTAAAAAAAAAAAAAACGAGACACAGTGCAGGTAAAAGCCACATAAAACTCTTACCTGCTTTAGTTAGCTTTATTAAAAATTTGGAATTAAAAAAGATCAATAAAAGGCAATGTTGCACAGATTAAGAACCATCAGACATCTTAAAAGGAAATTGTCACCAGACAGTCATGACTGAATGGGGACATTAGCCGTGAATTTCTGCAGATTATTGTAAGGCTGAGAACACTAACTGATGTTTCTGTCAACAGCTTTTGAGTGCTTATGACCAGAAGACTGGCAGGGCAGTAGAACAGGGACAGCACAGTTGCACATACAAAAATACTGCTTAATGCATAGAGAATGAGGAAGGGGAAGATGCATCTGGAGCGTGGGTGATTCTGCGAGGAACAAGGCAGGGGCTTACACTGCCTGAGCAAACAAACACTGGCCCACAGGAGGAAGCTGCAGTTAACAGCATTAATGAGATGTAAAACCAGCAGAGTAATGACTTCTGAACTCCGCTGCCAGGTTTATTTTTATCCAAGACCGTTTAAAATTAAATGCATAAACAACCCGGAAAGAACACACCTTCTCACTTGCTCCAAGGTATGTGTTTTGAACACTATGCTATAGTTAGCTCCTCCTTTGCTCATTTTCTTTCTGGCTCTCCTTTTGCATAACGACAGCTCCAACAGAGGTAGAGAGTATCTTCTTCACAGCACACGTGTTCAGTTCGGTGGTTAATGCAGCCTTCTGGAAATTTGGGGATGTGAATCTGTATCCTGTCACAGAAGCACGTGTCATCCACGTCTCTCACCTCCTGTGAGACCTCTAACCAGAAACTAATCATTCAAAATGCAACCATCGTATTTTCTGTATTTCAGATCAAAAAGAACAATCCTGGAAAAAACCATGCAAGTCCTTACATGCAAGCTCTGAATCACGAGCAGATAGCGGTAACTACCTGGAGTCCTGACTCAGCCACTGCCGCACTGGAAAGGGACAGGATTTCACACCCTTCCCCAGGGTTAACACTTCCCGCTGCTGGCTCTGGGCTGCTCACCTCCCAGAATAACCTGGTTTTCAGGACGTCAGTTTGAAACGGTCCAACTCATCCTATATGCAGTAACACTGAGACTTCTGTTGGCTTTGGCCCTGGAAGAGTTTTTAGGATGTGTTTTAGATCAAGGCAAATGACGAGGCTTACCACAGAGGTAAATGTGTGCACTTCAATGGCCTTTGACATACACAAGAGACTAGAATATCTAATAGTTCTTAACTACTAGATGTATAATTTCTGTTCTCCCCCATAAGAGAAGCATAATGTATCACATTTGTTTTGGATCACTGATACTGTATTTTATACCAAAAAAGGTATTATATAATCCCATACAAGACTATATATATAGATCTCTCTCTCTCTCTAGATATATAAAGATATATTAAAAGGAACAGATCTTTAACTGAAGTGATTATCTACAATTACATGGATGGCTACAAATGGAACTTTCCCAAATTTAGCTGTTTGCAGAGTGATTACACTTGAATTGTTAGACTCTAAGTAAAAAAGAGCTTCTGTATCACTAAATTTCAATAGGATGCATAAATAATAACTTCTATGATTTTAAAAGTATCCTACCTATTTCATTTTGGTTTTGAAAATGTCATACTGTGAAAAGGTGTACTTTTGAATTTTACCTTTTTTCCAGTCATTATTGACATTGACAATACTTATGCATTTGCATAACTACGTGTGAAAATATTACAAGATCAGTTTTAAAGGCATGCCCCATCAAATCTGTAAACTCGTAGCCAAGAACCATTTTTATGGGATGGTGCAACATTTGGCAATGATGCCTCCATTCCCTAATTTGGAACTGTAAAGGAACTACTGAAATACCAAGTGCCTACACTGGTATCACTATCAGAAAGAAAAACACTAAACTTGCTACTTCATAAAAAAAAGGCAAACGCCACTCCTCCTACTCTACAAAACTAGAAATCAAAGAACTAAAGCTTGATTCCACAACCGATCTGGACATCTCCCTCCCACCCTCTAAAAAACCCACCCAGGCACTTGCATTAACACTTAACAAGTGATAATCTAACCTTCTTCCGTTTCAACATTCTTACGTTGCTGATCCGCCAGTAGAAATACTACAGCATTGTGTTTGTCCAGTGGTAAATGGCTGCTAGTTATCTACTGCAACAAATCTTACAAGCTGTTGCTGTCTAGGGCCGTACACATAGAAAGACGAAATTTTAAAGGTCAGAAGGGTCTTTTCTCTAAAATGTAAACAAGGATGCATCTCCAGTCTAGAGTTAATAACTTCAATTTCCTCCATCTTCAGTGGTATGTATAAGCTGCACTTGTCTTCGTACCAAGGTCTGTGAGGTACAGACAGAACAAGCCAAGCCAAGTTGCGTCCCCTACTTACTCTGGGCAAAGGATCACTCTGCTTTCTCCTGAAGGAGTTTTTCTGATGATGGATAACTTACTTTTTGTAAGTTGTTGCCTGTGCAGAATTAAATGCCACCTTACTGCAAAATCCTCTTCTCTAGAGTCCGTTTCTTCTCCAGCTCAACTAGGGAAGAGCAGCTTGGAGATCACAAAGTCTTTCTTCATCTCATAAAGGTGCTGACATAACAGAGTGTCACAACTCTCTCCATGCAATCCACCGCAATCATTTCAGAAGACCGCAGAGCTGGATAAGGTTACATTCTGTATCTACAAGTGCTCTGTCAGGATTTTGGCACAGTGAAAAACTAAGTTCTGCATAGCCATGAAGGTGCTCTGATGAACGTCACTTCAGAAAATTGAAACAGTAATAAACTACTACAATTTGAAGGTTTCTCTTAACAAGCTTTTAGTAAAGAAGCTGCTGTTGGTTAATATTAAGTCTGCCTTCCTACTTGCAAGAAATACTGCTTGCACATTTAGATTGGGGAAAAAAAATAAATCACAACACATATGGTAGCAACCATTGAGACAACTTGTTAGTAATCTTAATTCTTTTCACTCGTTGATTCTGAATAACAGCCCTTTGCAACTCAGTCATCAAGCACATTGTTCTACTTGACACGACTCAAACCCAGCCAATCCTACAGCAAAGCTACAGCTTTCAAGCTACTTCGAGTTTTCTCCCTGTCCCACTCAGGAAACACAGCAAAAGCGCTGTTAAAGAGAACACTGGTGGAAGAGCTTAGCTTTACTAGTTCTAGTTCAAAATACTTTGTAACTTTGCCACACTTGTAAGTACTTTTCAAACCAACTCCATGAGCATTTACTTTTTTTCATGCTAAGCTTTTGCTTGTCTTGTTTCCTAACGATGTAAAGCCAGACTCCCAACTTTTCTCTACATTCCCACTGTTTTTCACTTAATTTCACACACAATACAGCAAACGACTTTTAATTTTTTTAATTTACAGTAATGATTGCTCTGAGTTATGCCTTACTGTTGGTACACAGTAAATACATTCAACTGAACAATTCACTTAGTATGAAAAAATTGCAGTTAAAACATTAAAAATACCGCTTTACACTGTGCGAAACAGAACCCTCAGAAGTAATGACATCGGCTACAGCCAGGCACAGAGGAAGACTGCTTCCTTTTAGACTACCAGCACATTCGTTCCTGTACCCCTTCATCTGAAATTGCCTGTAACAGTAGATTTTAGGTGAATGCTTCTGCTGAATTAAGATTTAGTAACTCTCAGCTTGGTCTTCAGCACTTGTATTCCCAGAACAGGATGTTTTTCTGTTCTATTCATTACGCTAAGAATGGCTCTTTTTGGAAGATTTACTGAACAAAGGGTTTCAATAACATTTCAAAACTGAAGATATTTCTGAAGGGGAGTTATACTCTACTGGTGCATGCAGCTGTCGAAGTCTGGATAAATTAGGTAACATGCTTCCCCTAGATAAAAGAAAAGTGGCTAGGCACAACTGCCCTTTCACAAATAGTAGTTAAGTCAGATGAAATGCATTCTTATCGCAAGCTTTAGACAGATTAATATATACCACAACACCTAGCACTGATTAAATTTAGAAAAATATTATCTTGGGTTTGTTTTTTTTTTTTAGTCTTTGTTGTTTCATTTTTGTTTAAAATCTTTAAAGTAATTAACAGAAGATGTACAGTGGAAGATGCCAAAAACCATTCTACTTTTTAATCTGAAAGAGTTGGGCTGTCAAAGCTATTATGCTGTTGACAATTACTCATTTGATTATTTAGATATATTTTTTTTAAACAATGAAGAGGCAGGAAATGGTTTTTTTTTTTTTTTTTTTAATTCTATGATCAAGAATGACTGAACATTATAGTCATTTAAATCAACCCAATTACATAGTTTCCATTAAATTAATGGCTGCCAAACAAGCATGTACTCCAGTGACCCACCATGAGCAACGTTATCTGATGGGTGAGACAGATTTTAAGGTTATACACGGTACATGTAAAAATAGAAAGTTTAAAAACCAATCTCATCACAGACATTTCCATTGCCATCTCCTTTGTGAAATAAATAAGGCAGCAGATAACTTTTACTTTGAAGTGGCGTCTTTGAGGTATGCTATTAAGTCTGCTCTCTCAGACTTCTTCTTAATACCCGCAAAAATCATCTTTGTTCCTGGGATATACTTCTTTGGATTTTCCAAATACTCCATCAAAGTATCCTCACCCCAGGTGATACCTAGCGAGAAGGAAAAAGATAGTTAGTTACTTCAAAATAACAAACACATTTATATCCTTGTTCCTCCATATTATTTTGCTTTTTGGCAGACTTCAGTGCTACTAGAACTACCACTGAAAACCGAGTATTTTTGTCCCTAGTAACTCAGAAGAATAGCTTTAAGTTTACCTTTATTCTTATTAGCATCTGTGTAAGAGAAGCCCTCAGCTTGTCCAGTCTTGCGTCCAAATAAGCCATTCAGGTTGGGTCCAGTCTTGTGCTTGCCTCCCTTTTCAACCGTATGGCACTGGGAACATTTCTGGACAAAGATCTTCTTGCCCTTCTCAATATCTCCCATTTTCAGTACTAGACCAAGAACACACACAGAGGTCAGTATTGCAAGTTCAAGGTCACCTACTCAACAGAAACTTCAAAAGCCTCCTGTCGGTTTACAAAACCGTATATCTGGCCCATCAGTCTAGTAGTTCTTCAGCACATTTTCTATCCACAAGCTATAGCTCCTGGGTTTGAAGATTAGCACAGAATCATTGGACTATGTAAAAGGTACCAAGGTGATAAACGTGCTTGAAGGGCAGGAAAAACCTTCCCTCAGCCAAAGTAATTGAGCCACAGCATTTAAAGAGCACGGGGATAATTTTTGAAGAGTAAGCTGAACACAACTTCCATATATAGCTTGTGTATCTGTAACAGGAAAGCTTCCTAGTCAGGAACCGCCTTGTGTAAAAGGACAGGACCGTTTGCATGTGTTTCCTTTTCAGCTGGAAAAGCTCACCAGCACACCACCTTGGAAGGAGCCGCGGGCGGGCGGCGCAAAGCTGGCCCGCTCCCCTCTCGCCGCAAGCCGGGATGCCTCCCGAGCACTCGCCAGCAGCAACGCAATTTGCACGCGGTGTGGAAAGAGCACCCAAGGGCAACCGCACCTCCCGGCTCCGGCTCTGCCTCCCCGGAGGCTGACCTTGAAGCGAGGAGCCGGCTCCCGGCGCAGGGGGACCCTCCAGGCAAGCGGCGCGACCCTGGCACGACCCCAGCGCGGCGGCTGGCGCACTCACCCCGCAAGGGCGCGCGGGCCAGGCCGCGCCACCCCCGACCTCAAGCGGCCACCGGCAGAGCCCGGGCAGGCCGGGTCCCCCTCGCCCCTCAGGCCGCAGCCGCCCGAGGCGGGGCCACTAGGCCCCGCGGTGACCTTCCGCCGTACCCCGGCCGCCTCCTTAGGCCGCGGCCCCGGGCTCCCCTGCCCCGGCCCACAGAGGCGGGAATCGCGCTCTCACGACAGACGAGAGCACTTCCCTCCCGCCCGCCCGCCCGCCCGCCCTCACCCCCTGCCGCCCGGCTGCCTCACCGCCCCCCTCCAGGCTAACGGTCCCGCCGGGCCACGGCGCCAGGCCCAGGCCGAGTCGGGCCCAGGGCCAGGCCGCGCGCGCGGCTGTCCCGCCGGCTGCTACCCGCACCTGCCTGGCCGGCCGCCCCGCTCACGCTGCGCCCACGGCGATAACCACAAGCCCGGTAACTCCCACACCGTCCGGCGTCTGAGCCCAAGGACACGCCGTACTCCGCCCTATGTAAGCCGGTGTTGCTGCAACCAACCTACGCCGGCACCCGGCCCGCCCCTCCCGACGCGACAACCAATCAAGTGCCGACCTGGCGACCTCTGATTGGTTACGGTGCCTGTCTGCCAGCGTAAACGTCACGGCGCTGCGTGCTAGCGAGGTAGGTTGCGGCAGGCGGGCACCAGGTTGCTTCCCCTCCCTGCGGAATGGCGTCAGACGTAACTCTGGTACGTAAAGAGCGACCAGGCGCGCGGGTGGGGGGGGCGGGTTCCGGGCGCATGCGCACAGCGGAAGGCGAAGCAAGGGGCGCGCTGCACCCCGAGTGGGCCGCGACCTCAGCGGGCGGTTCAGGCGGCCGCGTGGCGGCGCGGTGGGCGGGGCCCGGGCCGTGACGCGGCCGGGAGCCCCCGCCCCTCCCCCGCGGTGCTGTGGCGGCCGTTGCCGCCGGCGTTTTGTGGCGCCTTCCAGAGGCGAGGAGAGGAGCCGAGAGGGGGCCGAGGTGAGGTGAGGTGAGGTGAGGTGAGGTGAGGTGAGGTGAGGTGAGGTGAGGTGAGGTGAGGTGAAGCTGAGCGAAGTGCTGCCCGCCGCCATACGTGTCGTTGGGTTCTAAAAACTTTCTGAGGGGATCCCGGAGAATAAAGAGGTGGCAGCGTCACAAGTAGCAAAAGTGAGGGTAAACCCCTGCAGAGCCGAGAAGGGTAGGCCGGGAGCGCTGGCCAGTGTGCCGCCCCACGGAGCCGGAGCGGGGGCAGGTGTGCGGTTGGATCCTGCCACTCGTGTGGGGTGCTAAAGCCTTACCGTGTCGAACAAGATGGGAGTATTACGGAAAGGACCGCCACAAGGAAAGATGAAGATGCCCCAAATGTCTTCCCAGCAGGCTGGGCAGCGTTGTGGTGCTTGAAGAGGATGTGTCGCCATCCATGCATTGCAGGCTTCCAAACAGAATTTAAATAATGAATTTCAGACAGGACTGCCGTCTCACTCTCCTTGGCAAGGAGGAAGAAAAGCTGTTAAAAAAAGCCTAGTGTAATAATGTCCAGTGATCAAAAGGCAGGTCATCACTAGAGGTGAACTGTTTGCCTTAACTATGGTCATTAAAACTGTGAGAATTACCCACTGTCTGGCATTTGAAAAAACTTTTTTTTCTGTATGGGCTTTTATGCTATGCTGGAACTGGTGTAAGTGTGCTCCTGTAATTGCCCTGTGGAGCAGTGCTCATCTGAGGTGCCAACATGAAGCAAGAGGGAATGCGGACAGGGTAAAAATACATCAAAGGTTCCTCTGATGGCAGAATTTGGCAGACGGTTCATAAGAATATTCAGCAAATTATCACTTCCTAGTTTGGAGAGAGTGAATTGTTTTCCACTGTTCATGGTGTCTAGAGCATGAGACACGTGTCTGTGCAGTTTCTAACATTTCATCACTAGGAATATAAAAAATATTAATACACTCCTAAACATTAACAATTAACACTATAATCTTCTTGACAGTAAACTTACAACAATAAAACTAATTTGCTTAAGATATACAGTTAAATTCATATACTTCATGGGGAGTGAGGTAATATATGTGCAATCGAACCACTTTAAATTGGCATCTTGACTTCCTCTGTTGTTGCCAGACTCAAATCTCAAATCATGTCAGACTCCCAGAATTATGAAGCTGACTGGAAAGATACTAGTTTAAAAACTAAAGGCATTCTCTGTTTCTTTTATTTGCCATTTGGTTTTGAACCTTCACGGTGCACTTCACCCGTGTTTTTAGACTTTTTACCATGATTGTAAGGACTGTAATTTTTTTTAGTAAGGCTTCTGTGTCTTTGTTGAGGTTTAAGCCCAGCTGGTAACCAAACACCACGCAGCCACTCACTCACTCCCCCACTCCCCAGTGGTGTGGGGAGGAGAATCGGAAAGAAAGGAAAACTCGTGGGTTGAGAGAAAAACAGTTCACCAGGACAGCAAAGAAAAAGATAATTATATATTAATAATGATAATAGTAAAATATGATGATAATAGAATATATAAAACAAGTGATGCACAATTTCTCACCACCCGAGGACCCGATGACTGATGCAGCCTGTCCGGAGCAGCGATCACAGAACAGCAATATTCCCCAGCAGCGGTCTCGGAACTACAAGTTCCAGAGAGAGAGAGTGAGGGAACAAACAGCCAAACAAACGAATGAAAGCATGAACAAATGAAAAGGCCCGAATTAACAAAAGAGGAACTCTGGCCCACCGGCCGACCCCCACTTACACTGGGCATGACGTCTATGGTATGGAATACTCTCTTTGGCTGGTTTGGGTTAACTGTTCTGGCTATACCCCTCCCAGCTTTTTGCACCTGCACATTATCAAAAGCTGGGAAGCTGGAAGACGTCCTTGATCGCTTAGCAGCAACTAATAACATCAGTGTATTATCAACATTCTTCACATATGAAATCCCATACTAAATCCAAAACACAGTAGCTACTGGAAAGAAAATTAGCTCTATGCTGACTGAAACCAGGAAGTCTTACATGATTCCAGGAGCCAGATGTATGTAACTTAATATCACAAGACGCGTGGTAAGACCCCTGGTCTCTCTTATCTTCAAAAGAGGAAGGAGCTGAAAGCACCTTTTAAGCTGCTTTAAGAAATTACAGTAGTGTAAATTCTTAAGCTTCTTTAAGCACTTGATGTGGACTGATGCCCACTGACATCCATTGAAAGGCGCTCTCTTCATAGAATGCAGTTTTCAAGCATCTGTAGCTCCCTTCTTTTCTGTTGGGTTTTGCCTTCTAAATACTTATGCTCCATACTGAGCGTTGCATGTTGAGCTTCACGGTTAACCCTTCTGATGCATGTGGAGGGACATTGTAGCAATGTTATTTTCATTTTTCTCCAGGAAGCTGTTTTTGAAAACTCTGCCTTAATTCAAGACAGTTGAATCTGGTTTTGTTAAACTTTTGAAATAATGAAACAATGCTCTCAGGGAAAATACTGAATGTGTGAGGCTTTCAGCACTAAAAATTACTATACTGAAAACCAGGCTGTAAAATGAACTGTTGTCTTCTCTGCCTTACACTTGACCACTCAGATGTGTGCTGTGTGACTGTGAGCAGTCATGATGCCATACCCTTTCATGAAGATGTAAATAATACAAATGGATTATTTGTGGGTTTGCACACTGTATTGTTATTGGAAGCAGAGGTTCTACTTAATATAAAAATATACAAGTTTAGAAGATGTGTTTTCATCAGTAAGAAGAGGTATCTCAAATGGAGAGGACTTGACTTAATTTGTTTAAGCTCGTTTGGGCGTTAAAGTGTGAATCTGGAGCAACACAGTGGTAAGAACTGGTCTGTAAGTAAAGCAGAAGGTGCAGGAAGGGGGGATGTTCAAGGTGCCCAGTGTTTTACTTTTTGAAACATTCTGTGGTAGGACAGACTAACTGAAATTTTACCCTTCTCTGCTAAATAGAGCACCTGTAGTGTATGTTATGTGTGAATCCTGCACATGTATGACTTGCTCTGTAGGACAGAATATGTTGTGGGACTCGGAGGCAACGCTGAAGACAAAGTCAGGGCTTTTCTGGCCTTGTGGGTCTGAATTGCTGGAGTAAAATAAAATGACTGAGGGCACATTTTCAATGCACTATTACTTTCCTACTTGTATTAACATTCATCAGGCTGTTTGCCTTGGTGTGGTTTGCCTAGAAGGTTCTTATTTTAGTCTTTCAGTTATTCACTGTGGTTACACCTGCATTACCTTTGTCTTTTTACTACCTCAGACTATTACATACTGGAACAATAGCTCTTTTGCAATCAGAATTATTGCTATGTAATTCTGTCCCAAAGGAAGGAAAAATAAACCGAATATGTGAAGTCCAGTATTAAAGGAAACATGGCAAAAGAGCCATCCAGTTCTCTTTGAGAGCTACACTGCAGATAAAAGAAAGATGCCCTTATGAGCCTAGTCTGGAACTCAGGAGAACATGTGGGGGTTTTTTTCTCAGTTCTGTGATAAACTTCTTGTTTGGTCTTTGACAAATACCTTAGAACCCATTTCTTGTGTTGAAATCATCAGGGATTAGGTGCTTGAGTACCTTGGCCTCTTTCATCCTATTACCACGTGGAAGTGGGCCAAGCCTGAGCTGCTGCTAGTTATCTCTGCCAGTGTTGGTGAGTCCATAATTTGTGCTGCAATCACGGTGGTGTGAGCTGGTTTTAAGAGCTTTACCCTTGGTCATAAATCTTACCACATCACAAAACAGTACTGGCTAATTTGCACCATTATGATTTCCGAATTGTATTGAAGCTGTTCAGAGGACCTGCTTTTTTTTTTTTTTTTTTTTTAATATATATCTTTACCTTTGAAATTGTTTGGGAGAAAGGAGTATCTCTCCATAGCTTTTTCAAAGCCTGGTTTATCAACATGAAAGAGCAATTCTGGGCTGGGCTTGAAAAATTCTTGATGCTAGGATCCTTCAAAAATATTCTGCAGTGGCAAACATATGCTTTGAGGGTTACTTTTCAACACTGTTATGGTGCAAGTCCTGTCATTTGGAATATACTGATGGCCTTATGTTCATTATGTCTTTTACAGGGCATTTGGTTGGAAGACAGGAACCTGTTCACCCAAACAGGTGAGGAACAAAGATGGAAAACATTAGAGACTGAAGAGTTGAATGAAAATACCTGACGAATGGTGTGCTTCTAATCTTTGCTGCTTGCTGTGTTTTACACAGTCTAAGACAGAGAAGGGAAATATGCTACTGTTTGGAACAGCTGGAAAGGCAGAGTCTCTGAGATGCTGCAGTTGCATATGTAGGGCCACTACATATTAGGCTCCTTCTTAAGACAAAGCTAAATTTGTGCATAGCATCTACTTTTGTGTAACATTTTTATCAAACAAGTCCTGGTTTTATTTTAAGCTCTGTTCATAGTAATTTCTTGTGGCAGTGTATTTATGCTTTGTGCAGTTGTCTCAGACAACATTGTCATTTTTATTTTTTGTTAAAATGATAAGTGTCATATTAAACTGAATATCTGGCTTGCATTCAATGCATATTTTCCATTATTGGAAAGATAAAAGCTATTCTCATATTAAAAAGGACTGCCTCTGTATTGTCACATGCCTATGCTATGAAGATAAAATATTTGGGAGTGGGACACAGAAGTATTTTCTGCACCCCAGGGTGCAGAGTGGCAGTTGAAGGATTTGATTTTAGAGTTCTTTCTGTATGTACTGTTCCTGTGGTTTTGGAGAGTGAGTTTTGTAGGGCTGTGGATGCAGCTACTTGGCATTAGGGGAGAGAAGAGATATCCTACTGTGAGAGGTTTGAGGTAGACAGAGAGGCTGAGAATTGCCAGGTCAGGATGTTGTTCTAGACTCCAGTTAGGCACAGGATGAGGCAATGCTGCTCCCCATTGCAGTAAGCTATCAGACAAATGAGTGGGCCAAGGGTGATTGAATGTTAACATTTAAAGTTAAAAGCCATAGCACAGTTCTGATGCCAGGGCAGCAGACAGGTAACGCGGATAGAGAGACACCAGCCAATCCAGCCAGAGTGCAAAGCAGAGTGGGCAGCTGGAAGATTGCCAAAATATTTCATAGATGATTCAATCGCACAACCATTATAATGCCACGACTTGCTGAGTGATAAATTTACTGCTGAGTTTAACGGGTGTGAAAATACCAAAGTACTCTGTCCATTCTTTGATGCTGTGGATTTATGTCACAGGCATGCATATTTATTTGGTAGCCATTTGTTTTGTGATGAAGTGTCCCCAAGACTGGTGTAGGTAGAGGTCTCTGCCATTCCCAACATCTGGCCTGTGGGATCTGGGTAGATTAAGAAGATGCCGGGTTCAGAGTCACTCTTTGTCAACTTAAAACAGTCACAGACCTCCAGCTGAGAACACTGACTCAATGCCTCTTTTTTCTGTGTTGAGATACTGGACTTCCCTGCTGAAGCATTTGTTCTAGTAGGTGCTTGTGGACTGCTAGATGTCTAGTTATCTGTAGACTCCCAGAAGAGTATAATGAGGCCTTGGACCTCAGTATAAGGTAGACAGAAGTGTGGGATACAACTCTGTAATCAGTTCATGGTTTGAGGCAAATAACACAACAGGGGCATCTTGTTTGCATGAGTATAGAGGAGTCATGAATACGAAACATAAATGCATGCAGTCAGGTAATTTACAATGAAGCATGGAATAGCAAGAAAGGACTTCCAAATGCAAGAGTTGTCCTAGGATAGCACCAATTTCTCTTTTACGATCAGAAAACTCATTCTGAATCCTTATAAACCAGCTTCCATAGTGAAAGTAGGCTAAAAAGATAGGTCATTCACGATAGTAATTTAAAAAAAGAACATTTTTGGACTCAAGGCCAAAGTTAATTAAGTTAACTCACAAGGACAGCTGCATTTGAAAGATTCAGGACCTAGCAATTTGTCAGAAGTTCAGCTTTTCTTAAAAACAAAATTTTGTTGCTTTTGGAAAAGAACTTTAAAATTAACTTTAAGGGCTCAAGAACTGAAACACAAGTAAAAGTCCATTATGTATTTAACTTTAAAGCTAATCTCATGCTATTGTGGAGTCTGCACAGTTTACTGGAAAGCTTAAAATAATAGAGGTATAATAAATGTCCTTGAGCATTGTCTGAGAGTCTGATTCCATCTGACAAAAAAACATGCTACAAGAACAGTAATTTCTACTGGCCTCAATTTCTGTTTTTAGGTGGCAAGTAATTGGTCAAAGCTACACATTTTCAATTTTTTAAAAAATTATTTTTCTTTCTAATGAATTGAACAGTTGGAAGAATTTCAGCCATATCCTGTTTGGAGGGGATGACAATTGCCTACATTGATGATATGTTTGCTTTGTCTGTCTGTGGGAGGCAAAGATTACTGTCCTCTCATTTACATGATGAATTGTGACATTATCTTCTGAATAATCCAAGCTATAGAGTAAGAAGTACTTCTGCAGCAGCTTAAATGAGGATATTGTCAAAGTAGTCTCCGAAGCATCAACTTAGCCCTGAGAAAAGCTCCAAATTAAGACTCCTTTTGTAAGGAGATTTGTATGGTTGGGTCTCCTTATGTAATGATGATATGCTAATCTAATGTAATCTACTAAAGCCTACACAGTTCTTGTATTTAAGCTAGGCCAGACAGCAGGACCTTTCATGAAATAAGAGCACTAGTATGGCCCCACAATTCAGATGAGAGTCTTAAAAATTAAAAGCTTTGCTTACCTTACGATTTTCAAAGGAGAAGCCATTTCTAACGTAAGTAGAAATAAGGCCATAAACTGGCAAATTTAACTCTGTTCTTCCATAGAAATAAAACTAGCATGCTATGGCAGGCTTAATGCTATTAAGTGTATACCCAGCTCTCTGCAGAGTTACAAGGGCTCTGTGTATAGCAGCAGGAGGAGCTGTTGAATGAGAAGCCTGACCAAGTCACGAGACAACATGTTCGTGATTTATAGATCTACAGGCCGTCTTCTTCATTGAGAGGAAATCACTGCTGCAGATGGTAGCACCCATGGGATGTTTCTGTCTGTGGAGAGGTGGGATTCCTCCCTGCAGAGATCTTATCGTAGTTTTGCTGCCTGTTGGGTCAAGTTTTCAGGACTTTTGTAACCGAGTAATCACCTGGCTGGTAGTTTTAGAATCAGGTTTCAATATCCCAGCTTCATTGTCTGCTTGTTTTTACATCTGACTTCAGGAACGTGTCAAGTGTTATATCAGAGCAGATTAGTGTTTAGCACTGTTTCTGGCAATGATCAATGCTGGATGCTTTGTGGACACTAAAAACTGCCCAGGATGAGCTTGTTATCCTAAAGCATGAAGTCTCAGAGCACTGAGAACACTTAATCCAAACTACTAGCATTGCAGATGTTTTTCTTATGCTCCTAGGATATGTCTCTCAGCCTGTTTTTTAAATTATATTAAGCTCTTTGCCTTCATCGTATTCCAAGCCGAAAATTAAATAAGTACATTAGAGTGTACTTTCTAAGTTTCTTCTTTTGTCTGATAAATTTGACCAAGCAAAAAGTCCCAGAGCTTTTTCATACAGGGGCTTACAGATGCATGATACAAATGACTGATGAAACTTTTCTGTAGTAAATGTGTTATGTACTCATTGCTAAGTTGTAGCTTATAGTTTTGGGGGTTTTTTGTTGGTTGGTTGGTTTGTTTATGCATGTTTTTGTGGGTTTGGTTTGGTGTGGGTTTTTTTTTTTTCCCCCAGAAAGAACAAGTTCAGTTTTCACATACCTTTCTTGGGGCATAACTAATCCCCTGTTTTTAATAATTTTTGCTCTTTTCCAGACTCTTTTGCTTTTTGTTACTTATGAAATGTGCTGAACAAAAATAAATGCAAGGTGCACAAAGATTATGAAATAACATAGTATGCTGTCTTCTCTGCAGTTTAATGTTAATCTCTCCTGAATCGTGCTAGAGGCAGAGCAAAAGGCAGGAGTCTGTACTACTTTTGAAATCGTTCCTCCAGGAGGTAACTATTTTAAAACCCATTTGTGGCTGAGTTGTCTTCAACAGTTCTTTGCAGTATGTTTCTTCATACTTCACTTTTAAATTTCATCTGTTACTACGCTGCTCAGTTACTTTTGTACTAAATCCTCTAGGTACTCTCCTGTACTCTTCTTGTGTCCTAATAAATGCATTAATCATGTCTGTTTTAAGAACCAAAAGTCTGATTGTTTCTGAGATGTGTAAAGGTGGGATAGAAAGTGAGTATCTTCTAATGGAAAGTAAGCTCTCTGACACCTGTCACATCATTTTTCTTATATCCTCTTGGTAGCCACTGAGCCCTTTGAATACTTGCACAGAAAATAGTGCACTACTGCGGCACTGTGTCCTGACTGGCCTCCTGAAGATCTTACACATGAATAAAGTAATCAGGGATTTACGTTTCTGCCATGATTCTTTGCTAGTATCTCTTCCTGTAAAGGAAAGTCCAGTGGATAATAACTAGCTGGAAGCATGGGTCTGTTTGAGCTGTATATTCAGCGTATGATCCTGGCAGTCTCCTGAACTCTGGTGATTTGCTTGAAGGGAGAGGGGGATATATCTGATTAGCTTAGAAGACTGCAATAAAAAAACTCTCAGTGAAAAATACAATGGCATTTTGCTCCCTCTTCAGATCCTCTCTGGGAAACAACAGAATAATCCCTCATTTAATTAAGCAGTTAAAAAGAAACAGTGAATGCCCATGTGCTGTTTCTGCTTCTCTAATCCCCACTTGGCTGCAGCTCCTTAAGGCTCCTTAAGATATTCATTGAACCAATATTAGCTATGTTCCTGAATTCTGGGTAGCAGCAATATTAATCTGTCAGCACACAGAAAATAGCAATTTAAGCTTATTCTTTGCATTCTTTTTGCAAAGCCAGTTGCTAATCCATGAGATAGCTTTCCACTAAAGTTTCCTTTGCTGCTTTCTTATTTTCAAAAGGCTTTAAAAAATGATTTGAGATGTTTAAATATATTGCATTTGGGGACTTTTTTGTTTGGTTGTGTTTTGTTCACAGTTTTCAGGAATTCTAAACAGCTCAGTGAGCACAACACAGCAGCAGAGCTGTTCTGTCCCTATCTCTTGCTCTGAACTATTTTTATAACCATCAAGTTAATGCCCTCTATTAATCCTTAGCTACTATATTGACCACTTGCAGCCATCTAGGGCTGACTCCTAACAACAGATTACACGTTTTCTGTAGCTTACCTGCTTCATTCTAAAGCTCCTTCAAAAGCCTGCAGGGAATGCTAAGTCCTATTCTCCCTCTACCAGTCTTCACTGCAGTTTAAATCGAGTGTCTATGGCCTTTCCTGTTCTCTTAAACATTCCTGTCTTAGACAACGAGTAAAAAAAGAGAGACAAGAGTCTGAAATATAAGCCACAATAGGTCTGACATGGGAACGTAGGCTTGGAGAGGCCATGGTCAACCTTAGAGCATGGAGGCTTTGGGAATGCGCTGTGCACAGACAGAGACTCCGCAGCTCACAAGCATCGTGTTTGTCCCTGTGTATGTGTGGTAGTGCTGACATTATTGGAATCCGACTCCCTGCAGAGTAGCAGAGGGTCCTTTTGACCTGGAAGCTTAGTGCCTGTGAGGGCCTGCAAAGGGCCTTACTGGGTCACTAACTATAATCCCCAGCTGTTGCTGGCAACCATGTCATAGCTCCTTTCATAAAGTGGTCAGGTCCTTCTGAAGCAGCCCGTTTTCTGATCCTCTCCTCTTCTATTGAAGAGCTAATCCTGAACCTCCCTGCTGTGACCATTAAAAATCATATCATGATGCCCGGCCTAAGTTTATTCCCAGTCAGACTGTAACACTCCTTTGTGAATCCATTTGCCCTTTAATGAACCAGCTCTTTCCCTAAGCAGCGTTTATCCTACTAATGTGTTTCTCAAGAAAAGTCATATTTTCACAGCCTCTAGACTAAGACAAGCTCTTCTAGTCTTCTCTTCTGAAATAGGCTGCACATGTCCTGGGCTACCCTAGCTGGTCTTCTCTTTACTGCTTGAATTTATTGGGGTTCTCTAGAAAAGGACAGACAGTTTGTATTGAGGTACTTTTTATTTGTTACTCTGTTTTTAAAGGACCAAGGAATGTTTCAGTTAAAGAAATAAAAAGCATTGAAACCGTAGAATTTGTGTCTCTTTCCCTCAGTAATGTTATCTCTGAGGTCTTTTGTCTCTCCTCTTATGGAATCATGAAAACGTTTTTGTGCTGCTGTCTTAGAGAAGGAATGCTGCAGCTCCAGCAGTACTGTCTGGCGGTGAGGAACCTCACAGCTAGGGATCCATTCAGGCAGTGCTGTGTCTCGTGGCCCGTCCTCTGGTCTCCATGCAGGCTGACATGCTTCTTGATGCCAAAGCTTGTGCAACAAAACTCTACTTTCCTCACTTTTTACATCCAGTGGTAAGCCTGGCTTACTTAGACTAACTGGGGTTTCCCATACTGTATGTTGATCCAAATGTCTGGGCTTGAAGTCTTCGCAGGAAAGGGAACATGCAGATTTTGGAAGAGATTCAAGTTCAGGTCTTCCTGAAAGCTGCCCCCTGTACAATGCTTCTGTTTGCAATGTGTCAGTGATTTTCTGAAGTTTGTTTATTGGTGGTCTTGTATCCAGATAATGAACTTTCTGGTAGCATGTCTGAGACAGAGGGGCCTGCTCTTGGCTCACATCCCGTTTCTGGTCTGTGCTTTCTGTCACTTTACTCTGTTGACCTAGACTGGCCGCTGTTTTTATTTTACTCGGCATTGTGTCTGAGTAGCTGGCTACAACAGTAGGAACTCTGCATAAAGGCGGAGGCATCTGAACACTGGAGGAGTACTGTTCTTGCAGAATTGATTCATGGGGACGTCGACCGTGAAGTAAACGTGCAGTGCGCCCTTGAAGAGGTCTCACTTGTGAGAGACTAGGCAGAAACGTCTCTTTCTATATGGAGGAACGAGCAGGATTTACACTGTCATATAAGCTTCTTATTTTAGCAGGGACTGCTTATTTTAGCAGACCATTATCTGAGACTAGTGAAATGACTCATTTAGGGGTCTCCCAGGCAAAGGGAAGCAGCCCAGACATTTGTTACTGCCTTGCCACCTAGGAAGCTTAGAGCTGGTCTTCATGTTTTGGAAAAGAAAATATTGTGCTGCACCCCAATGCATAAGATATAAATGGGTATAGATGTCTTGTGCTCTCTTTTCCTTTCTTCTGTAAGCAACTGTCTTCCATTTGTGGTCTCATAAGCAATACAATAGTATAAATGGTGACTTGCATTAGTATGTTTTTAAATTTTTTTAGGAACTGTTGCCATTGGGCCTGAGGATGCTCACTGGCCTGCGGCTTTTTAGCTCTCTTGACCACAGTTTGACCCACTGCTTGAATACTATTACCCTGTCTCAATCATTTGTAGTGTTGAGGCTTCTGATACTGGTGCAGAGTCAAAGCTGCATTGTGTAGGAACTGTTCAAACATAAAGTGCATTTGAGTCCTATAGCCAAAGAATGGCCTTCAGCAGTTACTGTGCTGAACAATCCGAGTGTTTGAGGTTTAACGTATGTATATTTTAAGTGGAATAATGCTGTTCAGATAAATCAGCATGGCCCAGGGTAGGCCTCTGCCAATCACACTTTGGAAGCCAGAGGGCAATAAAACTGCTCAGTTTTGAATTAATGTAAGCTGCTAGTTTGGATTTTCATTTCCAGAGACAAGCTGTTGAAACTACTCTTTAAAGTGTTCATCATCATAAAGTGAAACATTTGGTTCTTCATCACACTGGAGAAAAAGTTAGACAGCTTTTCCATTTCAGATACAGAGATTCAATTATCAGAAAATTGTAAATGCCATTTCAAAAGGGATTTCCTTACTTGGATTTTTTTTTTTTTTAATCCAATAGAAAAAAAGCAGGACAATTTGGGAACTTTTTATCCAGGGCCACTTTTGGACTAAAAGAAAATGACAGCATCTTACTTAGCTGCCCTGCTTCTTGTATGTCTGTGCAGTTTGAACCTGGAAGTGCTGTAAAGCCAGCAGTGCTGTGGAAGGGTGAGCAGGCATCCATTCCTTCTGTTTTACCTGCAGAATTGCTTAGTCAGTTAGAATAAATTAGACGTGTGTATGTACTCTGCATGACAATGTGCAGGTGTCACTGAACGGCTTAAGCCATTACAGGTAATCATGCATTAGCAAAAAGCAGCTCAACTTGATTTGTTATGCTTATACACCATGTTATGCTTCATTTGTCTGGGTAGAATTTAATAAAAATAGTATCTTTTCACTTTTATACAGGCCACACAGAATATAAAAATTGTTGAAAACAATAAACATGGAGTTTCCCAGTATAGTTTTCTATGTTCTTTAGAGTAAACCTTCACATTAAAATAGAATCTGATAATGTTACTGATGTACCCTTAAGGAAGAAAGGCAAATCACTCACATAAATGGAGGAGCATGAATCATAGAAACTCTGCCAAACTTAAACTGGGTATACTTAGTAGGGAGGCAATAGCCTGCAATGGTACTAGGTCACTTATCAAATAAAGCAATGTGCAATAAAGACAGTAAGTTGATGAGTTCAGTGGGGTTATCCTGATTAACACCAGCTGAACATCTAGCCAATTTGTTTCAGTCTCTGCAGTGCTACACCATTCACATGAGAGCTGCCAATTTGTTTTATGGAGACTGTTACTCATACTTCTCAAGGCAAAAGGTCCTTTGATTGCTGTCATGTGTTGGTGGCAACTTTAAATGATAAGATAAAAAATAAGCAGATAATCACAATAATTTCCCCTCTGCAAACCCTGAACAAGTCATTAATCCATTTCAAAAGTTCTGTCGACCAGCTGTGTCAGGACTATTTTAGTATGCTGAACTTTTGCCTCCATTTTAGAGTGAGCCTTGCCCTGCACTTAAGTATTAGCGAAGGGAAGGCATAATTCTGCTAGCTGAATCTGATAATACTCTTGCCAGTATTACTTGTGGTGGAAGCATGAGATTCTTAGTAAATGCAGTACTTACTAGTTCCACGTCTTCACCTAGTTCTCCAGTTAATCTGCCAACTGCTTTCATGTAATAGTTATCCAGGATAAGGGGATTCATAGGACCTCTTCCTTAATGGAGACATATTTTATTGTCATACATTTTTATTGGTTAGGTAAGTCAGAATTAAGGTACAGTCCCCCTGAAAAACCTCAGATAATTTACAGTTTGTGTGACCTTTGTTATTAAATGACAAAAAATGAATTTCTTTGAGAAATTTAGGGGCTAACACTTTGTGGTCTTTCATTGCTATCCCGAGTGAATTAATTTAACAAACAATGCTTACCTGTGAAGTCCCGACTGTATGTTGTGATCCTCAGAGCCCTTTCAGTGTTTCGTAACATATTGGTTGTTCTTGGAGAGAGATTGTGTTCTCGCTCTTTAAAAGTGGAGATGGGGGCCACTATCTTTGGTGGATTTGGATAGTATATTTGACCCTTTTCTTCAGCAAACTGAGGAAGCTGAAGGATACAAAGAAATAGGTATGGTATAAACTAAATATGTATGCTGCATGGAAAAACTATTTTAAAGGTTTGAAATAACATGCACTGCTGCCCCACCCTGCCCCCCCACCAATTATCCATTTAGTAAATGCTAATCAAAGTAAAAATGAGGTGGAAAAATGTCTTCAGTACAGTATTATTACTCAAGTGGAAGATTCAACAGGTACATAATTCAGCTGAACTCAATTCAAATAACTTGGAATCAAGTTCTCCATGGTAGCCACACCTAAGCAGAACATTACATGCTATATAAGCTTTCTTCTGTAGTTGCAAGAATAGACTGCCTTAAAATGGACTGCCGCTTATTGTTTCCCTTGCCACATCCATAAGACTGTCTGTCTACAAAGGCTGTATCTTTCTTTGTTTACCACTATTTTTTCCTACACTATTCATGACTTTTATCTGTCGTCAAACTTCAGGCTACATCCCTTTGGGAAGAGAACTAGTGTTTAGCCAAGCTGAAGAATAGTGGGAACGTGATCATTCATGAACAAATTCACTCTTCTGTTTTATGGACCAGCCTAGTCTCCATCATTACAGCTGTGGAAGGCAAGGTTGGAGTCAAAGACCATCCACAAAGAGGACATCTGTTTTCCTGAAGATACGGAAATAGAGGCACCAGCCTGTCAGTATGTTGGCAGGACTTGTGGAGAGGTAGGGAGGAGCAAAGATCTACTGCTGCCCAAACCTATTTCTTTGAAGGGCTGCAGAGCATAATCTGGGCTTCTGAATCAAGCCCTCTCCCCCCCTGCCCCTGCCCCCAAATATATGGTCAGCGGCTATAATTGCTGCTTCTTGTTCTCTTTGTTATCTCCAGAGCTACTTGGCTAGGTCCTATGAGAGCTAGTTAGTACTTAAAGGACTTCAGCCACAGGACAGCCTGCTAGCTTCTGATCTTGTTTGTATATTGCTGAGGTGGCTGAAAAGTGTCTCTAAAGCTTTTCACTCTTTGTATGCATGATGCCTAATTCATGGCCTACAAGTGTTTGGAACAGTACAGGAGCTCTCTGTGTAGAAATGTCTCCCATGAAAGAGATGCAGAGAAGTTTGATTTAAAAAAAAAAGGCATTTTGCTCTTTTCCGTATGAACTACGTACTTGGAAGTGTGTGTGCTGTCCTGGCCAGTGCTCAGCCTTCTTCTGGGAGTCAGAGGGAATACTGACAACTTCATGCCTATATGGATTACCTACAGGGGAAATATTTAACATGTTTTAATGGAACACCATTGATAAGAATGACAGGTGGATCTGCATTTTAAGCTGTAGACTTATGCTCACTATACAGACAGTTGTGCTGGTGGAAGAGGTTCTATGAGTTGCTGTTAATGTTTCTTCTACCTTGGGAGACTGACCTCATGGATCTGCAGACAGAGCTCATCTTCACTCTTTTGGTACAAAATCAGCAGGGTTAGATCACATCACTCATTTAATCAGTATAAGTTAGCCCAGCTGTCTTTCTGGAAGCACTCAATGTGAGCATCTGCACCACCAGATCTGCAAGGCTAGTTGTCTCAGGCAGAGAGGTGGTGACAAGCAGCTGAGGGCTGGTCCTTATACCAGATAAAGCTGCCTCTGCAGAAGGCTATCTGCCCATGGCCAATTGCAGGAGCTCTGTATTGTTTCACATACCAGCAGGGAAGATTCTTATTGCATATCCTGTGAATGATTTTTACAAACAACAACACATAATAAAGTTTGAAAAATTGTGAAGCTGGCTTTGTACTCGTAATGTCACCATCAGAGGAATAACAGTGCTACTAGATGTCTTATAAAAATGAAACTGCACTGCATGCTTGGAAGAGCTTAACCCTGGTTCTATCACTGCTTTTTCTCTTCAGTCTTTCCGCCTCAGTTTCCCTATTTATCTCACAATGATGCTGTCAGCATTAACTACATAATAGCTACTGCGAGTTTTGTAAACGTGAGATGTAGAAAAGGCACTTTTAAAAGCTTTTAAATGTAACCTTCCAGTGCTAAAAGTCACCTGAGTGTGGTCTGGGTTATCTGTACTTAACGTGAGATTTCTCCTTCAGTCACGAGAACTGGAGTGTCCTGATCTCAGGGGAAGTCATACTGTATGGAGGGAACAGCAAATGAAGTTAAAGTATTTTCTAAGTGGTAGCTGCGCCCTTAGCTAGTAAATCTGAACCTGCTAAGCTTTGCTGGAAATAGGTCTTGGCCTCCAATGATCCTCCTGTTGTGCAAAAATAGGCTTTGTAAGCCCACCTCCACACAGGATTAGTGTTTCTTAAATTGACCAATGATCGATGAAAACTGACTAAAAATGACTACTCCTAGCATTACATATTCTGTGGAAAGATTTTGGGTTTAGGTGGACAAATATCCCACTAAAAATGGCTCATGTACACAATTATATACATAATTGTACAGCACTGTGCCGATGACTGGGAATGGCAGCTAATTAATGCAAACTGATTTCCTACTTAACATTATCAGCTTTTACTCTGCTGAAAAGCTTCTTGTCCATGCCAGCGTATGCTTCTTCTGTTTCACACAGTTATGGGAAACCCTTCCTGGCAAGCACTGCCATGGCACACAGAGGTGCTGGCTTTCTCCTGTCCCAAATTCCCCATAACCCTGTGTGGTCAGTAGCTGCCAAGAACTCCTCATCAGTTCATGCAGGTCATCCTTAAAGTCTTCTGAAAAGAAGTATCTGTCAAAATTCCAATGTAATAGAATGCCTCCAAGGAAAAGCAGAATAAGAACAAAAACGTCATGCTCTTTTCCTCCAATATATTATGTAAAACGCTGTCAGGGTAAAATGCTGCTGGGCTTAAAAACAAACACCTCATGATGGCTTATGTGGTGTTCTGTAAATAATGACTAGGGCTTCATCTTGGTCTTTGTAAGGGATAGGAAGGGTTGCTTTTTCTCTCTAGACCTTGTTCTACCATCTGTGTAGTGATAAAACATTTTAAATCATTCAGCACTCATTTCAGTGGTAACTCTGTTGTCCTTAGCAAAGGTATGACAGGCATGACTTTGGCCCAGAAATTGCTAGGTTTTGATCCTGCTGATGCATTTTTTTCTTCTCCCTTCAGCTCCATTGGACTGTGAAGAATTATTTGTCTGACAGAAGATATAGAATCATAGAATTGTTCTGGTTGGAAGAGACCTCCAAGATCATCGGGTCCAACCATTAACCTAGCACTACCAAGTCCACCACTAAATCATATCCCTTAGGGCCTCGTCTAAACGTCTTTTGAATACCTCCAGGGATGGGGACTCCACCACCTCCCTGGGCAGCCTGTTCCAATGCCCGACAACCCTTTCGGTGAAGAAATTTTTACGAATGTCCAATCTAAACCTCCCCTGGTGCAACTTGAGGCCATTTCCTCTTGTCCTGTTGTCTGTTACTAGGGAGAAGAGTCTGACCCCCATCTCTCTACAATGATCCATCTTGCTTTTGTGGGGATTAGCAGCTATGTTAATGCTCTGTTGGCTTCTGAGGCTACAAGGTGTTCACATGAGGCAGGGGTTGATTCATCATTCTTAGTGCTGAGGTATCCTCCATGGAGACTGCAACTATCAGCACACAGAGCTCCAACTGAAGCCAAGATGCTTAGCTTAACCACTGATATATTCAGATTCTGGCTCTGTTAAGCTTCATTAGAAAAGAGTCATGACTTCAGTAGTGTTTCTAAATAAGCTTCAAGAATAAATGGTAAACCAACAGAGTCCTGTATTACCTCTGGTCTTCCTCAGAACAACCGCATCAAACACCTTGGTAGGGATATTGGGATGGAAAGGCTGATGACTGCTTGCATCAATCCCAGTGTCTCGATCCTCAGGTGCTGTGAAGTTTGGGAACATGGCGTACCTAGAGATGTGTGTCTGGTAGGGATGAGAGGTGGGAAATGGCAGGCACAGTGGTCTTGGGTTGGTTTGAGTTGGCAGGAGGAAGAATAGAAAGAAAGAAAATGTCCTTATTTCACGTTTCACAGTTTTAGCATTAAATAATGCAAGAACTGGGAGACATGTGAGAATCAGAAAGGTGATATCTTAGTTCTTTAATCCTCTCTTACTTACACCCCGCAAAGAATTCACAGTGATCATTCCCTTGCAGCTTTTGTACATAATGAGTCATACCAATTCACCTTTACTTTTATGTGGCTTAAGGGAAGGAAAATGTGAACTTCTGATTCTTGCATAGCTCCAATTAATACTAACTGCGTCTGTGCTTGTGAAATCAAAATTTGCCTCTAAGAAGATGTTTATTTCTGTGAGGAAGTAGGATAAAGCTAAACTGGAGAGTTTTACGGGATACTGAGAACCAGGATTTCATGGAGTGCCCGTGTTCCTGTGGCTGTTCTTTTCAGCTTTCAGTTTTTCATGATAGAATATTTAAAAAACTAATTAAAATCAGGGGAATCCTGAAATTTTCTGAAGAAAATGAAATCAGCATTTTATTCCAGTAAGAGAGACTAGCACCCTCTTTGGATTCTTCGAAACTTTATCACAACTGCGTACAGCAACTTACTGAGAGCAAACGCCTTTCCTCAGTTGCTGTATAAAGCAAAGTCACAACCTGATACAGGAGCCACATTCATTCCATTCCTCAGGCTGTGTGTCATGATGTAATGAGATGTCTTACCAAGCTGGGCTTTTCCGGGGCTTTATACATACTGTAGATCCCTTAGCTATGCTTGGTAGATACTCCCAAACATTTTAATTTGCATTAGGTAAAGAGGCCATGAAAACATAGCTGAGAAAACCCAATTAGCCCATAGGCAAGTCAGCAGGATCAGTATTTGTTAGGAGAGTGGGTGTGCTAGGCAAACACTGCTAACCTGCTAAACCTATCATTACATATTTTATTCGAGAGGGAGTTTTTTGCCTAGTAGCATGGCTGCTGCTTATTGCCAAGGAACCTGCACTGTGCAGTTATGGCTGTAAAAGGAACAACTTGCCTTTTTATTTCATTAAGGAAAGATAAGATGTAATATAGGTGAAATGTACTTACTTAGCCAAACTGTCTGGTGGTTTACGAAGCCTGTATTAGGGAAGAAGAATAATAAATAAGTTACCTGAAGTGACCCATGTTCATTTGCACCTCCCACATTTTATCTGAATCAGTGCAATCAATATACGTTAGGGACAAATCAAAGTGTAAGCAGTGCAGACAATATTCTTACTGATACCACTCATTGCATGAGGAATGTTTTATGTTGCCAGGTGCCAAAGACTGAAAAGACGCCAAGAATAAGTGATGTGCAGAATGTCTTTTTAAAATGAGTAAGGGAAAAATCTAGCCTCTTACACTTTCGTGTAATAAGCTCTTTATTAATTAACAACAGTATATGCTATTAGTAAAAATAAATCCTTTTATCAGTAATGCAAACCAGAAAACATATCCTGTTTATACTTACAGAGAAAATACTTACTTATTCCATGCTGGTGAATTATTTGTATTTTACCATGGAGACTTACTTTATGCTTCAAATAAATTTTAAAAAAGCAATCAAAAGAAAACACTAACTTTAAAGGGCAAGAATTTCATCATTGAGGCTAGCTAAAAGTCTCTTGGCAATTGTACCAGGTCAGAAAAATGTCTAAAATTAAAAAAGTAATTAATTTGCTTAATGGTTCTTTGTGGTATAATAAAAAAAAAAAAAAAAGAAGCCTGAAAGACAGTATTACTGGACTAATCTAAGTGGTTCACCTGGAGCTCCAAAATCTCATGTATTTTATGAGGAAGGCTTAATTACCAGGTCTTGCTTGAAAGGGTCTTTATCGTATATAGGTAGGAGAGATATTGTCTCATGACAGTCTTTTTTTAAGCTTTACTATTTGTACAGTGATCACACAAAGTTTCTTGATTCTACAAGCCATATACCAAAATCTTCATATTGCCAAACCTCCTTGTTTTTCTCAGTGAGGAGAGGGATGTCTCAGATTCATTCGCAAGCAGGAGACGGTGATAACCTCTTAGGGCTCAGATTGAGGACAGAGCTGTGTGGGATGTTAATGGACCCCATGGGGACTCCACCATTACAGCCTTAGCAGTTCCTCGGGGAGCTCTCTTCCTCCTACAGGCGGGGAATACTCAGTAGCCTGGTTAATGACATAGCCGTGGCATAGAAGCTGCACCCAAGCTCTGTTCAAGTCACCTGTGACTCAAGAGCTGCAACTTGGCCACTCCATCATTGAATTAGTCTCTAAAAATAGGTGTTGCACAGTTACAAAGAGGAAATATGCCCCCTTGCTCAAAGAATTTAAATACACTCCTGTAAGTATTTCTTTCCATACTGACATGGGTGTTTTGAAGATAAACTTCAAGTGCCAGATCAATTTTGTTCACACGTTCTGATACACCATGCAGAAGACATGCATTTCATTGTGAAATCGGTGCTGTGATGCTATGGGACTCAGTGCAATCATCACGAGGTGTGATATCTCACAGATTACCGTGCCAGCATAACTCATGCCTCAACTGAGCTGAACAAAAGATCTACTTTTAATGTGGGATGCTACAAAGATAACAGGACTTCAACCAAGTGTTGGATTCTGAAAACCATTTGTATATTGTTACATTTATAACAACCTGGGACTCTGATTCAAACTTTGTGTCTGTCTTGAAAACGGAAAGCTTTTACAGAAATAGCCATACTTGCAGAACAGTAATCTTTAGAAGGTTATTCCACAGATACTTCTAATTGATTTTCCATTTCTACAGTTAGAACTGGTGCTGTAGACATGAAGGAAAAGACTTCTTAGTGTTTGTTTTCAATTCATGTTGTGTTACAATTGTAATATTGTAACAATGTGAATTGAAAATAAACACTAGGAAGTATTTTCAATTTCTGTTTCCATTCACATTGTGTTACAATTCCTGATACAAATACGCAGAAATAAGGAGAGTCAGTCTGCTTTGTGCTCTGGCATGGCAGAACTTCTTAAATACCTTTGTAGAGCACTTTTCATTATAACATCTAAACTTAAGGCAGCAATAAAATAAGGTTCAACATGCATTTTCATGACTCTACCATGATTTAGTGAAGCTTTGTGAGCTCAGGTTGTAACAGCCAGCAAAGCTTTGCATTTTCAAAGGTGGACAGTTATTTAGAGTGTTCCTTATATTTTTAAAACTCAAACTGGGTAATCAAGCCTGAACCCACCCAGAATGGATGGCAGTATAGAAAGGTAGAGCTCTAGCTGGAAAGGAAGAAAAGAATAGCAATTTTCCCAAATTTGGCTCTGAGATGCTTTCACTGGAGTTCTAGTAGACTCTTGCTGGAGTCTGCCAGTATCACCCAAGAAGCAGGTGCTCAGTAAATATGTTATCTGCCCCTTTATGTTCAGTCCATAGATGATATGGAGTCTATCACAGTTTCTTGAAAAGAAGTCAGACTCAAGCTGGAGGGACTTTTGCTCCCAGTTTGGAAAGCCCCAGAACAAATCCAGGGAGCGGTCCAGATGGACACCATCCCATTTCCCTAGCAATGAGTGCACTGTGGGCACTCATCAAACACTTTTTGATAAAATAGACATAAACCAAGTTTCACATGAGAGAGAGTATCCTTATGGAAACACTGTCTTCACCTGCAGTAGTTCTGCAGCTCCCCTCCTGATGTAGTGCAGAGCACTGGGTGCAGACATGCACTTGTTCAGTAATGGTAATAAAAGACACATTGGAACCTGTGTGACCTTATGAGGGGCTCCCACTTCCCACTATTTTTCTACTCTCCGACACATGCTAGGAGCCTCTGAAGAGCTGTTTCTTTTCTCAGGTGTGGTGTTGACCTGAAAAGTGATGCAGTGTGGGGAGCCTCATGACCTTCCGCTTCTTTTCTAGATCAGGCCAGAGAACTTTTTTCTGCTCTTTCCTGTTAATTTCCCACATACTCAGTAAATTATTAAGAGAATAAGATGTATCAGTTTTAACAGGAAGGAAATTACCACTGGAGAATAAAACGTTTCACATGTAAATTGACTTTCTCTGCAGCCCTTTATTCTTGCAAAGGGAGGCAATCACTTATCTTGTGTAACCTTAAAACCTGCTTGGTCAGGGAACCACCAGGGGCTGGGGAGGTGGGGGACAGCCAGAGGAATGGAAGTGCAGTGTGGCGTGATAAACAGTGAAAGCAAATTAAAACCCACATGGAAAAAAGCCAGCTTTTATTCATTCTGTGCTGCCACTGAACCCACTGTAAACCTCATTGGTGTGACTTCTCTTTGGAAGGAGAGCTGGAAACACTCTAGCCTGATGTAGTGTGTGTGTGTGTATATAACTAGGGTTCTTGGCAATGGCTGAAGGGTGTTTATCAAGGCCTTTCAGGATTTTTTCAGTCTTGTTTGATGTGAACTTGAGGACTCATTACACCTTTAGATGGGAGGAGGCAACTACTTTTCACCAGTACATTTGACTGGGAGGGCATATGTGTGTGGCCCACTGCTAATGCATTTACAAAAGCACATCTGCACAAACCCAGTGATTCATTCTAGTGCAAAACTGCAAAAGGATATGTAGTGTGCATACTTAAGGCAAAGGCGTAGTTGTCCCATGAAAGTGTACCAGAGTTATTGCAAATGCCTGGCCATTCATTTCCCACAAAAGACAGTAATGGCTCAAAGGAGCCCTCACTGGCTATAAGGTAAATAAACTGAGCGTTAATAGCTCCCAGGTAGGCCTGCAGAGCACCACTCAGATGGTATTTTTCAGGAAAGGTTCTGTGTGGCTGTCACCGCTTAATAGTCCCTGACAGCAGGAAGAATATTTGCTCTGAAAGACCTTGGACTATGAACGTGGAAGACTTCTTTTTTGGTGTGTTTCACTTTTGTTTTAAAGGATATATTCTCTCCTTCAATTTAAAAGTCCTTCAAAGACTGAGAAAATACAACCTTGTAGGAAAAGAAAATGCTCAAATTAGGACACAGCATAGACCATAAATTTTTTTTAGAGACCCAGAATGTTTCAGGTTAAGATATGAGTGCAAAATAATGGAGAAAGTACATCAATGTGCTGTTGATCATATATTCAGAGTCCAAAGTTGTGTACTTTTCAGTCTGTACAGGGGCAGAGTTTGATCTGCTCTTGTGTAAAACCTCCTTCCTCCTTATACAGCTAGCACAAGGGCATAGAGTCACAGCAGTCCCTGGTTGCTTCCCCTCAAGGAAGCAAATCCCCAGAAGGGTGCTGTGATCTCTGCCTCAGCCTGTGTACATGGATGATCCATTCTGGTGAGCAACTGGCACAAGGAATGCTCTCGCTCTAAAGTGAATGAGTCCCAGAGCATCCTTAACCAAGAAGCATTTGAGATTGGCCAGCCTAGGAATTACTGAAAACACAGCAGGCCTCCTACCCCATGTGAAGCGCAGTTTTTAATTTTACTCCACAATTTGCCTGTGTTTCTGCTGTTTCTGGGATACCAATATAAATGTCACATAACAGGACACTTATTTGACTATCAAGTCACAGTGGAACAAATTGTTGCCCAGCATCATTCCACTGCAGTCAATGGAATTTTCTTGGGGATGGATTAGGTAATAAAACAGAACCACCCAGCTTGACTGTGCAACATGAAAGTGCCCACTTTGCATGGATGTTGGTTTTAAAACAACTTTAAAAGTGTTCCATTATCTTACAAAAGTGCACAGGCCAGTTCTTGCCACTTAGTGCTTAGGAAAATTGCAGGGAAAAATTTGCAGGGAAACTTGCTACTTCCTTGTAGCTTGTAATCAAATTCTGCAGAAGCAGCACAGCCAATGCCTCTAATGTGCACTGCTGGTCAAAGGCCATAAGCTGTCCCAGTAAAAAGGAGTTTTGGCTTGTACATTCTTGTAGGTAACCACACTCACTTCTGCTTGTGCTGCATGCTGTAATGAGGTAATAATGAGAGAAGCCTGCAAAAAGCTGTGGATTACAAAGAGCAGGGTTGCAGGTTTCCTTGTGTAGCTTCTGTGGCCTGTTTACAATTAGCTCTCCTGCTTTTCTAGAGTGTCTGAGTTTACACAAAATGGGGAGCAGGTACCTCACGTGCAGGGAGGCTAAAGGGAGAGTGGTGGGGTCAAACAATGCACCTCACAGCCTATAAAGATAACTGAGAAATCGTTGCAGAATTATTCTCAAGTTTCTAATATACTCTAGTTATCAATGCAAATATGAGAGGTGTAACTTGTTCATTTTCTGCTTTTGAAGAATTTACACTTTAAATTATCTTAATCTAAAATCTTGGTAGTTTGATCAAATTTAAGCGTTTTGCTGGTGCCATCAAGTGGCAAAATGTTGGATTGCAAAACTCCAGCAGCATCCAAATTCACTCTGATATGTCTTGAACAGCAACAGTGAGGAAAATAATCCTTGCCAAGCCTCCTCCAAAAATACATCTCTCTATACATACCAGAAAAATGAACTGAAATACACATAGTGTCATGGTTACTTCAGTTACTTCAGTTTAATCTCGATTCTAACTAGCAGAAAGGCTAATATTTTTGAGTACTACAAGTTGATAAATATGGACAACCTGTAAAGCAAACTCAGAGACCCTTGTTGAAGAGATACTAAACTGAAGGGGTAGAATGCCGTATTCTGGATTTCCTTCCCAACTGTGTTTGCTCTCCTTTGTTACTAGCTAATCCCTTTTTACAGAACACGGCCCTTCAGATTTCATATCATATCTGCACTTCATATCATATGTGTGTAATATCACCAGAGTGGAATGAATATTCTGTTTGCTGTTATATTCACCAAATTCACAATCTGGTTAATGCACTGTTTAAACTTACAGTTCATCATTCATACGCACGTCACTTTTTTTCAGCTGGGTGATATCATAGTATTGCTCAGTGGGAAGACCTCTGTGCAAAGAGAAAGCATAAATGTATAAAGCTTATGCTCTATTTGCTTATAAAAATCCAAATAAATTGATACATTTTTGTCTTGATTTCTCAGATAACCCTTAATATCAAAACTCATAGATGCTACCAGTGTGGAAATTTATCCTGGGTTTCAAAATCTAAGTCCTGCAGGGCTGGATTTTGAGAGGTGCTGAGCACCCATGCCTGAATCCAAAGTTCCAGAGAACGCTGAGCATTTCTGCCCGTGAAAGCCTGGCCCTTACAGCCCCTCACCATGCACACCTAACACTCAGTGGGAATGCCTTGAATGGGTGCAGGTTCCAACTTTTGACCCTATAAGGAGTTAAGTTATTCCTATGTTACAGGGATCACTTTCAGCTCCTTCTGATGCCAAAGGGCTCCCACAATCCAGCCAAACTGCATGATCCTTTTCACTGAAAAGAACCTGAAGAGAAGACAGCACCATACCTGTCTTTGAGCTTAGACAATGGAAAAGAAAGAAGTAGTTAGTATGGGACATCAGGTAAAAAAACCTAACAAAACCCCAACAAACCAAAACCCACAACAGAAGAGAGAGCAAATGGGAATGCCAAAATGAAGGAAATGCAGTTGGAAAAATCATCCATAACCAGTGAGATTTTGCTGGTATTAGAAATAGCCTTATAGCTCTGACCTGGCCTTGCTTGACGCAAGGCCTTTAATCAAGTGTCTGTTGCTAAAAGGAATGGGTGGCCTTAATTGCATGCCTAAAGAAGAGATGTTGGCTGCAAGAAAGGGAGAGAAATGATGCTGAATCAGAAGGGATTTGTTTTACTTTTATGGCTGGCTCAATGGGCTCCCAAGGCTTGGGGGTTATAGCACAGTCCAATGGGAATATGCTCATAATACTCTGGGTCTAACCACGAGTTCAGAATGATTATTGTCTTCTCTTTCCTCTTTAAGCACTTTCCCGCATTAGCACTGTCCAGCGTAACGCGTGCTTCCGTGCCATGGGTGCTGTCAGTTGAGCAACGCGGGCATCTATGGTCAGACTCGTGCAGGGCTGTGTGTTCAGAAGTGCTGAGCACCTCCACCTTAAACTAAAGTCGCTGAGAATCCCCTCCTCCCCTCTCAGCCCCATCACACCACAGTAGTACCCGACTTCCATCCCGGAGGCCAGGTCCTGTGCACCCCTCTGACAGGACAGCTGGTGCTGAGGCTGCTCCCTTATGACAGACTGTGCCACAGGAGGCTGCTACTATGGAGCAACAGTGCTCACTTCAGAGCCAAATTAAGGGATTTAGGAGGTCTGAATGCTGATTTGGGATGATGAATGCATATGTAGGATTGCCGTGACACAAATTCTCTTTCCAGCATTAAAATGGAAACCTACTAACTTGGAGATGCTTAGCTTTTGCCTAGTTCAACTGCTGTGCTTGTGAAGGTGCACTTTTCACTACTTCTGTGTTTGATGCATGTGAGTGGCACGGCTCAGTAAGTAATACACTGCATTTGAAGTCTTTTGGAGCAGTGCCTCTGCAAAGTGGCAGTAGTTGTATCTGTAGGACATCTTTATGTTCCTTGTACTTACTTTACATCAAGAGGTGGATGACTTTTGCATTGGAAACTGCCTCTCCCACTCAGAAGAGCATATATAGTTGTAGCAGTTGGCTGTAACTTGGAGAAGGGCCTGGCTGCGGGTGGGGGTTAAGACCAGGTGATCTCCAGAAATCCCTTCCAACCTGAACCCAGCTGTGACTCCACCGCTCGGAAAAAGAAGCTCCCATGAGCTGTTCTCCCTGTACTTTCCCTGCACCCTGGCATCTGCTGGCTAGCACTGGGCATCAATTCTATTCATTTTCCTCTTAAAGCCAGATTTGCTAGCCCCTTGTTTCTCATGTAACAAAAATTCCTTTGGGTTCTGTAGCTTTATACATAGGAAATTTGCCAGCACGTGTAAAAGCCACAGATTAGTTACGTAGAGGTGCACTGGAAAAAATATTCTTTGCTTTTTAGTCATAAAATTTCATAGACATCTTACAAAACTGTTTTAAAAATGAAGCACAAGAAAACACACCTCTCTTACCACTAATGTTAGAACCACAGAGTCTGTGACTCTGGTGCTTGCCCTGTGTACTGTACTTTCACAGCCCAAAGTCCTGCACATGTATAGAAAGTACAAATATTAGCATCATCTAATAATGTCCTATTAACTAGAAGCTTATATTAAATCAACCCTAACTGTAGGATTTTATTTAAGTATTTTTGTATGGTTCTTATACAAAAGCAATATTTGCTCCATAAAAATCAAGTATTTCTCACTGTGGATGTTTCCTGAAGTTTTATTTACAAGCTGTATTATAAACATATTTATTTAGGCTTCTCATACTTCCCCCACTGAAATTTGTGCCAGTGCTACCAGAGGCATAGCCACGAAAATACTTCATTTGCATCTTGTCCACTTCAGCTTTCTCCTCTAGAACTGTTTGCACTAGAGTAAGTTCCTAATTGATTTCTAGCCTATATCTCTGGTAGGTTTCACTGAGATCAGTGAGGATGGTGCCATTGGGGATACTGTAGCTCTGCTACTTACCTGGAAGCTAATCTGTGTGATACAGAAACTTAGTGTGGAGGAAAGGCTACTCTATTTTGCCCCTACAATAGCACTATCAGGACGGTGAGCATCTGGCTATACTCTGAACAACTCTTCTGCAGTATCACTTTACTGGGAGTTGCCCAAGACAAACAACAAATGGGTTTCATGAACATGGGTTTATAAAGTAGCTTGCAAACGTCTTCTCCCTTTCTGACTGCTAAGTTGGTTTTCTGAGATGGGGCATGTAGTTGCTGTGACTTGTCTACCTTCTCATGAGGAGTCACCTTGTGACTCCTACCTGTGTACTATGCCTGAGTTGGCCAAAACCTTTGCTTGCTTGCAGTGTAAGGGTATGAATGTAAAGACAGCTACACAGACTATATGCCACCTAGGCATTTTCCACCTTGTGGAAAAGGGAAGGCTTCTTTCTGGACCTCTTTTTGTCTTCAGAGTGGAATTCACTTGGATGGATCAGGGACTCTACACTAGTGTGCCTGGACAACAAATAATCCAAGGGATTGCATATTCAGAAAAGCAAAACACAAGAGCAATGAAAAGTCTTCTTTCAAGCTCATTATACATTCTTGCACCGATCCTGTCACTGTGGGATCACAGCACCTTGTCATGCTCCTGGGATGGAAGTCCCATCAGCATCATTTAGTGCCAGATTCTCCACCTGGGACAGGGCAATCCTGGTTATATGTACAAAGTGGGGGATGAGAGGCTGGAGAGCAGCCCAGTGGAAAGAGATCTAGGGCTTTGGGTTGATGGCAAGCTGAATATGAGTCAACAGTGTGTCCTGGCAGCCAAAAAGGCCAGCCGTGTCCTGGGGTGCATCAAGCACAGTATAGGTAGCTGGTCGAGGGAGGTGATTGTCCCACTCTACAGTGCAGCCCCACCTCGAGTACTGTGTGCAGTTTTGGGCGCCGCAATGTAAGAAGGACATCAAAGTATTAAGAGTGTGTCCAGAGGAGGGTGACCAAGATGGTGAAAGGTCTCAAGGGCAAGACTTATGAGGAACAGCTGAGGTCACTTGGTTTGTTCAGCTTGGAGAAGAGAAGGCTGAGGCCTCATTGCAGCCTACAACTTTCTCAAGGGGGGCAGCGGAGGGAGAGGTGCTGATCTCCTCTCTCCGGTGACCAGCAATAGGACATGTGGAAATGGAATGAAGCTGTGTCAGAGGAAGTTCAGACTGGACATTAGGAAAAGGTTCTTCACTGAGAAGGTGGTCCGTCACTGGAACAGGCTTCCTCAGGGAAGTGGTCATGGCACCAAGTCTGCCAGAGTTCAAGGAGAGCATCTGGATGACGCTCTTAGTTACATGGTTTAGTTTTAAGTAGTCCTGCGAGGAACAGGGAGTTGGACTTGATCCTTATGGATCCTTTCCAACTCAAGATATTACATGACTCTATGATCATTTTATAGAGAGGCTAGTTCATGATAACAGAGCAGAGCAAGGACAGGAAAGCATATTTCCAGTCTTTGAGTCATGTTTTAATGCTCGGACAGCCATGCAGATGCCTAGTCTGCATCTTCCATTCCTGTTCTCCAGGGAAGCCTGCAGGGCTGAAGGCTATCCTTGAACTCCTACAAGCCAGCCCTAAGCAGCAGCATGTTCTGTCTTCAAAGCTTTCCTGTAAGTCAGTGATGGTGATTTGAAACCTATCTGAGTGTCTCAACAACAGACATTTGGCATTGTCCTGGTTTTGGCTGGGATAGAGTTAATGTTCTTGCTAGTACCTGGTATAGTGCTGTGTTTTGGATTTAGTATGAGAATAATGTTGATAACAACGTTTTTAGTTGTTGCTAAGTAGTTGTAGTGCTTATACCAAGTCAAGGACTTTTCAGCTTCCCATGCTCTGCCAGCGAGGAGGTGTACAAGAAGCTGGGAGGGGGCACAGCCAGGACAGCTGACCCAAACTGGCCAAAGGGATATTCCCTACTATATGATGTCATGCTCAGGATGTAAAACTGGAGTTGGCCAGGGTGCAGGAATCACTGCTTGGGGACAGGCTATCGATCGCTGGGTGGTGAGCAATTGTTGCATTGTGCATCACTTGTTTTTGTATATTCCTTCATCAGTAATATTATTATTATTATTATTACTATTTCCTCTTCCTTTGCTGTCCTATTAATCTGTTTTTATCTCAACTCCTGAGTTTTTTTCCTGATTCTCTTCCCCATCCCACCTAGGGAAGGGGAGGCAAGCAAGCAGGTGCGTGGTGCTTAGTTGCTGGCTGGGGCTAAACCAGGACAGGCATCATCGTTTGTCTATTTGTCTATCAGCTAGTCAGTCTTTTTGTTTTTTTGTTTTGACTAATCCCATCATGATGAACAAGAAGTTTTGGAACTGGTTTCAGTGGAAGTGGCACCAACACCAATATATTCTAAAGAAGAAACTGGTTGTGGTAAGAAGCTAGGAGAAGGAGCCTTGACTCAGAAAGCATACCCCAGAGCTGTTCCCCTCAGCTGTTGTCTAGACAGATCTCTTCTTTTACAACAGCTTTCTGAAAAAGCTGAGAACCAACTTTTCATGTTTATGCCTTTGGGATTTGTAGATGCTGAGCATCAGTGTAAGTTAGGCCAGGAGTGACATTTTTAAGGTCAGGAAGGGTGTTTGGGACAACAGCCAACAGTTAATAATTATCAAATGATGGGCAAAAAATAAATATGGTCATTTGGAACTTGAAGTGTTTCAGTGAAACACTGTGCAGAGATTTGTGGGTACCAATATATTCCCACATTAATATTTAGGGCAATGTGAAAAGGGTAGAAGCTTAAATTGTCCATTTTTGGAAGGCAGATATTTGCATGTCTCAGTCTACATTGCTGTCTAACCTGTCTGTTGCTATTCTTGTTAAAAACCCGTAGCTTAAACATTTTGGCTGTGAGAAGTATTTGTCTAGCCTACCTTGGCCAAGGGACTACATCACTACCATAATGTTGATGTCCTTTAACAAATGTACATGGAGACTTGTCCTTTGCCCTGTAGTCTTCTGGCAATACAGGTAGTGCAATTGCTCCATGCTCCCTTTCTGTTCCCCAGGGAAGCTTGCAGCAGTGAAAGGATTTCCTGAACTCTTTATATCTGAAAAAAAAATGAAACCAAGATGTCCTTAAACGGATGCAACAGTGATGGTCAGGCACTTCACATGGATGTGCTAGTGGCTGAGGATATTCAGTACGTTTCCATACATCTGGGTTATTTGAAATCAAGCAGTTCAATGTACTTAGATGCATGTTCACCTCACATAGTTTTGGTTTACAGTGTTGTAAAGATGGACACCAGCTCACTGAAAATTTAAAGCTTCCTTTTCTTTTGCATGGCAGCAGTTTTCCAGTCAGGAGAACACATGCACAGGCAACTGTCTTACTAAGGAGCTAAGTCCTATGAGGAGCAGGGAGTTGGACTTGATGATCCTTACGGATCCCTTCCAACTTGAGATATTCTATGATTCTATAAGAGCCAAAGTGAGTGATTTGAATTTGACTTAGTTGTCCAGGATTTTCTGGAAACCTTTCAAGGAAGTAATGAACTGCTGTGGTATGTGATGGGCATGGTTACCCTCGGGATGTTTTACTGGTGTGCTGTCTTCATTCATATGAAGCCAGAGAGAGTGATGTTTAGGTGAATGGGTTGGGAACCAGCAGCCATATCTGTGTTTGTTGTCAGCCCTTCCATCACTGAGTGGCCCTGATTCTTGCTTTAGCTAGATTTCATCTGTACTACCATCTTTTTCTGATGTCGGGTGTTTCTTTCTGGATGAGTGAAGCAGCTGGACATGGCTGCAGACCAGTAGGATTGCCTTTGTTGACTGCGGTGTAGCCACTGCTCTGCTACCGCAGCACAGGCTGTGGTGAATCAAGCAGATGATATTCCAACTCACTCCCAGTTAGCTTGGGTTTCTCTGCCCTGTGCTCCAAAGTATGGTGTTGCTCTAGGGTTCTGGATGTGTGATTCCTGATGGAGTGAGGTATATCAGCTAAAGAAATCCTTGTTTAAGCAGAGGTGTTATTATTCTTTGCCAGTGTTGATCATTACTTTGGAGATGGAGGGAGAAGGTGTTTTTTATTAAGCTATACTGGGAAAAAGTGCCACTCTGCAGGTACTATCTGGATTCAGGCTTACGGTGTTTTTCAGGTGTAAGGTTTCCCTAATTCTGACTTCATCTTATATTGATTCAAAGGTAGAATAACATCCCTGAGCGCACATCTCCTAAAATGTGAGGGGAAATGGGTTCATTATTATGTGACTATGAGCATTTCAATGAGCATTACAATCCTGATGTTCATTATGAGTATAGGCTTTTAAGGATGAAAAAATAAATAGCTACAAAAACTTCTTCTCAGACTACGTTTAGACTCAAACTGTGGCAGAGTCCTAGATATCTAAACAGATCTTAGGGAAATCTATGGGAGAGATCATGATCTACAAGACACAGACAGTGCTACTGTGTTGTGTTTTGTTCTCTCGGTTTCTTGGCAGCGCAGTGCCCTCCTATCCTGTGGTTCCTTCGATGTGGTTCAGCACCATTCTGCTGCTGCCTGATGCTGTTCCTTTATCCATTTTGCCAGGGAGCAAAGGGCAGTATGTTTGTGTTGTACAATGAACCAAAATAAGAATCTGATGTACCGTAGATTATCAGGAAGCTTTTCTGGTTTTAAGTTTCTGAAGGAACTCAAGCATCCATTTCTTAAGTTCTGTCTGAAGCCTCATTTCCCCTTTCTGAAAGTAGGCAGGCAGATGCCATGTCACCTGCATGGCTGTGGTGTTTGTATTCATTAAGCCGACTCTCACTGGAAACATCAATAACTCATTCCTGTTGCTGACTATCTGTAGGTTACTAAGTTGCAGAACAACCACTTTACCTTAGACAGAAAAAAGAAGCATTGCACACAAAGGTCTGATCATCCATTCAGCCCAAACAGGACTTTGTTAAGCTTAAAATGTTTAGAAGTTTCCTTCTCATAAAGAAACATTTATAGCTGATATCGATCCAGTGATACTGAAGATCTCAGGGACACAGAAAAAAGTGTTTCTGCCCAGAGAATATCAAATGAGGGCTAGGGTGAACAAAGTTTCAAAGAGTGTATCATGAACAATCCTTAAGAGTCTCAGCAATATAGTCAATAGAGACTATTACCATTTCTAACTTCCACAATTGTAGATTTATTCTGAATTCTGACAGCCAACTTCCAGCTTTGTGGCTCTTTCATTCTGACAAAAAAAAAAAAAAAGCTAATGTTCTGGGATCAGAACATCAGTTCGCTAGTGCCTCCTTTATTTTTAAAAAGTTACATTTTTCCCTTCAAATTTGTTTTGTTGTGAGGAGCTCAAACCAGAGTGTATGTATAATACAGTGTCTTAGATTGTGAGCTTGTGAAGGGCTCCAGTGACTGATTTGATCAGTGCATGAAGCCAGCACATCTGAGGGGGTGTGTTGCCAACAGCTGCCAGAAGGTCTGTGGAAAGAGAGTTCTTAGAGGGATAGGATTAGGACCTGCCTCTGTATGAGTTCACATAGGGTGCATTCACACTGCCATTTTGATTTGGATCAGGAGTACACTTTTGACATGAATCTCCCAACGGTCCCTATTTTTGCAGTGCCTTGGAGTACATGAACTGGGCTCCTTCTGGATGAAATTAAGTGGAAGATGTGCTCCAGGAACGCACCAGGAGGGCACCGCAGCCACAAATGGACCCTCAGTCCCTGGAATCACTCTAGAGGTAATCCAAAGTAAAGAGCACCTGAAATGCATTTTTTCTGGACCTCAGATCCTCAGCACCAACTATTTCACTCTACACATCTTCTCCTGTAGTCCACAATACTTGCCAACGTAGACATAGTCACTGAGCCACATACTGTTTTGGAATTCAGGGAATTTTGGGAGGGAGTTTTTTGGGGAGTGGGAATGGCTGACCTTTTTTTTAATTAACTCTTGCCCAATAAACATATAAATAACTATATACATTATCTTTGTATATCAATGCTGAATCTGGCTATGTGATCATAGGGTAAAATCCTTAGGGTACCTTCTTCGTATATATATCACCTAGTGTTATACAAATACACATAGGTGCCTCTGATTATTCAGGGGTGCTGTTTATCAATGCGAATATTGGTAACAAATACTCTAGTCCAAGATGATAATGTAATAAAATTCATGGATGCAGTATTTTTAAAAGCTGAGAACAACTGTGTTCCATTTATTTATTTGCTTGTAATTATGTGACTAGAAAAAAATGCACCGTTTTAAAAACATGTGTGATATTATAAAGCATGCAGCCACCTTCTTTTCAGGTATAAATTGGTGAGTTCATGTGAGTGTGTGTTAGCAGAAAAATGTAGCTTACTGCCTGTATTACAATACGGATTTTCCTGTTCACAGAGAAAAGAAATGTTATGACCTGGCCATGCTTATTTCTTGTTTGTGTTTCAGAGTTGGGTCTGACATAGTTGTCATCTGAAAGACGCTTTGCTGGTGCGTTCAGATCCTGACATCACAGCCCATTCTGAGCTTAATTTTTCCTTTTTGCTGGGTATCCTGTGTAGCCAACATGAATCTTTCCTGTACATTCACTAAAATTTAGATCAGGCCTATAATTCAGTAAACTATCAAGTCTGTCAATAGTTAAAACAGTTCAGATGGAAATTCACCCAAATTCCTGTAATGCAAGGAATAGAACAAAAACTTGCCTCAGGGAAGGTATGTAAGTGGGAGGCATCAAAACACAGTTTGACAAGTGTGATAATCCAATAATATCAAAATACTCTGACTGGAATTCAGATGTTGGATATGAGATGTTACAAATAATGGAAGAAGGTAGCAGTAGTAGTAAACCAGAAGGCTGTCAGTAAGATGAAAACTAAGAATTGATTTTGCTAACAAAAGAGATGATAAAATCTCACGGGAAAGAATACTGGAGGACTTGAGGCTAACTCTGGAATCTGTTATGCATGTAAAAAATAGAAATGTAGATCCAAAAAAAATTTGTCATGAGTACTGCGCAGCATGGAGGTTCAGCTTTCCAGAACTTTAAAAACTACAGGAATTCTGCCATATCCTGCTCCCTAGCTAACAGTATAATTGGGCCTGTAAAATACAGTAAAAATGCATTGATTCCTCAGAATTCCTGATCACACATTGATGACTATGAAAGCAAAATGCAGGTTTCCTGTAATTTTAAATTTTAATTTTAAAGTTTATCTCAGTAATTCTAGGTCAACCTGTAATCTAGGAAAAAAAAAGGTTCAAAACAGGAGTAGATGAAAGAATAACATGATGTTGGTGATCGGTTTGTGAAATATGCTTATTTGTTCCAAATTAGAAATACAATATACATATAGTTTTTATTCTTTATGAAAATTATTTCAGGAGATGCTGAGCCCTAAAGCCACACTATAACATATTTTAGCAGTCCTCTTTTCAGCTGTAATCAACATATTTCCCAGGGAACTGACAGACTATCGCACAAAGTAGAAAACGTTTTGTTTCATGAAAACAAAAAGAAAAAATTGTGTCATGCCAGAAAAACATAACCATTAGACAATACTTTTGGTAACAGCAAATGGGTATCAAATACTTTTAATGGAATCATTTACCTTTACGAGTTCTGTTCTTACCTGTCTTGTGAGACAGTTGGACGAGAAGGAATTTGAAGTGGAGTTAGTACCTCATTGGACTCAAAGGTTCTTGATAGGATTTCTGTTCCCTCAGTTTCTCTATAGTAGCGGGGCAGGTCGTGCAGCAGCATCATGTTTCATATTTGAGTTTCTAGGGGAAGATACAGGGATAAAATACCAAATATCAAAGGTTTTGTTACTGCATCTGAATGCTAAGGAGGAAACATAGATGAGTTCTGCCTAATTCCGGCAAGCGTCGACAGGAAACAATGGTTGCTTTTGCTACTGCTACTGGTTATTTGTACCAGGATATGAAATAAAACAAAGAAAAAGAGGCAGATTAAAGAGGTGTGATACTGTTGCTTTGTGTTACTAATGAACAGAAGCTAGAAATAAACTTTCAAGTAATAGGAGGAGAAAGTTTGGCCTTGCACTCAGAAAGTCTCACTTGTGAAAGTCTCACTTGGTAAATTTGGATTCACTGTAAAGTTCCAGTCCCACTCTGAAAAGGATGGTGTTGAGCCTATGATACTTTTCATAGAAAATAATTTTTTCCTTAATTGCCCTGATTTTTGTCTTTCTACCTCTGTGCTAAGGGGAAGTGCTGTAGTCCTCCTTTCATTTGAATGAAGTTGTATTTCAGCACTGGTTGACTAGCTCTTTGTGAGGAGAGGTGCTATATTAGGTCAGTATAAAACCCTCTGCTCTCTAGAATGCCATGCAGGCATTTATATCTGAACAAGTTGCCTCTGTTCTGAGCTGCTCTGTTGTGCAAGAGAAAAACACCAGGACTTGTACTTTCTACCCAGTGGAAGTCTGGTTTACAGCATCGAGAGTCTTCTCTCAAAAAACACCAGCAACTTCTTAGATGAAGTATATGAAGAAGCACTACTGCTTCCTCCCCTTCCACCAGGAGCCAGAAGAGCATTCCCTTGTATCTGTGCCCTGCTGCTTCTGGGTGAATCCTCGGTTTTCCTGAGGAAGCCCTCAGGAGCCCATTTGCTCTATGGCGAGCCCAGTAGGGGTGTGTAATAATCTTTAGTAGAAGTTCACAGGTACAAAGGGAAGCACTGAATTCACTCTGCTTTCCACAAGCTGTGACAAGGCTCCTTTTGACTAAAAACCAATGGCTTATCACATGAAGAAGGCTGAGAGGCCTTTGTTTTATCTCCTTACATTTTGAGCTGTACCTTTAAGCCACTTCTGCATTGCTCTGCACTTAATGGTCTGCTAGCTTCTGGATATGGATCTTACAATGGCAAGAGGAGTCTGAGGAGAGTCTCAAGGAGAAAGGAGCAATATACATTCATCTCACTGGTACATGTTTGCTATCCTGACTTTGGCAAAGCTTTGACAAAAAGGGTATTTTGATCAAGCCCTCTTCTTCTCAGGCAAATGTCAGTGAAATGCAAAAGATTTTGCTTTGCCTTACTAAAATAGGAAACTAATTTGAAAATATTTGAAATATGTTGTTCTTCTAGGATGTCTGGAGGTTTGGGCCATATGTACTGTAAGAACAGAAGCTGATACAGCATGTTCAAGCGAAAAAATTTAAATGAATTCTGTCATGCTGGTAGTTTCTAGAGTGTTGGGTGGTCTGCTATGGTATCTACATGAGCACTATGGGAATCTTGTACTGATGACTCAGATTCAAGTACTACTGGCTTGCAAAGAGAAAAATGTTCGGAGTTGTTGATTCACAATCTGCAAGTGGGCAAGAAACAGAAGCCAGACTTTTCTTCCAGCAGGACTGCTGTGGTTCTGTAATGTAATGCAGTTCCGAGTCCACGTTATTCAGATCCTAGCGGAATTTCCTCTCTATCCAGCTTTATTAACCTTTCTGGGAAATGTATTTCTGGCTGCCAGAATTACAGCTGGGGCCTATGACTAGTAGCTTTTTTGCCCCTGCCTGTTGCACATATAGGGAGGTGCCACAGTTCATAGCTTCTCTTTGCAGCTCCACAACAGCAGCTGCCCACTGAGGCAGGGATCTACACCACCAATTTTACTTCATCAGTCTCCTGGCATTTCAGCCATCATCCGTAGCACCAGATTGTGATCTGAGTGCATTCAGCTCTAAATCCACAATGTACATACAGACCTTCACCACTCTGCAGTCTTATCCATCATATCAACAGCAGCCCCGCTGATAAGTAGTAGTCCATATCCCCTCATCAAAAGGGTTCTGAACATATACATCCCATGTCCCTGCAACTGCACTAGTCCAAAGCCGCCACACAAATCCTAAAACCTGCCTTCAGCTCCAGAAACATGGTTCATTGCACAGCATTTCCAGGTGGCTGGCTTGGGAACCTCAGGTTCCCAGCCCTTGACACCTACCTTTAGCAGCAGGATCCAGATCAAGGGTCAAGGCATCCCTATGAACAGTGCTCTCTGGACACAGTCCAATGCATGCAGAAGGACACCCACTGTTGTCCAGTTCTGTTCCCTGGAAAACTGGCACAATTCCTTGGCAGAAGAAGCCAAGGTGGGTGTAGCTCAGTCAGGCCACTCAGGCTAGAGGGCTGGCAATAGATAGGGGAAGATAACGGTAAGAGAAAGATGATGAAGTCAGGTGGAACCAGGTGCTGGCAGGACCAAAGTCCCAAGTCCTTGTTGATCCAGGGGAAATCACCCACAAAGGAAATCACTGGTTTCCAGGATGATGTCTCTCCAAAGCAGGAAACACAATCATTCACATTTCAGCCCCAGAGCTTTCAGAAGTCCATGGCTAAGAGAATGAATGATGTCTCTATGAGCCTTTTGATGAGGAAAAGCTTCCAGTGGGAGAAGGCAGGAAGGTATAGGAAAATGATACATGAATCTTCTGAGGAATGATACCTAAGTAAAAATTAATTTCTAAATGTAACAACCTTTCAAATATTGTGTTTACCGAACCCCAAAGAGATATTATTCCAAAACAGGAGACAGTATCTGGGGAGTAGCCCCTCTCATCCCAGGCTTTATTGTCTATCTGTCTGTCTTCAGAAGAAAGGTTAATAGGAAACTGTGTAGGGCAGAACTATGAACTAAGCCTACCTTCTCTTTCAGTGCAGTGCGCAGTGAGTATTCTTTGGCCTGTGTTCTGGTAGTATTTGACATCACAGTGAGAGGATGTTGGGGATCTTTTGGGGTGATACACAGAATGAGGCAGCTGGTGATGTCAGCAGATGGTTACCTAGCATGTCAGGGGGGAGGATGTTAGAGCACACTTGGGAGCTGGAATCCAAGATACAAGTAGGTGATGTGCTGTCTTACCTCTCCTGAATAAAGCAGTAAATATAGCCACAAGCCAAGCCAAAAGCCAGTTCATTACAGCAAATTTGATTGAGAAGAATTGAGTGAAGTCATGTGGGTGTCTGTTCAATTCTTGACAAATTGGCCGAGCCTAGAACATTTCAAATAAGGCAGGCAACACAGCAGCAGGACTTCTGTGAATTGCTGCTTCTTATTACCATTCTCAGAGACATCTATGTTCTTTGCTGAGGTCTTGTGTGGGATTTTCACACTGTCCTTCAAAACAGTTGGACCTGGCCACTGGTGGAGTTTGGATTCTGGTTAGTTGGCTTGCTGGATGTTTCGGCCTTCCTGTGTTTGACAGACATGGTGATAGATTTTGATCTGTTTTACTTTCTTCTGCTGACCTTTTCTTTTCTCTCAATGTGGTTTTTGTTTGAGTTGAATTGGCGTCAAAATAAATGGATGCGTTTGAAAAGAGTGGTTTTGTTCTGTTGTTTCTTTCACCAGACAGGGCAAAATTAGCTGGAGGTCCTACTTTTCTTGGAAAAGCAGTGTGAAAAAAGCTGGAAGCAAGTCTTCTGGCAAGTGATAATACATAAATAGCTTTTCTGAATACCTATTAAATGCACTGTCTTGTTATTATTATCCAGTAGAGACAGTAATTGGTTTATTATGATTTTGGACCACTGTTTTGTTTTTAACATGGATGGCTTGGCCATCACATTAAAGTGAACTACACTTTAATGTTTGTGCCATGTACAAGTGATACAGCTGTATCAGTAATTCCCAGAGTTCACAAGTTTAATACATTCTGAAAAAAAAATATTTTCAGTGTTTCTTTTTCATGCTTCATCTTAGTCTAGAGCTGAATGTATGGAAAGGCTCAGCAGAATCTTTTCCTTCATTTCATTAATTACTCAGCTGTTGAAAGACTCTGTTATTTCCTTCCAAAAAAATACTACGGAAGATTTAGAGTTGTGGTTTTAAGATACTATGGGAATGATCTGCCTGAGTTGTTGTTATAGAGGGTGTACTGACTGGAGGAAAAAAGCTTAGGACATCACTTCTGCCCTCTAAATCTTCACACAGAAGAGGTCACCCCACATGTAAATCTATCAGTACCTAAGTTGGATGTATCTCTGCCACCTGTATCTCCAGGTTAGTGAGTTTCTTTGGGAAACAACTAATTGGGAGGACTAAGGTCCCTGATACCTCTCTGTATAGCTCCCTTACCAAGCTACAGTGGCTATTCTGTGCTGATGTGACAAAGGGATCAGGGAAAGATGGCTATCACAAAATCATGGAATCATGGAATGCTTGAGGTTGGAAGGGACCTCTGGAGGTCATCTGGTCTGACCCCTGCTCAGGCAGGGCCACCTAAAGCAGGCTGCCTAGGACCATGTTTCCAAGGGTTTCTGGGCAACCTGTGCCAGTGCTCAGTCACCCTCACAGTCCAAAGTGCTTCCTTATATTCAGGCAGACCCTCCTGTGTTTCAGTTGGTGCCCGTTGCCTCTGGTCCTGTCACTGGGCACCACTGAAAAGAGCCCAGCTCCATCTTCTTTGCACCCTCCCTTCAGGTATTTGTACACATTGATGAGATCCCCTCTGAGTCTTTTCTTCTCTAGCCTCAACAGCACCAGCTCTCTCAGCCTTTCATCATATGAGAGGTGTTCCAGACCCTTCATTATCTTAGTGGCCTTTCACTGGATTCTCCCAGTAGCTCCATCTCTCCCTTCTACTGTGGAGCCCAGAACTGGACACAGTACTCCAAGTATGGCCTCATCAGTGCTGAGTAGAGGGTAAGGACTACCTGCTGGCAATACTCCTCCTCATGCAGTCCAGGCTACCATTGGCCTTCTTTATGGTGAGGGCATGTTGTTGGCTCATGTCCAACTTGGTGTCCACCAGGACCCCAGGTCCTTTCTGCAAAGCTGCTTTCCAGCTGGTCACACCCCAGCATGTACTGGTGCCTGAGGCAGTTCCCCTCCACATTCAAGACTTTGCACTTACCGTTGTTGAACTGCATGAGGTTCCTGTCCATCCATTTCTCCAGCCTGTTGAGGTCCCTTTGGATGGCATCATGACCCTCTGGTGTATCAGCTAGTCCTCCCAATTTTCTATCATCAGCAAACTTGCTGAGGATGCACTCTGCCCCATCATCCAGATCATTAATGAAGACATTGAACAGGGCTGGCCCCAGTATTGATCCCTGGGGTACATTGCTCATTACTAGCCTCCAAGTAGAGTTTGTACCACTGATCATCACCCTCTGGGCCCAGCCATTCAGCCAGTTTTCAGTCTCCTCATCCAGACCATAATTCATCAGCTTCTCTATGAGGATTTTATGTGGAACAGCGTCAAAGGCATTACTGAAGTCAAGGTAGACAATATTCATTGCTCTCCCCTTGTCTACCAAGTCAATCATTTCATCGTAGAACATCATCAGGTTGGTCAAGCATGACTTCCCCTTGGTGAATCCATGCTGACTACTCCCAATCACCTTCTTGTCCTTCATGTGCCTGGAAGTGATTTCCAGGATGAGTTGTTCCATCACCTTCCCAGCGATGGAGGTGAGGCTGACCAGCCTGTAGTTATCTGGGTCCTTCCTGCCCTTTTTAAAGATACAAATGGTATTTGCTTTCTTTGAGTCCTCAGACACCTCTCCCAGTTGCCATGATTGTTCAGGGTTTAGAGTGGCCTTGAGATGTTATCAGCCAGCTCCTTCAGCCCTCATCCCATCAGGGCCCATAGACCTGTGTGTGTTTTAAAGGCTTTTCAAAGACTGCTAAGTAAAACACTGTTGTGCTTTTGGTCTCGTCTTGTGTCGTGAAGAATATAGAGAATAAGCTTGTCGCAACCAATTCTATGTCTAAAATGCTGTGGAAGTCAGAACGCAAAAGCAGAAATGAGGTGGCATTAGGAAGCATGATCATTTAAGAATTCTTCCCAGGCTATTCAGGAGACCTAAGAAAAGGTGACCTTAACCCAATCCTAAAAATGACAATTACAAGCCTGACAATTTTACTAAGCTATCTACTCAAGCATATTAAAGATGTTCTGCAGTGAGTTCCCCACGTAGTCCTTCCATTTCTACCTCTCTATGGCTTTTCTTGAGAGCTTGCCCATGGTTTTCCTTTCTTACCCCAGTGTCCTATTGACTGCTTGCTCCTACAATCCCACACTCAAGGGCTGTCAAAGGTGTCCCCATATTTGAGGCAGTTATGTGGAAGGTGGGATAAAGAAAACTATCCCTTTTGATGGGTCAAAGAGAGGAAGGAGCCGTGCAACAAGGCACCTCTTGAATTGGAAGCATAATCTGCCTTCTTAAGCAAAATATTCAGCTCCCAGGGAATGAAGTCACTTGATGGCTCTGACAGACAGATAAAATAATAGTAATTTATGTTTCACTCTGGTAGATGTATGATCTCAGGTCAGAGCTCTTTTAAACTTCCCATTGACTAATGCAGAAAAGATGAAGATTTGCAGAGGCAGTTATTAAACCAGTACCCCCTCCATGCTGAAACTGAATATGCTTCAGGTGGTGTAATGTGACGTAGCCAGTGGAAACAGAAAAGAGAAAGATCATTTCTGACTGATTAAAGCTGTGTTTCTGTTACCTACACGGTGGCAGGCTGAGAAAATGTGAGGCCAGCTCGGCTAAACAGGGAGAAAAGTAATTTCTCTAATTCATATTTTTCCCCTAATTGTGGTGGAGAAAGTAGAGGGATGTGAGCATTTCAGTGAAGAGGACTGAGATGTCATTCTCTGGGCTTTTCCCTGATTTTGATAGCCATGATGTTGTGAGAACTACACATGCATTCGGATCAAAAAAGAGGCAAAGCAAGCTGTTTATTGAAGTGAGAAATGATACATATTCTTATCCTTAAGCTGGTGCTAAAAGGCAAAAGTTAGAAAGCATTGATAGACAGCTTAATACACACTTCAAGAAATGTTCTTTTCTGGCTTTATGTCAAATGCCATTGTGATTTTTTCAATTTAATTTACTTATTCTAGGAATAGTTATTTAAAGAGGGAAAGTTGAGTATGACCAGACTTTGTTAACATTGAAAGTTCATGAGATAGCTTTTGTAAAGCTAACTACGTAGTCCGCATTTTCCTAACTCCTCCAGCAGCGTCTTATGGCAATTTACAGCCCAGGTTCTGTAAGGGAATACATGATTCTCCCCAAAATCAAACTTCACAAGGAATGTTCTTTCTGCCCTCTCGTGGCCACAGGCCAGTTTTGCAGTTTTGCAACGATGCGAATTTCCAAGGCTTGCATTGCATTTCGATAATCCCAAATGTCTTGCTTTTACTTTAGAGAACAAATATAAAATTTTGTATCTCCGAGCCAGTTTTTCTGTATACAATGTATTTCTATATCTATCTCTTTCGAATACAGCAGTTGACTATTTAGATTGTCAAATTAATTATGTACAATTTTCTTAGTTTTACCTCATAACCCAGAATATGAAGATATGACTTGCATGTTAGAAGAAACAGGTAAAGATAATTTCTTTTCTAGCCACTAAGGTAATTTTAGTTCAAGGGCCTGTGCCTCACTTTTAGCCTGTTCACATGAAAAATGTTGCATGATTGCACGCGGCAGCTTCTTCATGCCTTCAGTGATTCTTTAACTTATTTATAAGTTAAATTGCACTCAGTTTCCATGTCATGTCAATCAATCAATAAATACATTGATTCCAGTGGAGTTACTTTAGGTTTATCCCAGACTGAGGGTAGGATCAGGCCACAGGGCCAATTTATAGTTTACAAAGATCCTATACGGTTTAAGGGTAACCATGTATCCCTTGTATGAATAATGCTATCAAATACAGGCTTATAGAGGGTTGTATAGTTTAAGTTGAGGCCAAAGCGAGCTGCTGCTGCTTATCACCTTTTCTGACAATCAAGTCTACAGAGACAGAATAGGTATACGTGCACGCACAGTGGCGTCTCTTGTGCTTGTTAGCTGGTCAGGATCTGAATGAGGTATTTTGTAGCAGACGTGTGAGAGCACATAATGCAACAGTGATTTAAGAGAACAGTATTATACAAAACAAGAATAGATTGTTCACTGTCAAGATAATACTAATGAGATGAGAGTATTTTGCTGTTATATGTTGGAAAACAGGGAAAAAGCCATTACTTTATACATTACCTGCAAACTTTCTCTTGTGTGCCCCTTTTCACAGTCAGCCCAAGTTACCATATCCTCATCTCTGTGATTTCTGGGGTAACTGGGAAAATCACCACTACAAAGGCACAGCCCGCGCTGCTATTGTGCCAGTGCCAAACTGTGCAGCATCTGCACTTAGCATGAGAGGGAAATAAGACCCAGAAAGAATTTATCACTAGTTATAAATTTGAGGTGGGGGTGGGCTCTGCAATCTTGCAGGCTGCCCTTGGGGATTCATAAATTCATATGCGGTATAAATATGTGCAAGAATACATTTGTTAGGAAACGTCTTGAAATATGGAACTTCAAGAAGCATATGGTGGTGGCTGAGCCGGAATGGGAAGTACCTTCTGAAGACTGTCTGCTCTTTTCCCCTCCCCTGCTCTTTCCACACAAGACCGACACTTCTAGTTCAAGAGCAATTTAGAATCACCTGCATTCACACTTCCTTATTTCAAGATTTCATAAGCCATATGTGATCCTAGTGTAACTACACTATAGGTACCCTGGTGTACCTTCATTGGTATTTAATTTCTTCACAGGCATCTAAATGAAACTTCTGACTTTTCTTTCATAGCTGTGAAAAGGAATCAGATGCTGAATTAGGCTGTACCGTTTCATTTGAAATTGCCTTGAGGGAGAGGCAAACTTGCAGCTCTCAGAATTGATGATGGTCTCTAAGGGCAAGTAGGTACTTAGTCAAAAAGGTCACCGCACTCAAAGACAAGCTCGGCACCCAACATATGCTTTTATTTTTTCCTTGAGCCTCTCTCTTCAACAGCAGAGTTCAAAGAAAGTTTGTCTCCATTCTTTTACAAATAAAATTCTCCATATTGGTCATATAATGTAGTTAATTCTAAACACTTTTATTACCCCAAGATGCAGATGTATTTTATGTACCCACAGAGTTGAGCAGCTAAGAGAAGGAGCTGATTTTAAAAAGTTCCTCTCTGTTCTCCTTCACTAATTCATGCAAATGAGCCAGCTAAGCCCTGCTGGGAATGAGCAGCACATGGAGCTCATCAGACCTTACTGGCTCTGTTCAGCATCTCCACAAATTGTAAATCTATTTGTTTTCAACTGAAAAATTTAGTATAAAGCCCCTCAGAGATATAAGATGACCTATGGTATACTTTGAATCTCAGTGATGCAAAGTAATTTAATGTGTTTTCTTTGATGTGAGCAAGGTGGCTTTAGGAACTAAGGGTCAAAACCCAGGCAGAGGATATGCCTAATAGTTGCCTCTGGTTTTGAACCACTGCTCATCTATCATTTGTTACCAGTATATGCACAAATGTGGTATTTGCAAAAAGACGGATATGATGACTTAATGTGCCCTACAATGTATGTATTGCATTGTGCATGTCTGTGCATCTGTGCTATGGTATGCAGCATGTAAAGTTTAGCTCCTGTTTCTGATATTTAACCATTTCTTTCATTACGGCTGAGGTATCAAATACATGCGAGGAGAAAGGAGAATAAATGTTTTGCAATAGGTAGAATGTGAAGCTGTAGTTGAAAGGATTGAAAATATTCCTTATTTGGTTCTTGGCTGCCTCTAGCTATATATGTAAGATCAACTCTCTGGGTCTATCTGAATTGCAGGAATTCTGAGAGAAGTGAAAGAGGGAAGTTTCTGATACATGGTTTGCTTTCAACTCTGTTTGCTGAACCATAAACTGACTTCTGTTTGTTTTCTGGCTCGTACCTATAATTTTCAATGTGTTGCAAGAGACGGAGTAGCTGGATGTCATACTAAGGACAATGAACATGGTAATTGCTAAGTGTGGTAGAAGTCAATTGTTATGAGCGTCAGAGATGAGATAAATATATTAAGTGCAAAAGCTTCAAAACCAGAACAGGTGTCCTAAATATGATGAAATAGGGGGAAAGAGCTAAGTGGTCAGCAAGTTCCAGAAGATGGGAACAGTTAAAGGCTCCTATCTACCTGCACCATTACTGCTATTGACTAGGAAACCACCTGCTGTGGCAAGTGACCTACACTTGCTGAGGGACTTGGGGTCAAAGTTATAAAGGTATATATGGAAATAGAAATAAAGATTCCTTTGTGAAGTAACAGTTTTGTCTTAGCTTTGCATCTCCCATGCTTGAAGAACCATAGAATCACAAAAAAGTCTGGGTTGGAAGGGTCCTCTGGAGATTATCTAGTCCAAACTCCTGTTGAAAGCAGGGCCTTAAAGGAAATAATTATCTGCTGAGGTGCTGCTGTGTGAGACAAAGCAGTACTTGGGTGCCTCTGAAAATCTGGGATGTAGCAAAATGACTTTTCCTGTGCAAGGTTTTTCTGACCTATGTCTGTCTGAATCACCTAACTCTTTTTTTAAGACTTGCAAACAATAGAAACAACCTTCTGGTTTTCCTTTTACTCCATGTACTATCAGCAGGTTGGAGGATGGTCATAAAGGGATGGAATGAACTTGAATAGCATTTAATACCTTCTCGTTTTAGAAAACTACTGAAACCATGTACTTTTCTTACAATGTAAGTGCAATGGTAGCCTACAAGTGTATCTGAGTTTTCTGAAAGCCTATCTAAAATATTTCTTCCACCAGTTAACTCTAGGGCTCTAAGTGGACAACTGGGATATCTGTAAGAGAAACCCATTTTTTTGCTGTTTTTCACCAAAATTTTAGTTGGATAAGTTTCCATGTAAGGCTATAGGACCGAACTTCTGGTTGGTCACTTCATAGGATCCACGTGCATAGGTGCAAAAAGAAGAAAAAATGTATTTTACACTGTCCATCGTTCTTTGAGATAAAACACACATAGGGTACCTTAAGCCTCTTTTTCCCTTGCCAATATGACAGGTTTTTCTCATCCATATTCTGTGCTACAGAAGATCTGAGGGGCACTAGCAGAAGCCCTTCTACACCTCATGTCATCAGGAGAGCAGCACAAGTGCAAATTGGATATCTATGGGTGTCCATGCGTCTGTGCTAGATGTACTTTAGTGGGTGTCACTAATGAAAACACTTCCAGTTCCTGCTAATGGGTACTCTTCAAGAGGTGGCAATTTTTAAAATGTCTTTTTTAGTGTTTGGAAATTTCTAGTGGTCTGTGATGACCAAGGCTAGCCCAGTTGTCATCTTTTGAAGAAAATACAAAAGGCAGTTGCAAGAGCAGTTGAAGTGAATCTAAGACTGAAAGATTTCAAATGCCAGATGCTCAAGTTTTTGGCTCCTTCTGAGGTAAAACAACAGTGTCTCTTTACATTCCACTAAATCTGTCCAAGTGATATATTGAAATCAACAACATGATGAGCCCTCAGACTTATAAATTAATCAGTAGATTGTCAGCTGTCCTCTCTATAAGCTTAAGTCAGAATCTAAAATAAGCCTGGTGTTGTTTTTGCATGGAGGCTTTAATAACAGACATAAATATTATGTGTATGGCAGGAAAGGCTGGGAGCTCCTGAACCTTACTAGAATTCATGCCGGTAAGCCTCGATAGTCTGTCACTTGATTTACTTGAGTCCTTTCCTTGCTTTTTCCCAATTCATGAATAATATCTGTATATGGATAATAAATAATCTGGTGAGTAATAGCTATAGCAATGTATGTTGCCTGTTGTGCCCCTTCTCTTCCCGTTGCACTATCCAGTGATTGTTTTCTTGGCTCACATGCTCTCAAACCAAACAGAAATTTTGCACAGCATAGCATAATTCCTCCTTTATGTACTTTTCACCTAGCTCTTCCTCTGCTGAGGGAAAATAAATCAACAGCCATCTCCTGTATCTGTGCTGCAGAGCTTGCAATAAGAGGGCAACCTAATTGTACTTGCTGCTGCGCCAATGTTTGAGCTTCTGCTTTCCTCCCATAGCAGATATCATTAATGCCAATTGATGTGTACCCTTTCCCTGTTGCTAGGTGATATGTGGCTTAAAAAACACCAGCTCCTATTGCTGCTCAGGGATTCTCACAAATCTTGTTTGCTCTTGGTTCACATGATGTGCAGTGAGGTTTGCAGGACCAGAACACAACTCAAAGTTCAGGGCATTTCCTTCTGCTGTTCATTTGAGTGTAAATCACTAAAAAATCCCAGTTTTCCTGACTACAGAAAGAATAACATCCTGTTCTGGTGGCAGGCAATGGCAAGACTTCTACTTCATAGGCTGGGTCCTGGACTTTCCCCCACATAGACAATTTGTTGACCAGTGTCCTTCAGCATGGACTTCACTGCAGTACCCAAGTGTTATGCTGCGAAACTGGTGTTTCACCAGCACTTGTTAGGTAAAGTGTTTTCTTAGACTCAGAGAGAAGCCCAAAGATTGGTTTGGGACTCTTACTTTCAAAAGGTACAACCTCTTTGTTTATAATCTGTTTAGATGTCCCTATCTCTTTGATATTTCAAGTCTGAGTGAGTAGAGAGACTAGATATTCTCAGGACTGTGGTCTCACTACTTTGGATTGAAGTAAATTCACCAGTCATAGGTTGAATAGTGTTGTGTTTCAAGTAGCTGTGTTAACTTTGTAGAGGAACGCCAACTCAGGCTCTGTTCCAACTATGAATTTATCTGATTAAAAGGATCAATTTGATCAGGGTTTTTTCCAAGTTTCTCTAAAGATGTGTGGAATATAAGGATATCTGGTTACTGGTTATTCAGCATAAAAGACTAAGACAAGAGACAGGAGAAGTAATAAATTAAACTCTCAGATACCCAAACCCTGAGGAAGAGGAGACAACAAGACAGTAACAAAGAGCAGAACTCTTAGATCACTGATTGATGGGAACTTAAAGGAACCACTCCACATCTTGAGGAGGTTCAGCCAGAACTCTGTAACTGGTTATCATGGATCTCATGGGAAAGAGCAAACTCACAATGGGATATTTGAGAGGGCTTGTGGGATCACATAAAACTTATTATAGGATGTTTTAAGGGATGTGGGAAAGTGCTAAACTTATTTTGGGACGTTTAGGGGAGAGCCAAAGACAGTCAAAGGGAGGGATCAAGATAGATGGGGGAAGAACAAGCATGGGAAAATGGAGAAGAGGGGGAATAAAAGAGGTCGGCTGCATGCAGTCAAGCTGCTGTCAGTATTTTTTGTCAGGCTATGCCCTGTGCCTGATCATCACAGTGTGTCCTATCTTCTTGTTAAACTCAATAATTGAATGGTTTCCTATGTGAGTGTGCTCTCTATTCTGTGTGCGTGTGTGTATGATCTGCTAGCAAATTTCAAGCAGGGCTAGCTGGTGAGTAGAGTGAGTGGTCTGAGTGCCAGCAACTGGAGATAGAAACCGAGGGTTGAAGGGACCTGCAGGTCTGAGGGCTAGCAGCTAGAGAGACTGATTGTCTGGAGACCAGCTATTGAACAGACTAAGCATCACCTGCTGATGAAGGGACCCATCTGTGTATGTGATTCTAGTATGAATTTAAAGCTGGACTAACTGGTGAGCAGGAGAAGAGGTGTGGGAGCCAGCTGCCAGAAAGACCATGGGTTGGGACAGTGGATGGTCCAAGGGTCTGAGAGCCACCTGCTGGAGAGACCACTGGTCTGGAACAGCTACTGGAGGGACCTGTTTGCCTGTGTTTGGGTGGGAGATCTGCTGGCAAGCTTTCAGTCTGATTAGCCTGTGAGTGAGAAGATCAGCCCATTTGTATGTTTGCGTGAGTCTTGTTGGTGTGTATGTGGAGACTGTAAAGGTGCTGCTCCCTTATCTGGTAGTGGTCAGATGTGGCTGTATAGTGTGTGTATGTACGTGTGGTGTGTTTTTTGGGGGATGCCTAGCCCCACCATTGGCCAGACCTGGTGTCAAGGTAATTCAGCATCTGAGGGCCAGAAGAAAGAATCCCTTAGATCCCATAGTCCACCAGATTTGGCGTCCCTGTAAGAGGTGCGAATTCGGCTTCTCTTCAACACTTACTGAAAACTCACTTTTGGAGGAAACATAAACACACAATATTCCCCTTAGAAGGCAATGGTTTTCATAAGAAATATGAAATGGAAATATGGGCTTATAATGGAGTAGCCCCTTCCACGTGTGTATGTGGTAGCTGTAATGCCATTCATATTAACAGAGGAATTGGAACACCCACAGGGCAGATCTTGTAGGACATTAGGGAGGGCATTATCTCAGATATAAACCCCAAGATAATTGCATTACAGTATAACTTTGGTTAGATGTTATTCCTCTGTGGGGGTCCAAGAAGCTAGGTTGTATTTGTGGCAAATTCTTGACAAGTTGCCTTTCAGATTTATATCTAACATGACTCATAAACAACAGGAAAAGTGCTTTCTCTACATTTTACTTCATTTTCTTTAGCTGCATATGACATAAAGGGTACCGGTGGTTTTGATCCTGCTTCTGTTTGTTATTCACATCGTAGGCTTCTTTTTATTTGTACCATGCTTCTTTATTCATACTATGCTTCTTTTAATTTTGCTTAAAATGCTTTCAATTATACAGTCATTGTTCTGAAATTAGGTTTTACAACCAACAGGACATGTCGCATAGAAGTAAATAGAATTTATACTACACTGCCACCAAAGTAAACTACTACAACAATCACTACAATTATCATTGCCTTATACATCAAGGGTTTGTACAGAATAAATACATTATTCATAACATGAAGACAGGTTTGCATGTCAGTTCTCATATGTTTCCTTTTCATGACCTTTAGTTTTGAAAACACATTGCAGCTTTTCCAAGTCTTTCAGTTTCTGTCTTCATGATTTCATTCCAGTGTTAACGTAACTGTTAGAATTCATATCCCTAAAAATATCAGACAAATAAAACAAAATGTGTTATAATCAGGTGAGACAGTGAAAAAGAAATGAAAGGAATCAAATTAAATAAAAAGCTTGGCTTCTGATATAACAGTTATCTTTCCTGGCCTGAACTTCTACTTTACGCATGTGTCAGATGCAAGTCAGGGGTAGCCAACTGAAACTTGGTTCCAAGACAAATGGACAGTTCAGATAAAGCAGCAGATATGATAAGAAGGACTGTTACTGAAGAGCTGGTTTAAATTATTCTTAGTAATGGGCAGGAAATATTTTTCCTATCCTGAAACAATTTCTGAGATGTCAAAAAAAATTTTTCATCTTAACCTGGAATGAAAAGCCAGAATCTCAAACATTGTCTCATTAACACAATCTGAAAAAAAAATAGGTTTGGATGAGAAAAAAATCAGCATTTTCAAAATGCTGCAATTCAGCTTGGAGTTTTGTCTTTTTTTAAAAACTAATTCGCATACATTTAGAAAATGGAAGAGTAATTTTTAGGTAATCTTGTTTGGTCATTTTATAGTGCTGAAATGGGATATTTTAATGATTCTGAACCTTTTTTGCCAAAGCTTTAAACTTTTAAAAATGAAACCTGATCTAAAAAAGTGTTGTCAAACCTAATCTTGTCATATGAACATTTTTGGCTTTGGCTATTTGGCATCTTCTCATTAGAAAAGATTTCATAAAGAGATTCTCTACTAACTCTTGTGATGAGACTTTTTGATTTGATGAACTGCAAATCTTTCTTTTGGCAAATTGGACTCATATTGAAATGCTTACGGAATATCCCTTGAGGAAGTCTAGTTGTATTTGATCGTCTCTAGCCTGATTTAATATGCATTTTAATATATGGCTTGAACACTTGCGTAGTATTACCTGGTTCAGATTCCTGAACATCTTGAGACAGATTGACGGACAGTGACTTCCCAAATCTCTGTGGCAAATTTAGAAGTGATTGACCAAAACTTTTAACAAGTGGAGATCTCCCAAGCCTGTGTGATACCTTTGGAGCACGCCTGGGTATGTTCTCTCCAAAAGCTCTCCCAAATCTCAGAGGCAAATTAGCAATTGGTTTAATGCTTCTTTCTTCTGGATAATTTCTTCCAAACCTAAGAGGTAAATTAGCAACTGAATTTGGCATCTTGTTTACTGTAGGAGGGTTCATTTTAAAGATATTTTTTGATCCCCAGTCTTTCATTTCTTCAAAATTGAGACTCCTCTGCTTTTCTTCCAAGATATTATCTTTAATCTAAAGAAAAACAATTTTAAAAAAAGATGCTGTTATTTTAGAGGGCATTACTCCAGCTACCAATCACATAAAGCATTCGTTTTCATATCTCCTTAGAAAGCTGCTGAGTAACACTCTTTTTTGGATATCTAATGCTTTTTAGCTGTATTTGCCAAACTCCATTGCAGTGTGAGCTACTTCGTATGGATTACTTCATATGCAGGCATTGGCCTGCGTACCTTTTCAGTACACTGACCACAAGAGCACACGTCCATATCAGTATCCACAACTGTTCAAATGGTGTCAATCGGAAATATTTCTGGGTGTAGGTGTCGGTACCTGTGCCATCAGTTGGGCGTCGACAGGAGTCATTGTCAGGTCCATATTTGCTAATATCACCAACTGAAGCTGTCTGGAGGGGAAGATGCTGACTAGTGACTTGACACACACCCAGCCTCTTACTTATCTGGTCTGGATGAACAGGAGGATGGGCCAAGCTACCTGAAGGTGTAGCTCATTTCTTCCGAAGCACTGGGTGGATGCTTTTGACCCAATATCCTGTTGGGCTGACAGCCAGGGAAATGAATGGAAAGCGTTTGGATCAAGTCCACATCATGGCTGTTCTGGCCTTGCAGCATAGAGATTGCCCTGAGCTTTAAGTTGCTTTAGTCCTCCACTAGCACACAAGATGCATTAGGAGCTCCCGGGCTCCTAATTTTTGTGCAACCAGCACAAAATCTACTTTCTGTGCCTATGCTGGCAGTGAAGAACTGAGCCTGGTATATTACCTGTCTCATGATGTAAAGGGCAGCTGTTGCCTGAAAAATAACTATATCAACATGACCCTTTGTTATATAGCAGTATTCCTTCCGTGGGCATATTGACAATCAATCACTTATTTTTGTGGCAAACGTAAGTTTCTGAGCCTTAACAGCAAATATGTACAAATATGTTTTTTGATTTCAGTTAAAGACACAAATGCTACTAATCCTAATTTCAGTTCCTTATCCCCATTTGGTGACTTCCCTGGGAGCTTCTCCAGCTACTGGGAGAGAAAGGGAATGAACCATTCTAGTTCATACTCCATTATTAAAACATTAAATAAACAATCCCTCTGATTGCACCTGCACACCCCTTCTGAAGTATATAAAAGACAGTGAGCTGAACACCAGAAGATTTCGCTAGCATAATTAAAGTTGTGTTTTGGTTTGAAGGATCTTCATTACACCAATGATGATGAGTCAAAAAGAGAGGCTGTCTCTCATTTCCCAGGGAGTATTTGCAGGGCAGACAAGAAAAATAATACAGATGAACTGTGCAAATTTGATTTGGCATCTATTGAGACATAATAAATGTGCAACCCTGCAAAGATATTTTTATAGTCAATTTCCAGAGTAGAATTTTAAGACCATTAACTATATTAGATTTATAATGTTCTCTGTTTATCGTTATTCTTTGAGTATTACAAGCATGCCTTTATTAATTTTGGATTAATAATGTATCTGTTATATTATGTGCATAAAATGCCTGACAGGAATGTTAATTGAGGCCCCACTGTGTAAATAAGAAACATTTCAGGAAAAGTCTCAACCTAATCGCAAGACTGTATTGCAAGAAAATTGAAACATGAATTGATTTAAACAGTGTATGTGTCTGAGCAAATGAATTTCCTGAAAATTCTTTCAACAAGCTTTTTTCATACTGCTGATGCTGTAATGCTGAATACCATGCAATGAGGTTAGGAGAGCCTTTGCCAAAAAATTCAAAGTGCTCGGGATCTGACCCACAGTTCCCCCAAATAATGTCATAGTAATACAGATCTTACCTCGTAATATTTATCATCATCGTCTTCTCTGCTCTGCAGACTGGACTTCATCGGTTCATCTAGGCACATACTATTTGAAGTTAGAAAGACAACTGTAGCTAAAGCAAATAGAATAAACTCCTTGGTTGAAATGACTTTCATTTTTCTCAAATTAAGCTTACTTACAGAGCTCAGAATCTGTACAGAAAAGAAAACTGCCATCATTTTATATGATCAGAAAACAAAAAGATTTGTTCCCCATGACATCAGTCTCAAAAGCCTCAATTCTTAATACTAATTAGGGAAGTAATTTGAATATATTTGAAGAATGTTGGGAATTTCTTTTGTGAACCTTTTTAACTAACATAGCTTCTTGTTAGGGACACACTGACTTTACAAATATTTTCTTCTGGTGAAATATGTCTTAATTAGCTAAATTTGAGAGCCATAACAGTAGGGACTTACAACAGGCACAATGGTCCATCACTAGTAGACAAAACCACCTTGTTTCTTTCTTTTGTATCAGTGTCCTCAGAAGGATTCTTCTGCTTAAATGGTCCTTTTGGACCATATAATGCTTGTTTAGAGTTATGTACAACTAGGGACATTTGTCCCATTGAAATCAAGTGCTGTCTATTGAAGTTGTTGATCAGGTCATAAGAGATGTTATGCATCAGTGAGATCTATTGACGTACATAGTGTCTATGCTCTAAATGGAACATGTTAATTTGTGTTCAGACTGAATTAGGAACATGCTTTTAAAACCCTGCCCATCAGTTAAGTTTTTAGAAATTTCAAATGTCGTGTTAGGTCTATATTCTTAAGGCCAAATTTCCAACAGCAGTTTTTAAAAAGGCATCTGTTACTTTACTGCACATGGTGAAAGCACTGGACTGCCCATGCATATTTCATCCCAGAAGGGGATTCAGACTGCACACTAAATGTGCCCTTGAAGTGCACGTTGAATTGGTCACTAGATAGGCTGGTGAGCCAGGCTGCCATAAAAAAAGCATATTGTGTTGTTCTTCCATTTGTTGTTCTTAAATTCTTGAAATGATTGCCTAAATCTCATAAGTTAATACTTAAAATCAGCTGCATAAGGAGAAGTCTGATTGCACATGGTAAATACTCATACTGGAAAACTGGACTCTAGATGAGTTATTTTCCAATTCAACACTGGGGTTGTAAAATGTCTGTTCCATCACAGCACCAGCAAAGTTGTCCCAAGAGAACATGTTTTATGCTGTGGGCAGCATGGATAGTATGGACTGTTTATCTGTTGACAGTATGTTACTGTGTTTACTGCGCTGTGGAGCTGAAGAATTTGCAAGTAACCTCATTTTAGAATTAAGTTGGCTGCTTTTATGGGTTTGAAGTTGTGTGGCATGAATGGAGTCATTTCTGCCTTAGATTCTCTGAAACTGAGATCCTGGAGGCCTTAAGCGGCTTTGTATTAGAGCTAACAAGATACTCAAACCTCCTTTCGGACTCGTGAGAACTACGGTTCATATATTGGAAACTGCTGTGACATGACTGCTCGTCTAACTTGACCAAGGTAACAGGAAACACTAAACCTATCACCTAAATTGTTTACTAGAGCCACTTAAAGTGCCAAAAGAAAAAAATTAAATTCCAATGAATGATCTCCTTAGGAAAAATAACAACTTCTCCTTCTTTCCCTCTCCCACACTTTATTCCTTATCCAATAGCAGGAGGAACAGCAAGCCCCTGTTCTCCAAGCTTGGATCATCTTGTCCCCATTTCCCACAGATGCACAGTCCCTGTCTCCCCCAACTCCTCTAATTACTGGGGATCATCTAGGGTAGGAGGACAGTGTGTTGGGGGTGTCTTCTTGAAGGTGACAAGAGTAAGCAATTTTAGAGGGAATTTGAAGCCTTCTTGAGGAGAGGATGACATGAGGGGCCTGGGGAGATGTTGCACAGTGTCTACTACCAGACTCTCATACTTCCTAGTGAACCTTCTGGCAACCAGTGGACTAGATAGGCAGCGTGTGTGATCTTGCCTGGTAAGTCCTGTGAAATACCACTCTTTTAGCCCGGCTTCAGTGCCCACCCGCCTGCCATCATTCCCCATATTCATTCCAGATAAATGGTGTACCTGTATCAGAGAGGTGCTGGTTTTTCTCCCATGAGCTCTCTGAACTCTGGGGAATAAGTTCAGGGATCAGGAGTAATCCCAGGCCCGAGATAAGAACCACTAGACTTTTGGACACTGGAGCATTGGTTTGCCATGCTAGCACAGCTCAGGGGGTGCGGCTGAGACTAAGGGGTCAACCAGATGAGAGTGCTGACCTGGGAGCCAGATGTAGAGGTAACATCTGGAAGCACAGCTATGTAAAGAGAGCCAGTGGGGAGGGTCTACCCAGGTGGCTTGCTACTGGTACCTGAGGTGAACCTGCCTGGCACAGTGTGTGTGGGGAAATGCCTCCCTTCCCAGGGGAGAGGGAAGTCCTGTTGACAGAGCTGGAAGTGAAAAGGGAACAGTTTCTCTCAGGTGAACTTCCCCAGGTGGGGAGGGTGTGAAAGATTCTGCCCATTTTTATGTGACAGGAGACCATTAAATTGTTAAAATAGATGAGTATGGTATTAGTGAGCTAATTAGCAGCCTCTATGAGAAAAGAATGCGTTTTAATCAGTCACTGGCTTTTGTGCGCTGCTTTCCCTTGTTGTTGTAGACACTATTTACATTCATTTGCTCTTTGTTTCTTTGCTGAGTGTAATCCTTCTGTTCTGGCCTTGGCTGACAGCAGAAAAGGTTGGGTTCAAAGATCTGGCGCTTCCTTCAGAAAACTGCTGGAAAAAGTGAAGTATGATGGGAATAAACACAGTTCTGCATAGTCTCAAGGGGCAATGCTTCCCTTTTGCGTTCTCTGAGACAGTTCTGCAAGATGTTGTTTTAGAGTGAGATGTGGTAGATGGGGAGGGAAAAGATACTGGACCAGTGATGATTTATGGAGAGGAGTTGTATGTGCATCCTAAACAAATGTATGTAGAAAGTAAGAAAGCATCATCTGTCCTCAGAGTGCCTTGGTATTAGCCCTGCTCTCAGAGTAGGTGACTTTTTTTTTTTTTTTTTTTTTTTTAAATAATAAATATTCTTGGTAGGGAAATGGAGTTTTGGGGCTACCAAAATTTTGCTATTTGCAAATCTGGGCCAAATTCTTTGGAAAACAGAGGGAATAAAAGGAGGATGTCAATGGAGAAGACCTCTAAAAGGAGCCCATGTCCTCTTGGTGCTCTGGCAAGTCAAGGGCAGCAACTGTGTATTTTTACTGAAGGCTGAGTGCGGGTTCCTGACTCTCTGGAGCCTCATGTCAGGGGGCTTCCATCCGTGGTAACAGATGAATTTTCCAAGTTCAGTTTCTTTATGGTAACAATAAAGAAAACAATGAATGCAATTCATGCGCTAATATCTATCTAATGTGGTCATTTACCGTTGGGCTTTCCTTTTACCTAGCTGCTAGTTTATGAACCTCTCTTGATCAATGTTCTTTCAATTAACTGTGTGAAGATATTTGCTTTCTAAATTAAATGGAATTGGCAAGATCTAAAAACTCTTCTGCATTGTTTGGCACAAATACAAATTCTGTTTTCCCTAGACAGAATAGGAAAATGTATTGCTGTTGTCTAAGCCACATCAGGCTTTTTGACATTCAGTTTGTCTTCTATGTATATTGATTTTCTAATCAACATAAAGTGAAGTTTTCAGGTATTTTGTTTCATGCAGTCAGAGGGTTGTATGTCCCTGTACTTTCTTATGGATTAATTTGCCTTTGATGGCTCTACAGCAGGAAATCTTTGGAAATTTTAAGTCAAGCAGTTACGATGATTGTTCATTATCTTTCTTGAGGAAGGACTTATCTGACCTTAGCGCTCAAGTACCAGAATGGATAATGAGAGCACTTGTCATCAGTGTGACTGCAAATTCTGCTGTGTTTAGGCCATCTTCAGTAGCAGCATAAGCTGGCCCACCTGACTTCAGACTGAGGCAGCTGAGGCATCCTGGGATGATCTATTAAAATTATTTATTTGGGGAGGGAAGACACATTTGTTGGTGGCAACAAACAGTATTGGGGAAGAGGGCTGTCTATTCTTGAATTGCTCCAGCTTGATCCACAAAGGGTCTGATTAAGGCATATGGAGGGGAGGGGGCTCTGAGTACTGTTGAAAACAACTTTTGAGTTCCTAGCCTCTTGTCCCACACTTGTTTTGTCTTGCTATCTTACATCACTCATCAGCCAAGCTATTCAGAGGACTTGACCACAGCTGAACTTCTGTTTTGAACACTCCTCAGTTAAATAGGAGCGAGTCCTCCCATCTACATGTGAAACAAGCCTCACAGGCAGGGCCAATTTTAAGAGTTTTCATGCAGGTGTGTGCTGCAAACTAGGACAAGGTAGTGCTGGCTTCTTTTTTTCTCTTCATTTAGTGTAGGTAGGCACAGGAAAGAGCATTTATTTTGGCTTAGTGGTACAACAGTAAGGTGGATCTGATCTGTGATCAGTTACTGCAGTGACTTGATGTATATCTACTTTAACAATTTGACATTAAAATGTAATTAGTAGTAATGGCAAGAGTAGCTCAATTTCATAAGCAACTCAATGCACAGTAAGTTATTTGATTCCAGTGAAAGAACAAGTTTTAATATTACTCTCTTTATATAAGAATATACTGATAAATCCTTATCCATTATTAACAACATATTGTGTGAAAATTGCATGTTATATGACTCATGCCACCAATAAGCATCTACGCATTTCCATAATGATAAATCATTCATAATATATTCATTTTGCCATTATGTATTATATGACCTATTCTATGGCTCATTTTGAAGTAAGAAGATTTAAAAATGTATAATTTTTTTCATTGGCAAGCAGTTCTGCTCATTTTTCACCCATTCCTATGGCATGCAGTGTGTTGTGGTGGCTTTGCTGTGTTCAGTTCTGGTGCACAATCCAAAGTGTATTTGCCCGGAATATATATGGCTCTAAGCAGATAGTCATACCTCTGCTGCACTCAGGATCCTGACATTGTGTGTGTATGTAGGCCTGGTGTCTGTCTTGGACTGACAGTAAATATTTCAGTGATCAGGGGAACCAGTGAAGTTTGGTTTCCCATGACTTTGTGATTGAAGAGTAAATGACAGTGTGTATTCTCTGAGGTCCAGTAAGGATTAACCTTACTATAGGATCCCTGTGTGAGCAGCTTGTCTATCCTCTCTTGCCATGCCTGTTATCATGAAGCGGAATTTCAGCAAGACTTCTCCCTGCCATATTCAACTGAATTTGGCTTCTAGACTTGAAAGTTATCAAGGGTGACTGACAGGCACGCACTTATGCACAGAGAAACAGATTTACCTCATTTCATTAGGAAACCAATACTAAATCAGGAAAGACTCTGCTGAAATACCACCTCAACAACTCTACAATTACTATGGGCACAGTGATAATTTCTATCTTTGTTAATGAGGCATTAGCTCTTTGGGATTTGCAGAAGAATAGAGGAATTTACTATGAAAGCCCCCCTCTTTGTGTACTATAGCTTGGTAAGGAAAAACCACCTTTGTGAAACAGCCCTCTCTGATTTGCAGAATCAGACCTTCAGTTTTAAACCAGATTTTCATCTACATGTAGCTCTGAGCTTTCCTGTTAGCTGGGTAGTAGTAAACAAAGGACAAATGCACACAAATATCAATCAAGGTACAAATAATCTTATTTTAAGGTTAACCCCTATGAATCAATCTTCAATGTTAGAAGATTTTTTCCCCCTTGATTAGCTAAATCCAGGATATGAATGTGTAACTTCACATTTTAATATTTTTTTTATTTTTTCCTTGAGCTTTTGGAGCAGCAGAACAGCATGAGAGAAAACAATGAGAGGCTTGAGTTATTATGGTAACAAGCTGAAAACGACTTTATCTTCTTGGTAAATAAGGTGTGAACAATAATTCCAGATTAGACAGGTTCTTCAATTATACATTCGTGTTAGTAATAGAATAAACATGTTTTCAATAACATTTGGGATATAAATACATTCTTCTTTTTTACTAACTACTCTGCAGAGTGTAATACTGTACTTACCAATCTACTACAGTGTGTAGCAGCTCTAGCCTATTCTTGTCTATTAAAAATTAAACCCTTTTACCATACATTATTAAAATGCTTTGGTTGGCTGCAAATCAAGAAAGACTTCATAAAGTCTTAGAAGAACAAGAAATCTGATTAAATCTAGGGTCTACAGGCAGCAATGGAAAGTGCATGAGAAAAAAAATACATTAAATTATGTCTTAAAAACTCTTTCAGGACTTTAAAAAATCATTAGCAGCTTTTATTCAAGTTAACTGTTAACCAAGGGACTCTTAATAGATTCATTATTCCATGTTCTCCCTTCCCTTTTTCAGCTTGGAACCTGTGTTGGTTAGAGATACAGATGCCTTCATTCCTTGTACTCCCCTTTTTCAGAATGATGTTTTTCTAGAAAAATTGTGCTCATTTAATAGTTCCCCTATGCCTTGTATATAAACACTGAGGAGCATGAAGATTACACTATTTATTAGCTGAATTGTTGGTTGCAGGATCTTATTTTCACTTTAGGAAAAAATGTAAGCAATTTAGGAGAGGAAAAAAATTAAAAGAAAACACTTATATTTCTTGGAGGGAGAAAGAGGCTGCAAGCATTTACCGACAAAGCTGGAGAAGCAGCTCCAGCTTATTTGAAATAAAGCTTCTCTCTCTCTTTTTTTTTTTTCCTTAATGTAGCTTTTTAAAGGGAAAAAGGGAGAGAAAAATCTGTTCTTTTCATCCTTGCTGTTTTGTGACGGTGACGTTAGACAGTATCCTGGAATGGGAAGCAGCATTTCACTGGGAAGTGCTGAACTTTGCATGTGGTGGTGAAGGAGCTGACTGTGCCATCACTTAACCTTGAGCTGAGTGTTAGCCACGAGGCCTGTAACATCTCTTTACATTGTGAAAAAGTGACAGGGAACATGAAGCAGCACAGCTGATACCCTGGTCTGCAACTGGGAGTTATTTTTGTTGCTTGCATAGGGATAATAATTCACAGTCCTAGCTCAGAAGGTCCCCATCCCACCACCATGAGCATGGGGAGAGGTGGGGTGGACTTCTACCTCATTTCAGGCACGCATCTCCCTGCGTTAGGGTCAGGGCTGGGCTTACCTCTGGCAAAGTGAGGCAGCCTGCTGCTCCGTGCCAGCTCCAGAGGCTTGCCAGCTCCTGCCAGCTCCCATTGCTGTTGACCAAATAAACTGAAGCCTGAAAAAGGCTTGACAGACTTCTCTGCTGTAATCTCACCTGGGAAAGAAATGAGGACCTGCCAGCAGCTGGGAAGCCATTGAGCAAGTCTCGTGCCAGGGCCACCTCCCAGAGAGAGGGTCAAGGGCTTCTCAGCTGGTTGAAGTAGGGCTTGGGAAGAGAGGTACCAACTTGACTGAAAATGGGCAAGATTAACAATGCAGACAGTTGTCCGATTATTGCAGATTTTGTGCAGCTTTCTTTGAAATGCGATACTGGGTATTGCTCGAGATAGTATGCTAGGCTAGCTGGACAGCTTGGCTGCTTTAGTACTGACATTTTTATGATCTTGTGAAAAGAGTCACTCTTCTCAACTACTTTCCCCCTCTCTCAACGTATTTTTTTTTTTAAATTGTCTATGCATCCCTGTTCATCTGAAATATAGAGGATAGATTCTGGTGAAGCTCAAATCCCTATGGTGTGACCATGGGATCAGAAGGTTTCTAATGGGAAGATTGGGAATGGTAAGGTGCAAGTGAGTACTGGAGCCCATGCACTGGCTGTTCTGCAGCTCCTCTGTGATATCTCAGGGCAGTTGAATGGGGAAAGCTCATGAAGAAATAAAGAAAAGCACTCAGAGAACAAATCTGTCACCTGAATACAGGATGGAACATACCATTTTCAAGTGAAAGGATCTAGAGGAAAAAAACAGGATTACTCATGTTTAATTGCTGTGCTGATTTGGGGCCCATATATACTGAAATAGCTATGTGCAACCTCACTTTTGTTTTGAAAGAGAACATTTCAAAACTGTTGCACAGTGTCCCCCTAATTTATGAGTAAAGAACATTTATTGGTCCTGCTAGGAGTTACCAGTAGTGCCCAACATTTCTGGGATGGGCTGGCAATTGCCTGGAAGAGTCTCTTTTTAATTCTTGATGTATTGGCTTAGGCATCAGATAAACATATACTGGGGTAAGTTTTAATAGCACACTTGTCCTCAAAATCCTTATCAGATGCCAAATCAGTTTGTTTGCTACTCAGTTCCCTGAACCTTGCGTAGATTTTCTTAGAGACAAAATCAGGAGTTTTAGTCCCGGTAGCAAAGGAGCTGTGGTGGCAGTTGCTGCATGGTAAGGGAAGTGCTAGGAGCAATGAGAGCTGTGCGTGGTGCCTGCGAAGGAAGAGAGTAAGAGGCAAAAAAATCAGGAGGAGAGAGCAAACCTGGACAGTCTGTGCAGGGTGTCGATCCAAAGCTCAGTTCCTTCCTCTCTAAAGTGTAAGAGCTAAGTAAATTTTGAGTTATAGGGCTATAATTCCATCGCTGGATTGTGGTGACTGTATAAGGCCACTTGAGCTTTGCTCTTATAGTTTATGGTACCACCACAATCCCCTGGTGGATTTACAGCCCTGTAATTTTTTACAGTAGTGAGCTGTTTATTTTTCTATTTACAACAGTACATCACTGGAGATACTGGTAATAGTCACCTAGTTCTATCGCATAGTTCCCTATACTCTTGCATTTGTTTTTGTAGAAAAAATTAAAATCATTCTTTAGGAGCAGGCTGCCAGAGGCTGGGGGCAGAGAGGGGAAGCTCCTTTTCTGCCTCTCTTTGTCTCTTTAAAGAGTGTTGAATTTAGCAACTATTTGTCCAGACGCAGGAGGGCATAATGACTACCAATTTCACATCTCTGTATGACAAACAGCTGTATGACTCCCACTTTCACATATTTTCTCTTCTTTTTCTTGCCCCCCTGCTGTATATTAATTTCTCAATTAAGGTTCGTCTCACCAACCTCTTGCAGAGGATGTCACCCTAATAGAAGGCCGAGGGGAGGTCAGCGTGGTACATCACAGGCGGGCGCGGGGCCTGAGCAAGAGGCAGGTCTTGGGCTTGATCCCACCCTAATGCCATGCCATGGATTTTGGTTCAGAACAGATGGATGTAACCGTTAATTTGATGAGCTGTGAGTGTGGCAGGGAGGTAATCACAGCGAAAGGGAATGAGCACAGTAGGTAGCTAATTTAAGTGCCATGCACTAGGCTGCTGTAGCGTCACAGCCGTATTCTGCTCCACAGGTAACCGTGCCAATTACTTAGTGCAAATAAATAAATAACTGGTGTCTAACAATGAGCTCAGTTGGACAATCTACCAGTTGTACCCCCAGCACTGAGAATGGAGGCATCACAAACTTGGCAGCAGTGCTGGGGAGCTGCTTAGGAGAGTTAAAACCCTTTGAATGGAGAGGTGAGGGATGCCCGGAAGCTTTTGGTTTTGATGGAAGTAACTGACCTTGGCATTTAGAAAAACTCACAGTGTCCCTACTAACATCTTTCAGTACAACTTTCAGTGATTTTACTACAGGTCAAAAAGTACATCTGTGGCCAAGAGGAACTGAACCTCTGTCTCCACATGCAGGCTAATGGGTGTATAATAGACATGTCTGCAGGACTCTGATTTTAGATGAACACAAATTATTGGGATGGACTTTTATTATGAATACTGAGTTCTCTCCAATTCTAGTCCAGAAAATTACCATTGCAGAGTCATAGGATCAGTCACATGTGGGGAATTTTTGTTTCTTTTGTTTTAAACAACAAGATGCTGAATGTGATGCATGATTGTCATTCTGTCTTATTCTTCAGTCTGGGATGTGAAGAAATATGCTAAAAATCTATCTTGATGTATCTCTCAAGACATGTAAAATAGGACATTAGGACATTGTAGATCTCAAGACTTGTAAAATAGGACATTAGAAAAAAAGTCCACACTTCCCCATCCTTGACACTAAAGCTACCGATTTAGATTATAAATTGGTATTTTCAGGGTGTATTTTTAATTAAACTATACCTAAAAACCTAAGATGCCTAGACATTAACAAGTGGATTTTAGCTAGTGCTCTCCTAAGCACTGATCAATGCAGTACATACTGCAATTTCACGTGAAGCATATTTTGTCAGATTTTGTGCACTCTATCCTAGGTTAGGCCATGGTAGTGCCTAAAACAGCTCAGCATTTTCTAGATTTACTTATGTGCAGACTTTCATTGTTGGTAAAATATCTAAATTAGGGTATTTTCAATTTGGTTATCATTCTTCCTTTGGGCACACAGTGCTATATGCAAATAAAAAAACCAGAAAGACAACTCCAAAGGATTTATTCAGCAGTCTCTCAATTAACCACATGGGGGCATGAGATATTTATTTAAGAGAGCTTTTTAGGCACATGATTGGGAAGTATATGACAATAGGAAGCCTTACTGGTAACTGGGATCAGAATTGTCACTCTTTATTTCTTTGCTTGCAATCAAAAATACTTACCAAACAATTATTGCAATGACATTACCTAAAATGTAGTACAAACAAAAATACAGTGTGGATAGGAAAGAATATCAAAACCAGATTTTAAATATTCCTATTAGTTAACCTGGCTCTAATATATTTTTATGATGCTATTTTGGTGCCTCTGTAAACAAAAATCTGAAATCTTCCATATAACCCTGAACATTTAAATTAAATGAGGAGGCGGCTGTTCTGAGATATAACAACCTAGATCTGGAGTAAATCCATTTCATTAATTGCCTAGATGACATTAATTTTGTCATTCACTTGCAAGATGAGTAATATGCTCTATACATTTCGGCCCAGATCCAGCAAAAGCACATAAAATCATAGTTAATGATGTTAAGTGCTTGAGTAGTTCTCCTTGAGCACATGCCTTAAGCTGAGTACATATTGAAGTGCATTCCAACACAGAGAAAGTGGCACAATCAAACCTTTAATTAGTTTTAAAATGGAATTCAAAATGCAATGCAATTCTTTGGCACTTTACATTGAAAAAAATGCATGCTTTGAGACTCTCTTGGGACAGAGATGACTAAACCTATTTATCCACTTTGGTTTCCAAAGGGAATGAATGCTCATTGTTTTCTGCTGTTGTTCTCCCCTAAATTTATAAATTTATTTTGCTCAGTCAACTGGTTTGTTTACAGCAGAATATTTATGTGAATATTTCCAAGTCTGTTATTTTATGGACTTTTTATTTATAAGATAATTCATGCATTTATTGGTATTTAAGAGGGTAGAATATTTTTAATTCTGCTTCTGCAATTTTAAATCAAAGCAAAACCAAGCAGAAGTAACACCACATAAACAAGTGTTCACAGTACCTGAAAGCTTGTTTCTTTTCAAAATAAGCTGAAAATCACGATTTGTACTGCACATGTCTGATCCAAATTTTTAATGCTCACACAGCAAAAAGGAACCATAAATTTAGGTCTTGTATTACGAGCCATTGTGTGCTTTCCACTCTGCAGTTTTCAGCATGTGCCTTTGACATACCAATCTTTGTCCAAACAAGATTACTGCACACAGGTGAATTCTAAGTCTAAGAGGGAACACTGGCCTCCTGTTCCTCTCAGAGAGAAGCGGAGAAAGGCATCTCTGAATTCAATCCATACTTCACCAAAACTTGGAGTTCTTTGGTCTTTGGCCTTGGTGTAAATCCATCTTCGTGGTAAGTATATTTCAACAGGGAGTCTAATGATGCCTAGAGTCATAGCAGAGGCAAAACTATTCCTGAACATAAGGGTAGTTGGTACAGCACAGCATAATTCATTCCTGAACTAGCAGACTACAACTGTTGGGTACTTTTCCTAAGCTACAGAATGTTCTTATTTCAATGCCTACGCTGAGATCCGTTTGATTGCGCCAACAATTTCATCTTGACATTTTGCATTTTTAAGTGCTCTGTGAAAGCTTGCCTGAAAATCCTTCCACAAATGCTAAAATACTCGAGACTGTTGATCCACTCGTGTAACAAAGGAAACTCACGTGTCCCCTGACCATGTTCTAACTCAGAATTAAAACACAAGCGTATGCAAGGAATTAGGACAAGTAAACAATAAACCTAAGAAAATGAGTCCATATTGCAGCCTTACCCTGGCAAAATGCCCACTGACACTACGTGTGCAGTTTCTGTCCCCCACAACAAAGTCTGTAGTATGTTTGATTGCATTTCTTTATGTTCCCTAATATGTCTGTTCCTTGCTAGCAATGAAGTACTTGCGTGTATTAATCTCTAAAGCTATCCATCATCTATATGCTCCTAAAATGGATGAGCATGACATGTGTCAGATACTGTTTTCCGGTAAGTTTTTCTGATCCACTATGCATCAAATATATTTGAATTTACTATTCACATAACTTTTTGATGGAGATACTATTAAGCCAATTTGGTTGATAACCCTGTACCTTTTTAGTAGTTACAGCACAGTGAGGTCACTAGTCCTGGATGTGGTTTGCTGTATCAGGCACTACATGCTGAGGCCACGACTCCTTGTATGAAGGAGGAGAGCGCAGTTAGTTGGGTTTGTTTGGTTTTTTTTTTAAAGATGCTTGTTCTAAATGAAGAACTGATTAGAGGGAATGTTTAATAGTGCTGCTGCCTGAAAAGCAATGGAATCTTGGGAAAGGATCAAACAGTTGCTTTAAGTTGGCTACCACCTTCCTGACTTCATATTGTTTTTAAATGAAACATCTGACACGTTCTCCAGCTGGGATGTTATTTTGTTCTTCTCAACAAAGTAATTCAAAATTCACTGAAAAACAAGTTGAATGGAAGAGGGATTATTTTTTTTTCCATAGACATCTGGAGCTTTCTTTCAAAGCTGATGTGATCTTTCATCTGGATAAGAAAGGCTTTTATCCAAACTCTAAGGTCCCCCTATCTCCCAGTTAATTGGTGTTAGTGAGGTAGGTTTGACAGTCCCTAACGCAGTCTCTGGAATGCCTTACTGTGTTAAGACCTGTCTATTGTGGCTCAGTCAGCTCAAAGACATCAGCTTTCTCTCGTTTGACTTCTGCCCCGCTGGGGATGGTTACAGGTTTTATTTGCTTTCATTATTTTCTCTTGTAAAACCATTGAATGCCAACAATGAAAAACACTTTTGAAACTGAGCGAAACCAATCTCTTACAGACAATCCTGTAAGCTTTAGTTTTCACAAAAACTCACAGATAAGAAAGGGAGAAAGGGAGATTGCATTAAAACTTGAGCTCTTCATTTTTTAAGATCTTGCCCACTTTTGGGGGTGATCATGTCTGTTTTCCTGTAATATATTTATTAATTGAAACAATAGAAGCAAGTATCTTTGCTCCTACCATGTGTACATCAGTTATACACTGTGCATATTAAAGTATTATTCTCTAAAAAAATTTATCATTTCAAAATCCAAATTTTAGTGTGTAATTTAAACAAAATCTGTGCCCTTCCATCATGGTAGGACACAGCAGAATAAAGGAAGTCTTATCTTCTGCACTGTGTAGCAGTTGGCATTGAGGGTAATAATTTGGCAAAGAGATCTTACTGTGCGGGGCTTTTTCTCAAGCTCCTGTGAGAACGTAGACTGTACACAGTGAATGAACAGAGCCCTCACAGCTACACTATTACTAGAATGAGGGAAGAGAAAGGAAAGAAATAAATACATAAAATTCATTTCCTTTTCTGCTTTGAGGGCACTACAAAAACCCTTGTCACTTCTCCATCAGAGCGCACTGCAACTCCACATTCCTGTACCTAGACTTCAAGGAATAGTACAGCTAAAGAGCAAAAACTATATAGCACTACAATTTCCTGGGTGAATAGTCCAAGTTTCTACAGCTGAAAAATTTGAAGCTTTATAATCCATCCCTTTTCCAATGGAACTAATTATTTTTTCTCTCAGACAGTCCAACAATTACAATTACCCAGTTAAACTTCATATTTAAAAAAATCGTGTGCGTGAAAGTGTATCAATTTTCCTACAACAGGATTAGTCTCATAAAAATATAATTGCTTTGCTATGCTTGCCACTTCTATACCTTTGAAACTACAACAAAGCTACAACTTCCCAGAAATGCAATTTTTTGTCTGGACCACCACTGCAGATGGCGTCCAGCTGCCGGTGGTGGTAAGCGGGTCAAATGTCCCCTGATGTAAAAAACATAGGAGAAAAGGATTTAAGTAGGTGATTCAAATCAGATACTATAGATATGCAGCTGTCATATTACTGAGGATCTGTAGGGAGTGACAATTTGCCAGCTATTCTTTAAGGTACAGGAAACAATTGATAGAGAACAACTCTTTCCATTTAAATATCATGCTGAGCTGTTGCAGTATTGCTTTGGTTGCTGGCAGACGGTTCCCCAAACCAAAAGCTATTGACCAATTCCATTACTGAAAAGAGTCTCTGAATCCACATTAACTCAACATTATAGAACTACATTTTGGAAAGAGCGTAGGATCTTTGTGATGTGTTAGTGTCTGTTAAGCTAGGGGATAAGCTTACTCATGGCCCTGACATCTGATCATGAGAGCATATATGAATTCAATATTGAAAATATTAAAGATGAAAGTAGAGGTTCCTCATCCGCTAGGCATAAAAACACAAAGCAAAAATCATTATTAGCCGATATGTTTGAGAAACTATGTGACAGCTATAACCCTGCAGCTGTTATTGATCTTGGCAGTTAGAGGTTTAATATTGATTAGAAACTGATATACCACTGACATGCACATATCCATTTCTCTCATAATGTATGTCTCATCTTTTTTCTCTAGGTTCATCTCTAGAGCAAAGATCTCAGAGTTCAATGAGCTACTCAATAGTAGGTTCTGCATCCCACAGCTTTTCTTTAGGTGCAACCTCTTCCAAAAATTTGATGGAAAGGCAGTGCCTTTGACTACAGTGAACATACATATCTGCAGAGTATAAGGTTTGACCATAAGTAGGAGGCTCAGGTTTGGGGAGAAAAAAAGGAGAAGAAAATTAAATGAGGCTGTAAAAATCATTTTTCAAGATGAAAAAAACCCACTCACCATTGTAAATAAGAAGGAGAAGCCAGCATGTAAATGGAGACACTGAGTTATGATTACTTTTGCTAATCAGGGCCAAGACAAAAGGCTGTTAAGAGGTAGTCCTCTGCTCAGAAAAGAGATATTTAAAGGATCAACCTCTCTCACAAGTAATGCTGACATGCTGAAGTTTAAACTATCTGTGACAAATACCTCAGTGGACATTGAGATCGTTCAAACTGTGGGTGACTTGCAGGTTTTGAGGAGACACGGAGAGACACATAGATCCAGTGGCTAAATGCTTGGGTGAGAAGGTCAGTTAGCCCATACTGGGTCCGTGGTCCTGTGTGTGAAGCAGCTCAGAGGGCTTGGCCGGCTCTGGTCTGATCCGTTGTCCACACCTCCAGTCTGCATCCTGTGGGATGGAGCACCTGGTCTCTCTGTATGTCAGATTGCAGCCTTCAAGCTGCCATTTACATGCTGTTTTCAAGGGCTTCTGGCTTTTGAATCAGCCTCAGACTGCCATTTTTACCAGTCACAGTTGCAGAAATGAAGGACTTGAGGATCATTACCTCCAGTTCTGCAGTTGTGAGTAGCTGCTCTAGAGTCTGAAAGAAGAAACATACATAACCAAGTGCATTAAGCAGCCACCGTGTAGTGATTGCCACTCGTTTTGGACCAGGGATTTTTGATTATTCGATTGTTTTTAAGGGGTGCAACAATTTATTTTTAGCACAGTAGTGTTTAATTTTCCATTGGCTGGCTTCTTTAGGAAACTGTAAACAAATGTAGTTATCATTCTCTGGCATCCTGAGACAAGTGCCTGGCTGTTTCCATATCACTACTGGAATCTGAGACCAATGGGAGATTAGAGCCAGTTGTTAAATTACATACATAAGCTCAAAATCTGCTACATGAGCTTAGGGTTTTTTCACATGTTTAAGCACCTAGGGTTGATTCAAAGTGACTTTGATGGAATAACCAGGCTTTATGCATTGGACATGAAAGGCATTTGAATAAATTCCAGTTCAGTATTTAGGTCTGGCATTTTCAAGATTTACTCTTAGCTCACTTCCTTTCAAGAAAATTGGGACTGTGCTTTACCCAGCTTTTCAAGCATTTCCAGAGAAATACCTTTGGAGGAAAGAAATCTGGCTAAAGAATGTACTTGCTTTCTTTACTTATTCACAGTTTCAGCAACAAACCCAGGCAGCTTTTTATTTTTAACCTCTTCAGGGCTGAATATGTCAGAAAGTTCAGTCACAGCCCAAGGAGTTTCATTTACTTATCTCTAACATTTTTGACTGGCATAGATGTAATCTCATTAGGGTATCCGTGGAGAATGACATGCAGAGGGAAGTAGCATCAATTGTTTACTTGTACTATATGTTGGGATAATCTGTGAAGCCCTAGTGGAGTTGTAACTCCAAACATGCTGATCGGAAGCATTAAGGAAATTAACATGAAGCTCTATTAATGGCTTAAGGGAATCTGACTAAACAAACAAGGCCACACTGAGCAATAAATGTGAGTCTCAGACTGCATGACTTTCCTCATAACTACTCTAATTAATTGCTACAAAAGATTAATTTTATAATACAGCATGGATATCAAAGGGAATGGCTTAGTGATTTAAGTGTTATGTGTCTCCCTGGGAGATGCAGGTTCAGTTCTTCATGCAGCTGTTGTCAGCCTTCCAAAATAATAGCTAAAATGAATTTCTTGTATTTTACTGCTAGAGTTTCTATGGAATAAAGACTTCGGCCGTTCTTCCACTGAAGTCAGTGGCAGGGTTGGTGTTAACTTCAGTGGAAGCACAAGTAGGTCAGAAGTAGGTACATTAAAACCAAATTCTACTTTGAAACTATCTTTGCACTTTGTCATAAATTTAAAACTGTCTTCACACACAAAATACCCTCGCTTTCCAGTAATGGTCCAGCTATACATGGTGACATAAGCTCAGTACAACTCCTTTACAAACTCACAAGTTGGATGTATAATTAGCTGAAATTGATTGCATTGGTTTCTGAATCAAGATGTGGCAGAATCGTGATTTAGTGTGCTTGGAAATGCAGCGGAGCAGGATCCTAGCTAGGCTAATAAAATTTCTTGTGAAATATGTTAGAGGAGATGACTGTAATAGACTGCCTTTGCGTGGCCTCTCCTTTGGTCACTACTTTAATTCTGCCCTAGTCCAGAAAAGAAAAATGAGGTGGGGTTCCCTGGAGGAGTTTGAACCCAGTAAGCACTTTCTTTTTGGACTGAACCAAAGGACTTTCACGACACTTTTTTATATGCTGCTCTTCTGCTGCATATAAACCTGGATATCCAAAGTCCAAAATGGATCTTTCAGGTTAGAGGACAGAGCAATTCTCTGATCGCTCAGGCACACGGGACAGGACTCACACCAGATAACACTATTCGTTTCCAGTCTAGTTGTCTGTCTGAGGTGATTGACTTGGCTCCCTTCATAATCAGGAGAGAAAAATATGCACTTTTCAGGTGCAATTCCTCTGACTTCAAGACTTGCACCTCAGGAGAAGGTGGATCGCACCCAGACTGTCTTAGGAGTAACTCTACTTTTGTTTATATGAATCCCAGCTGCAATCAATCCATTGCTTTAAATAGTTTCCAGTATTGCCTTTCAGTGCCACAACTGAGCCTGTGGTATCTACATGAATGGTTTTAGTGACAGTAAATATAAGACGACATGACTTTGATCAGTCCCAGTGAAGGAGGTGAAGCCAAGTCATGTAATTTTGTATTTGCAAGGCCACGCATATAGGAAGTGTGCTGATAGCTCAGCTGATGTGCAATACCCTAACTGTACATCTGAGCCCAAAGGGTCATCAGCCAGGCTTGTTAATCACCTCGGTGAAGAACTGTCAAGCAAAACAATGTCCCTCTACTTGTAGATCTTGGCTGAAGCTGTTCTTATTTGATGGCTGGCCTGATCTTTCCTCTCCAAAAACTTGTGAATGGAATCCAATAATTATTCTTGGTTTATTTTGACAAGTGTTTCCATTGCTTCCCCCTCACTTTATTTATCTACATGAGCCAAGTTGGAGGCTTATGTTTTAAAGAAAGTGAATGGTAAAATAAGACTCTGCATTCAGAATTAGGAACCTAACTAGGTGACCTGATTTTCAAAAATGCCAATTGCCCAGAAAAGACTTCCAGCTCTAGAGACCATTAAAAAAATCTTAGCTTTATAACTGTTATTACAATTATTATTTATGGTATGTATTGCAGTAGTACCCTGGCAACGGACAAAGACCCATTGTGCGAGGCACTGTACGACCACAGAGACGAAAGTTACATGGATTAAAATTCCAACTGCCTATTCCGTCGTGGAAACAAACTCAGAATATGCACACATCGCACAGCCACCCCCTCCTTGGAAAATGTCTGTCAGCTATTCAGACGTCCTACTTTTAAAATGAGTCAGTCAACCAGTAGCCTTCGCAAGGAAGAAGAGGAGCCAAGAAGCTCAGTCCTGTCCACCCCATCATTTCTGAGACCCCTCTGGACACCGGTTAGGGACCCTCTCTGTTTCTCTCCATCCCTCGGCATGTCACACAGTCACTCAGTATGAGCCCAGCCAGCTTTCTGCATGCAGCACTAATGGCTTTGGCTGAAGTGACAGGTCCCCTTATTTGTGGCTGTTTCTGTGCCTTTCACGCCCGATCAAAAACGTTTACAAAGGTGCAGTCAGGGGATGAAGGCGAGGGGAGCAGAAGAAAAGAAATCCAATTTTGTTTGGAAACAGTTTCAGAGCTTAATTAGTAAGGAGGGGAGTGGGAAGGGGGGCTGAACAGGTGGCGTATTATTCTGCCAGGGATCTTCAAAAGGGAGGGAGTGCATATTGTTAGTTTGCTGCAGAATGAAAAATGAGAAGTTCGACAGTACCTGGATAGTTAAGAGCAGGTGAGCTGCCGAAGTAAGGTCAGAGTTATATACAAATACACACTCAAAAAATCTGCATAGGAAAAAAAAAAATTTTCCTTTTTGCCCACAAGGGGACAGATCCCAGCTCTGCATTGGAGATTTACATGGATTCGTATTCATTACATTAGCAGTAGCCACATTTAGCGGAGATTCCCAAAGGAGCAGGAAAATGATGGCCTCGAAGAAAGCTGCCACATTTCAAACTCTCCAGCTGTGCCTTGCCACCATTGCTACATTCCACTGCCAAATGCAGTAATTTATGAATTTGTCTTTTTTATCTGCAAAAAATGTTAATTTACAGAATGAAGAGAAGAATAGGAAAAGACTAAAATGCTTAGAAAAGGAATGTCTGCATTTTCTTTTAACTGCTTTATAACTATTACTCTGATGCTGTAAATGTTATTTGTGTTCATAAGATCATTATTATTTTGCATTAGATGCTTAAAAGAAAGCAGGGGTGCCAGCAGACAGAGCATCCCAGCTTACAAAAGAGTCATTCTAAAGAGATGGTAGCCCAGCAAGACTACTACAGAGTTTGAATAAATAAAGAATGAATTATGAATGGTAATGATTTTTTTAGTTTATTTAAGCACTGAGCATGTGCCATAAAAGAAGAATAGATATTGCAGTTGTTTCAAAAAAGCTATTTTATGTTGCATTCGATGGAACTGTGTACGTATACATCTGTTCCAGCAGGGCAGATTAGGACCCATACATTTTTTTGGTGAAATTACCAGAGTAAAGCAAAGTCCTTACAAGTTCTCTGACACCATAAGGAAAAAAAGATTATTCCTAAGTAAATATTTGTCCTTCCCTCAGCATTGTTGCTGAAAGCATCATGCAGAGCTATCTCTCGGACCACTGAAAGAGTTGACTTTCTCGGGCTGAAAAACATGTGCGTAATAGTCTTACTCGTGGTTTGATTCTGTTTCGCAGTGTTTCTGTTTTCAGTCTAAGGGAAACAAATCGCACTGCATACATTTTTGGATTTTATGGAATTTCCTAAGGCAGGAGATTATAAGCCCAGCTTCCCCTAACAGTTTCTGTACCTTGTGAGCCACCAGCTTGGTCGAGTCCAAGAGCAGCTCTGCCAAGGCTTTCTTACATTACAGTTTAATAAGTTCATCACTATCACTGAGATGCAGAATAAGCCCTTTCTAATTCAAAGAGGTTTGCTACTGTGGTGTTGAAAGGAATGAAGATCCTGCTCAAGTGAGAGTAGTTCACATCCAGGAATATCTGCCAGCAGATCAGCAAGTAGAGCTGTATTAAAACCTTTATGTGCTCCTTTGTGAAACCAGGCATTTATAATGTTGACTAATTCTGGTATCTTCCCCCTGGTGCTCAATGATTCCTAATTTTATGGGCTACTTAATGAAGTAAAATTCTCCGTTAGTTTTTAAAACATCTCTACCTTTTAATGCCAGGGGCTATCTTTTTCAAAATGATGCCTGCCTGGACCAAAGGCAGGCTCTGCTGACAAAATGAAGGCAAGGCATACACAGAAGGAAATAATCAGCTCAAGCCTCCAGGAACAAAAGGTGCATTATGTACCTTGGGTGGAAAAGAAACTGTATGGGGTGAAAAAATAGCTCTTTGTGGAGACTCTGCCCATCCTGTTCTGCACAAAGGCAATGCAGATTAACAGTCTGAGAGGAGACAGGGTCCCTCCTGTGGTCTTTGTCCTGACACCCCTGGCACCATAGGTGAGAGGAGCCAGCATGCTGTCCCTGCTGCATGCTGCCTGCGGCTTAGCAACCAGGTGGCATCTATGAGCAAGGACCTCAAGTGGGCAGGCAGAAGGTGTTTTGTTGTGAGTCACAGGGAAGGCTGGCAACCAGGTGGCCTGCCTCACGAGGCTTAGTCAACACTGAATTCTCTAAATATCTCCTAGGTTCCCTGTCCAGAAATGAAGGGAACAAAACAGACGTGGTTTCGTGTCCTCTCTCAGTAGGTCATTCCAATATCTAATTGATCCTTCTCATTGAACATGTTTCCCTTTATTTCACTTCAGGGTTTCTTGTGTTCACTTTGTGCTATTCCTTTTCCCTGCTCCCGTACTGAAAATAACGATCTCCTGGCCTTCCATGTTTGTTCACTGCTACTATTTCTCTAAATACTGTGAACCAAAGTCTATTTTTACTTATAAGCCTTTCATAATGCCCCTGATTTTGGTCATGGTATGTAGGATTTACACCAGTGTAAATGAAATCAGTACATGACCCATGACAGGGACTCCTTAGCGGTCTTTTCTCTAGGCTGTGTAAATTAATTTTTCTTGAGTCCTCTCAGGATAGCATAAATTATGAGGCAAAAGCCTGTAATTCACTGCTAGGCGAGCAGCAGTAACCCCCTCTACCACTTTTCTGCCAAAATTATGGGAGAATAGCTGGTGATCTCAGCTCATATTTTCATGGTGTGAACAAGAGCAAGACAGAAAAATGATGGCTCAGGTGGCACGAAAGACATGTACCCATTGTTGCCACTGCCTTGCTTCCAAGGTGGGGAAATGCACTGGAGAGAGCAAAGAGGCACTGTCTGTGCCCTCTTGCTTCTTGGTCCCTTTTAATGTGCAAAGGGAAGAGTATTAATATTACATAGAAATTGTGTGCTGATGAATGCACAAATATTGTACTGGGTGTTCCTGGTTGGTGAAGTTACATCATCAAGGCTTCTTTTTTTCCTTCCTCTTCTTTGATTCAAGATCTCTCTGTGTAAATATTGACTATAGCTATCAAGAGGCAGAGGAGAGTTTCGAGAGACTTGGCCATCGGATGTCAACCGTTTAAATCATGATAAATTTCTTCTTGCACTGTGTTCTAAAGGTTATGCCTGAGCTCGCCCCACGCAGAGAGTGCTGCGTGATGGAAGCCTAAAAAACGCGAGGCTCATCTTTCCTTTTGGTCCAGAGGCTACATCTGCAGATAGAGACTGCTTGTGACTCCCTTTGGCTGCTCACCAGCCATGCATCAGCCACCCCCTCAGAAGAGCTGGCGTGGCTCAGGTGTCAAAGAGCAGAGCTTGAGAGACAAGAAGCCCTGCAAACCCACTCCCCATTTCACAGCAGCAATGTCACTGCATAGGCTGCTGAATCAGATGGTACAAGTGAAGAAGCTGGCAGATGACTGTGTTGGCTGACACACTGCCTGTTGTGTTGAAGTCAGACCAACCCAGCTGGCTGAAGATGCTCCTGGCTTCTAGCACAAATCCAGTAATTCCTTGCATTATGCAGGTGGAGATTACAGCAGCCTGGATTTTCCAGTTGTTTTGGCAACTGCACAGCTCCATTTCTATTTGCTAATGTATCATCACACTTTTGAAATACATTTAGCCTTTTTATTGGCTTCCCAATGTAAAAGTATTATTATAAGCCCCTTCATATTTGGCAACAACTGAAGGTTTTCATGTTGAGATTCAGCCCTTGCTCTCTGCTGAACTGTGAGAGTGAGTTACTACCTTGTAAGTGACTCACAGGTATTTATTATCCTGTGTATAAAGGTCAGGTTTTAATGTTCTGTGTGATATATGGACATGGCTCAAGATCAGGCAGTCTTGAATGATAGATCTTAAATTATGATCCAGTGGAAGAGGAAAGAAATGAGAAATCACAACTTTTGTTAAACAAGCCTGAAAAAACACTTGCACATATGTGAGCTGGTGGTGGAAACCTGCCAGTTTCAGAGGCTGATTTGCTAAGCCATAGTATTGTGGCTCATGCAGCCCAGCTCAGAGAACTGAGATGAAATTCTTAAAAGCCAGATTCATGTCTGTGCTTGCTTTCTGCTGAAGTCTCTTGCAGTGGAAAGATGCAGCATTAATAGACAGCAGGGCTGACAGCAGACCCTAAAAGGAGAATCCCCAAATACCTTTCTGAGTGTGTCTTGGCATTCCCACGTCTGCAGGGGACCTCTAGGCGACCTTACCTACGCCTATACAACAGAGTTGTCCTCAGGCATCTTGCTCCCTTATGCGTGTGCCTAGCTTTTAGGCATTGTTCTGTTGTGTGTGTCAAAAACTGGGGTACCTTTGTGGGTCTTCCTGCAAATGCGCACCCTGTGATACAATTTTCAAGAAGAGCTCAGATCCCGGGACCCAGTTCAGAAGGACTTTGAGGTGGCAGAAGGGCAGCAGTGGCCCTTCTCCACTCTCTGCTTCCTGCCTTCCCGCAGGGAGGCAGGGTGGTGGTTACAAGAGGTGCACAAGAAGTGTGGCTTTCAAGGGTAGAGGCGGGACTAGACCATAACACATCCTGGTGCTCCACCAGGTTGGCAGTCCCTGTGAGGAGCTCTGCCAACAGCATCATACAAAACAGTCCAGGACGTTGTAGAGAAAAAAAAAAGGTGAAAACTGGCTCAAAGCTGCCTTCTTTTCTCTCCTCCTGAGCTGTTCTAAGACAGAGTTTCATGCAATGGAAGATTTGGCCACAGGCCTTATATTTTTAAAATGTTTCACCCAGGCAGCCTAATTCACCCTCAAAGGGCTCTAGAAATATAAGTAAGGAATTTTATGTGGTTTTATATCTGATGAGGAGGACAACTGAAATTCTGCTATTCTGTTCATCTGCTTTTGATGTTGGCGACAATTAGCTCAAAACTTGCTCAGTAAGTTGCAGTTTGGGGTGTCAGCACCAACATGCCCTGACTTTATTCAGAAATTAAAGACCTAAGAGATATTGGTTACATATAGGTGTTGTGGGTTTCACTATCTGGAAGAAAATACAGAATTAGAGGAGAATGTTATCCGTGAGCTGTTTTAACCTGCAGCTCTCTGTGTCCTCATGTCTTTTACTACCTGAGAACAGGAATTTTATGTGGTTATTTATACCAGGGCTGTGATAAGCAAAGTGCAGAAGTGCATAATGGATCTAAGATTGGGCAAAATTTTATTGAATTTGGGAGCTGGGGCTTAAGTGGAAAGCTGAGTGGCAATGATTTTAGTGACTTTCAGCTCTTAATGTAGATTTCTGCTACTGCACTTCCCTGTTAGTAGTGATGGGGTTAGTCTGCGTTCATACTGCCATGAGGGAGAATTGAGTTTCATGCAATTCTGTCTACTGTTGGGAAAGTATGTTCTTTAGAAAATAATAATATAATTAAATGTGGGATCAGCATTTGACTGGAATAGTCCAAGACCTGTTATTCTTATTAATAGAAAAAATCCTACTTACTCTGTCATGCATATGGAAATATGCCTTTCTTTTAAACTGGAGAAGGAAATTACAGTAATGATATTGGTTATTTAGACAGGGAAATGTTAGCTGCTTATAGAAAATGGAGGCTTCCTGCCCCTTTCATTTTGGATATATTTTACAGATGTGGCCCTTGTTGATTTTAGTCTCAAATATTATTATTTAGTTTTGATTTATGGTTATGATACTTCTGAGACAGTAAAAAAATCAGAACTGAAAGTTCTTAAAAAGTCATTTCTTACTGGTTCTTAAGTAAAAAAATATTTTTTGTAAGTAATATGGAAATTAGATATACCATAGGAATGACTGTTTTCCAGTGTTGTCTAAGTTACCTTTTTACAACTATGACTACTGTATACATGGGTTCCAAATCAGTGTCTTCATCTAAATAGACATTTCTCATATCTCATCACTATCTAGCTAACTTAGGTTACATTCTTCATTTCAACTAAGTGAATAACTGTATTTTAGATTGCTCATTGTGCAGCCAGTTTACAAAAAATTCTACTGTTTCTCCCAAATCAGTCTGAGAATTCAAAATTAAAAAGTGTTCAAAATAGCCCCAAAATGTCAAAATCAGACTATATTTGATGAAAACAAAACATGGGCATTCCTGAGTGCCACATTTGATTTTTCTTTTAAATCAAATTGAATAGTATTTTTTTTTTCTGGCTCCACTTGAATGGCATCTTCCAAACCTTATTTAGCATTTCATCAGGGCTGTAGTGTGGATTTCTATGAGTGAGGCCATACCTGCCATATATATACTGGGGGCATCTGACTTCCTTGAATCCAATCAGTAGGCGGGGAGATTGCACAGGAAAGATAATTTAGCAAAGGTGTCCAGCCTATAGAGAGAAGCAGGAATATGGAGAACCCAAATGACGACTCTGATCAAGCATTGTAGCAATCAGCTGAGCCCCCATTAATTTAAATTGATCCAAAATAACGTATTTTCTTTTGATTTGAAAAAAACAACCCTACAACATTCCATGCAAACTGCCCTTGCCAAACTACACACTTTGCTTGCATTTTCCTATCAAAATGTTTTTCCTATCAAAATGTTTTTCCTATCAAAATGTTGTTGAAATGTTAAAAAAAAAAATAAAAAATTGGACCTAATTGCTATCTTCTTCTCCCAGATTCCAAGTGAACAGATAAAGCTCATTCACTTCTAGTAGCGACTTTATGGCCCTGATCTGATGGTCCTGGTTAAAAAAAATGTAATCCTTTTATAGCTACACCGACAGCTCTATTTAGCTGAACACGTGTTCAGCTGTCTACTTAGTGAACACGTATGTGCTGCCTAGGTTTGTGAGAGGTCAGAAAGCCCCAGGTAGCTAAGATTGGTGTAACGCAGTGTGGCCACACGCAGCCAGCTTTGTCAGGGCCAGCCTGGCTGGTGTCTATACGGTCTTCGGCCAGCATTGCACTGTAGAGCAGATCTCACACCAGAGAAGGTCTTTGCTTGGCACAGGGCACTGAGGGCTGGGAAATGTCCTTCTGCCTCTGCTGCCAACCCTAGTCCAGTTGCAGAACCCGCCTCATTATTTATTCATTGGCATCAAAAGTTTTTCTGTGCAGTGTGAAACGCATAATGGAGACAGCCTTGAAAGTAAATAGCTTTCTGCACTTGCTAGTACACCTAGGCAACATCATTAGATCATGTTTATAGAATTTGTTCATTGCAATCTATTATGTAAAGCAGAGAAATGTTTGAGTCAGCTGGGTATAAAGGGGTTTGGAATCATCAGAAATATCTCTCCTCATTATTATTCACAGAAACAGAAAATTATTTTGAAAAAAAAAAAACCCAACAACCCAAAGTCTTTCAAAATGAATTGCAGCTCTTTATATAAACCAAGCTTCCAGAAACCTTTTTTTGTTCTGTGTGTCTCAGGTTTTAAGGACTGTTGCATTAACTGAGAAATGAAATCCCAAGTCTTAGCTGTGCTCTTTTATTAGTGTGATATAGTGATAATCTCACAAGGACCCTAATAAGTACATGAGAAAAAAAAAACCCATCAGCTAAATGGGGGATGTGAAAATGTTCTAGCCCAGTGCTATTACATAGGTCTTATGCTTTTTTTCTGCCTGTTCCATAATAGGATGTTTTGCAAATTCTTCTCTCAGCAGGTTTTGAACATGAACTTGCATTACTATTCTTACAAAATAATAAACAGCTTTGGGGTATAAAATCTCTCAAATTGTTTTCCACAGAAGGGATTTGCATGCTGACTCATTCCTACTATATTTATAACCTATCGCCAAACCACCGCAACTGCAGGATTTCTAATAAAGCTATGGAAATTACATGCATTGCAATGGGAGTTGAATACATTTACATTTGTAGTATTTTACCATTTCAAAATTTATGGCAGATTACCTTGTTTGTGCATGTCTGGACTTTAATGGTTATTTTTTATAGCAGAAAATAGTAGTTTATGGTGGTATTCCCAGTAGAAGGTTTTTATGAATCCACCATATGGAGTATTACATAAAACTAAACTTGTATCAGCAGTGATTTTATGTAAAATAAGACAGTGAACATTACCAAGAATTAGTGATTACAGAAAATGTCAGAAAACTTGAAATTTTATGAATGTGATTTTTTTTTCCCAATTTTTAAACTTGTATTAATAACAGTCCAAATCCCTGCTTTTTCATGCAGGAAAAATCTTCATTGTCTGCAGCAAATCCTGGGCATCTCAAGCAAACAACATTTACTGCAGCTGACCTTCCCTCCCTACCACCTCCCTTTAAGGTACCCTTCATGAAGTTGTGATGTCCGGCACAACAGAGACACATGTGGTGATTTATACAGGAGAAGACTAGGGAAATCTGGAAAGTCTTCTGTTTTTCCAAACACCCATCCCTGTCAGTTCGTATATTGTAATCTCAGCCACTTTCTTCAGCATGGTGGGATAGAAGATAGTCTTTTACCTGTGCCTCCTAAAAGGAAGGAGCAGACTTCTGCTAGCAAAATTGCAGACAGGAAAAGTATCACGATTCTCATAGGAGAACATGAAGATGAGCAGGCTATTCTCATGGAAATATGTGTTTGCATAAGTATTGACATCAGGAGACTCTACACAGCTTTCTCAAAGAGCACCTCGTGGATTTGGGAGTCATTCAGCCAGCAAAAAGAAAAATGTGCCATGAAAAGTAGGTAACCAGTCACAACCGAGAGAGCAGCAGATGGTGCATCCATGAAGCAATTGTCACCGCAGAGCCTGGCATGTTCTGCAGGCTGAAATGTATCTGCCTCATTAATGAAGCAAGCACTTGGGTAGGGAATGTCTATGAAAATCTATATATGCTTGCAAGTAAGTTGTAAATCAGGCTGCAAGGCTTATGGTCTGGGATGTTAAAGAAGAAAAGGAAAGAGTATGGGAAGAAGAGCCAGCGGTAGGTATCTAATCTTGCTTCTTTTGCTGTGGTCCCAATCCTGGCAAAAGCTCCTGGGCAGCTCAAGCCTGGGTTTTTTGACCCCCAAGGCACAGGCATTAGGGATTGTCACCCAGGTAAAGCCCTGCTGCTCTACACCTTTCCCAGTCCCTGCATGGCAAGCTCCGCTCGTTACACCAAACTGGTTTAGGAACGAGGGCATAAAGCGAGCTCTGCCCACTGGGAGGAATTCACACCTAAAGGAACTGTAAGTTTTCTAGCAGTAAAAAAAGGGGCCAAATCTTAAAGAACAGTTCCAGCCTTAGGACTGGATGGACCATTTCTGTAGAATGGCACTGAACGCTACCATATGGGTTTGTTACATAGCTTTAGGGTAATTCATGTGAACAGTGCAGAATTTTCTCTTCTTGATCCTTTTCCCTCAGAATCCTTCTTGCTTGAGAGAGTCTTGAAATCAGAGAGGATTTCAGATTAGGCAGGCACATGTGTATGTAGACATATCCTGGTGGCTGTCAACTTCTGAAACATTTCAAGGTCAAATAGGGCCATGTGTATCTTGTCTGACTTTTATGAAGCCTGGTGCCTTTGTGGCTCAGAAAACTTCCCGCTTATACCTATGGAAAGGATGCTGTGTGAGAGAGAGCTCACCCAGCCCTGCGCTCTGGGAGAAATCTTCAGCTGGGGTATGGGCTCAGAGACCCAGGGTGCTACCATCGCTGTTCCCACCAGCTGAGGAGCTGCCTCTTGGCCTCTCTACTTATGTGAATCACGCTCGCCTTGCTTTTTCATTAACTGATGTATCATAGTCTTACAGCTGTCTTCTCTCGATCTAAATTGCACACTAATACTGTACATTATTGATTAAATGAGTCTACAAATGTCTTTGTTAATACTGTATGGGTTGATCAGTCTTCTCAGTTAATGTACAGCACCTCCAGTGGGCTTTAAAACCTAGTGAAGCAGCTTTTTACCAGATCTTACTGGGAAAGAAAAAACGCATGAGAGACCGTGCTCACACACACGCTGAGGTATGTGTTTTGGCAGTGGGGAATTAGTAATGATTTCACTTGCTATGCTAAAAAGCTCCCTGTGTACACAGGTTTGGATTTTGATCATCACAATTTGATCTAACTCTTGCAGCTAAAACAATTCATGGGAGATTGTTGTTATATACTCCAGTGGCAAAGCTGCACTGTAATAGTTGAGCTAGTTTAGCAACTAATTTGGCTTTTCCTGTGATTTTTTTGGAGGAGAGGTTTCAAAGCTTTCTTAACCTTTTTTGGCTTTTGAAAAAAATTTATATACACAGGACTGTAATAACTCACATTTCCCAAGTATGACATTTGGTGGTAAAAATAATAGTATTCTGGACTGTTTCAAGTGATTCTTTGCATTACGTAAACAGCATTCAGGAATGGCTCTAGTTTCTGTCCAACTAGATAATTATTGTAATTTCCTTTTGCTTTCATTTCTTAAATCTAAATTCCTCTCTATCACCCTTCAGATTCAATCTATATGCAAGTATTGGCCCATTTATAACGTAGTAGGAAAAACATGTTTGGTGTTTTTGGGTAGATACCATTTTATCTAGTTTCATAGAATAATAGAAAATTGGGCTGAAAGGGCCTGGAAAGATCCCCTAAATCTACCCCATTCTATTTTAAACAAGGAGACAAAAATGAGGTTTTATGTGCACGTATTTCCTGAAATATGAACTTTACCTCAGATCTGCATGCCTAAGGCATTGCACGGATTAAAACAGAGCTCTAGTCCAAAGGAAGGGGGCTTGTGAGGATATTTGTGATTTCTGTGTGCACTTTTCATGATGGGCTTGGCCACAGAGGCACAGCCAAACCAACCCAAAACATTTTGCCTCCTTCGTCATTATTCAGATGGACAACTGCATTACCACTGAAAAAAAATAAACCTCTAAACAAACTGAGTCAGTATGGATACATTTAGTCAGTACAAAGCTTTGAAAGGCAATTAAGTGGTGCAGGCCGCCCAGTGACTGGTGGACGAGCCTCTTGGTGCTCTCCTTTGGGACGCTGGATATAGCTTTGTGGTGTTCCAGAAAAAACAATGGAGAAATGAACAGTGAGAAAGAGAAGAAGCCTCAAGACAGAGCAGCAGATCTGAATTAATTAGATGGTAGCAGCTAGACTGGAGAGGCGGGGAATTGCACAGCAGCAGGAATAATGTGAGAAGGGTGGCTGGTTGCTGCCCCAACTCCTGGGTGATGGGCAGCACCAGAATCCACTTAAGTCTTAAAGACGGAAGATTTACTTACGCTTCAGTAAAGCAGCTTCTTCCCAGGTAATCAGACTTTTAGCTCCTTGTCAGATCCTTTGAGCCATACATTAGCAATGAGTGATATTGCCACTATGGTCCCTGATGATTCAGCAAGGAGCAAAAACACGATAGCCTTTCTAACAAGGCTGTTATTCAGACATATCACTCAGTGTCTGCACTCTACTGCTCACTGGTTCAGAGTGTTAATGCTCTGCATATTGTGCTTATAGAATTTTAAATTATTTTGATTAAAGTGTCAAGGGATGAGGATTTAAGATTGATCAAAGCTACTTGCTTGTGCTGTGCCAGTGTTAACCAGCCACTTCCAGAACGTTATACGCAGGCTTAAGTGATATAACATTCAGACATGAGAAATACGAGGAAAATATTTCTCCTAATTTCACCACTGGGGGACTGAGAGGGCAAGGAAGAAACTAAGAAGATATATATTTCATACACAGTGACTGACCTGGAGTCCCAATCCTTCTTTACTGGAAGTTGATGGGACTTTACCATTGCCTTCTATTCAATGGCAATTCAACATGGATGAGCAGTGACAAAAATCCATTATGGAAAGCCTTCACTTTCTTTGAGACTGTTAAACATTAGGGTACGCTTAGATAATGAAGAATAGAGGCTTGTCTGGCTGTGAAGACAGGTATCTGGAAGCAGAGTCAGTCAGCACTAAGTTCTTGCTTTGAAGCTCACTCGATGGGGCAGAGGTCTTATGTGATGGTTGTTTAATTACAGCAACAAAGAACGTTTAGGATGTTCCTATCACGTATAGCCTTCAGCTAAAACAAAGTACTTCAGCATGCGTGTAACTCAAGTATGCGAATAAATCCACTGAAGCTAATGTAAGGAGAACGTCTCACAATTCTTAACGAGTACATGTGCTTCAGGACATCCTCTGAGTGGAATCCTAGTACATGGTGCCCAAATCATTGTCTCAGCTAGTGTGTTTGTAATATTTTGACCTGAATCAGAGTCCACTGGCCTGGACTGTGAATCTCTTCCTTGCTAAGAAACTTCTTGCTGCTCAGACTTAAGGGACATTAGCAATGCAGTGAAACCATAATCTATCAAGTCCTATTCAGGTGATGCAGTGTTCTTCTCTACTTCTAAATAAAGAATAACACTCTGTACAGCTTTTGCTATTGCATCTCATTAACAGATAATTGCTTAAAATCTCAATAGAATTTGCATCCACATCTGTAAATGACCATATGGCACTTTATGGTAGAATATCCTGAGCCAGACTGGTTGGTATGCTCTAGCTACCCATGTTGCTTTAAACAATGCAGCGCAGTCATAAACTCACCTTAAGTGGTTGATTAAGTCAGTCTACAGCCACCCTGAGTGACTGCCTGCTGAAGCCACCTCTTGCACTGCATACTAGGTTGTTTAAAACAACTGCTTTGTTGAAGTGACAAACTTGCTGTGAAATACCGTTGTCTTCTACTTGGTGTAAACCTAAACAATTACAATTCTTGAAGCTGCTACTGACTAGAATTATTCCAATAGAAGCAAATGTTTTGGTTGCTGTTCTGTTCAGTAATTAAGTGTGAACTATAATAATAGTCAAAGACCATTTACCTAAAATAGGATTCATTTAGCTCAATGATAACCAGACTATTTATTGTTCACTGAGTAAATCTCAGAATAAATCAGAAAATAGCTGATGTATGAAAATGTTTACTAGATTAAACTAAAGAATATAGAACATCCAGAAGCTGAAAATGAAAATATATGGTGAAAGTCCATCTCGATGGTCTCAGTTTGTGTGAGTTGGCACAACACATCTGTGGTCTGTTGCTCAACATGGCAGACCAGGGAAAGAGCATTTCAAGGTACAGCTATGTTTTCCTATAGTCCCTTTCTTAATAGTTCCTCAAGCATTCTTTCAGAGAAACAACAAATATGAGTACTTCATATCGATCTACAAAAAAACGTATCTTACCTATTGTTGCATGATACAAAATCTCTGCTTATGCACTCCCCCTCCAGCCATGGAACAGAGTCTGTGGGCTGAAGGCATCTGATGTATGAGTTTCATCCTGTTTTCCAGTGGGGTACGTCCAGGACTGCAGCCATTTAACAGATAAATTGAATATACAGAACCATTAAAACATATTAAATACTCCTGCTGTGTTTAACTGCAAGTACATGACCTAATCTTTTTGAACTTCCAGAGGCAGCAAGCATACATCTTAAGCAGGTACTTAAGACTTCTGTTGAATGGAGATCATAGAACATTATTTCCTTCACTGGTGTGTTAGATTGGTGTATTGCTACGGAGATTATCGCTCTCATGGGAGAGCGGGAGAGCAGTGCAGCGGTCACACTGCCTCCTTGTGCATCTCACTGTATTCACCGTGTAGCAGTGTGTGCTCCACGACCTGTTTGGCCCACCTATAGGCACCTATAGGAGAGACCCTAGAGGAATATATGATGACTCTGTGAGTTGTCAAAGTTGACCTGACACGGGAATAGAAAAGCTTGACTAACTGGAAATCAGGGGGAAAAAAAAAGGACTTCAGAGCTGGGGGACCTGCAGGTAGAAGCAACAATGAGTTTTTGTGCTGTATTTCACAGTAAGGAGCAACTCCATCCCTGCACGCAAGTCAGGGTGCAGCGAGCACCAGGTTCAGGACTAAGTTGGCAGTGTTGCTACTGCTGGATCAATATGTACCCCTGTGGCCTGCTGCTATTGAATGTACTCAAATACCTCGTAAAACAGGGCAGATCTGCAAGTACCAGGTTGAATCAGTGAAGGCGTTGCCTGTCATTCATGGCCCTTGGCTCCTGGCATAACCAGGGAGCCAATGCTGCAAAGGCAGAGAACTTTGCTAGAGAAAAGTTACATCATAATTTACAGAGTAACCTTTACACTGCGAGGGAAAGGATTTTTCATAGAGACAAAAGCCAAAGACCTGATCTCATTGTGAAACTTTCCATTCCTTTTACTTCTGTCCCCATTTAAATGAAATAGGGGGACCCATTTGCAGCCAACAAAATTAGCTAAAAGCTACTTACATAAAGACAGAGATTTCAATGAAATCAAATCCATATATTATCTCATAGGAACAGTTGTCCAAAGTTAATTTCCAGGTTATAGGCTGTTATTGCCATTTTCAATAAAGCAATTAAAAGTAATATTCTTATATTACTGATTAAGGAAGATCATACTGCATTGGATTGTCAGCTTATTTTGGTCAATGTTCTAGTCAAAGAGTATCTAGTACAATTTATTTTAGGCAAAGGTGGAGTAAGTCTGCCCATAGAAAAAAAAATTACCTCTCTGAAGTAAAAGGTAAATTTTTTATTAAATTTTGAAGTAATAAACTCTACTCCTTAACTTGTGAGATGTGTAAGAAGTATTTTCTGTCTAAACATACTTTTACAAGTTTTTCTGAACTGAAAAGTAGAGGTAAACAAGATGTTATTATACACTAGGCATGTTTGCTGTAGATGTTGAATGCTCTCCATGGAGCATGTGTAATATGCTAAACCATAATCTCTTCCACAAAAGCTTTTGTGGAAACTCCCAAAATATTTCCAGTTCTTACTGCAAGAAGATCTACATCATATAGGCAAAATCTGATCTAGGAGAAACAATATAATTTCTCAAGGGGAATTATCATAACATATGAACTAGAAAACATTACTTTCCCCTTGTAAAATGGCATGACTGTAACATATGTCCCGCTCCAATTAGAAACTGTCTTTTTAGATTATCATCATGTCAGCCTGCACTTGTGAAGCATTTTGACAGATCTGGGGCAAATTTAAAAGCAAAGGAGACAGCTAGCCTTAGAATTTATAAGCAGGCATTAATTTCACAGAGAGGATATTTTTTGTCTGTTTGAAGAAGACAAAGAGCTCAGCAAACCCCCCTTATTTGTGCTGCTTTGGTGGATAAGCGCAGATGTTGTTCACAAAAGCAAGATAACTGTACTCAGCTACTTGAGGGACTTACTAGACTAGAGCAATGCAACATTTCTGAGTCAACATTGTTTCTGTCTGATGAAATCTCCTCTAAGTTTACTATTTCTCTAAGGTGACTGATCTAGCAGAAGAGCTTGCGATTATCACTGTGCTGGAAAAGTGTTACTGAACAGGGCGAGTGGATTTCGGCTGCGGTCAGCCATCAGTCACGGGCCACGCAGGGAATCCTGACCTGGGAATGGACCTCGTGGTGATGAGATCCTGATGTTTCTGTGTCTTCATGGATCTACAGCACAGATTTGGAGTACAGCAAGAGGGAGTCAGTTCCTGACATTCCTGTTCACAGGCCTCCAGACAGTCTTTGGATTTATGGAGACATTGCTTCAACATCCCCCATGCCAGCAAACCTTTTCATCCCTGAGAAAACACCTGTGGCTCATGTTTAATCCTTAAGACCTGTGAAAGTTTGACACGTGCCTAAATTATGCTTCACTTAGAAAGGTATAAAAATGACCTTTTAGTGCAGCCTTCCAGTCATTGGCATGTATTCACCAAGTGGGGCAACATAAATAAGAAGTGGCAAGGTCGCTGTTGATTTCAATCATTCTAGGATATGAAATCCTTGATAAAATTCATCCTCTGGGATCTGATTCAAAGACTCAGATGTGAAATACACCTGTCTTTAGAGGATTCTGGGTCCAGCCCATGCCAAGCAAAATAATAGCAAAGCCAGACTAAGTGCTACTGATTTAAAGCACATGCTATGTTGCTCAATGGTGCTGGGGAGGGATATAAGGAGTGGATTCCCGATCCCACTGAAGTTGTGTTTGAAGTGCACAGGTGTTTTTGGGTTGTGCTGTACACAAGTAGGTGGCATTCCTTCACCCCCAAAGGCAAGCTCAAGACCTGTGTTCTTCTCAGGTCTCACATCAGACGTGCTTTGACAGTGTAAATTGTAGGTTTGTCTTTGGGCAGGGCCTTGCCAGAGGGACAGGATGGTGCTGAGCAGGACGTAGACTGTCTTCTGCTCCACACAGAGCCTCAAAAGTGCCTGAGGAGCATGAAGGACTACTTCCTCACTGTCAGCAAGTGACACTTTGTCTTTCAGATTAAGTTTTTAATAAAATGGACATTTCTGGCCTGAATATTGGCAGCCACAGGACTGCTGAAATGTGACATCATTTATGACTCCAGCAGTAAGGAGTTCACTGTCCATGATCGTAAAACAGATTCCAGTCTTGATTTGATATCGATTTAACAGTCAGCATAAGTTTGCCCTTTAATATTAAACAAAATAAGTGATGCTGAAGCATTAATGGTATTCTTCCTCTGGGTTTCTCCATGGATATTTCCTCCAGTTCTTCCAAGCAGCGATACCCGGCAGAGAGTGGGCTTCCGACCTCCGTCCTGTAACACCACTTTTCTGGAGCAGCTGTTCCTGTTATCCTGCACTGCCCCGCACAGTGCAATCCTCTTCGCCACTCTTGTGCCCCTAACACAGACGAAGGCCATTTCTGCCAGAAGTCCTCTGTTACAGTAATTGCCAAAGATTGGCGAATCCAGTCTTCATTTCTTTCTGCAGACACGCTGCTGGTTTCTAGCCCTGTGCTCAATCCTCCCTCCCCAGCCATCCCTGTTCTAATGGCTTTAGTCTATTCTTGCAAGTCTCATTTATTTTCTTGCTTCTTCTTGACACGGGTGATACAACACATGACCTCTGATTTGTCTGTCTCCTGCCCCCATGTTTCTGATATTCATTAAGGAGATGTTCACTTTTCCAGCTCTGCTTTTCCCCTTAGTGAGCTACACTCAAAGACTCACATCAATTTCTCTTTTAATGGAAGTTTCTTACTCTCGTATCTGAATTTAATCTCTAGTGTTCTTCTTCCTGGCTTTAGCTGTAATCCTTCTACCATCTTTTGTCCCTTTGTTTAAAAAGTGACCAAAACCATGCAATAACTGTTGTTCTTTGAGACATCAGGAGGGACTTGGTCTTTTCAGGAAAACAGCTAATCCCATGAGAACTCTAGAATTACACTTGAGATGACTCTTCTGACATCAAGTGAGGTCAGTTTTGACAACTTACTGCTGTTGTGAGCTAAAATATCCTCATAGCAGTATACAAGATTTTTCTCTCAGTACCACCTCCAAGCCTAAATCCTTACTTAGCGTTAAAGATAGAGGCAACACTGTGACCTGACACAGAGTTTGAATACCCCCTCTCTGTACTGTTCTCTGAGAGGCTGTTTTGGGAGAGCTGAGGAGTAAAGGATCGTTTCGTTTAATTGTAAGGATGTGGCAGTTTGGAAAATTTATATTCATACTGTATTGTGCAGTTGTTGGGATAGGGAGACTCCTGGGACATGTGATGCACTTCAAATGCTTTTTATTTTAGTTTTTTATTAAATATCAGGGCTGCTGAAAATACAAGATAATATTACAGTACATCTATAATATAAATGCAAGAAAACAGATACATTAGCAAACTGCTTGTCTACTTAAACATATCTTGCCCTTGCATATGTCCATCCTTGCTACCATTTCCTTTTGTTTACCACAGTGAACTAGGTTAATTTGATCAGACATTTTAAATCCAGGCCTGGTTAGGAGTGCTGACTTTCTGAACATAAAAAAAGTAGTTGTCTCTGGGTCAGTATGCAGAAGCTTATAGGTTAAGGATGTGTAAACTCCACTTTGGTCCTCTGCTTATTCTCTTTTTAAAGTCATAGGTGGAAGCAGCTGTTTTGTGATATTTTCCTGCCATATGTGTAACAGATCTTGGAAGTGAAGCTGTCTTTAAATAAAAGCTTTGGGAAAATTTGGTTGATTTTCACTGGTCAGGGTGGAAAATGTGGAAGTGGCAAAGAAACAATACGATCAGAGACAGACAGGTACTACTAGTTTGTAAAATTACTTGTACTTTAATTCCCCCTGCTGTTAAGACTACAGAAAAATCCCTGCTGGTGATTGCAGTACAGGGGCTTTGACCTCAGCAGTCAGTGTGTTTGCTACCTGTGGCTCAAGATCTTTACCTCCTCACCACTTCTGGTGGCATTTGCTTATGCACTTGTTCATGCCGCTTGCTCGTGTCCAGCCCACAGCCACTGCTGTTGGAGTTGGGGGCCAAGAAGGGCAAATTTCACTCACAGATTTCATCCCAGACAAGGTTTAAATCCATTTAGATGAACAAGGCTTCTGTTTTTAGATCCTGGTGCCCTGAAGTGATACCTTACGCCCACTCCCTGCAAGCAAACCAGGCGTCATTCGATTGTTCCACATCATCTACATATTCCCCAACTGGTGAATAAGTTTAATTTTGTCCCGTGATTATCCAAAAGTGATTTGGGAAAGCACGGCCCAATACTGATATTTCCGTCGTCTTGGACTGCTGACAGCCCATGATTTACATGCAGCAATATGGTTCTGTGGGATCTCAGAACCGGTTGAAAATAAAGGTTTAATGATTGAATTATATATTCTCTCTCTGTGATAGAAAATAATATAAGACAACTGACTCGGCTATCAGACAGATTACATAAGCCCAAGTTAAGTGGTAGAATAAAAATGAGTGATACTCCTTCTTGACTTAAATACAGCACTAAGTAGTATGCCCTTGAATTCAGCATAAAGCAATTTCCTCCTCTTTGGTAACAGCTAGGGGGCATTCTGAATGCAAATGGAGTCGGCTTTGCATTTTTAATATTTCTTATATACATAATTCACTGCCTTGGTTTAGAAACGTTATTGCTACCTCTTCTGTGCATTTAAATTATTTTGCACCTCTGAACTTTCATATTAACTTTAATGTCAGCTCTTAAAATGTATTTTGTACAGGCGAGCTTGTGCTTATAGCTCTTGAAATTCACAGATTGCACAAATGCGCATCCAGGCGCAAATACACTGTCCTGTTTAACCTGTGTCATTTCAGTGGGACACGGGAGTTTTTACTAACTGCATGCACGGTTATACCAAAGCCCTGAAAATCAATAGGTAACAAATGGGAGCAAACCAAGAGCAATCAGTATTAGAATATCATATTTGTGTGCAGTCTACTCTACGTACATAACCCACGGGCATAATGAAAATTCTAGCTGATCAATAGGAAACAATGCTTTTTTTAAGTAGCTTTCAAAAGAATAGAAATTACAGGTGGAAGAAGATACCCACAATCCCCATGCTAATGTAGGATTAATTAATGCATTGCATAATGCCAGGAAGCGTTAGATGATTCTGAGCAAGCTTTACTTCATTGCATGTTTCAGAAGAGAGAAGTGGTCCTGGTCATCTCCTGTGACCATGAATGCGCTTGAGAAATTTTTCACTCCAGAGGAAATGGAGATGAAGATTTACAGCATCTTGCTTGACTCGTCAAACTTCCTCAATCACAGGCTGACATTGTCAACTGCTTGCAACCACAGATCTCAGGGAGGTGGCTGGGCGATGGCTTTGCTCGTCTCTGCTCAAACTGTTCATAAGGGCAGAGCTCTGTCTGTCTCTTACTCGCTCCATGCAGGAAATGGTGCCAGAAACATCCTCTCTGTCGGTCCCACCCCTCCTGCAGCCCGTCAGAGCAGGCAGGCAGGGATCCAGTTGTGCTCCTTCTGTGAGGAGAGACACCTTTTCCATGCAACAGCCTGAGATGGAGAGGTTATCTCGTCTCCTGCTCCACGCCATCCCTACCAGACCAGTGTGATCACACAGGGAAAATATATGGCAGCCTGTAGCAAGTGTTTCCCTGGATGCCTCTCCCAAGGGTGGCAAAACTGAACCTGGACTGAGTTGGCAACAGTGTTTTGAGTGCTGACAACTGTACAGTCAGCATGCCTGATACTTGGATCATAAACTGTGCTTTCTAATTAAGAGAGACTATAAACAAAAGATATGGCCAAGTTCTCTGCTGGTTTGATTCTACTGACTGTTTCTCAAAGCAAATTCAATTTGGAAACTGAAAATCAAGACTGCTGCCTTCTGCATCACGATCGATAATAGATGTCTTTCCTCTAACTAATTTCCCATCAATTTACACCAGCATAAGCCCAATGGGGCGATGAAAAATCCACCCCCAGCTTGCACAGATTTTGTGTACTTCACACGGGCTGCTGTAGCTCTGCAAAGCCAATACAGGGGCTATAATAGGGATGACAGTCACAGGGATGCTGGCAAAAGCCTGAAAGTGTTTCCTGGCTGCAGATGAGTGCCATGTACCAAAGCTGGTGACTGCTGTTACTGAAAAGGAGATTGCTTCTGGGCTGGTCGTGCCGTGGCAGTCAGCAGCTTAGAGCCCGATCCTGTATCTTTTCCACTAAATGGGTGGTGAGGTCAGTCTCCAGTTTGATTTCTCTCCTCTCTTCTGAAATAATTACTACTGATGAAGTTATAGTGGGAAACAAATGAGTTCAGGGTTTACACTGATGTTACTGGTGGCACTGTGAGAGAGAAAAAACGTTTTGACTTGCAGACTGGACAGCCATGAGAATTCACTAAGACGATAAGGACAGGGCTCTGCAAAACTGGTCTAGCTGAAACCAGAACTTGGGACATGTATGAAAATGCGTTGCGTGTCGTCAGTGCACAAGGCTCCCAGCAGTGCCCGCTGCAGTACATGGGGAACCGCATCTGGAGCAATGCAAAGAGCTCAGGGTGCAGTCAGGGATCTACCTGAGAAGCAGCTGGGGCTGCCCACGTTCCCGTCCCGCTGCAGTGCATTACTGTCCTTGGAGTGAGGTGGTGTAACTGGCCCTGCAAACCGCTCCAGGTCCGTCTCCAGATAAATGAAAATACGTTCATTTTGATCACCCCAAGGACCCCTGTCATCTGACTGTGCCTGAAGCTATTCACCCTGTTTGATGCAATAGGCAAGGCAGCTAACTTCGTAACGGCAGCAGCTATTTTGCAAATGAATACCTGACTTGGACCTAATGTTTTGGTTTGCTGGACAAACCAAATGAAGAAAAAGAATTCAATTTGGATTGAATCAGTGGTTATTATTATTACTTTAAATGGCAAAACAAATATCCTCCTTCAACCTCTGCCCTAATAAAATGGATTCATTTAACACAAAATGTCCAACCTGAGATGCAGGAAGAAAAAACAAACAAAATAGAAGTAGTTCATTTTGTGACCCTTGTAAGAGAAAGCCTTGGGCTAGATTCATGCTGACTGCTCAGTAGCCTAGTGGTTAGGACACTCACCTAAAATGGGGAATCTGGATTCATATCTGCTCCTCTCCCTGAAGGCAGCCACAGTCCCCTGTCCTCAAGGAAAGCCTTCGCCCCCTGCATGGCTATAGGGCATGGAGATAAGGCTGTATGCCATTTGGGGGTGGGCACTCTTTAGTTGATGCTGCTCTCTTTGAATAAATTGTTGAAAACAGGATCCATATCTTTCACCTTCAGGTCAATATCCTACCTGTCAACCCAGAGAGTTGTTTGCTAATACATTTGGAGGAACATCTTTCAGCGTATGCACTGTATAAGAACAAAACTGCTCAGCTAAAGATTCATATGAAAATCTGGACAAATCGCTCAGCTTCCTTGTTGGAATTGGTTGGAATTGGTTAAAGTACTTCACTCTGCTTTGCAAGAGTTTTGAGGATAAATTACTAGTATGGACAATACTCAATGCAAACTTTGCTGTAAATAACAGTGCATTCTTGTTATTTAGTAATTTCTTTTGTAAAGCAACTTGTAACGTAGCATATGTATCTGGTTGTACTAATAGCCACTGTGTTGAGCCACAGAAAAGCCTGTATTCATGCCCATGTCTCCTCATTTCCCTCTGCTCTAGAAAAAGTTGGAATTCTTCAAAGAGTGACCTCCTAAGGCACCGTCTCTCATCTTATTTATTTCTCGATTCTGCTGTCGTTCATTACATTAAAGGTTATTTTTTTAATGAAGCACTGTGGGTAGGGAGAAATAACTTTTACCTTCTGTTCTAATTGATGAATTATGTGTGAACTAATCAGAAAGCTTTGCTATAGCCACCATTAAAGCAACAGATGTATGTGGCTCAGGAGAGATTTGTTGAACAGCTTCAACCTTTAAGTGCAGAGGATAAATGGGTGGTGACATCATTATACCTTGACAAATAGAAATTATATCATTCTCTTTTTTTCATTACTGATGGATGATTTATTTCTATGGCTTTCATTTTCATAAGATCCATTCATTGTCTCTGAAGTTAAAACCTTTAAAAATTGCGATATGCGACTGAAGTGGTTATAACAATTTGCACATGATCTGCAGCATGTTGTCTTCTGAGCTTTTCTCCTGAAAGCTACTTTTAATACATCAATACTATGATGTGCAGTATGGTAAGACAAAAAGAAACATTTGAAATTCATACTTGGGTTCATTTTTCAACCAGCCACAAAAAGAGCATATAAGGAGTCAGAGGAGACTTGATGTGGTTATATGGCATCTCCATCAGTTGCTGGAGGATTTTATTTTTGCAATGAACTTGAAGCCTTAGAAGAGAGAGGGTTGTTCTGCACAGCAGTTCTGTGCCATAATAAACAAGCAAATGTTCCCCTCTCACCCATGTCTCCCCAGTATATTTTGAGCTCTTGCCTTGTTTGATTACATTTCTCATATAGTCACTGAGATGGATCAGAATTTCCCTGAAAATTTCAGTTATTCCTGAAGATTGCATTTTTTCCACTTTTACTGCAGCTTACAAATCAGAAACTAAAAATAAAGTGTGCATCTGTTTGGATAATCTATTTCTCCAGAACAGATTAAAATGACAGAGTAAATCTTGGAAGTTCTTGGAAGAGCTTTGTATGAATTACAACAAAGAGATGAAAACCAGGTGAGTTTTGCTTGGCTAGGACCTAAATGAGGGAATTAAGCTGATGCTGTGTCAGGGCAAAGTTTGCAAAATAGAGTAGAGGTCACTAGCATGTACTACAGAAGTATAAAGAGCAGATTAAAGGTGGCATTTCTGCCGAAGGCCTTTATATACACTGGGGAAAAAAAGAGATCTAGGTTAGTTAGAAAGTCAGGAAGACAAAATTCATATAGAAGATGTCATGGGTGCTGGCAGGGTTTCCCTGCCCATGGCCACAGCTTGGAAAGCAAAGGCTGAATAAGTGCTCATCCTTGTACCCTGGAGAGGGGGCAGGCAAGACGTGGATAAGATGTGCTGGCAAGTTCTCTCCTTCTTCAGGTTCCAGGCAGGAGCTTTTAGGCCAAAACTTTCCTATATGAGAAACCCTTAAAAAAAAGAGACCCTGAATATGTGATCTGATCCTCAGAAAAGCTGATGAGCTAACCCCAGCATGCAACCCATTTTGAAGGGATACATGGCCCAGCAAAAAGCTGGTGGCTGCCCCTGCTAATGATGCCACCAGCATCACTGCTGCTCCTGCCAGGAGAGGTAACTGGAAAATAACAGTGCAGTACTCCTGTTCTGGGGACGCTCTGCTGAAATTTAATTTAAGTGTCTATATATGTCTATGTATGATTGTTGGAGTCAAATCTTAGTGTTGCTCTTGCTGTCAACCAGCTGCCTTTAAAATGGTAAATTATCCTAAGTGCAAGAAAAGGAATGAAGATGCAATTTAATGTAAATATAGAAAGTTTAAGTGCTGTCACTAAACAAAACCAAGTACAACTAAATCCACTTCAGAAAAACCTGTGCTTAGCTTCACCAGAAGCAATGTATTTGCTTCAGGAACAACAGTGAAAAAATTCATGGCATTTTTACAAGAGAACTGGGAGCAGATGATCATTCAGGTCCCTTCTGGCCCTAAAATCTATGAATCTAGGAAATGATGCCTCATTTCAGAATCTAAGTCATTAAAAACACACTTTCATTATTGAAGTAATCACATTTCTTGGAAATGTGGCTACTATCTGCTAAGATGATATACCAGATGATCAGTGTTTTATTGAAATTCACGAAAAGAACAGTGTTTGTTACCAGAATTCTTCTTTTTTTATTATTTCCACAAGATCATTAGAACTCCAAAATATAGAAAACCACTCAGTGTTATAACATAAAACCGACATAAATCAATGCGCACCAAAGTAGCTTCTTGTGTGACCCCCTTTCCCTGTAAGAGCAAGGAAGGCATGAAGCACTCACAGAAAGGGAGAGGTATGTGGGAGGATCACGATCACATATACACACCTGAATAACGCATACAAAAAGAATTTTGGGGGTAGGAGAGGTGCTAAGCATTAGTTAGTACTTTTAAATCATTTCAGACATATTTCAAAATACTTCTCAATGTTTTCTGAATACTGGGATCACTCCCATCATACAACTGCCTAACTGGAGATCACATCCTTCCCCTCCACAAAACGAGGGGACCTTGGGGCACAGCCGGGTTTCAAACAAGGGTGTTTCTGACCTTATGGCACTGCGCTGGGCCAGACTACTCTTTTCTATTACATCCTCTTGCGTTTTGCTGTGGAAGACAGAAAGGTGCTCTAAATACCTCAGGAACAGCTTAAAGAGATACCGCTCAATTCCTATGTACTATAAAGGTGTCTTTACAACAGAAAACATAGGCAGGCACTGCCTTTAATTTTGTCTCTTTCAGTGCCTAACCCAACTTGAATTTCTTGATGGTGCTGTAAAACCTGACCAATTAAACACATCGGATGAGCCTCCCGGTGAGCTCCAGTGACAGTACTGCAAACTAGCATTTACTTTACTATGCATGAGGCTGTACTATGCACTGGCACAACACTCTTCTTCACAGGGGCACTTTTGAGTAAATAATAAGCTCAACCAGAGAGGATGAATAAAGGAAGAAAGTAATTTTTTACACTGGTAGGACTGAAGTACAAAGTAGGACTGAAGTAAATGAAACAATTTGCTTGAGAAAGTTGGTTCAGTAGAACCTTCTGGTTTTGATGAGCTGTCTCTCCAAAGATCTGGATGTGCTTTAAGAGTATCATTTCTGATTTATCTGCTGTTGCCAGATAAATTTTCTTCTGGGGGGAAGAGCAGAATTCTCTTTATTTAATGTACCATGTCTGGAATGTGGACTAGATTCAGCTACATGTCGCTTATAATTATTTATGTAACTTATTAATCACTGGGCTGTCACTCAGCTGTTTATAAAACACAAAAGAACACTTGGAGCCTGAAAAATTACATTTTTCCTCCCCTGCACCTCCCCAAAGGCCCCTTTGCACTTCTGAGGAGACCTCCATTTAAATGAAAATCTGTTGCCCAGTCTAAGTAACAAGGAACTCTGTAATGATAATTTAAAGAACGCACTTGTACTTTGTGCTCAGGAATTGAATGATTTGCTTTAAGGTGCTGTAAAACTTTCCTTTCAACTTTTCTGGCCAATGTCTTTGAATCATCTTTTAGTTTTTTTCTCAAACAGGTCATGGATAGGGTCCCCCTCTCGCCTGCTCAGCAACCTGTTTTCCCCATACTCAGTACTTGGAAAACCACAGCATTTCACAGATTGCTACTTCTGGATCGTGCCTGCTTGAAACTGGCCAATGCATTCAGAAGTTAAGATGCTTATACACAGACATGCGCACACCTACGCGCACCCTGGTTTCACACATCTCGTTTCTCTCGTATCCCCTTCCGTGATGAGTTAATCTATGTGGTTTTGTGCAGCTCATTCTCAAGCTCCTGTGCAGGATAGATCACAGCTTGTCTTTCAGGAGAAGGTACCGTGCCAGTTCAGAGAGACCAGCATCCAGGCTTGTAAATGGTACACAGAAGAGCAATGACTCCATTCAGCTGAATTACATTTAAAATTTGATTATGAATGGCATCTTTGAGACAGGCTATTCATCATTTGACGTTCTACGTGGCTCTCAGTGTCTTGAAGCTTCATAAAGGCAATTCATTAAACAGCTTTAGCCAGACCAGGAGGTGACTCGGCGAGCCAGTGAAAGCCGGTGGCTGGCACCCACTGCTGGCCGTGGCATTCCTGCGTTACTGCCTCAGGCTGCACTATACTGGCAAGGTGCTTGTCCTTTTGGTGCCTCAGTTTAGCCAGCAGTGTAATGGTTATACCAGTATTTACCTACTTTCTCACCCGTTTGGTGGGCTAACTAGCAACATGTTTTCAATCTTTGCATGAAAGGCTCCACATTAATCCATGCCACGATTTGCTTTGTTTGCTTCTACCATTAAAATTACTTGTTTCCCCCAAAGATCTGCCATCTGTCACTATTCACCTTTTACATTTTTATGCTCCACAGTTGAGCAAACACCAATGTCTGAGTAATCCTATTTCCCATTATCAGCCCTTGGAAGTGCCCTGAGGTCGGGGCAATTGCGAAGTCTCGCTCCTGGCTGGATTCCCTGGGACCCCAGGGCTCATCCTGCAGCCTTGTCCTCACTGCGACCACTAATAACATCCCGTTTTTTTCATCGTAGGGGTTGCCTAGTCTTAAAAAAAATATTTAGTTCTGTTTTCCCCACATTGCCATAATCTGCAGGAAGTGACGTAGAATTGTAGGAGGCGAGACATTGTCTGAGCGGATGCAGGCAGCTAAGGGGGACGGCTCTGTGCTCTCTGCTTGGGTAATGATATTGCGGTATCGTTGAGTATCTTTGTCTGCACTTCACAAAGGAAAGGGGCAGACCCTGGGTGACGGCTGGGACGTACAGCTGTGAGACGCAAGCCACTGTCTGAGTAGCCAGTTGCAAATTATTTTTGTGTTTTCATAATCTTTGTGAGTAATATCCTGTCAAAGTCTCGTCAAAAGTTATTAGTCCCTCCATAAACTGGTACTTCAATATGTAAACTTGCCTTGTAATTAATTTTATGAGCTATGCCCCTGGCACCATAGAGCTCTTATTTCATTTTAGGAGCATAATTGATTAGGCTTCCTGTAGCTATGATGTAGACCAAGGATGTCGCCACCAAACAAGGAGTAATTTGTGACAGCTCATTTGTGAGGAGATATCTACTGTTTGCCAGCGTTGAGCATACATGAGGCAAAGTAAAATATTTTGTATTGCTACAGCAGTGCCCTGCTTGAAGTTAAAAAAACAAAAGGAAAAACAAAGAGACTATCTAATTATACAGACAAATTAGTAAGGTTAATTAGTATATATTTGTACAGCATCTTTTATTCTCCACTGTAAAAGGTTTTTCTTCTACACTGAATTCCTTTGAAGATGTTTGCCTCACTATAGCATCAGATGACATTGCCATTCAGGCAACTAGATTTTGCATTGCTAAAATTTCCCTCTGTTTCAATTGTATCAGATGCTTTTCTCTACTTTCTGCAACTGTTGTGGCACAATAAAATCTCTCTTTCTGATATGCTTTTTAGCAATTACAGAGTCCATCTTGATGCCGATTGTTTAGTAATAGGATTTCCTTTCTTTTCTCTCCCTGTTTAATATTTGAGTGAATGTTACCTGAGAGAAATATGTTGGACACTCAGGCTGTATTAGCTTAATTTATGGCTAGTGTCAATGAGGCAATATTTCCTGTGGATAAGGTCAAAAGGGCTTTGTTTTCTATTAATTAGGAATAGGCTCATATAGGACAATGCAGGTAAGTAAGCAAGACATAATGTGTATTTGTGTGGCCATAAAGAAAAGGAGTGGGGTTATTCATAGACCACCGAGTCATAGCTGGAGTCTCAGCCTGACCCTGACAACAGAAGCAAAAAAAAAAAAGTATTATTTTATTCTTTCCATATCCTGCTTATGCTAGCTGGAGAAGTGAGCTGAATGTCCAAGAGGTGCAAGTCCTAGGTTGCTGCAGCCCCTTAAAGCCTGTAAGCGCAATGTTGAAACTAAAAGTGTCTGGTGCTTGCTGCCTCTCGAGGGGAAGCTATGTATGGCTGAATTCAGTAGGAGCTCTGTCTGAAATAAAAAAGGAAGCAAAACCTCAAAAACCGGATGGTTTAAAAATGATTCTAAGAGAATTTCAGAGGGAGAGTCAGAAGAAATGAGAAATGCTTCCCTCCAAAACTGCAACAGAATGATAAATTACTTTTGCCTTTCCGAAGCCAAGCTAGAAAACCTCTGCTCACCTCTATTATCTACTTCTGGTCTCTGAAGATACATTACCATATTAATTCATTGCGTTATACAATTTGAGCAACTAAATGAGTTTACCTCATGCCCTCTTAATAGCATTTTCTTCTAATGCTAACTTTAAGTGATACATTTTAGGAGATACTTGAAGCAGAATGCATCACGAAAATTTATTTAAACTCAATTTTGTTTACAAATTATGACTTATCCCTTCTTGATGAACCAAGTATAGAAAAACCACACAGCCTCTCTGTGGACGAAACATCTCTTGGCATTGGGACTGCTGCCATCTCCCGACTAACGCAAGGTTTTACTGGGGCAAAAAGGTAGCTGCCATGTCTCGGGAGGTCAAGAGGGACCGTTTGTGTAGAAGACAACCATAGCATCACAGAGCAAATGACATGCGCAATGAATTAGGATGGTTACATCTGCAGCCCATCAGAATGGGCGGGGTGGTGCCATGCCACACGTCATATCCAGCGTGTGCCAGGGTCAAATGGCTGCATGATGAGTGGGGTCACCAGGCAGCAGGCTCCTGGACACGGGGCTTTGGCCAAAGGCCAGCCTGCAGCACAAAACATCATCAGGAAATGTTTTCCAAGCATTGAGATTGTGGGAAAGAGGATCAAAAATGGGTTAAGTCAATTTTTAGATAACATGTTTCCTATCAGGATGGGAATTTTATGTCCTGTGGGTGTGGTACCAACAGGGGCCCTCCACTCATGCACTGGCTACAGTTTTTTTCTACATGCATATGTATTTCTACGTACACGTAGATGCATAGATAAAATATGCCTACAAGCAGTTTATAAACAGAAGCAGCAACCTGACCTGTGGCCTCACATCTTTGCTTGTTCCTTCCCATTACCCAAGGGACTGAGGAACTCGAGCCTCTTGGGATTGCCCCAGGATTTATGAACTGACGAGCATACCAACTGCAAACGTGCCAAATCGCCTCCTCACGTTGCACCCACAAAGGTTTCAAGGAGTGCGAAGCCTGATGGAAGGTTCTTCATCCAGCTGGTCCCCAGGTCTGCTTGTTCTTGTTCCTGGGCTTCCTGCTGGTCAGTGCCTGCAGCTGTTCAGGAAGATTTCTGTGCATATCGAAAAAATCTGAAATATTCCAGTTTTAGCAGAGGTGAATGTTTATCAAAATGACCATCGTACAGCTCTCCTCTATTATTCATTAGGGCCTCATTCAGCAAATGAGTAGATTCTTTAGCTGAAGCATATACTTCTGTATTTTCCTGAAACACTGAGGATGGCTGTAATTTCATTGAATAAGCTCCCATTTCAGTCATCCACAGGAGAAACAAAGACAATACTGTGCAACTTAGGTATCCAAATTTTTAACACAAACATTTTGCAAACAACCTGAAAGTCACTTATCCAGTGTAATGATTATCTGCAAATTCTGACTATTAGCAATAAAAGAGCAGTTTGACGGCCATGAGCAGAAGAGGACTACAACTCTGCATTCAGTGGAACTATTCTCACGTGTGAAGTTAAGCACCTGTGTAAAGTTTGCAGGCCGGAGGTATACGTCTGAAATTATGCTTTTGTCCATGAATGATTGAAGCTCCAATATTATGGACACAATTATCACATTGTTTCAAAAACCAAATAATAGATACTAGAAATATAATTGCTTTCTTTCATATTCTTAAAATATAACAGTGAGATCAACCCAGCTCCTTTGGTTGGCTGGCTGGGTTGTTTACCACTCTTGGGTTTTTGGTTTTGTTTTTTTTTTTTTTTAAATATTCAGCTATTAGCTATTTACAATGACTGATAGAAGTAGCATTAACTTACTGCCAACTGGAAATCAGTTCCTATTTGACCTTCTGATATGTACTAACCACCTTTCAACTTTAAAGGGAATTTTATCTCATCTTTGTGGCATTGACATAAATTAGTAAATAGAAAGTATCTTCATTTGACATTTTCCACTGTAAGTACATGATCAGCAGAGTCTTACGTGCAGTGATTTTAATTTAATAGGTTTATCCCTGTGCTAGATATGGTATTCATTTAAACTGACCTTGCTTTATTTGAATTATTGCTCAGATTTGCACAAGTACAAATGACCTAATCTTCCAAAATATGTTTTCTGATCGACATAAGCAAACAGTCTGAGGAAGCAATTATGTAAAAGAAATGCTTTTAGGCAACAAATGGGTCTATAAATAAACGAGTACTTCCTAATCACAGGCTAAAAAAGTGTGCCATTTTTCCTTTTTTAATAAAAAAAAAAAATAGTTAAACTCAATGAATTTTAATGTTCCTGAAAGTGAGGGGCCAAGAGTACTTTGGGAAATTGAGTACAGTGAAAGCAAAAGCTGCACCAGTTTTTTGCCAAAGTTCAGCCAGCATCGCTGCCTCTGACCAGTACCACGTCTGGCTTTCCAGGTCTGCACAGATCAGCAACAAACTACATGGAAAAAAATGGCCATTTAAAAAATTTGCAACCTGTAGGAAGGAAGGGGATTTTTTTACAAGTGAAAAGGTTTCGTTTTTTTTCCCTAAAGTGAAAGGCAATGGAAGAATATACCACCCTACGCACCTTTGTATCTTTTCTATTTTTTCCATTGGCAATGCCCTGGGATCCCACTATTTATTTGGATTTATGCACTTTTTCCTAAATAAAGGAAGGATGTGCGGAAAAATATGTTAAAAAAAAGTGTCTAAAGGGAACCTTTTATCCACCCTTGGTATTTGGGGAAAAAAGTAATTGTTAACAGTTGGAAAGGTATTACTAGGGCATGCACTATAGTTGTGTCAACGGGCATGAGAAGAAAAGCAATAGGTGAAGCTTGGTACTGGAGAAATCAGTGTAGACAAACAATTTTCTCACAGTGAATAAATCAAGACTACTTAACTAAAGATCATGGATAGTTTCTCAGTTGTACATTGGTACGAGCAGAGTCTCAAGTCCAGGAAGAAGAAGGTGGGTGAAAAGGCAAAAGTCACTTGACATGAGAAGGAAAAATTATGTTGCTAAAGGAAGAGAGGAAGAGCAGCACGACAGAAATAAAAGCAGGTTAGAGATATCCATCTGTGGAAAGAAGACAGAGACATGCATTAATGGAGAGTGTACGATGTCAGGGAGATGAGAGGGAAAGAATCTTTAAAAAAACCCAAAGAAAGGCAGAAAGGCGGAAATGCAGAAATGCTAAAGCTGAGCATGAACCCGAACTCCACATTCTAACAACTCCTCCAAAAACCTGTGCCTGCTTCGCTCTGGCTTGTTTTCAGTAGCGCAGCTTGGGCTGTATCTCAGGCAGGGAGGTGATGCCAGAGTGTGAGGGACCGGCACTGGGAGCCTGTGGAAAGATGATGAAAGAAAAATAGTTTTGCTAGGGGAGAGGGAGGGGTGTGTGTGTCAGGTTTAAGAGGAGTTCTTGCAGTTCCAAGGAGAAGTGATAAACTGCTAAAAAAAATGAAAAGAAATCAGATATTGCCGCTGTGCTGCTCAGAAGAAGGGTGCAGGAGTGACACAGGCTCCATATTCACTGGCACTTTGAAATGTTAATGACACTTCTTCGGCTGGAGAGAAATCAAAACTAGAAAGGAGAAGTTCTGCAGGAATCAGTTTTCCTCTCTGTGACGCTGGTGAAAACCAGGAGCTGCTTCACTTAAAGAAAGTGGTTCTCACCAAAATAAACCAATTAATTGAACAGAAAATCTCAAGTTTGGATCTGAGGTCGTGTGCTGCTCAACTGTTTTTCTGTGGAAGTGTGTAAAAAGGTGCAAGAGCTGAGAATTTATGAAGGCAGAAAATTGACTTTATATCCTTAAGCTGATGAATTTTTACCTGTCAAAACTTTCTAAGTCTTTCTTTTCCAGTGACCATCCGCAGCATTCTGAAATTCACGTGAATTCCTTCATGATTCTTGTCTGCATCAGAATGGTTTTGGGCACATCCAGTTAAGGTATTGGTTTCTGTGCACGGGGTATATACGCCTCTACTTTTTCTGTAGGAAAACACAAGAAGAATGGGAAAAAGCATTTGAGAGATTTCATTAATACAAAAGAAGCTGAGAGAAGATGAGACATGTTTTTTTTCTTCCACTCGTGCTAGCAGGAGAGCTTAATTTGGTGGTATGCCTCTTTAGGATTTCACAGAATCATAGAATGGTTTGGGTTGGAAGAGACCTTAAAGATCATCTAGTTCTAACTCCCCTGCCATGGGCCAGGACACCATTATTTACGCAATAGATGTGTTTAGTCTTAAATACACCTGTTTGCTTTGCTTAAGAGTTGAAGTCAGAATTTAAGTTAGGCACAACACTGTAAACAAAAATCACAAATAAATCAAGCATAAAACATAATTTTGAATGTAATTGCTGGATACCTTTCCTATTGCATACCATAAGATTTTTTCTAGAAAATGCAGCTGGGTTTAATGTAACTCCTTTTCCAGCTGTTAACCTCTGCTCTGTCCCTGTTTGAAACCCAGTGACTGTGTTTTCATGTAGTGATCCCACCATAATACCCTTCCAGGTCTCAAATACCCTCTCTAGGTCTCAAATCCATCTTTGCTCCCCACTTTCATTTTAAAGATGGTTTTCTGCTTTCTGGTCATACCTGTGCAGCCTCAGCAGCTCAGACCTCACACCTCCATTGACTTCTGGAACTGGACTGTAGGCAGAAACGCAAATGCTATTTGCAGTCAGCCTGTTGGTTGACTGCCAATACCCTGAGCTGGGCTCTCTCCTTTACAGGGGACCACAAATGCTTCCAAATTAAATGTGCAAGGCACTGCTTACATGCACATTGTGTGACGGTCCTGATCCTCGGTGCGATGCCAGCTTCCTGTAAGGCAGTACACGGCACACGGCTAGGATAGCCGACAAGTAACAAGTTGCTCTGTCTAGAGGTACTCATAAATGCAAATGTTTTCTCTCCTAGTTTCCTTTGTCCCAGGAGGAGGTATTGATTATCAGGAGGATACATCTCCCCAAGTTTGTAGCTCTTTAGATATCTAGAAACAAGAATGTCTTTTCACATGCACCTTGGTGTTCTTCCAATGTCTGCAGGTTAGCATAACCTTTATGATAAAAGACTCCAGGAAAATAGACTGTTTTCACCTTGATCATGCTGCAGCTGCTATAGGGGAAGCGCAAAAGGAGTTGTCTAGGTACTAGGTAATATATATATTGTGTAAATGAAAGGCATGTCTCTATGAGGATTAGGGGTGCCAGCATGGTGCCACCTCAGAGGGCATCTGTCCCCAAGCAGGCAGGGTGGGCAGGTCCTTGTCAGTGGCACTGCAGTCCTCCAGGAAGGATGGGACGTGTTTGTCACATCTCCAGGTGACTGCCTACACAGCATGGGCAGAAGAAGAGCTTTGTTGATGTAAATTAATACATCGTTTATGTTGCTCGTGGCAATGTCTTTCTAACTTTGATGCATAACATGAGAAGAACAAAAGCAGTGTCCCTGGAGAAACAAGTGCCTTTTAGATGTACAAATAAGGCAGTTATTTACAAATCCACCCCTGGCAGGAGAGAGGGAGAAAGTGCTAGGCACAGTAGAGGCAGCAAGTTAAGCAAATATTTAAGCTTTGTCTCTAAGATACGTTCTGCCCTTTCTAAAATAAGTATGCTTGTACTTTAGAGAGAAAAAAAAATATCAACGTGCGAATACTTACAGGAGAGACACAACATGAAATGCTAGGTTAGATACTCATTTCCTCAGACCTCTGAGTTTCTCAAATACCTCTCCTTTGCATACTTTGGACCATAGAAGTTGTTTCCATGGTGACAAATAGATGTTATGTTTATTTACTGGGCAGCAGGGAATGACAATGTCAGCAAATGACATTTCTGTTCCTTCCTTTTTTTTTTTTTTTTCTCCCAAGGGAGATGTGTTTTAGTTAATGAAATTGGCAGCAGTAGCAGCAGCAGTTTTTCAGATACCCTTCTCAGCCCCACTTTGAGTGCGTGTGTGCGCGTGTGTGAGACAAAAGTAGACGGCAGTTACCGTGGCTGTGTGATTCTCCAATCAGCCCCCCAAAGCCTTTTGCTCTATTCGGTATGCACATAGTTTCTTGTGAGCAGCACTGCCTGTGAAGTGTCAAGGAGATTGCAGGCTTTACTCATGGGAAAGGACCTAAATATTTCTTGTATTAGGTGCGTGGCCTTTTCTTCAACCCTCCCACACATCTGTTCTTGTTGACAGCTCTACTACATTGTCCATAAAAAATGATCTGGTAGCGAAAACTCTTCTAGTTGATACTGCTCTGGTAAAAATAAATAAATAAATAAACTTAATATCTGCAGTAGACTCTGGAAAGTGGGAAAGAGAGATTTTGCAGAAGGAGGCTTCTGGAAGAAGACACTAGGGTCTGAAAAAATCCCCAGAGCTTGGGCAGATTGATTAGTTCATGGATTTTATTCCTGTTGAAACTTTTCCTGAGGCTCCATAAAATGCATTTGCTTTGTAACAGCCACAGGCTGCTGCTGAAGTGAATGAATGATGAATTGAATGCCAGTCTGAAACCCTCTGCAGCCTCTTGGGGTTTCCCATCAGCTCTGCTGCTGGGTGACGTGTGCCCCAGTGGGAAAGTGGAAGCTGCTAGATCCATTCATTGCTCCTTCTCGCATCCATCTCTGTAGAAAACTAGTGTGGGACTTGCCTCTCCTAGCCCCGGACAGCTACGATCCTGGTACCTGGCTTCACCTTGTCACCTCCCGTTCTCTTGGCAGGCAGTGAAGCAGGGACTGTGCTTCCCACTGGGATTCAGGAGGGGCATAAAATCATTTCCAGGGATTTTTGTAGTTGATCCTTTCCTCCCTCCTGCCTTATGTGCTTGAACCAGAGCTGGCTCCTATCTGGCTGTGTCTGTTAAAACAATGGGACCAGCAAGACAAACAGTTGCATACAATATTAACAAGCTGGAGGTAGAAGGTGGAGATAATGGTCAGTGACAGGCTGGATATAAGTTTCAGTGATGATTGACTTTTAAACTTTCAAGAGCAGCGAGTAGGTAAACTCCTACTGTTTTGCTTTTCCTCACACAACAGTTTCACAGATCTACTTCAGTCCTGAAAGTGCTGTGACATCTCAAATTTGTGTTACTGGATGACTGCAGAAACATGAGGATCAAGAGGAAAAGTTACATAAAAACTAAATGAATGTATGGCTGGAGGAAAAAAAATCATAGAATAGTTTGGGTTGGAAGGGACCTTTAAAGGTCATCAGGTCTAACCCCCCTGCAATGAGCAGGGACATCCTCAACTAGATCAGGTTGCTCAGAGCCCCGTCCAACCTGACCTTGAATGTTTCCAGGGATGGGGCATCTACCACCTCTCTGGGCAGCCTGCTCCAGTGTTTCACCACCCCCATCGTAAAAAATTTCTTCCTTATGTCTAGCCTATATCTCCCCTCCTTTAGTTTAAAACCATTACCCCTTGTTCTATCACAGCAGGCCCTGCTAAAAAGTTTTTCCCCATCTTTCTTATAAGCCCCCTTTAAGTATTGAAAGGCTAATCAACAAAATCAACAAAACCAACAAAAAAACAATTACACACTCCCCTCCCCCCCCCCCCCAAGAAAAAAAAAACCCAAACAACCAACCCAAGCAAACAAACTCTATTAGTTTAGGAACCATGGTGTACTGGTTTTGGCTGGGATAGAGTTAATTTTCTTCACAGTAGCTACTGTGGTGCTATGATTTGGATTTGTGATGAAAACAGTGTTGATAACACAAGGATGTTTTAGCTATTGCTGAGCAGTGCTTACACAGCATCAAGGCCTCTTCTGGTTCTCACACTGCCCCACCAGTGAGGAGGCTGGGGGTGCACAAAAGGTTGGGAGGGGACACAGCTGGGACAGCCAACCCCAACTGACCAAAGGGATATCCCACACCGTATGGTGTCGTGCTCAGCAATAAAATTTGGGTGGGGGAGGTAGGTGGGAAAGGTGGATAACAAAGACACACTAAAATGATACCTGCATGTTTCACAGACTTAGCTGATTTTCTCAGCAGAAGTGGAATCCAGTCTCTAGTCAAAGGATACACAAATCTGCACTGGTGGAAACATAGTCAGCACTTTCCTACAGCTTTTTATACTCTGGCATATATGTGTATATATATACAATTACAGAGAGAGGAAGAGATTGGCCTCTCTGTAACTGATTACAAAATCAGTACTTCATTTGAGCTTGGAGATGTTTTACTCTTGCAATGTGTGTTTTTCTTTTTTCTCCAAGTGTTCTGTGTTATGGACCTGTCCTCACATTTCTTCAGCCACCCATCTGCCTGCTGGACCTTGGACCCTGGACCGGGATTTGGTCTCTCCTTGCAAATTTGCAGGAAGCTAATCCATTTTATAATGTTAAATACAAACAGAGACCATAGCAAAGACACACAAGAGAGTATGTTCTCTCCTTTAAGACACCATAACCCTGATCATGCCCTGTTTCCAACTGCCATTGAATTTAATTATGGAGATTTGATCCTTACATCTTGATAATACATTTGGTGGGCTTTTTCCCCCTTCCTGGCTGTTAGGTCAGAACCATCTAAAGCTGGCAGATGTCTGCAGTCACAGGAATGAAAACCAAAACTCTCTCTATTGCATGAAATTAAAAAATGCAGAGTCCTATTCACATCAGCTCCTTCAAAACTGTATTTGTGTGCTTTAGCAAGGAAGTCTTCAGACTAATGTCAGATGGATCCCTGGGATGGTTATTACATTCCCCCTATCATGGGATCAGAAGAGTCTGTGGAGTTGCCTTTGGCCCTGAGACAAAAAAACCTTGTGGCATGGTATCAAGAAAAGGGGGAGAGAATAACAAGGAGAAGGAAGAAGCTGGAGCCAAGCCAAAGCCAGCCCCAAGACACAATTTTAACTGTGAAAAGCCCTGGGGCAGCCGTCCCGTTGCTCGCTGTGGGTTGGTGGGTGTGCGGCGGTGCTGGACCGGGGAAACCTGCGTCCTCCCTCCAGCTCCCCCAGCCCCGTCCGCCCTCGCTCAGGGCAGGGATGCCGGGCACCAGTCCCAAGCCAGACTGGAAGCCAAAATGGGAAAAGAAAAACATGCAGGAAAATTTATGGGGGTATTTGACTGAATTTGAAAGACTCTGACAAGTGATGCGGTGCCAGGGCTCTCGGTGCGTTTGAAGGAAAAAGCGAGTACTTGATTTTGGGATGTAGTGGACTTCTCTGGTCTTGACAAAGGGCAGCAAGGCCTCTGAGAAGGAGGCTGACCATGCATGGTGGGTGAGCCAGCAAGGGGAAGCTCTGATGCAATCCTGCTCTCTGTGAAAGGCAACGCTAACAGGCAGGGAAGCTTTAAATGACATCACTACTCCCCATAGCACTCTTCAGCTTCTCCCTCCCACAAAAAAACTGTACCTCTGGGAGACTGGGGACTTATTAGGGAATTATGTATTCCCACACTTAGTATTTTTCCAGGGTCTTGTCCAAAGCCCTTGGAAGTCTTTCGTTTGACTGCAATGGTCAACGGCTCCAGCTCACAGTGCCTTTTGTATCACTTTTACCAAGAACTTCATCATGATCTGTTGACACCTCATAGCATCCCTCTGAGGTTGGGCTTCACAAGGAAACTGCTGTCCTAGCTCATTTGTTTTGACGCTCACATTGGTATTCACGCTGAAAAGGGAAGAAATTATCTGCAAATCTAGGTTCTGCGGGGTCAGTATAAAGCTAGAAAAAAAATTAGATTTGAAAAACTGGTCCTCTTATTCCTCCCACAACAAACCTACAAGATCATTCCTCTGACAGTTTTTGATCATCCCTGGTGGATCACATGCAGGCAACATGTGATCAACATAGAAAGACAAAGTGGGGAAATGAGGTGGAGGTGAGTTTCACAACAGGAGGGAGGAGTGCAAGGCAGTCTGAGGATGGGCTGGCACCAGAAAGACGAGCAGAGGACCATGAAATGGACCTCACCATTGGACAGTGGCATGTTCTGATAGGAATTAGGATGGTAGAAAAACAAATGTTGCATGGAATAACTGGACTAGACACCTGAAAAATACCTGTTCCCATCTGAGTAACAACCTCAGTACTCATCATTACGAAAGCTTGTGTTTTGTGGCATAAGATCGTACTGGCTGGCAGAATTGAGATGGAGGGACAATCAAGAAAGCCACTTGCCCTTACTAAGTGCCTAAGGCTTATGGAGTCTGAGGAATCAGCATTACCCTTTCTCTGTGACTGAGCCATTGCAGTTCTTGATCAACAGAGACTATGGTTTCAAATCCTCACCATATATTTAGACCTAAAATGAGGAAAGGAAATGCCAAGCTAAATAGAATCACAGAATCACAAAATAGTAGGGGTTGGAAGGGACCTATGGAGATCATCTCGTCCAAACCCCCTGCCAGAGCAGGGTCACCTAGAGCAGGCTGCACAGGACCGCGTCCAGATGGGTTTTGAATATCTCCAGAGAAGGAGACTCCACACCCTCCCTGGGCAGCCTGTGCCAGGGCTCTGTCACCCTCACAGTAAAGAAGTTTTTCCTCATGTTCAGGCAGAACTTCCCGTGTTCCAGTTTGTGCCCGTTGCCTCTTGTCCTGTTGTTGGGCACCACTGAGAAGAGTCTGGCCCCATCCTCTTGACACCCGCCCTTGAGATATTTCTAAGCATTGATGAGGTCCCCTCTCATTCTCCTCTTCCCCAGGCTGAACAGCCCCAGCTCCCTCAGCCTTTCCCCATAGGAGAGATGCTCCAGTCCCCTCATCATCTTTGTAGCCCTCCGCTGGACTCTCTCCAGTAGTTCCTCGTCTTTCTTGAACTGGGGAGCCCAGAACTGGACGCAGTACTCCAGATGGGGCCTCACTAGGGCAGAGTAGAGGGGGAGGAGAACCTCCCTCGACCTGCTGGCCACACTCTTCTTAATGCACCCCAGGATGCTGTTGGCCTTGTTGAAAAAAGGGTTCTTCTTACCTAAGTGGCCTGATGAGATAAAGTCCTTGTCAAGATGACGACTGAAGTTGGTAAGATTGGGCAAAATACTCTCTCATAGCCTTTAGTTCAATCTGCCACTTTGGACAGGAAACTACAAATGGCTGATTCAATTTAAAGATGGCTTTTATTCTGTGCAGACATCTGAAAGATGACCATCTGTCCCTTTTCTCACATCCTCACCCCATGACCCCCAGATTCTTACACTACTTGGTCTTCACTGGGAAAAATAGGAATTTCAAGGTTTGAGATCCAAAGGTGATTCCAGTTTCTATGCTGACAGGACTTTTTCTTTCCAGTGGGCTGATGAGAAAGATCCTTTAAAAACCAACTGTGTGAACAGAATAATGCAGGTGCTGTCAGATACTTTCCTTTTACATATCAGAAAAGGTAGCGCTGAAGGACCTGGGGGATTTCAGATTTTTTCTGTCTCGATATAATAGACTTCTAGTAGCGTGCACTTTTGGTAGACCCAGGCTGCAAGTCAGTGCAATATACATGATGTACAACTGTCACTCGTTATTGGAATTGCCCTTTGATACGTTAGTAGACCTGTGACCCTTCTGAAAACATTCATTTGCACAGCAACTGCTGGCATAGATAGCCGACAGGAAGGATTGAAACGAACAACATTTGCATTACTCATGATCAGTCTTTAAAACAGGAAGTTTGACGGTAAATCTTGAAAAGATAGTGTGCATGTGCATGAGTTTGGATCCTTAAAAAACCCAAAACACTGAGAGATCTGTCAAATAACTTTAAAATCACGAGCTTTTTCCAAATGCATTTCCAAGAACAGCGTCCTGTCTCCAGCGTGGAGCACGCTGCTGCAGCAATCATTTAAAATTCTGCTAAATCATTCTGCGACTCTCTAACCAGTACTAATAGCTTTTAGGCTGGCTGGCAATCTCACTCCAATAGGAAGCCTTGCACAGGCTTCCAGACCATTTATGTGTGCGGGTGAGTGAGAGAGAGCACCGCAGATTTAATTTAGTGCCCTTGGTGGCTTTCAGTAGAATATATATATATTAATCACTTGTGACTTCTGGTTTGGGGGATGGGGGTTCATCTGGAGTACAGGAAAATCAAATGAAACTCATAAAGATGAAAGTTGTCTTGATTTCATTTGCTGATTTTAAACAGCAAATTGTTTCTTACCCATCCTTGCATGATAATTGGTAAATGTACTGAAATGGGTTATTTGAGTTTCAATGGACTCTCTGGGCAATCACACAATAACTGGAGTTCAGAATGTGCCCTATAGGTACGATTGCTAATCGCATTGCTCAGATAATTTCTGTCTGGGAGAAACACATTGTATTTCGAAGCTGGCATTTTGCAGTGAGGAGGCAGGGCCATATTTAGCTGTGTCTGGCATGGGGTCCCCAAGCAGATGAGAGGCTGTAGCACAGCTCTGAAAATGTGAGCCATTGACTCAGCTGCAGGGAGCAAGAAATGGGAGTAAATTGTGTGAGATGAATGAGACTCAGTAGGTCTGTAGGCAACATTACTCTGCAGATGAGAGTCACTTCATCAGACATTAGGCTTTGAATATTGCGCTTTAATTTGGTTGAGTAGTGGCTCTCTGTTGCCCTCAGAGGGCAATTTATCCTATCCGATGCTAAGGACTTGCATTTCCAGAACACGAGTCGTCTCGTTATCTGTGGATAACGCACCTTCTGCAGGTGCCTTTGAGAATGGATGGAGCCTGGCTTAGACTTGCACACGGAACTCCTAGGTGATCATGACTAGGATCAGAGGTGTCATGCCAGGGGCTGAGTTTGATCCAAGAAGCTCCAGGGCAGAACAGTTTGGTTATAAGAAACTAAATCTGGAGTGGGGACGAAGCTACTGGAGTCTGTGCCAGTGCAGCTGAGAGGAGACCATGCCCGTAGTCTGCAGATTACAACCGTAGGGACACTTTAGTGATTCTTTTTATCTCACGTCTACAGAAAGCAGAATTGTGTTAAACGAGTGAAAATAGTGCAAGGGAGCTCAGAGACTACTAGAGACTGGGAGCGTCCTGTGCTCAGAGTGGCGTTACTGGTACCCACAGCCCACAGACAGAGCTGCCTGGGCGGCACTGCCGGCAGAGGGACATCTGCCCTTTCGTCCTTCTAACCCAGCCACACAGTGCTGTGTTTGAGCAGTTCTGCTGAAAACAAGGGAAGAAACAATCACCCAGCCACAGCTGGTGCCTCCTTCCTCCTCTCCCACATAGCTGCTGTTGCCATGGCAGCAGTCACCGCTGTTGGAGGATGCTCTGGAGGGCCTCCTCCTCCTCCTTCTCCTTGCCTGCTGTTCCCACTGCCCCAGGAGCATCAGGCTGCTCCCATGGAGGAGTCGGTGGCAGGTTCCTTCACTGCCTTCCCCGGGGAGCACTTGGTCTCTCCCCTCACCCAGGAGCTTCTGCAGTGGCGTGGCCGTTTTGCTGACCACTGGCAGCACCGCACAACAGCGGCACAATGGCCTCCTCTTACTGCACCAGGCGCAGAGTTACCTCCCAGCCTCTTGGTCCAATCCTGTGCGTGTCATTGCTAAACACGTTCTTGCACTTAGCATGTATAAGAGCATTTTGCAGGGTGACAGCATTTCTTTGACCCTTTCAGCTGCAGAGAACAAGTTTTCTATTCCTCTCAGTGTGACAATGTTGAAATCAGCCTGCCATTTTTGTGCCTTCATCAGACAGTGGGAATCAGTAAGGGTTGTACACTTAATTCTCCCAGTTCTTCCTCAAGACAGGAACTGATTGTTTCCTGTTTAAATTGCTAGGCTGTACCACTGAATTTGGGAGCCCTGACAACTGTCAAACATCAGCAAGCACATACAGGAAATGTTTTGATGGGGTCTTGTTTGCAGAATTCAGAGTATGTGGGATGGATGGATCTTGTGGACCAGCCAACCAATGTCCTGTGTGATGTTAAGCAAAGCAAAACAAAGTACGTTCAGGCTATTTCTGCAATTCACTTCCAGCTTTTCTCACTTCTTTTCACTTCTTTTCACACTAGCTGAAGGCCTGGATCAGACCTAAGTATAAGTTTAAAGCAGGCTTATGGTTGTGGCTACCCAGGGCCTTGAGGGGTTGTTGTGGCAGGCAAACGTTCCTGTGTAGGTATTATCTTCTTAATCCCTTATGCTATGGGTGGTTCTCATGCATAGGGGATGAGAAAAGGATGACCTGAAAGTCCTGATGGCAGCTGTGCAGTAACAGAAGATTTCTCCATACAGGAGAAATTCTCAGACTTCTTGTCTTCATGTTCAACTGTATTTGTTCTCTCTCTGCCCCCATGGAAATGTTCAGCTTTGATTGAAAGAGAATAATTATAGAAGTTGACATTATAAACTTTGACTTGGTTTAAAATAAAAAAAAACTTTGAAAAATATTTTCCTCTTTGAATCCAGACTAAAGCTAGACTGTCCATTCTCTGGGAAATTCAGACCAAAAAAACCCTCAAACAACTTATGAAATTTCCCTCAGCAGGGATTTTCTTAAAGGAAACAATTATAAAACTATCAAAAACGTCTCACTTCAAGGCTTTCAGAAGGAAACATCACTGGGGGAGTTCAAGCTCTGACATCCATGAGGCACCTCTTCCCCCACTTCCTACTGTGGGACCCAGTTCTGCCCTTGGACCCCAGCAGCCCTGTGGGTCCTGGTTGATGACCTGTGGCCACAAGGGCTTTTGAGCTCATGGTCCCTGTCTGGGAAACCTGAAGCTTTTTCAGCTCCCAGGATTTTGATGATTGCTAAGTTTAGCAGAGCGCGGAGGGGAGAGGGTGAGCTGGCAGGAAAGCAGACGGTGCTTCGCTGGAGCCCCTGCAAGGTGAGTGAAAATCACCATCCCTTTTCCTGAATGGGCAATTTTCAATGGAAAATTGGTTTTGTCAGAATTTTTCTGCCCAGCTCTTCCCTGTGGGCTTTTAGTGCCGGTTGTCTATGCCCTTACACTTCCCTGCGGGCCTGGCATCCTGCCCAGCCTGAGTGTCTCATGGACAGCAAGGTCTCCTGCCTGGTGGGCCCACTGCATTGCAGAAGCCCAGGAAGGTGATCTTTCAGGCAGAAATGGGGCAAGCAGCTGAGAGCTTTCTATTGGGAAGTGGGAGCCTGGGGTTACGGGATACTCATCCTGCGGCACCCAGGAGTCACTGCACCAGCATTTCCAGCTAAAATAGTTTTGAGTACTGGACACAGATGTTGCTTAAAGGTTCCAATTTTTTTTGAATGGCAAAATCTTTTCAGTTCTGGAGTAATTGGTGGGGTTTTTTTTCCAAAACCATCTTTTTCTCAAGGGAAGGGAGGTATTTTTCATGACTATTTTCATGGAGCTGAGAACTGAACTGTCAAAAAGAAAAACAAAACTTTTTGGATTAAAATTGGGTTAAAATGACCATGTGGAGGTGGACGGGATACAGCTTTTACAAAACAGACAGTGAATCTTCAAAGAAAACCTTTGTGTTTGCTGCAGCCAAGGTTGTAGCTCAATAATATTGTCTCCCATTGAGGCTTAATAGGATTTAGATGTTATCTGTACTGGGATTTCTGCTGCCAGCTTCAAACTGAAATAAACCATATTGGTGCAAGCCATACTTAGCATTAACACTTTTTTTTCATACTGAGCACTCCATTAGTGCTGCTACATCAATTTAGTAAAGAACGCACTGCAAGCAAGTAGTCATTTAATAGGAAACCCAGAAATATTCAGAGATTACTTAAGCCAGAAACTTTTATTGCTGCTGCTGACATTGTCATCTTTAAAAGGAAAGAGAGACCGCATAATGAAATGCCTGTGATGACTTAGTGTTGTGCCGCGGTTCTCATGATAGGGTTTGAACCCTGCTGTTGTCCAGAAAATCTGGCAGTTCCAGTCGATGTATGTTGTTCTGCATATCATGCCGCATCCTGTTAGGCAGTGGTTTTACCCCAGAAATGGAAAGGATGGTAGTGGCCCAAATGGTGCTGGTATATCCCATGCCTCTGTCAGGCAGGAGCAATTGGTTGATTCTTGAAGGAATTATTCTGAATGTTTCTAATGTACTCCATGTTCCATGGATGGGCGGTGTTGGAAGCTAATAAATGTCCTAAAGCACATGTTCTCTCATGTTGACATGACACCAACATTATTATGGTGCATTTGAGAAAAATCAACAGCTTTATTAAAAATATGGTGATCCTGGGAACTGCTAACCTATATGGCAGGCTAGATATAAATTAAATTCATCGATTGTACAAATTAGCCTTTTTATGAATAATATTAAAATGATACTGGGCAAATTAAAGAATAACGCATTTCAAGTGATGTTTATAATTCTGAAGGAAAAGTGCTGGTGACATTATCATTATTATTAGAACACTTCCTGCAGTACTTCTGCTCTGGAGGGGAAAAAGGGGAGAAGCAGTCCAGCATATTATAGCTAGTTAAGGAATTTCCAGCTCCTTTATCAGCCATCTTGAGCTGCAAATTTAGATCTATCTGGGGAAAAAGACTGGAATAGCTCAGATCAGCTGGGAATCAATAAAAAGGAAAAGACTTTTAGTAGCCTAGCAAAAAGCAAAATCATCACCTCAAAGAAAAGAAACCTACTTATAAAGTCACAGCTAAGGCAGGAGCGCTCATGCACAAGTGTGGAAGCAGAGGAGGTCTCAGAAGAATTACGGAAGGGTGAAGGAAATAAGTATATGAGGTATTAACATTAAGTATTCTCTTCTGGATCAGTCTTTCAAACAGTTACATTTTAAAATAATAACTGAAAATGTATGGCTCATAAAAATTAGCCCTCCTGCTTGTGAAGACAATTTTAAGACCTAACTGATTTGTTTTCTTTGCTTAACTTTGTTGTGTGAATTGGTTGCTAATAGTCCACTAAAGCGCGTAACAAGCCACTTGATGAGAGTAAGGTATATTTTCAAACTTGTAAACCATTAGACATCATTTAGTCACTAAGATCAAGTCAAACTAGGCAGATTACACTGGAGTATTGAACATTCAGGTGTTTGAGACCAAATTCTGGGCTGCGGGTAATAGCATTGAGGGCTACGATGATGATTAGGGGACTGGAGCATCTCTCCTGTGGGGAAAGGCTGAGGGAGCTGGGGCTGTTCAGCCTGAGGAAGAGAAGACTGAGAGGGGACCTCATCAATGCTTAGAAATATCTCAAGGGTGGGTGTCAAGAGGATGGGGCCAGACTCTTCTCAGTGGTGCCCAACAACAGGACAAGGGGCAACAGGCACAAACTGGAACACGGGAAGTTCTGCCTGAACATGCGGAAAAACTTCTTCACTGTGAGGGTGCCAGAGCCCTGGAACAGGCTGCCCAGGGAGGTTGTGGAGTCTCCTTCTCTGGAGATACTCAAAACCCACCTGGACGCAGTCCTGTGCAGCCTGCTCTAGATGACCCTGCTCTGGCAGGGGGTTTGGACGAGATGATCTCCAGAGGTCCCTTCCAACCCCTACCATTCTGTGGGATTCTGTGATTCTGTGATTACTCTGCATAATAAGTAAGCCTTTTGCAGGAATCCAGTCAGATATCTTGGAAGGAGCAATGGTGATGGGGTGGGAGATCAAGCAGGGAAGGGAAAAATGGGAGTTAGTACAAATGTTTAATTTCTCACCTGAAATGTCTCACTCTGATGATGCTGAACAACACTGGCCATGGCAAAAGTTCTGTTCTGAGCCCCTGAACTGTGATTTAGGTTTTAGACATTACCATTAATTATTGAAACTCAGAAGGCTGCAAAAACATCTTGATTCATTGGCAAACTGACAAACATATGGTGTGTTTTGCAAACCTCTAGGTTTCTGTTCAGAGGAGGAGAACATTAATTGCATATAAATTCTACTGGGAGTTCTGAAACCAGCCGTCGTTAACATTGTTAGACATCGTATCTGGGAAGCTCAGTGCATTTTAAAATCTAAAAGTTAAAAATTCAGAGCTTTTGTAAAACTTCTGAGAAGGAAAGTGCTGAAATGTAATAAACTCAAAGAAGAGCATAAAAGTATCTGGTACTCTTTGGCATCTGGTGTTGGTGTATCAACAGCTTTGCTTGTTGATTGATAGTCTGGATAGTAGGTTAATATTTGCCTTGATAGGTTAATATTTGTCAGCACTTGGAAACTGGCATCAGAATCTGTTTTGTGTTGCCTGTGGCCTCCTACCAATTCTGCTTTGGCTATTTGATTGCCAGTTTGACATCTGAAATCCTACAAACGTCAAAACTTCAAGTCTAGACTCACTGAACACAGAGTTTAATCAACTTTGGCAATGGGCCTTAGATGAAGGAGATTGTGCTGTGACTGTTGACACAACCCACAAAGCCTCACCAGAGAATGCTGCGACGCATCATGTAGGAAATAAATTACCCTCTTTTTCATCTAGATTGTGGTATGGCAGCTGTTCTTCACCTGAGGAAGCAGCATGCTGTCCAGCCACCTCTCTGGCTGAGGATGAGTACATAGATACAGCACTACAGATAGACATGGAGGGACAAGGTCGTATGGGCTGTTTTGACCAAGGTCTGTAAGATCATCATGCCTGGTGACCTACCCAACATGCTTGCTCTACTTGTATTAAAGAAGCTAGTAGAGCACTCACCACAGGCCATAACTTGCAGGACGGCTATTCTGTTGTGGCATGACTTCAAAATCTGGAGTGATGGGAGTTGAGATGTCCGCGACTGAAAGGAAGGTCCAGCTGAGTGGCCCGTGAGCTTGTCCTGTAGCCCCAGCATGCAAAGCAGAAACTAGCTCTGCATAGGAAGTCTCTGGGATACAGCGCAGGAAAGTCTTGGGCAGTGCTGTGACACCTGTCCCTCTCACTGGGTCATTCCCCCACGTCGACTCATGTTATTACTTTCCCACTTTTAAATGCCTTCAGTGACTCCTCTCTTTCAGAAGGATTAAATTCCTCATTGTTTAGCAACTTGTGCATAGCCCTAACGATTTCCCCGTTAAGGGCTATCACTGCTCTATTCAAGCCTCATAGTTCAGTGCCAGTGGTCAAACTCCAGAAGCAAAGCAAATCTCATTGTACTCATGTGCGCACCCTCGAGAACACTCTTCCGCAGCAGCCTTTGAAGCTGCGGCTGCTGGGTGGATTTCCTTGCTTTCATCTTCCATCTCACATTCTTTGCGTGTGTAAAATAATTTAAAACTGAGCCCCAGTGTGCTTATAAAATGCCAGGTCGTTGACAATACTGGCACTCATTTGCTGTGGTCAATTTAGTACTAATAAGCTGAAACTGTTCTGCGGGGATTCTTCTACATGGAACATAAACTCCTTTTCCCTCACTTAAGAACACTTTCCTATAAAATGATTGCAACCTAATAGTTTTCCTCCTCATTTTAGTAACCAGTCTCAGTCTATATTAGTGCTATTTCCCCCAGCAGCTTTCCCTATATGCTCTATTTCAAGGTACCGAATCAATGATTACATGGTATGCAGTCCATTGAACTGTCCAACCTGGGAACCCAGCATGTAATGCAGCCCCTAATATCCTAGTGCCACAGTAAAAGTAGATTTTCCTGCAATAAGCTAAATTCAATGCCCAGACTCTTCTGGTTTTTAGTTTTCTTTCTTTTCATCCAGATATCTTAAAGCGGGTGGGACATCTTCTCAGGTGCCTCTCAGAAATGCTGAGTCTGCACATGGGTTTCCTAACCCTCTGCAAATGCAATAGCAGCAGTGAAAAGGAGGTTTCACACCCCCCTAAAGTCATTATTCACTCAGCTCTGAAGACTGCACTCTGCGTATATTAATCACACTGGTCACTGCATCTCTTTTCCTTTTTTCCTTGTCCTGTCCCTATATCCAGTTGATTTCCCAAATCCATGCTCCTTTTGCTCTTTTCTCCTTTTGCTTTCCCTGTGGTTCTGATGCTTCATGTTGTAGTAAATCGTTCTTCCATCCACATTACTCTGAATCTCTTCCAAGAATGCCCTCTATGCTTATTCCTACACTGATTTGCTGGAATCTGTAATAAAATAATCTAAACAGAATTGTAAACAAAACCCGGGCACGTATAAATGAATGCAATTCATTCCCTGTCTCCTTCTGGTACCCTGTTTGCACAAGGTGTTACTTTCTTCTCCGAGCAGGTCGTGTGGCTGGTACAACTTCATATATACTGTTGATACTGTATGTATTTTCACCAACTGCTGATCAGATCTCCCTGATCATATATTGTGTATATGTGAAGTCACAGCTCAATGGGGCTAGAACCTCTGGTTTAGTGGAATTATTATTAATAAACCAGTGTAAAGCTTTCCAGCAATGAAGTTATCTTGTCTGATCTCTCTTTTACAGCATAAGTGGGGTCTCTTGTCTACGTATACTCCAGGAAGAGAACTATATCATTCCCTGATAAAATGACTCTTGTAATTTTATCCTCAATAAATTGACTGTGTGACATCATTAACTTCCCGCACATTCTGTGTGGCCATAAATAACCACCACTTCCACATGGAAAATGGAGGAAGCACCATCTTTCTGTCAGGCCATGCATTGCTATGAATTAAAAAAAAAAAAAAAGTCTTATTAATTTTATATTAATTGAACTAGTATTTTAACAATAGCATCACTGTCCTTATGTTTTCCTCAGCAGTAATAAGATTCTCTCATTGTGATAAACTGCTCGGCCTTCGGCCTTATAGCTTACCCACTTGGGAATTGAATTATTGCTTCATAAAACAGAGGGTTGATTATATAATCACTTAATTAAATGTTGTACTCAGTCATTGCCGAGCTATTCCTGAAATGCATTTGGCATCTGTACTCACTAGGCAAATTTAAACATTGGAAGAGGGTTTTTTTTTTTTCAGATGTGCTTCTTTAAAGGTTATTATTTCCAGTGTTCCTTTGTCTGTGTGGTCTGGTTGTTTTCGTGTGTCAAGCTCACTCTTAATCACAAAGGAGATGAAATGCTCTTTGTCTTCCTATCTGACTTGCAGATTGCAGTCAGATTCTTGCTGTTATCATTTTGGAAGTGTTTTTCTTGCTTCTGTTTGCAAAAGCACTGAGGTAAACAGCCCGCAGTCACCTATTCAGCAACTCAGTTCTGAGCAGATATTCAGGACCTCACCAGCGACCGCTGAAATTACTGAAATGAGCTGTGCATCAGACCTTGGAAAGGAAAAATCCATCATTAGCCACAGCCCCGGGTGAATCCCCCCTGCAGACAAGCACCGGAGAGATACCAGGGAGCCGTGCATGAGACAAGCCCTTCGGTTCTGCTGCCCCCAGCCAGCACCCAGACCTGGCTCTGTATGTGACTTTCTGTTTCCTAAGGGAGAAATACCAATGCCAGCATGCTTTTGTAGGGTACCGTCCAGCTGATATAGGTCCCAGGACCACAGGTGACATCACATATCCCCTCGTGAGCTCCTGCAGCCTTGCCCAGAGCTTCACCCTGACAGGCTATGTGGTTTCACCCTTCAGGGACTCAGTTACAGGGAGGGTAAGTAAAACACTGGCCATGAGACTACACTTCTAAATTACACGAACACACACAGACTAAGAAGTGAAAGGCAGATTTGTGAGGACAAAAAACTGAACATACTTGCATATGAAACTTCTCGGTTTCCATGCTTTATCTGGAGATTTCTTCAAGCCTATAGATGATAGGTGTAGTGCAGAGTTCATCCACAAACTGCCTCTGCTTCAATATTTCCATCTTCCTGTCAGTTCCTGCCTCCACCACCCTCATGAGTTGCCCCTCGCATTTCAACATGGTTTCATCAGAGGTTAGCGTGACCGCATGCTGTGGCCATATGGTGCAGGTGCATAACTCTACCAGAGCAGGACAGTGGACAAGGAGACCCATCGACAATCAATACTTCTTTCAGGGAAGTCCCATAGTCTTACCAGGATCGGTTCAGTTGTTCATTTTCCCTAAGGCCTATCCCTAAACACAGCTGGCAGTTCTTTCACTCCTACCAGGAGAGAGAAGGTGCTCAACTTGTCAATGTTCATAAGACTTTCCGCTCTGTCCTTTTCCAGCTTGGGTTTTGTCCTGTGTTGCCTATGGGTTGAGCAGCTCAAACCAGGCAATCTTACCTCTTTTCTTCATCACTGTCCCCCTTCTGTGTATATAACTCCAGGGCCTGACTCAGTGTCCTGCCAGCTTTAACGGGACTTGCTCTGTTAACATCCAGGGGGGCAAGATCCGATCAGTGCAAAGAAATAGGGCAGAAAGCACAGGCTGACTTCAACTTCATTTGTTTTACTGGTATAAAGAGTGAATGCAAGAACCTTTGCTCTTTCTGTTCCCATCCCTCAGAAACAGGGATATCTAGAACAGGAAGGCAGTAATACCGTTCATTCTGAAACAAAACCAGAATTTCCTTGCACATGTTCGTTTTACTCAACAATAGGCAGGTACAGCCACTGAAATAGCATGACCTGATTGCTGAATTAGACTCAGTATCCCTCTCTCTATTTCTTAATTTAAAGAATTTCTTTAGATTGCAAGACTGTGACCAAGAGGACAAACTCCCTTTTCATTAAGCTGAATCAGCTGTGTTTTGGCTAAGCATTGCATATTTTCAAATATATTTTCCCCTTGATCTTGTTTAATTATTTCCACAGGATTAACTGCTTTCTATTGTGTGTCACTTTCCTCTGCAGGAAGCTCTACGCTGGGTAGAGTGTCTTCTCTTATTATGCATTTGCTTGGAATATAAATTGCTTTTCAATCAGATCTTTGCATTTCTAACAACATCTTCTGTATTGCAGCAGGTGCTTTCCCTAGCGGTTACTTATATGGACTCTAATGGCATGTCATCTGTCTATGCAGCCACTTCGCTGCCAAATATGTAATAGAGGAATTTTCTACTAACAGAAGCTTCTGGTAATTTTGGTTCTTTAAAGGCTGAGACTTTTTATGTATTTTTACATAGCTCATTTCACTGGGCTTAAATAAACTAAATTAGGAAGGTTTAAAAAGTCCTTCTGGAAGCCTGCTCTCATCTCAAATCAAACCCCTTCCTTTTCTTCAACCTGGCTTCATGAGAAGGTTAAGAACTGTGGGGTTTTTTTCTGTCCTATTTTTTAAACTCTGATAGATTGAGAGGCAGGAGATTAAAACAAAATAAAATAACTACTTTTTTCACACAGCAAATAATAGTTAAACCATGAAACTCTTAACTGTGGGCTGTTGTGGAGGCCAGGAGTATAGACAGGTTCAAACCAGAACTAAACAGATGTCCGAAGAATAGATCTGATGGTGGCTTTTAAATACAGGTGATGTAGGTGCAGCCTCTGGTTGGGTAAGTCCCCAGCGCCTTCCCGGCTGATAGCAGGGGGCAAGGGGAGGGTGGGCTGGGATCGCTTGTCCCTGCTCTGGGACTCGGGGTCTGCGAGTCTCTGCAGCCCACGCTTTGGGACAGGGTCCTGGGCTGGATGCTGACGCAGTATAACCCAGGATCCTTGAGGATGCTGACTCAGTATAACCCAGGGACAGGGACCAGTCTGAGAAAACTAATGACTAGAAAAAATGCTTGGGGAAGTATGCAGTGGCACATACGGGAGGTGCCTCCTGCACTCCAGGTTTCTGTTCTGCTCCCAAAAAAGCTGCTACCTCGGAGGAGCAAGCATGGCTGTTGAATGAAAGCGGTGGCCTGCTCTCCTCCAACCAAAACCAGGTGCGGTACTGAGGCCACCGCTATCCAAGAGGAATGAATGGTGTGTCTGCTGTTGGACCACTTCTTTCTCTCATCGACTTGAGTTTCATTGATTTCAGGACATAAACTTACTGGTCCTTCAGTTAATCAAAGCAGTGAGATGATCATTGCGGCAACGCTGAGGTCATGAACTCTGCAACAGTTTATTTGTATGACTGGAGGCAATGGGACAACTGCTCACTGTCTGCAGTGTAAAACCCATTTCCTCACCAGCAAACAAAGGTCTACAATTCCTCGAAACTCCAAAGTTATCTCGTTAAGAATATTGTTGCTTTTTGTACAGTTTCCATAAATGAGGAGACGATTCCTTTTTTTTTTTCTGTTGGACTTGCTTTCTTCTCATCCTGAAGAGTGCCACAAAAGACAACAACAGAAGAAGAAAGCAGAGGTTTCTGGGGAGGATGGGAGTAAGGCTGGGGGAGAAACAGAAATAACAAAACAGAACCATGAGTGCCCATATGCTTCTATAACATCTCCTGTATAAGAAACGGAGTGAAAGAGTCTGGGTTTTTTGCGGCATGATGTCAGCAATGACTATTGCCCTCTTTCATCTCTTTACTCTGATGCCAAATCTCCTGCTATGCCCAGTAAAACACTTATTAAATGGATTTGGGCTCTACATGGGATTTTAGCTGCTGCAGGTAAGTTCACAAACAGGAAAAACAAACACCAGTTCTCTGTAGCACTAGGTACGCTCTTTCTAAGCCACTTGTGATAGAGGAATAAACATTTTCTGTGTACAAGTGGGACTTAAAACTAGAACTAGAAAAAAAATATCTTCAGTCCGTTCAGGGCACCACCATCTCTCTCTGTCGCCCTGTACAGCCCCCAGAGGTCTGAGGCTGCTCATACACATTTTATCCTTCTGAGGTCAGCAGCTGCTTGTGACCTGTTGTACACCGGTCCCCTGTGAAGCGATGCTCATGCTGCCGAAGGGCAGGCGGGACGGAGATAAGCCGCTTAGCCCTAAGCTGTGCAAGGGCTGACAGCAGGACCGCAGGGAGGTGGCAGAGAGAATGCCATCGCCACTTGGACCTGCCTTGCTCGGTTCTCGGTCACAGCCTTAGGCAGGGCAGCACCAGCGGAGAGCCCTGGGGAAAGCCGTGCCAGCAGGTGACCATAGAGCTCCCAAACAGCTCTGAAAAGTTCGCGTCTTCACTCAGTTTGCCCACCTGCATTAAATTGGGGGGGGGATTCAGAATTACTTCATATCAACTAGTCCATAGCTAATAGATTCAGAGAAATATGGAAGGACGTGAAAAAATAAAGACTTTGAGGGCATAATATGAGCCCCAACTACACTAACGTGGGAGTGACTGGGAAAAGCCACATCATGGGCAAGGTTTGGGTCTGATTATACTCTTCTACTGCCAGGCTGATTTCAGATGGGTTGAATTTCCTACTGCTTGAAATTTATGCTTACATACTCAATTTTTACTTGAAACCAGGGTGTAAGGAGCTCGGGCTGAGGCTCTTAACAATAAAAACAAGTGATAGGTATAAAGGCACTGACTTTATTAATTCTTTCACCAAAGCCTTTGGCTTTTCTGCTCTGGATCTGCCTTTTTTCATAGCCTTGTGTTTCAGGAATAACTCCACTTGGTCTTAATGGAATTATTTCTGTGTCTCAGAAAAATATTTTTAGAATAACTCCTTTCTTCCACTTCACTGTTATCTCTTGGGACAGTGACTTCTAAAGATTTTAGTAGCTGTAACACAACACGATGGGACACTGTGGTAAAACAAAGATTCCTCTTAGTTCAGAGACAGAAGTTCTCGCTGGATGGACCACAAGGACTGGCTGGACATTGTCACTTACCTGCATTTACAGCTCTATCTTATAATGACTTTTATTTCCAATATGTGGTCTTACCTATTAAAAAAAGCAAAGCAAAACAAAAAAACCTGTATACAATCCAGTGTAACAGAGGAAGAAAGACAATTCTAAAAAACCCCAGACGGTGGAGCTACTTCATTGCCGGTGACAGTACAGTGCTGCGCAAGTTTTGCTTCACAAGCTCTGCAGAAAAGAATCAGCAACAGCAGAGAAAATGTCCCCAAGCGCCTCTGCCATCACATCCCAAATCTTGTCTTTCCTGACTAAAGAGTATAAGTCAGCGTGCACAACTTTCTGCAAGTCTTTCCCAGGCAAAAGTTTTGACTCTTCAGTGTATGTTCTCTCTCCCTTCCAGAAAAAATACTATTTACCTCTTCTTTTACTAGCAACTCTTTAATGAACTATATGCATTACACAGTGGTAAGCAATTTATTATACATTCTGTAATGGCAACATCAATACTGCATGAGAACTTTCCCCAATAGCAGTTTTTAATATTTTTACTACGAAGAGGATGCTATAATTTGGCTCTTCTGTTTTTTATGCAGAAGTGCTAAGATCCATGAAAGTATATATTGAATTATGCTTTAAAATGCACGACATCAGGATGTTTTTGAAGGGAAATCTTTCCTCAAAATAATTTTATTTCTGACTGTAATTCTAAGAAACAACAATAAGAAAATGGCAAGTTGGCTACTCTCACTGTGAATTCCCTCAGTTTTAGTCTTAAAAAGCCCAGCTACCAGTGTGTGCTTGTAAACATGCAGCACACTTACCACCATGAACTACAGGCTCTGCTCCCACCATGGCAAGTTAACTGCAGTCATTCCTAGTGAACCAAAAAGAGATTAAATCCTTAAGACAACACGGGTCGAGGCAGGCTCTCCATGTGGTCCAAATGTCCTGCTTAGCTGGGTGCAGGCTTTTTACTAGGTGCTGCGCTTTAAACACTTGCAAAGCAAACAGAGAAGCAAAACCAACTTTTATTAGGGCTGAGCGGTGAGGAGCTTGGTGCAGGTGAGCAAGCACCTGGGAGCGCACAGCTCTCCCACTCCTGGTCTGCCAGGAGCCCCAAAACCCCAGTGTCCTGCCAGCCAGGGCTGTACCAGCGCCCGCTGGGGCTGGCAGCGACTTTCCTGGGGCGTCCGGAAAAGTTGGGCCATTTTCCCTTCCTCAGTGACCTGTCAGGAAGGTCCTCTCCTGCTCGTCAGGAGCAGAGGATGAGGACCCATCCGTCTAGCCACTGTTCCTCCACCCCTGTCCTGGGAGGCACGTCCTCTGCGGTTGGATGGGGTGGAGGCAAACACCGTACCACAGGGTTTTCCAGAGGACCAGCTGAGATATCTCATCACTGTGGCAGCTCCCTGGGGGCAGCAGGAAAGCCTAGGGTACCTGCTGACATCATCTTTAGCTGTTATCAGGATTTATATAGTCATTTAGGGGATGGGCCCAGCTGGCTCCGGGGATTGGATATGGGATGTGAGCTTTTCATCTCCAGGTCACCTCACAGCTGTTGGACGGGCCTATGGCGTGTGTGACATGAGTGATGGTCTGAGGAGGAGACACGGGTCCACATTACATGCACGTGTACATACCCATAAACGCCCGTGCAATTAGCACTAATTGGCACTCCCCTCGGAAACCACTGCCAGGGACCAAGAAGCCATATAGGCAAGCCCAAACTGCTGTACATCTCTCTTAATAAAACTTGGGTATTTGGCTTGAAAAATCCATTTTGGAACTCTTGGACTGAAAAGGTTAAGCCTGCCCTGGAGCCAATTTCATGTCTTCCTTTAGTATGAACATTTGGAGAATCAAATAATTGGGCAAAGGAGGACTGGGTAATTTCCAGTGAGTTTATAGGACAGATGATCTGAAAGCCGTCTACCTGCCCCTCAGGCTCTCTGCCGTGTGTATAAAAATGAACAGATATTAGTGCCAATTAAAAAAAAACACAAAGAAACAAGCAAAAAAACCCAAGCAAGCTACCAATGTCTTGTAGTAAATATCTGGGGACACAGAGGATAAACTGTATATTAACTTTAAAAATGCCATCCCTTAAAGTGGCTTCTCTATACTTATTTCTAGACTATATTTTTCCACAGCCTGATGAAGCAGCCAAAGCCATCAGGCTGTTTTCTTTCCACCTCAAATCTCATTGCGGCCAGGCTCTGCGACTCCTCTCTTCTCGGGTTCCCGGGGCTTCCCTGGTCCCTTCAGCCCAGAAAAGCGCCCTTCATTTCAAAGACTTCTTCATGGCCAATTTGTAAATATTTTGCTGTCACTGAGGGCAAGGAGAAACCAGGTCTTGCAATCTTGTGCTCAGCACAACAGGCACTCTGCCCTGCTCTCGCTGTGTTGCGGCAGGTGCATTTTCTGGGGTGTTGCTCTGTTGACCAAACATACCCGGCGCTCACCTCGAGCTGGAGCAAACACCCACCGCCACCCCTGCGACTCCCCACCAGCTCCGGTGAGGCTTGGCCCCGACTCCCCTTGGAGAGAGGCAAAATGGGTCTCACGCGTGGAACTGCACCGGGCTGACTTCGGCGGTGCCTGGGTTCAAACCCTCCCACCTCTTGTTGGGTTTATTGTGTCCCTGTACAAGGAGTGCATGAAATACAGACAGAGACAGTGTTATTCGTGGACAGATTACCCGTCGGGGACTCCCGAGTCCTGTGTTTTATCTGCTGCCCCTCCGGCACCTGACAGCACGCCTTGGTCAGGTCACTTCATTTCGCGGCGCCTTTAATCCCCCTCCTATTTCATACCAATGTCAGGGCTAGCAGCGCACAGCCTTTTGCTGTGTACAGCATGCTCCTAAACCGTCTGACACAACTGCACACCAGTATCGGGGGAGCTTCTGACTACTATTTTTACGTATATATATTTTTTAATATTTATTATTATTGCACTTGATATCATTTCAGTTTCCATTATGTTGCTTTTCAAAGAAAATCGAAATACATTTGAAATTAATACTGTTAGTACCAGCAACTAACAATCCTATACAACGTTGCATACGGATGTAGTTACAAAATTTCCTTAGTTCATGTAAGGTGAAGGTTAATTTTAGAATGCAGTAAGAGTACCAGAGCCATTAAAATAGTATGGAAAAATGTTACCAGATGAGAAATTGTTCAAAATAAATTAAAACCAGGATTTCAGTCATGTCTTTCCGGATCACTTTGATACTAGACTATATTTTTCTTGCCTGTATTCCTGCCAGAGATTTTCATAGCAATCATGCTCATTTCCAAGGAAATCATTCCTTCTTAGGTTAACAATAAGGACTCTTTCTCAAGGTATGTGAAGGTACTTTGCAAAAAGCAAAATATATCTGATCTTCTGAAAAAAACCCTCCTCAGTTTTACTTTTCTTTTGTGTTGGTGTAACTACTGATAATCCACTATATTATAACGGTAGTACACACACAGTATGCTACGTTATTTTGACACTTCTGGATGTGTTTCTTCATTCCCTTCTGAGCTTTATTATGCCATTGTCAAAACAGCTACTGGTAGGGAATTTTATGACTTGTGTGGCAAAGGATGTGGTGCCACAGAGATGAACAAAGAAGGGGTCAGCTACAAGATAATCCATCTTCCCCCCTCTGGACCGCACTCCCCCTTCCTCCTCTCCTCGGCGAACCTGGAGGCTCTGCCGCGGAGCAGAGCGCTGCTGCAAGACTCGGGGTCGCGTTCATGCTGTGCTGGATACCTTCCCACACCTTCATCCTTGTGAGGATACTCCGACTGTCATTTGCCAGCTCTGATTTAGCACGGCCAGTGTATAGGAAATTGTGAAAAATAAAGCTGGCTTTATGTGAAAAATAAAGCTAGCTTTATGTTCCACCTTTGTTTTTCAAGAGCGCTCCCATGGATTTAAAAAGGATGGGTAGATGCTTTTTGAAACCAGGGTCCAGGCTCATCTGCCTGCATGTCCTTGTTAATGAGAGACAAAGAAAAGGTTATTTTTTATCACCTCTATAGAAATGATCATCATCCCATATTTTTCTGCAATATTAAGCATGTTTGTTAAACAGTGCCTGCTGCAAAACCTTGTTTCAGGACACAGTTTTTATTCTAGTACAGAGCCCAGGCACTTTGCCCGAGCAAGGCAGATTTTCATCTCCCGAAGTCTTCCCTTGCCTCCCGTGAGCAGCTGCAGCATCAACAACCTCCTAAAAGAGACTCTGCCTTTCCTTAAACCCCCTCCTGGAGCACAGTTTAGAGGGGCAGCCGCCTTTCCCAGCCCCTTTAGCCTCTCGCAGAGGGTAGGGCATGTTTTACGAGGTAAGACATAAAGAAAAGCAAAAGCTGAAAGTGTACTTGAGAGGTAAGACACGCAAACACAGGCTCGTGTCATGAGATGTAAGGCGAGATACTCTGCATGATGATTTTTAATGTGTTTGTCTTGTTGAGTTGAAAGTACTTTAAATACAGAGGTATAGAAAAGCCTTGTCAAGTATCGGCCAAGGACATTCATGCAAAGCTTCAGCTTGCAAGAAATACTTCTAACTAGTCAGCAAAAAGTACCTGTGTCCTGTAATACTTTCCTGCCTCTCCCCGATTTATGTATGTCAACAAATAGCCTGTGTGGGAAAGCCAACCGAGTATATCCATGCAATAATTATAGTCACATTAACCATTACCAGTGAACGTGCACAAATGCGAGCAGCTAACTGAAACCCGCCCCTTGATGCTCGCTGAGAGCCGCCAGGACGGCAAAGTTTCGCATCCTACGCAGGACAGTTCAGCAAAGCAGGAAGGACTCGACTCTCCTCCTCTTTCCAGCCATAGACAGGTTTTGACCATGGAACGAACTAGTTCGTTTTCTCTATTTTCTCCTCACTGTGTTCTGCCAAAATGCAATGAGACAAAGACGCTGCACACAGAGCTTGTTCCCTGCCAGAGGGCACTTCTGAGGAGACAGACAGTGTATACTGAGGTTGCTCCAGGAGTTAAGGCTCAAACAATGATTTAAAGGGAAACATGTTGCGTAAAGAAATGTTACGTGCTGCTTTGAATCCATCATTTTGCATGTGCTCAGTTATTCCCTGGGTGGCTTGAGCTTTGGCAGGTATTGCCTGCGTTATTTTATCAAATTAAATTTGATCAGGGGGAGGAAAGTGAGGATTACAAGTCCTTGTTCTCCCCTTTTACTCTCCCATAGCTTTTTGGCTGCAATGCCACCATTCCCAATTCAGGCAAAACCCATCCTGACGTCTTTTGCCCGAGGCCCCGTTTTTGCAGCAGCTGGAGGGCTGGTGCTCCCGGGAAGGTGGGTGGGAGCGGTGCAGGACTGAGCTCTGGTGCAGGCGGTGGGGATCTTGTCGCTCCCGTCCTCGGGCGCTGGGGGTAACCTTCCCAGCGACAGATGATGGAAAACAAAGAGCTGTCACTGGGTGAATGAGATGTGGCTAACTCTAAACGGCGTTATGGAGTTTCTGTGGTTTTCAGTAACAGCAACTTCAATAGGTTACTGAGACTGAGTCCTGAATAAAATGTCAGGAAGATTGAAAATTAGGTTTTGTCTCAAAAGATGCGGAGAATTTGCTGAGCACATGAAACTCTTATTTTATTTCTGCAGAGTGCCAAAGACATCCTCACAGGCTGAAGTTTCAAATTAAACGAGGTAACAATATTTGGTAAGTCAAAAATCCGGGTAGACAAATGGGAAACATAAAAAAAAAAATCACACACTGGAACTAACTGTTCAATTCCTCACGTGTATTATTGATTCTGTATACAAAAAGGATGGAAAATCCAATGTACAGCCAGGTCTCAAGGACATCAGACACTGGACTAACAGTGGCAGTGAAGACCACCTCCTGTACAAACCAGATCCTGCACTGAGCTGAGAGAGAGGATGGAGAAGGGTATTCACTATATTGTAATATCATTGGATCTTCTTACAAATCATATTCACTTTGGCTTGCACTGTCATGAAAAAGTATGTTAGCAGAAATACGAAACTCAGTAAAACGCATATGAAATGGGAGTTAAAGAATTAACAAGAGAATTATTTTCAGACAGTTGAGAAAGGACAAGGCAGACGTGTACAGAGAAGACTGGGTCAAGGACCACCTTGTTTTCCTCTTTGTACTGCAGGTTTCTAGTTTAGGATTCATATGCATTATTGTGAACACAAATAATTTACATGTCCTTATAGCACAAAATGAGGCACATATCAATTACATTAGAACATGAATATTTAGAAGTGTAAATCCAGTTTGCACTTATACCAAAGAAAATCTGAACTAATACTCCAGAAGTGTGAAAAGAAATCCAAGCTTGATATATTTAACTTACGGGGCATTCTAATATCATGTGACCTGATGCAAAGGGCTTAAGAAATTTTATTATTAAATATTTATGCAAACAATAAAAAAGTATATGCAGTTACTCTATCCAGGCTGTAAGTTCATGATGAAGAGAAAATCTTTATTTTCAATGTACAGATCAATTGCTAGCTGCCTGCATTCAGGTAGAAATATATCATTGCCAATTGCTCAATGAAAAACATACAAGAATTGTGAAGAATTTAAAAAGCATGAAGCTCAATGCTCTAATGAAGTCTATCTTATCTTAAGTCACCTTCTTATAAAAGCTACAGAACGTAATAGGGAATAGTCTCTCTGTGACTTTTCTGGATCTAGACCTGCGTGGTCAGATTGTAATTCACAATTACATTTCATTCAGTTGCTCAAAGGCCTTTAGAAGAGGTTGAAGATTTTATTAAATTCCAGAAGATTTAGCTGTAAGAGAAAATGGAATTGCATAGTATACAGTCTAGTACTCCCATATATATCGTGATCACCTTTCCATTGCTGGTGGCATTTCAGTCTCCTGACTCTTGGACATATTTAGTGCTTCATTTTCATCCATTCCAAGCTCTGTTCCCAACAAGGAAGTTCAATAGTATCTGTGCATATGGATTAGGTATAGACTGGATTTCTCTTCTTTAACACCCAATCCAACATCTATTAAAGAAAGCAGAGGGATGCCCACTGATTTTATGGGCATCAGTTGCAAATCAAGATAAAACTGGTGCAAGTGAGAAAGAGTTTTGCAGCCTCAGTTGTATCAAAGCACTTGGAGCTGCAGGAACTGTGTGAGTGCCTGAGTCCTTTTCTGAACAGGCATTTTAGACCCAGATCCTCAGTAGTACTTAAGCCCCCAAAGCATTTTGAGTATCATCTGGGACCTTTCTAAAGGCAGAGGAGTTGCCCACAGGGTAAAATGGTACTTACTATCACAGATGCAATTCTCTCTCTGCTTATGGGTTATCCTTTAGCCTTCAGCAAGGTGCCAGACCCTTCTCAAATGAAGATGATTTAACATATACCTAGAAAACATAAATCCTGGCTATTCTTTCCTCTCTTCAGCATGGCCCTGCCCAAGCTGACTTCTCAAGGAAACCGTAAGTACAACATGCCACATGTTATTCATACAATGTCTTAGGTCATCTGCACAATGACTTAATACGAACATTTTCACACCTTTTCTAAAATTAACTGGAGGCCAGTTCTCTGTATTTTAATATTCCTTGAAACCACACATGCCTGGAAAATCAGTGGAGCTGTGTGGGATACAGTTTTGCTTCTGTCCTAACACTGGGACAGTCTAGCGGTTACACAAATAATTACGTTGGAGCTGCTGCATGGCTTTAAGCAGAATGAGAGTTGTATAAATCAGAAATGAAAGCAGATGGAAAGTATGACTCAGCTCCTCTCTGCTCCACTCCCACCACATCTCCGAATTACTGTTTTCCCCTAGAAGTGCTTTTGATCTGAAATGCATCTGTAAAGACAGGACAAAAGTTTTGATTAATATTCCTTCCCCTGTGAGCAGAGGTCTCTAGGCAGAGACTTTCCGTCAGGAATGGCATGGGCAGAGTCAATAGCAGATCAGAGCATGGGAGATTTTTTCACAGATGTGGTTGCACGTGGATTCTTCACCAGCCACCCGTGGCCGTATTCTGCTCTCAGTCCCTTCAGTAGAGATCTACAGAACTTATTTGGGAACCGCAGCGATGTACATCTCTAAATCAGAACAGGTTAAGGTCCATGCACACTCCGTTAGCAATATTTTTCTTTGCATTGCACAAAGAGACGGACCCCGTTCCGACCGCAATGTTAGTCCTTCACCAGTTTCTGTCTCCAAAGACCGTGGCATCAGTGAGGGCAAAAGCAGGCTTTATATTTGGTCGCAGGCTTTAGATTTGGCCACAGGCTTGGCATTGTTTCAAAGTTGCACAAGGACTGGATCCATTCTCTGCAGCTGGCAGCAGAGCGTTACTGCCCAGCCAGCAAGAGGAGTGCCTCACCGTCCTGAAACTGGAAAGGGGCTCCTGTTCCAGCTGCCTTTGTCTCGGGTACCAGAGAAATATTAGTACAGAAGACTGGCTTCTGCTTTGGCGATATGTTATTCAGCCTGGCACCTCTACACCCTCATCTGCTTCACACAAGCCAAGGCCTATTCAGTGAAGAATCAGGGGACCAGATCTGACACCCCTGTCCTCCAGTGCAAAGCACAATGCACGTTCCCATGAAAACTGAGTGCTAAATTTGTTTTCTCCCAGCCCAGCTGCCTAAAGCCAGCAATATTTCCCTGGTCTCAGCCCAGGACAGAAGGGCTGTTCCCATCACGTAACAGATCCATACCTTCTTTTTCATTCTGCTCTGTGCCCATCCTGTTTATCTCTTCTGAACTGCATATTGTTTCCACTTTAACAGCTCCTGCCAGCTGTTTTCTTTTGGTACCTTTTATTGCAGATAGAATTTCAAGGGCTTCCAGGGGGAAGCTGCTGAAAGCACTGCAGCTCTCAGACTCACTTCAAAGCAACTTTCATCATTTTTCACGCGCTCTTTTTAGGACTCCTCTTCTGTTCTTTCCCCAAAACAGATTCTCTCAAAGATCACACTGGGAGATAGCACTATTTATGGCACTTCAGCGGGAGACATCATGTTTTTTGTCTGATTTGGACACATCCACTGTCCTGTAAAGGTTAACAACAGAGAGGTTTCCTCCCCCTCTCACTTGTAGTTTGTTGTTGGTAGGACTTTTTCCAGAGGAATGGGTGGGAGGGAAGGTTACTGCTGGAATTTAGCTGCCAGAAGCCTGAGGGTCAACTTTATTTAGTCGAACCTCCGATCATTAAAGAGATTGTAGCTTCTGCACTGGACCAGGCAGACTCATCCGTGGGAGGCCCTGGCTTCACACCAGCACTAATTGTGGCTGAATTATTCTTACAAGCTGCAAGGCTTTGTTGCTGAACTTAGAGGAGAGATAGCCCATCAGTTTCGCAATTATCTCAGGCTGGAGAGTAGGAGGGAAAAGAAAATTCCGGCCTGACCCATGCCCTCGACAAGCAGCCTGCCATCCTCCCCGGGCCGATGGGCGCAGGGCAGGGCTGCTACCCTGAGGAACCGGAGGCTGCGTCCTGAAATGTGGTGGGGGAAAAAAGGACAGTAGGTCTTGAAAAATGAAGAGTTCAGTGACGATGTTGTATGGGAAAGGCCAGATCCAGCCGTCACATAAAGGGCTGTGACCCTGCGAATTCAGTGCAGATACAGTCCTCCAACAGGGATGCTTTCAGGAAGACCAAATACAAAGGAGAGAGTGGTCGGCAAAGCAGCCTGTGGCACCACGTACTGTTGTATGAATCTTCTGGAGTGGCCCTTCACAGTTTGAGCCACTCAAGTTAAAAATAAAAAAAGAACAACAAAGCACTATCTAGAGGTTTGTCTATTTAAATCCTGCCTCTTTTTCTTCACAAGTTTTCAAAACCTGCCTGGACAAGGCCCTGACCAACCTGATCTAACTGTGAAGCTGGCAGGAGATGGGACAAGGTGACCTTCAGCAGTCCCTTTCAACTCAAACTTATTTGTGATCCTGTGAATACATCCATTTCCTAGAAACCCTATTCAAACCAATAAAAGCATTCTTGGAGAATAGAAGACGTTAAAAAGGATGAGGATTCATTTCCCCTGTTTTCTTTGTGGACGGGTATCTATTGCAGATCTGCCTTCCCTCTCCCCTCCAAACCACCTATAACACCACTGAAACTGCAGTAGTATAAAAGAGGGGGAGACTAAGGCTGGCTTGATATGCTTGTGAGGTCTAGCACACTGTAACCATTAGCACAGCACAGAAGGTGGCAATAGCAGTGAACAGTCACAACGCTTAGCCCTCCTCTCCCATTGTGCATCCAGCATTTAACAAGGAGTCATTAGCCGAGAGCACAATCCCACATCTCTCTCTTGAACAAGCACGGCTCGAAGTATCACAGGAAATATGCCCCACCGTTGCCTGCAAAGCCAAGGATAGATTTCTGTATATTGTGATGCAAAGCTCTGCAAAGGAAAGAGCATCCAGTCAGGACCTGGGGCCAGGACTAAGGCAGAACTTCCTGGGCACTGTTATTGCTCACTGATGGGCAGGAGGAGCCGTTCACGGCTGCTACTTCTTCTCTGCTCTGAGTTAATGTTTGCAGAACTGCATGGCTGCCTCCACCAGCCGCATGGATGGTGGCATCTGGAAGCGCAAAGAGGTCCTGGATGAGCCTTGCCCCATACCTCTGCACTTGACACCGTAATCGCCCAAACGCCCATCTTCTAGTCCTTTTATCTTAAGTCTTAAATAAATAAATAAATAAGTGAAAAGCAACCTCTATTTGTCCCTCCTTGTCCACTATTCAAACAAATGAGCGTAACAATTATGGAACATCTTGTTGTTATAGCTACCAAATGTTCCTGAGTGATATTGCCCACACACCCAAGTGGAAGACTGCCAAACATATCATAGGTGGTTTTTTTCTTAAGCATAGAAGGCTGAAGGTCATATTCAAGTTAGTTGCTGGATTTGTGCCTTTGGAGCACTTTCTTCAGGTCGTTTGAAAAGCAAAGGCAAATCTTTTCTTGAATTATAGCTGCAAAGAGTGGGGTAGAAACTTAAGCTGAACTTGTGAGATTGAGATGGTCTCCTAGCTGTTTGCTGGCATGGGAAGGTGGCGTGATGTGATAAAGGAGATTGATTTTATGGAAAGTCCAGCTTGCTTCATGGGTATGGAGCTCCTGGGCTGTATTTGAAGCCGTCTACTGAGTTCCTTGTGACCTCAGATAGATAGTCTCTCTCTGGATCAGCTACTCCACTGAGAATACGGTCTTACAACCTGTTTGGTAAAGCACTTTTAAAAATTTTCACCTCTAAATCTCAAACTGCAAAGAGTTTTTATGATCATTAACAAAACACTGAGAACTGCATCATTTTGAGATTTTTTTTTTTGTTATATAAACAACAATTTCTTATATAAACCAAAAATGTGGGTCCACAGTGAACCCACAATTTACTGGCCTTTTGCCAGTAACAACCTTTTTCAGAAACAGTGATGAACCTTTGGCAGAAAAATGCTTTTCTTGCTGTATAATCCCTGCATACTGTATGGGATGTAGATTACTGCAACTCTTTTCTTGCATAAATAAACAGCTGTGGGCAAAATATTACACAAAAATTGATGAAACTCACAGAAGCTATAAGCACACATTACAACTAATGGAGGCTTTTCCCAAGGAAAGGCAGCAAAAGTATCATGCTGGCAAATCTATCATATCATTGGACTATGAAAGTTGTAAGAAATATTCTAGGATACACTAGTATATTAAAAGAGGAGGCCTGTGGCAATTGTAGAGACTACAAGAGCTTGTAGCCTAAGGCTTACTCTGATTGCAAGGAAAAATGATCTTGCCTTCAATTTCTCAAGATACAAACCAAATGCCTTACAAATTGGTCACATTCCATTTAACTCATATTAATCTACATCACGTTGCCTGGGGGGTCAAAACCATGTTTTTGTTGTATTTTTCTTTTTTCCCTCTAGACGGTATCTCTTTTTTTGGCTGTAAAATATGCTGAAAGCTGTACAAGAGACATTCACAAATATGCTTCTCATTACCCGCATGCTCTGTACAGTAATGCCTGCACAATCATGCTAATGTGCTTTGCTTCAAGATCATGTAAATCAAGCTTGTGGATCAAGCTTGTGGATCAGCCCATTTTAGCTGTATTAGCACTGGAAGAGACTTTGGTCAAGGAAAGAAATTACATTGGACATACTTTGCTTTTTCTGACTCAAAAGATACAGAGATTCCTTAAATGCAACAACAAGCTCATTAGCTGCTGTGTATAGAGTGAGTTTATCAGAAATTTCTGAGACGCTTAATGCAGACCATGCACGATCCTGTAATTCAACCCCCAGGAGCAGCCTTTAGGACTGGAAGGTAAGCACTTTTCCTCTAACTAGCTTCCCTGTGAAGCATGCAAAGGACTCACTGAGAGCTGAATTAAATGCTTCAGACTAATAGGAAAGGCTTTAAGCCATTTTAAGATTAAACTAGGCATATTTTCTGTGCTCGGGGAAAAAACTTGCTCTCCTTCATGTCAGTGAAAATAGAGAGAACCTCCTAAACTTCTCTTTTGGCCTATAAATATTTGATACAAGGAGGTCAGCTCCTATGCCGTTACGAAGGAAAACATTGTTTCGTGCTATACTAGCTGGGATTTCTCTCCAGTGCGGTCAGAGCAGCGTGGCCAGGACATGGCTTTAGAGTGAAAATCTGAGCACGGAGTAGAGATACGTGAAGATACTCACAGCTCACTAGCACAGGCTTTGCTCAGAAATGCACAGTTTAACCCTGCACGGAATGGCCCATCTCAGACTTGGTGTCCTGAGGTTTTCAGGTCCCTTCTCTGTGATTTCCAGCCTCTAGAAGACCCTGGATCAGGCAGACATGTTTCAAACCACCACTTTTTAATTAGATGCTTAGAAGCTGTGCTAGCTTAGACTCTCCTTGTCAGACACCCTCCTCTTCATGCCAAAGATCAGTCCTGGTGTCTTCCCTCCTTAGCTACCCTTTCCAAGCCTCTGCAACCTGGCAATATTAGGTCACCATTCCCTACTGCAGGGGGAAGGTTTTCCATGGAGGTGGGGTGCGTTTAGGGCTTACCTGCATGAGAACAGTTCTGCTGATGTGCAAACATCCCCTTTGGGGGCTCCAGGGGACGAAAGGTTGGCTTCCCTGGAGGGCTGTGAAACCCATTCACCTGGATAACCCCCCAAGAAATGTACAGTTCACGGACAGGCTCTAGCTTGGCCTTTGAGAGGCATGCTGAGATGCCTCCAGGCTTTGCACACAATCGACAAACCCATGAGTAACCCGACACAGCTCATGGGCTCACATATGGCTCTGCACAGAGGTGGGTACCCACACGAGATCAGTCGGGCAAGGCACTGTGCACAGAGGTGAAACAGAGTTGTCTGCAAAGTCCCAGTGCTCCTGGGATGACCGGCTGGATGCAGACATACCACTGAAACTTCACAGGCATTATTATGGGGGTTTTATAATACATCCCGAGACAAAAAAATTGACCCAAGGACTTCACAAAAGGAATCTGAAATCACGTATGGATTCACCACACCTTCACCCTCCCCTGATAATGCCAGCTTGACTGAGTCCCAGCCATCTCCCTGCACACTGGTACAGGGTGGGGGAGAGCCAGGCTTGTCATCTGTACGCTCAGTCCCCTGATGCGACAAAACGTATTTGCCTTTAGCCCAGGCAAAGGTTTCACCTGCTCCCACTGCTTCTTGATAAAACAGTCAGCGCATGAAACCATCGCCATGGATATGAACAGATGCAGAGAGGAGAATGGGAACAACAGCAAACATTATGTTCCTCCCAGAGCGGTGCTCCTGTCGCTGCCCGTGCCACATCTGTGTTTTTGAAGGGAAATGTCATAACATTGCTAATCAATAAGAAGAGTGACAGGACCATTTGTCAAGAGCAAGCCAGCACTGCAGCTGTTGTAGTCATCCTCTCCCTGGGCTTTGGGACGAGCAGCCGAGGGAAGGACCCGATTACTTGCCTGCGGCAGCCCCCGCGCGCTCGCGGGCAGCCACTGTGCGAGGGCAGCTCCGGCCAGCGTGCCGAGGCGCCGCGCCAGCCGTGCAGCAGTGGGGCTGAGCGAGCGGGCAAAAGGCCTGGCAGGAAGTATAGAGTTTCGAACAATGGGATGTAAAAGACACCAGACACCCTGCAAGGGAGAGACGGTCCTGGGTGTCGGAGGAGTCTGTTGACCTTTAATCCTGAGACCGCTGTTGCATATGCATCATGTTTGAACTGCAGATGTTCCTCGCTGCTTCGCCGGTCAGGGCGGCAAGCGGCTGATCTTACAGAGGAGGAGGCAGGGCTCAGAGAGAACTTAATGAAGACTTTAAGCTGTGGGTTGCAATTAAAATGGCCCGGCGGTGGAAGCGTGGCGGGGGGGTCACTAAGCTCCTGCAGCTGCTCTGCCTGCAGTAATGGCTGAGCGCTAATGTCCGTGCTGATAGGCAGGGCTCTCCTCCACAATGAGAGCAGTCGTGCATGCTGGGGGGCTGTTGGCAGAGGTGACAAAACTGAGCTGCCCTTTCCCACCCCATCAAAATAATTCTTAAATTAGGAAATTTATCTTAATCTGATGGCCTATCTGTGGGTTGCACTGCCACAGATAATGCTTCACCATGTTCCCCTAGACAGCTCTGGCCAGTAAGTAGAAAACAAACCAATATCGATGTAGGGAGGCACAGGGAAACAACCCTTCTTTTTCAGACCACGACCTGCTTTTTCATAGGCAGAGTTTGGCCCTTAACATGGTCCCCACAAGGAAAGAAAGCTGCCTCCTGCAAAACAGGGATCTGCTTCTCTGTTCCTGAAAACAGCCAATTAAAATAAAATCCACATGTCACTTACGGTGTCTGTACCCAACTGTCAGGATGCCGACAGGCTTAAAATGATACAGATTCAAGCTTGGATTACACTTCTGAACCATCTCCGCCAAGGTACGAATATAATATTGATCCCATATGAGGTTCCCGAGTTCGACAGTAAATGCTGTTTAACTAACAGCAAGGACCAGGATCCTCACCCAGTGTCGCCTTAGCAGCAGCCAATGCCACCTGAAGGTTGTGTCCTGACGCTCAGGTTCAGACCCTGATGCTGGAGGTCAGCAAAGTACAGCCAAACTATTTGTTTTGTAACCAAAGTTGCTTCTAAGTGAAAAGTGCCATTTTTTCTCTTATTCACAGTGTTTTGAAAAAAAAAAAAAAATTGTCAGTTCTGGCAGTATTTTGTTTCTAGAACTTCTTGTCCCAAAACAAAGCATTCCCATAAGGTTGAAGTGGCCCATGTGAACATTTCTGGAATGGAATCTTTTCAGTTTTCATTTGGAAATGATTTTTTCCCACATGCAATTCATTGTTATTATTTTCGCACAAAAACACATCGACAAGCTTTCAAAGGGCAAACTTGGACCAAAACGCTTTGATTTCATAATAGCAGAAAGTTTTCATTGACCCGAAGTAACATTTTATCAGATCTCCATTTCGCACAGAATTTCGCTTGCATACCAATGTTTCCATTTTGTTTCGGAACCGGGAAAAATATTTCCACACATGGAAAGATCTGGTTTACCTTGATCTTATGAGTCCTCCCCGGAGCTGGTTCTCCCTCCCTGGTTCTCCAGCTCGGGCAAGAAGCAGGCAAGGCTTTGGCACTGCCCACCGCGACAGCCGTCGCTGGATTTCACCCCCTTGCAGAACCACCAGCATCGGGTTGCCGGCCCTCACGGCTTCCACCAAGGGCGAATTCATTAAAGCCGGGAGGTCTGATCAGAATGCATGAAGCGCTACAGAAATGGCCAGGCTTGAGAGATAATTCGTCAAAGCGTTTGTCGTTTCTCATCTTTTTAAACATGCTGCAGATCTTCAGGCATCTGAATTCTGGCCTGGCGGTCCAAGAAGTGGTCATATAAAGAGATGAAATTTTGAAGAAAGGGGGTAGGTCAAGAAGGTTGAATTCATTTTAAGGAATGATGTAGCTTTCATAACAATATATCTACTGCCTGTAATTTATAACCCAGGCTGCCGTAATGCTCCTGTATCCCTTTTTGTTTCTGCGGTTCCAGTTCAGTGAAGAATTTCAGCATACACTTTGATTGACAGGGCAGATGGTAACATTGTTTGCCATTAATGTAAACCTATTATTTAATATATCTGTTAGTTTTATTCTTCTTTAACAGAGTACTCATGACTATAAAGTTTAATTGACCTTTTTTGCCAATAAATAAATCGTTGCTGGTTTCAGTGGGGATTCTACTTTTATCTGACAATAAAAAGCTGAAGGAAACCTCTTAACTACACTCCTTCCTCTTTCCTTTCCTCTTTCATCTCCTTAAGCCTCTTCTCATCAACAGCATCCTGGAAGAAAAAAATATCCGGAGGTGAAACGAGCATCTCGATATATGCATAAGTCAGGGTTTACATTAATGAAAGAAATGGGGTTTAAATTGGCTGCATGGTAAACTCTGCCTCTTGAAGTCCTGATGTCAGTGGAATTGGGATTTTATCCTGGGGAAACATAGGCGTGGTTTCCATCTCACTTGCACCAGGCTTTGAAACTTCAGGGCCTTTGATGGCACACTCATGCTTCAAGCAGGTGGAAGGGACAGCGGAATCAGGCTGAATATATTAAATAATGGGAAACTTAAGAAAAATTGATCATGAATATGTTTGGAATAAGCTTGCCTCACTTTGTTTACGGTTGGGTGGTAAAAAGAGGATATGCTTTGCAGATTTACATTTTTTACCAGGAGTACGTGATGAACACAGACACGAGAGCCCGGCAAAGGCTCAGCGAGAGTTCCGAGGGGACGGCCAGCTGCACTGTACCAGCGCGGGCTGGTGGGGCTCCTGACTGCTTTTGGATGGCTCGCTTCCTCTCGGTTTTCTCGTCTCCCTGATTTAAGGCTATCCCCTGGCAGATTTTTATTTTCCCTCTAAGCACATCAGGCCAAAGCCATTAGAAAGCAGAAAGAGAAAACTTGGTTTGGTTATCTGAACCTTTTTGTTTAGCTGGCTCTGGAGGTAAGTCCATCCAACTAGAGAAAAGGAAAAGTCTCTTTTTCAAAACTGTGAATGCATTAAGGGAACTCATGCAAGAAAAGTGGTGAAGCTGAACAAAATGTAAATTTTACTGGCTGAGAAAAATTTCTTGGGTTGTTACAAGCATCTACAGCTAAGACACTGGATTTCCATTTGAGTTGGTCTTTTTTTTGCATCTGACTTCTTTACTATGTACCTCAGGTTTTGTAAGGGCTGGGGTTCAGGAAAGGAAATTTGTAGCGGGGTAGGTAGGAGAAGTAACGAAAAGCCTGTGGACAGGCATACACAGCATGTGCCATGTCACCATAAAATCATACGCTCCTCTGGGTAGAATTCCCGAGCTTTTTGCTCTGCCACACATCTGGCACAGCTCTGATTGCTTGAGAAGTAACAAACCAACATATATATATTACACATTACTTTTTACAGCGTGGTTGCGATGCCATTTCTGGTAACAGCGTGAGGCAAACGGGCCGGTGTTGTAGCTACAGTTATTGTGGAAACCCAGCTGTGATGGGCACCAGGGAGGCAGGGAGGATGGACGAGTACCCCACTTAGACCTGCATCCCGCAACTCCACTCCCATGACAGATTTCATGCTGTGTTTTGCCATCCAGCTAATGGCGTAGCGGAAAGCAAACGTGGGCAGTAATGGTCTGATAGCCTTGGGATGGGTTAGAGTCTCTTTGCAGTAGTATTTCTTCAGAATTCTTTTCAGTGGTATTGGAATAATTTTTCTCCCTCTCTCCTATGGGCTGGGAATAATTAATCCTAAATGTTGCTATAATGTAATTAAGCAGGCTTGGGTAAGTATGGGAACCCCTTTCCTGTATGCAATATTGCAGACTAAGTCCCTCATCTTAGCCTATTTGTCGAAAATCTTATTTGCCCTTTTGCCTCGTCTACAAACTTAAGTGATACCAGTCTGGCTTCTTTTCTGTGGACCTGGAAGGCCTCTTGCTCTTGAAGATCAAAAATAATAAATTTATTTCTCTGCCAGAAATGACTCATTGCCTAACGTGCCTTAACACACACTCACTATATTCTTTTGCCACTGGAGTCTGGGTGGAGGTGGTTGTGTCTCTCTTCAGATTAGTCCTGTCTCCTTTCATCATATTAGCTTTAATGCATTGAGGTATTCCTAGGACATCTCATCTCTTCTTTAACATCATATTATCCATGAAAACAGCCTCTGCTAAGCAGAGATGACAACCTACGGGAGCTTTTTCTCATGCCAAGGGAGCCAAATTAGAGGAGGAAACTGCTTCAAGATTGTTCGTGAAGGCTTGGAGCTCACTGGCCTTGATCCACTAAGGCAGGAAAGCAGTGTTTTAACTTCAAGCACACAAGTATTTGTCTTCAGCGGGGCTGCGCAAGCTTGTAACATAGATGTGTATGTGAAGACTCTCTGTTTCTCAGAAACTGCAACAGCAACAACAAAAAAATTCCTCTGTGATTTCCTTTTCTTTCAGGCTACCTACCAAAACCTCAGTTCATTAAACAATTCCTCGCTCTTCTGGCCGTGACCGGGCGTACAGCTTGAGCCCCAGGGTCTTGAATCTGTGTCTGACTTGAAAGTATTTCTATTTCTGTGCTCAGCTCCACTTCACCTCCGGAGATCCATTCTTTTTGTTAGTTCTTTTCTTTTTCTGTGCTTCTCCTTTTTAGGGGCAGCTCTGAGACCTGCAGAAATGATACACAAAGACAACAGAGTTCCTGTAAAATTCAGGTTTTCCACCTTGCCACAGCAGATCATTTTGCAAAACAGGCTACAAAAATGTATATTAAATCTTTTTATTTTAGTTTACAGCAATGAGGAGGAGGAAGGAAGATATTAAAAGACCAAGAAGCTCGTAGGAGCAGCCTGTTCTGACATGTCAGCTGGTTTGAAAGTAATGGGACTGGTGACCTCATGCCATTTACTTCAGTGAGACTGTGCCTGAATCTACCACTACATCTCATTAATGCTGCACTAAAATGCATGAAACATTTTACTGTCCTCACACCCGCCTTTCACAGATGAGCAAAACTTGTTTACGTGGCTGAGGAGCAGCTCAGTATCTTGCTGCCATGAGATGGCAAATATTGCTCCGGATAGATATAAATTGCCAGAGGTTAATTGCAATAACTTCCATTTGTCCCTCTGATGTGACTGGGCAGTCTTTAGGATGACGCTGAATTTAGTTCTGTGTTCAGAACATTATCCTGTGAAGTTTTCCTATGTCAGCTCGGATGATTTGAAAGCAAGACGTCAGCTTTATCAGTTTGCTCTGAATAGCGATGGCAGCAACTCTCTATAGACCAGTTACAGCTTTGGGCCTGTCTCCCAAATGTTCCTGCGCCAGGCAGACATTTAGGGAGCTACAGGAGTGCTTATGAGATGCTTGTGTCAGTGCGGGCTTTCCATAGGATGATAATGTGGTGGATAAGTCACTCTGAGAAGACGACTGAGATAACTACTTTTAAAATTAAACACATATGAAAATTTGGGCCACAGTATTTTCAGTCTTGTTATAGAGAGAATAAAGCCTTATATCTGAGAACTACACGGATTTGTGAGCCCCAGCGTAGGACGCTTCCTGTGGATGGCAGCTCTGGTTTTTAAACTCATTGCTGCTCACTTACCGTTTAATCTGTGCCAGCTGAAAGAGGGAAAGCTCTAGTGACAGAAATGGTGAACACATTAGTACCTGCCGCCTCCAGTCCTTCCTCTATTATCCTGCATGGCCGGGAAGCACGCTCCCATCTCACAGCGAGCCCTGCAGCGAGCTCATCTTCTGCCTCTTCCAGACAGTCTCGGAGAGATCCTAACTCTGCATCTGCACAGGCGCAAGAAGAGTCTAGACTGAAGGACACAGTAAGTAAATGTTCACAAAAAACAAAAATACCGACGTATTTCTTTGACAATAGTAACTCTTCCCATGACCTGTATCACCTTTTTCCTTACCTCCAACGTACGTAATTCTCAACAGTTGAAGTGATGAGATGCTTGACATTCAGTGTGGGCGAATTCAAGGCTAAACCTAATGGGTATTATCCCTCTATCACAGAGGAAAAGTGGACAGCAAGACTAGCCCATAGTCACAGAGCACATTTCCTGGCACCCGTCTACTCTGTCTTGACTCTTGGTACTTTTAACAGATGTAAGTGGTTGACGCAAAGATACAAGAATAAGAGAAGTTTGCAGCTGTCTGCTAACTTCAGGCATCACTAGCCTTTGCCATATCTGTATCCCTTTTTGCAGGGTGAAACGAGGCTGTGAGGGCTGGAAAAGGCATCCCTAGGGTGCTCAGGGAGAGGTTGTATCGCAGGCACACAGGGACACCCTGCAGCCGTGGCAGTGGGCATCAGCATCCCAGAAACCATTTTTCCTGTCATGGCATAGTCTAACAGCCGAAATCAGGCCACCCATCTTTGGCAGTTCTTTGACATGTAATTTTCTTGCCTTCCCTCTCTATAAGGTCTTTCAGACAAAACAGCCTAATCATAGAATCATAGAATCATAGAATCATAGAATTGTTATGGTTGGAAGAGACCTCCAAGATCATCGGGTCCAACCATTAACCTAGCATTACCAAGCCCCCCTAATCCTCTCAGTTGACATGTGAGCAACTTATTCAACCAATCTCTAATCTCCCAAGAGCACTATATTATTGCTACAAAGCTCAGAAAAGAATTCCCCAAGGTTTCTGAGATGGGTTTCAGGATAAATAATTTGCTCGAACTGTTTTCCTCTTTTTTTCTGGCAGATTCAGCTCAGCCATGAGTCCAAACAGAGATATTGGACTAATCACCAGCTCCTGGGAACAGAAACCTTCTCCCTCTTCCAAATACACCAATCTCTATTTGCCTACCAGCCCTTTCTCTTACACAGGAATCTCAGCTGGAAATAATTGGCTTCTTGCACAGCTTCTGCTTGCTGCGGCTTTTAACCCTGAGCCTTCCTGATCAGACGTAGGGAAGTATTCATCTCATCACTGTTCCAAGTAGTATCTAAAATCAGCAAATGCATATTTATATTCCAGAGAAAAGCAAGGGTTTGGGTTCTACATCATGGTTTTTCTGCTGTAGATCTTCTTACATGTCCAGAGTTACGTGACTCTAGCGTGACCTGTGTATGGGCTTCTTTAGGAGGGATATTAGAAGCCCGAGGCTCCTATAGGTCTTGATCAGTTCACTTTACAAATGACTAATCCAATCAGGCACCACAGTAGAGAAAACACAGGAATATATACTGTCAGTGAACAGGACAGAGATAACATAAAATCCATCCTGCTAACAGAAATATTGCCAATGCTGCTGATAGGCAAGAAAATCAATATAGAATAACATATGAGCACTATATTACTCCTGCTTTATGTAGTATCTGTGTCACTGATTCATCTCCTCCCCATCAGGAGTGAATGTTGAAAAGGTATGGGAGCAAGGAGGGGAGCACAGCATTGGAAGGACTGAATGTGTCTGTCTGCTGCATGCAAGATCTGCAGGTCTACTCTCCTCAGGCTCAGCCTGTGCTCTCCATATGCCTCAGACTAACAGATATAGACATATGCACCTTGCTGATAATCCTGCTTTTCGGGCAAGTTTTTCTAGTGTGGAGAAACAGGTTCAATAATTATTCCTCCCCACCATACTGTCTCAGGCTGAGCTTTCAGCTACTGAAGTGTTTCTTCTTCGTGGCTGGAAAGCTGCCTGGTGGAAAAGGCCTCAGGGGTGTTGGTCAACAGCCGGCTGAATGTGAGCCAGCAGTGTGCCCAGGTGGCCAAGAAGGCCAACGGCATCCTGGCTTGTATCAGAAATAGTGTGGCCAGCAGGAGTAGGGAAGTGATCGTCCCCCTGTACTCAGCACTGCTGAGGCCGCACCTCGAGTGCTGTGTTCAGTTTTGGGCCCTTCACTACAAGGAAGACATTGAGGTGCTGGAGCGTGTCCAGAGAAGGGCAACGAAGCTGGTGAAGGGTCTAGAGCACAAGTCCTGTGAGGAGCGGCTGAGGGAACTGGGGTTGTTTAGCCTGGAGAAAAGGAGGCTGAGGGAAGGAGACCTTATTGCTCTCTACAACTACCTGAAAGGAGGTTGTAGAGAGATGGGTGTTGGTCTCTTCTCCCAAGTAACAGGCGACAGGACGAGACAAAATGGTCTCAAGTTGCACCAGGGGAGGTTTAGATTGGATATTAGGAATCATTTCTTCACTGAAAGGGTTGTCAAGCACTGGAACAGGCTGCCCAGGGAGGTGGTGGAGTCACCATCCCTGGAGGTATTTAAAAGACATGTAGATGTGGCACTTAGGGACATGGTTTAGTGGTGGACTTGGTAGTGATAGGTTAATGGTTGGACTCTATAATCTTGGAGGTCTCTTCCAACCCAAACGATTCCATGATTCTTTGAATGTAAATTCCTTGGGGTGGTGCTTTATTTGGCTTGTAAATGATCATAGAAAGCACAAATTCATAAAGTAATAACAGTAAGTGCTTTGTCTTCTATCTTGATGTTTCTCTTTATATTGGCACATCAGCATGTATGTGATCCAATAGGTCACATTGGATTGATGAGGTGAGCATCATGTTAGGATACAACTGACTTTTCAGCTTGACTAACTAGGTGCCTCTTTAGAGCTGGGTCAAGTGGGAGTGACTGTCAAGTCAAGTCTGAAGCAAAGCTCAGATGGGTATGTTTGCAACTATAACAAAACATCCCTGCCACCATATCCCCCAAAGAGTGAAGCATGGAGAAAATCTGCTTTGTGAAAATACAATCACGTACAAAACACCCATCCCAAATCTTGTGACTCCCCTACCTCTGAGAATGGCCAGATCTCCAGTGTAACCATTAGGTTTCAGGGTTGCTTGTGCAGTAACTATTTGCACAGGAGTGTTCCAGAATAAAGTGCTCTACAGATATGTAGGAACACAACAGGTAATAAAGGGGAGACTCATTTATGTGGTTGTCTGTTTATATATAAATCCTTCTTTTGCAGAGCACTCCTGTGGCAACAGTCACCAGAGATGGGGCCAGATGCTGCTGCTCAAGAGTACATAACGTTATCATGGGGCCTTGTAGGACTAATTGCATTTCTTGTACCTTCTGTATTGCAAGCAGCTCATATGCAAAGCTCGTATGATATCCTTACTTCTTCCTATGGCTTGGACTCAAAGGTGCACGGGAGGGAGCACAGGCTGGCTCGGAGGGGCAGGGAGGTGGGGCCTGCCCTTGCATCAGGAGAGGGGACTCAGGGTGTCCGCGGCTATAGGGGACACACCTGGGAGGCAGGTTTCACCAGGAGCTCTGGGGTTTAGCCGCAGACGTGACTGCCTGTTGGACCAGCCGAGAGCACTGCACCCCAGCACAGCCCTGCCTGCACCCTGCCCGGACAGCCGAGCCGTGCGCTGCTGGTGGGCACGCGTGGACAGGGGCATCCCTTCCCGTCATTCAGGCCTCCTCTGATCCTGCTCACAAAACCTGGGACAACGCAAGGACCTTATCAGACAGCCCCTTGAGGTCAGGCTTGATTTCAGGGGAATCTGGAGCAGCAGCCAGGAGACAGCAATTTCCTATTGCATTCTGGCAATGAAATTACTCAGCGTTTTGTGCCCTCCTGCTAATTAAAAGACAACTTTTTGCACTTTGATTTATATTTTCAGAAGTTTTCATTTGGGAGACCTGTTATATTTAGTTTGCCTCATCATTGTCATCACCCTTATTATTCTTACAGCCCTGAGTTGTTAAGGGAAACAGCCCTTTGCCCTGTCTATTCACACACCTGAGTTGTTAAGAGAAAAAAAGCCTTATGTTTGAAAATAGGCTGTGTCCTTCTGAAATGTGGTGATATAATTCATCCAAAAATGGCAAAAAAGAAAAAAAAATACAGTGATAAAATGATAGTCAGTCACAGAGTCTGCAAAGCAGAGATGGTACTAGTACTCACTCAAATTAGGAAAGAATTCCTTGGGTCTAATGAAAAAATCGTAGACAAAGAGAAAAGCTTCACGTTTTTACAGATGCATTTCGCAAAGTGTGGTTTTGTTCCTAAAGTTTCTGGATAAAGTTTGAGCTTACAGCTCTGATGAACTACCCTTATGCTCCCAAAGGCAGAATTTCTTTTTCCCTTGGGGGAAATAAAAAGTCAACAGAAGACACTATTGAACCATTAGATCAGTGCCCAGGTCTAGCCAGGCTTTGAAAAAGGAAAGTATGCAGCAACACTAGCCTTCAAAGACCCCTGTTTAAAATATTTCAGATATAACAAGAGAAGGATAAAGGTAACAGTGTGAGAAGATTTCAATAGAGAGAAAAGAATCAAATGTCTAACAGCAAAATGCTAGTTAAAAATAAAGATAATCATGGAAAGATGATCAGGATACTGCAAAAAAATTATACACACCAATTTGAAAAGGAAAAGCAATTCTTACTCTATTAAACTGGGCTTTTATAATATTTCACTGCTTCTAGATTTGCAGAAATATTTCTGTACACTTCAAATCCCCTGCTATTCATTGTCTTTTGTGCTTGATGAAAATTGAAAAGACCATATAAACCTATGAATAGGGATGTTTGCATGTATTTCCTATTTCTCATTTCACTCTACGTTGGTGAATTGTATAATCAGGATATTTCATCTGATTATTTTTTTTCCCAGTCGGTACAATAAGTACATTTCAAATCAAGTTTGGTATGCACTTCCTGATTTTCTCTTGGAGGTCATTCAAAGACAATATCTACATTGTCATCTCATTTCATTCTTTGAGGAGAATCTATTTTGTTTGAGCCAACAGAGATCTCCCACTAAGGTACAATAGAGAAGAACATTGTCCTACTGCGATTAAAGCTGTGTTCAGGGCAGCAGTTCCATTTGGCAAAGGATTTTGAGACATTGACCTTTATCTTCCGCTCAAATTGCAATTGCCTCCTCCCCCGCCCCCAAATGCATGAGTTGTCTTTGAAATAAGAGAAAAGCAAAACAAAACAATGTTTTCAGGTAGTTCAATAATCTTAATTTCTTTTTTTCTTTCCTTGAGATGTAGTTAGTGCTGGATGAGAGTTTTGTGGAGCAGATGAATGTTCGTGATGAAGCACTGGCTCGTGAAACCAAGCAATGTCCCAGACAGGTGTCACTGGGAGAGGACCTCCACTATGGGCTCTACTTGCCTGGTTTCCCACCAGCTTATTGGCGTGGCTGGTGGGACACTGAGGCTTCCCATTCCCGTAGGGCGGTGTTACTTTTCAAGCTGACTCAGGTCAGAGAATTACAGAATTTCTGTGCTCTGTAGATTCCTTCAAGCTGTGACGGGACCCTTTGGGGAGCTCGTCCTCCTTTTAGAAACCCCAGGGAAGCTGGTTCAGCTCTGCAGCTGGGTATCTGGACACTGTTAAATCCTTGGCTTGTGCTCGAGCTATCATCAGGGCTCCCAGGGTCTCTGCCTGAGGGAGTTTCCCTCCAGACGGAGGTAAGAGGTAACTGGGAGCCTGCAAGCCCTGGACGCTGGGCGAGTGAGTCAGCTGCCTCGGAAAATGCACTCGCTCAAGTGTACGCGCTCTCTCAATATATGTGACAAAACGTTTAAATTGTACCTAAATGAAACCTGGCCTGATTTTCCATAGGTAAATTGAACAACCATCTCTTTTGTGCTGAAAGAGATTCCCTTCTTACCCCAAAGTGGCTATATTTATCATGGAATGGATATTCTGACTTTTGAATAGCGATATTTATAACTTAAAGCTCAGATTTTGAAACAAATGCTTGCTTTTTTTTTTTTTTTTTTTTAAATTGAGACATCAAAAAATGTCATTTAAAATGTCAAAAATGTAGTGAAAAAATATTTCCTGTTTCTCTTCCAAAACCTGATTTTGGCCAAGTCAGATCAGTTTTGCAAAACGTTTCGTATTTGATGAAACTGCACATTCTGAGGGAATGACAGCCTGCCAAAGTTTTGGGGTTCAACTTTAATCGCAGCTCTGACAGCCACAGCCACGCTGGGATTTAAGAAGGGCTGAGCTGGGCAAAACGCCATCGGTGGAAAATCCCGTAGATTTCTGTTTCTTCCCTGGGATTCATCTGGCTGGTGAGAGGAAAATGGAGCTCACTTTGTATCCAAGTCCAGGGGTTTGATTTACCTCTACAGAACTCTTGCAAATGTCTTTGGAGCCGTGTGGGTTTAAGTCAGTCCGGCAGGACACAGATCGTTCTGGCCCCTGCCCAGGAAAGCGTTTAAGCACATGCTTAACTGAAACCATGCCATTAGTCCCCTCGCGGGCTGCACAGCCCAGGCGGCTGAATGGGACTTTTCTGCAGCGTCTGGTCCTGGGGAGCACATCTGGGGAACACATTTGGCCGCGTGAACTGTTACACTCAGTGCAGGTAGGGCTGCGGTGCAGTCTCGGTTAGGGTTGTCTCTAATGATGTACACGTATATCATCTAGCATAATGGGGCCACGACCTACTCTAATAACTACACACACACATACAGAGCCTGCATAAGAAGAACGTTGTTCGAGTTGCGGTGTAAAAGCACACAGAAATAACTTGTGGCATACTCCGACTGAAGTTACTTAATCCACTGCCAGAGGGCAGAGGAGGTGTAGTGTAATGGGGTAATTTATCTTTAGCCAGGGCACATGAGGCACTAATACTGGGAGTCAGTCTGCCTTGAGGAAGCTGAGAAAGGCTTTTCTTTGCCCTTTTTTCATAAGCAACATAAGAACATTAAGCCATTCGTGAATTGTCCAGACGAATGTCAGATATGTAATTGTATTGCATAATATGCTCTATTGACTGTACCGCTTACAGGCTGTACCACTTAATACTCATAGGCTTTTTCAACCTCAGATTACTAGGTAGACATAGACTGCAGCTGGCAATGTCCTTTTCTCTCTGAGATTACGGTCTTCTAATAAAAAACTACATTGCTACTTTGCCCCCAGCTGCAGCAACACAGATAAGATCAAAGGTCAAGTCACAGTGATCCTGTTCAGATCTAAAATTAATGAATGCCAAATTCACGATTAGTTCTTAATCCGAAGACTTTTCGGAGTGAAAGATTTTTTTTTAATGTCATAATGATACCCCTTGTGTCCCCGAAGCACCAAGAACCCAGCCACGGACCCGTGGGTCACCGAGGCCCTCCTTGCTCCTAACTGTCAGATGGGCCCATGGACAGCACACGCTCTTTGATGAAAGAGCTTGTTTGGAAAATGAGTAATTGGCCGGCGGGAGCTGATGCCAGGAGCTGACTGGAAGCAAGTGGTGACTTGTGGATACCACTCCAAGGTATGGTCGTGACCTGCTTAGGTAGGAGAGTCATCTGAGTTATAAAGCGCTTACAATCAAATAACGCTAGTTATCATTCAGAGATGCTCTCACTGTTCACAAACTTATACAGCCCAACCCTCCAATGCTTTGCATTGTATATAGCCTCCTGTTTGCTGGGAAGCAACAATTTGAAACGTCACTAAACCAGAACGAGATGTCGTGCCTTTTGCATTGTTATAAGGGCTTTGCAATCCAACAGACAGGGCCACCAGAATAATTTTTGACAGGGTGTGGAGACCTGTGATCCTAAACATCTACTGTGGTGTAATGGCACTCTCAGCAAGTGCAATCGTCAAGCCACAACCTGGATCCTTCGCGCTAGTGAAACTGGAATCTAGGGAACAGGACAAAAGTATTAAAGACTCAGTATTTTTTCGTAGCTTGACTTCAACAGGAGACACAGATGACCCCTTACTCTCCCAGGATCCATCCCATTTTGTTTTAATATTCAGTAGATGGCTTGTAGCGTTAGGGTCGTCATCTTGGCTGTTACAAGGAAATGTCAGCAGAGAGTCTGTGAGAAATGCCCTGTTAGCTCACTGAGTCCCAGACCCAGCTGCTTGGAATTGGCTGGAGACATTTTTAGCTTTTGAAATTAATAATTTGAAAATGATACTCTCCCTGCTCATAATGACTTCATTCTGTCTCCAGAAGTAAAAGAAACTGTTCAAAACAGCAGTTGCTACATCAAAGTAGGTCTCATTAAGTGATATTGTAATGCACAAGCACAGGTACTGGTGTCACGGATGCTATTTTATAACTACTTAACTGCAGAAGTAATGATACAGCAGAAGGTGGGAGTGAACATTAGCAGTGATCTTTATTCTGCTTGGTGTTCTCAGGTTATATCAGATTTTCTCTTTGTTTTACATTTGCTGCAATGTACTACATTAAACCTCAAGAGCAAAAATTAAGAGCAGCTACTGTCACATGCATAAAATGTAGAATAGATTTATTTTTGACAAGGACAAGTTTCTAAAAAGAATATTATGCCGTGCCTACAAAAATGTAGTAAGCTCTCCTCTCAAACTGGATTCAAGCCAATCTCTTCAGTAAAGCCCTGGTTAAGAGAAGGACTTGAGGTTGCCGGGTTTTTTTCTTAATTGCCTTAAATTAGGAGGTGGTGTTGAAAAGAGCATTTCACATTTAACTCGTTCTTTGTGCAGATACAGTAACTCCTTGCCAATGCACTGTATTAAAGACATCGTTTTACAATGAGATGTGAAGCAAAGGGAAAGACATTCACAGAGGTTATGGGAAGGAGACCTGGAAGGCTCACATGGAATTTCAGATCCACATCAAACACTGCAAGCAATAGAAAGTTCTCTATGCATATTTCACAAACAGCCAGTAGCTCCAGTTTTCCAGTGCCCTGGGTTACGTTTTAATCCAAAGGCATAACACTCTCACTGTTTAAATAGATGATCAATCAGAAAGGCCATTCTTGGGTTCACTTACACTCCACATAGCCATGGTCAACCATTCAGTACCTTTGACCTGACCTTTGAACGGAAAAATGCAAAGACAGCAACAGCCGGGTTCAGAAAGAAAAGCACCTAACAAAAAGGCAGAGAAACATTTTCATAACAATAGGAACTGTTTCATAAAATGCTGACTACAAGCTAGACATAGAAATTTGCCTGTTACGAGATGAAACTGTTCAAAAGCTTAGTCAAATTCAAGGAAAGTTTTAATATGCAGCAGCTGCTGAAAGCAAAAGCTTGCAGGGGTTAACTTACAACCATGAAAAAATTATTAGGTTAATGACTCTGGCACGTAATAGAGACTGTCTTTCTGTCGTGACTATGCTAGGAGATTGCCTTTGCCATTTTTAAAGGCAATGTTCTTGATCTGAAATTGAAAATACTACATACATGCGGCACAGTAATATGGAGGTAATTCAATCGGTGACATACTGGCCAGCTTTTCTTAAATCAGCACTTTGAAATGAATGTGTCTTTCAGATCTGGCATGTGTTTGTTATTTGTGTGGTTTTCTAGAGGTACTGTGATTAAAATACCTGTTTGCCAATTGCCTCATTTGTCTTGGTTTATCAGATTACAAGATTAAATTACAGTCTTCCAACCTTTAAGGGAGTTTGGATGTAATTCACTTCTCTCTCCCTCTCTCTCACTGAGATTACATTAATTCCTAATTCTGTGAATAAACTTTGCATTTATTTCATGGAAAAGTAATCAAACTGCTGTTCACAAATGAAATATCTAGCAAATTATGCATTAGAAGTTTTCAGTTATATGGGTCTCAGTATGGATTTGGAAACTAGTGCATCTTTTTGTAGGTGCTATCTTTATGAACTTACTAATTCTACAAACAATTAAACTATGAACTTTTTGAAAACTGGGGTCCAGAATGACTTCTATCCTGTAAGAAGGGAATTCGGCAAAAAGTTCAATAGGGCACAGTTCTTGCAATGCTGAAACATTCACTTGTATTTCTTCGCCCAGTTTCTGGGAAGCATATGATACACTCTCGATTACATGTAAGTGGTTTGTACAGCTGGAATCTCCCCCCCCCCAAAAAGGAAATAGAGTAGAAACACAAGAATGCTGCAATGCACATAGTAATTTAAGACTTAATGCTGTGGCACTCAAAGAGTCTGGTGAAAAAAAAAGCAGCTTAAAATAAATCTTCTAAAAGTCATCTTCAATGAGCACTCAACTGTTCATGTTTTACATCGATACATATTGTTGCATTTTGGAAAGGATTATTTACTTCTTGCAACATATGGACTCTACTTTTATCTCTAACAGAGTTATTATATACATGAATACCTATGCTTTACAAGCTATATTTCAGGAACTAATCTGCAAATTCTTCAGTTTACACCCATAATGAGATATCACAGCCGCTTCACCACCAGCCTCCCCGGGGCGAGCCCATTCATAAAGACTAGTTTGTGCAAACGCGTGTGTACGTGCGCGTGTGGCGGGGCCATCACCTTCACCAGCCGCTTTTGAATATTCATTCCTCTTCCTTGAACAAACAGATAAATCAGCGTTATAGACACCACACATTTTTATTCCTCTCCGTCTGCTCGGTTTTGCCGCTGCCCGCCCCTGGGCTCGGGGTTTGGGTGTTGGGGGGGGCAGGAAGGAGGCGCTTTGCTCCCAGCCTGTGCCCTGCAGCATCGCCAGCACCTCTCATGCGGGGCTGCTTCCCTGGGGCACCTCGATGAGGACAGAGCAGTCGGGACGGTGACACGCAGCCCACGTCCCCTCCTCTCCGTACCAGCACCCTGTTGAGGTTGCTCCTGGCCACGGAGGGGGGTCCCTGGGTGGTGGTCCCCTGCAATGCCTCCCAGGGTGTCCCTCACTCCTTCCCACGCCACGGGGAGCTGCTGGTGTGGCAGCAGTGCCCAAGCCGCGCGGGGATGCCAAATCGCCCGGGCACCTGTGCATCCCTGAGAGTGCCCCGCGTGACGTACAGCGCCCACCTATGCACGGGAGCAGGAGCAAAACCCTGGCAAGCCCTGGCGAGCAGCAGGGCAGCGCATCTTTGTTTTGAGGTCTGCGTGCTCAGAAAGTCTCTGACAACCCTGTCCAAACAATCCCGTTGGACAAAAATGCAAACAACTTCACGCACAGGAGGTCTTCTTAAAAGTGCCTTTCATTTCTAGAAGGGGAAAGATTTGGGATCTGGGCTGTGGTGAATTAACATGCTGACCTTTTATCTTGAGAGGCCACTGATGTTTGAAGACAGCGCAGTTCTTGAATGAAATTACTTTGGGTGGTCCTGGTCTGCTTAGGAAAGAAATTTTTTTGTTGTGCTGAAAATAAGGGCATGAGAGTACACAGACATAAACACTGAATTCAATCTCTCTGCAAAGCGAGGGAGGGGGCCTTAGGCCAAAACAGAGGTTCATTAACGAGCTTACATCAACCAAAAGAAATGACTAAGTACCTGTGAGTTATATTGGTATTAACTGAGATTGTCATGTATGGCTCTATTGATTTAATGTAATAGAAAATGCACAGCGTGATAAAATAAGGTATTAACATCCTTTTATCAGCCAAAAGTAATTTTCAAGCATGGATATATTGTGAGTGTATGAAATTGAAACTCACTGACAAATTCTGAGAAAATTACTCTTATTATTGGCAATTTCAAACGAAAACAGGAATAATGATGTGGTTTATGTCTGTGTTTGCAAAGCTCCCCCCACCAGAAACTTTTCAGTACCACAGACTTGTAACAGATAGGAAATAAGAAACTCTGTAGTAAATCCCTGGCCTTCCTTTTCTCATACCCAGCTCTCCAGAAAGAGAGAGTATTTACGAAACAGGAACTTTTGGGACACGGTGCAGATCTTTGCACATCCCAAACTGCCTTTCCCTGTTGTCAGATTTGGGGGGGTTCTTGTTGTGTTTTCTTGCCCCCTCTTGCCACAACGGATCTGCAAAGTGATATCGCCTGATCACATTACTTTCTGTTACCATATGTCACTTAAAAAACAAATTTCACAAAACCTGAGCCGTACAGCAAGCCTGCTGGCTTCTCAACCTGCTTTGACATATGCAGGGGAAGATTTAAAGCTGTCAGGTTGTTGGATGGTTGCCACGGGATTGCAAAGGGGGGGAGAGAAATCCCCAGGCAAGATGCAGATGGACGGCTGGCTGCAGTGGCTGGGCTGACCTTGGTCTCAGGTTACCCAACTGAGAAAGCACCCCTGAAGATCTTGTTTAATATTACTACCTCTAAGCCTTATTTACCTTGACATTTTGGGCAACTTAGATTAGGAAATCAGCATAGGATATTAGTCTAAATCAACATGCAGACAAACACCTGAAGCGGCTGAATTGCTGTCTGAACTCTCTGCCTGACCAGAGCGAGTGTAACTCCTTACCCTGGGGTAAATACACAACGCAATACACGTGGGAACTGTACATGCGTGCCCTTGCCATGTCTGCTTTCTATTTGGCTAAACACACATGAAACTGTCACCGGTGCTCCTGCTTTGGTTGACCTCTGTGCTATTTGAACTATTTGTCTTGCCGGTTGGAAATTTTCTGAGCAAAATAGACTAATTGGCCTTGATTAACAAGCATCTGGTGTGAGTACAAATGGTTATTTGAGCAATAATGAGAAAGAACATGGGGAAGCGAGTTGGCAGCCTAATTTCTGGCAATTGATCCGTTCCCCATCCCCAGGCTGCTGAATTCCTTTTTCTGGCAAAGTGGGGGAGGTGTTTCTCTGCAAGCAGCCTGTAAGCCGGCTTTTTTAAACCAAACTGCTTGGCATGCTTTCCCATCGCTCTGCCATGCAAACTGGGGTCTGCAGCCCGGCCCTTCATGGTGCGCCCAGCGTGAGGGCATGTGAAACTGGACTCTGTCATTTGCAGCCACGCTTTTCAGAGAAGATGATAAATACTGCAAAAGCACGAGTAGATTTCCCCTGTTTTTAAGTCTGCAGAATGACTGTTCCTAAATAATGTCTAAAACACATGTGCCTCGGATGCTTAAAGCTCAGGATTTAGGATTATATAAGTAAATAAGCTTTCTGAAACTTCCAGCTACAGATAACACAGCATAGGTTCAACAATATATTTCTTATTTCCTTTAGCTGAGTGGGTTATTTCCCGTTCCTTCAGGGGGGAAATAATATCACTTTTTTCTCACATATACGCAAATACATAGAAGATGGTTTTTAATTTTTCCAGTGGTGTGACTGTATATGTTCCTTCTGGGGGAAGACAAGCCTTTGTGCTGCCTCAAGCTTGTATCAAATTGTCGGCAGGTATGATATGGAAGGAGCATGATGCATTTGTATTAAACCTGGTAATGTATCCAGCTAGTATATGTATATGAAACTGGTCACCTTTGTCAGACAGTGTGGTCACGGGATGAGGATTCTTACTGAGAGCTGATTTCATTAGGAATGTACTATTATAGCATAGGCTACCAGTATAGGCATATAGGTGCTAGCTGGCTGTATTCCCCCTCCTCTCAGCAACAGAGGCTCGGAAAGATAAACTTGAGAAATTTCTAGTATTTTGTCCAGTGGAGCACACAAAATCCTGAGGTCTTTTTCAGAAATGCTGGCCTTTTAAAAAAGGGGATGATGATTTGATTTCTTGATGAAAGCCAAAATTGAAAACTTTAAAACTTGGCACTGATGAGGAAAAATGAAGTTTTTCTGAACTGTCAGCATTTCAGAGCTGAAGCACATCTCCCTGAGCAGCACTGATTTCAATGTTCTCCCCTCATAGACTCATACCTTTCATTATGGGCCAGCAGACCCATTATGGGTCTGAATTACATTTTTGTAGCTGCACAGGTTTGCTTTTTTATTCCATTTTTCATCCAGTATAGGCTTTTGCAATGTGCATTTATAACACTGTTAATAAACATTTTGCATTTCTGTTTGGTTTAATTAAAAACATAGATAAGAAGTCAGTTTGAGGTGCTACACGGGAGACACTGCTATGGGGGAGAAATGGCAAAGTCCAAGCTTCAGCAAGTACCATGTATCACCTTCAAAATACTAAAAAAATAATTTTATCATAATCACTTGAAAATGAAAAAAAAAGTAACATCTCAAAAAACAAGCTATTCTTCAAATATCTAATGAATCTTGAGTTAAAACGTTCAGGCTTAGCAAGTCAGCAATAAGGTTACACTGGGGATCAGGTTGGCATAATGTAGTGCACACTGGCATGCATTTCTTTAGGTATATGTTTTAAAAAAGCACGTGCAGAAATTACTCCGCATAAAATTCCAGTAAGTGGAACTGAGAGCAGATTTCATCCCACTCTCCTAACTTTTGCAAACTTAAAGCAAATTCCACTGCGTGGAATAAGCACAGATATGCGTTACTCCTACGGATGCTAACCAGGATGCGTATCTTTGCCGAAGCATTTCTTTAATTACTGCTTTGCATGAATCAGGAATGGCAACCAGTTTCTCTCAGGAAGGAGATAAACGCAGAGGTTACCAGTATCCCCGCGAGCACTGAAGGGCATCTGAAGCGGTATGCGCTTGCGTGGGGTGCCCCATCTGGAACATCTGCCTTGGCACGGGACAGTCATTGCTCCGTGTTGGTAAGCCAACCCGAGGTGAGCTTTTTAATGTGTGCTAATTTGATACTGAGTTAAGGGCTCTTGTTTCCTACGCTACAGCATTATAAACCTCTCCATTCTACTGCTGCCCCTGTGCTCTACGGAAGAAGATGACAAGTAGCAGTTGCAACGCCGCACAATGATAACCTCAAATATAAAATGGCCACGATGACATTTAGTCATGGTAGGCCTACAAGAGACAAAAATGTGCTTCTGTGTTTGGGAGATTGCCAGCTGTGGAAGGCAGAACTGTCAAGATAAAATATCTAAGGAATGAGGTGTTTAAAAGAGAGTACGGGATATCCATCTTTCACTAAGATACATTAGGAAGCCATTAAGGAAGAGGTAAAGAAGTTTATGGTAGAATTTGCTGGAGACAAAAATGTGTAAACCCTACCATTTAAGCCTGATAATTGACAGAGCGGCACATCTGCAGCAGCTGAAAGATGCCTTTCTAAACAACAATTCACTAAAGGGGTGGAGGGGCTGGGAATTGAACTAAATGGATCCCTTCAGGAGCAAGCATTTTGGGCCCTTTCATTCACTCTGCCTCTTACCAGTCAAAAAGAAACATTAAGGCTTTTCAAAGAGAAAAACCTGTCTCTCAAAATTCTTTCTCAAAAGGCCTGAGGGGAAATTTGGAGGATGTTTTGCAGTCGGCTCAAAAACTATCAGAGATCATCAGCTTCCAGCCGGTAACTGCACAGAAGCAGAATATGGACTTTCATAGACGCAAAGACTTTCCTCAGCTTCCTTCCCCACCCCCCATGGACATGCTACATGAATTAATTTACTTACGTATAATTAATTTGCTTATGTATACATATATGCATATGTATAATACAACATGGCAGAGTGCAAGGTCTCCTTTAGACAGCAGAGAAACCCATGCAGATAACAGAGCGTTGCCCCTCCTGCCCCGATCTGCCCGAGTTCTCTTCATTCCCATGCTTTTTTAGCTCTAGCAATGCAAGTCCCCTGCTACCACACTGCCCTCCTTTTAGCCCACGGATCTGGAAGTATCATATTTGATTTTCATTATTTCCTCTAACCTTAAATCCCAAGTGTAACGGAGCCTCAGCTGTCCTGGACAATTTGAAAATGCAAGTAACAAAGTAAACAAAATGGAAGTAGTGATAAAAATCTGCTGGCTTTCAGTAGGGAACGCCTTTATTTCTGTTGCGATCCTACAGCACTGACAACGTCAGGGGAGTCAAAGGAAGGGGAGATTTCTGTCTTCCCTGGCTCCAAAATTCACTCCCATCTTTGATCAAAACCAAGCCATCCCAAATAAACTTCAAGACCAAGTGTTTGCCTGGACTGCTGGATAGGGTTGAAGGAGATACTTTGAATTTTTAGCTACCTACAGGCTGAAATGGACCCTAAAGTTTTCTTTAGTAAAAGGAATCAAATAATAATAATGTATGTATTCAAGTCTCACTCTGGTAATCACCATTGTATTTTCCTATATAGCTGAAAAACTCAATATCACTTAATCACCTGAGCTATCCGTTCTGTCCCATTATTAAAAGAAATGGTTCACAAGTCTAAAATGCAGGGAATTATTTGTAATGGAGATTGTCTGAGACCAAGAAACCAGAATCAGAGCTTAGGGAGCTGACCTTGTTTACCCATGCCTGAAATACAATGTAATTTAAATGACAGCAGACTGAAATTTATTTTTACATTCATGTATTCTTGGAGTTAATTATTTTTCCAGCATTAACTTCCTATCACGTTACTCTTTTTTGGGCATCAGCTGGAGCCGTGATTAAGAAAATATTCTTATTTATAAATATCCTTTCTGATTATAGAGGAATGACATAGTATTTTCATTTTTGACCTTGTGATTTTCATTTCGTTCTAGATTTTTAGGAGACCCAACTATCTCATGAACGTCTTTCAGGCAGCAAACTGTTCATCACTCCAATTCTGTGCTAAGATATCACCATGTTGATGACTTCCCATCCATTTAATTGACTGTTATTTTCATCTTCAAGATGCTCGCTGGGACAAATCCTCAGCTGAGACAGCTAGAGTCCTGCCAGCCTGCATCAGCTGAAGATACGGTTCCCCCCAGACAATGCAGCTCAGCACATTTGAGTTTAGTGTTGCCCCAGTGTGAAGGATCATCCAAAGCCAGCAGCACTAGGGGAAGAAATGTTGGGCAAAGGGGTCCTTGGAGGGGTAGGATTTGCTTTCTCTTCCTCAAGGCAGAGAAAGGCTCCATTTGGATTCAGGATGTCACCACATCTTCTAAAACTGCTGAAATGCTGCAGGGCTTGCTGGGAGACTTAAAAGACGAAAGCAAAGGCAGAGGCTAAGGTATGCAGCAGCCGATAAACTGCCTGATAAACCGGCAGCAAACGTGGTTAGCTACAGCGGTTTGTGGGGCCACGGCTAGTGAGAGAGGTTAATGACAAACGCAGCACGAGGGAATGACTCGCAAGAGGCAGAGCCGGGAGAGGAGCCATCAGCAAGCTCATCAAGAGGGAAAAACACCACTAGTGACGGGCGACAAGCGCATTTAGCAGAAACAGCGGTTGGGACCTCCCTTCCCAGCAGCAGAACAATGCCTGCCTCAATTTTGGATAGTCCCAGAAACCAGACACTCTCTTTTGCGGCGCAGAGCCTCCCTCCCACTGGTGGGAATCGTCTGTGGCAGCAAGCGGTGGGGAGGGTGGGTGGGGAAGGAAGGTGGGGGGACGGTTTCCTCTGCGAGCCTCCCAGTGGCAGGGAAGCTTTGCCCAGGCTAAGGCTTTCCAAGGGCTCTTCGCCCTGGCGTGTCCAGGCTTCCCAAACTGATGTTATTATCCCCTCCCTTTCCTCCCCTTCTGATAAAGGTCTCTCCATTAAACCCATTTGCTTAACTGACTGCTTGGGACCAGAGGCACAAATCCAGCCGCCGAGAGCGCTGCGCAGGGGCCTGAGACAGGGTCGTTGATGTTTATTTATTTTGAGGAAGGATCTCTTAAAAATTGAACCCCAGCTTGCTGTTGTGCACCAAAAGGACCGCAGAGTGATGCATGGACTGTGAAATAACCGCATGGCATTAAGAGAGTTTTTAGAAGGAAGCAGCTTTGGCCAGCACTCTTTAGAAAACTATATTTACAGTCATAAGAGCAAGGCCAGGTCTAGACAGAGCCAGAGTAAGCAGTTGCTCAGCGGCGGGAGGAAATGAGCCCGTGTCCCGCTGCCTCCTTCACCTCTGCCAGAGGGCTGGAGAGCCAGGCTGGCAGCTCTGATGTCGCTGCCGCCGCCAAGAGAGCATTTGGGATGTGTGAGTTAGCAGCCGCCACTGGCACGGAGGAGCGGAGAGAGGGAGCGAGCACCTCCTGGCACTCTGGTAACGTCCCCCTCCCCTCCCGTCCCAGCCGGAGGCAGGAGCAGCAGCAGGAAGCCTCGGCCCCCACGGCGCGCGCTGGGCGCTCGGCCCAGGTGTGCTCGTACTTTTCCCCTTCCTTCTCCTTTGGCGGAGGTGGCCCGTGTTCAGGCTTGGCACGGCTGAAAAGTCTTGAACCTGCTTTGCAGTGAATATTGCTAAAATCTGGCCTAATCCTGTGTGCTCCAGAGGGGTCTGTTCCCGCACGAGGAGGAGCAGCCCGGGCAGCATGCACCGGAGTCGCAGCCTGCCTCTCTGCTGGGATAAACTGCTTTGTGGGCTCAAGAGAAGCTACACCAACCGACTGTCCTGCAGTAACAAACCAAGGCAAAATCATTTCTGGGAGCAAAGGCTTGCTTTGCCTAACGCCACTTGTGCGCTTGAGTAACTGAAACAGATTTCAGCTGAAGGACTCTTGATTTGCACCACTCTAAACTAAAGTGGAAGCAAAGGGAAAGGGCCAGCTCGCCGGCTGGTAGCTACAGAAACAGCTCGGTTGAAATCAGTGTGCTCCAAGTGCATGACGAGCTCTGAGAGAGTGGGACAGGCTAGCACAGCGTTTCTCACCGAACGGCAACGTCACCTTTCTTGAAACTGCCTCCGCATTTCCACCTTCAATCCGATGTACGGGAATGACCGCCACACAGTAAAAACCAGCGGCTTGGTGCCTATCCTGGGACAGTCCTCCCAAGGCAAATGCCCAGGATATTTTACTGGCGATCTTTTGTACTCTTTGAGCACAAGAAGTCAACAATTAAAGATCCTAAAGTGAAGCACCGCGTGCATGACGGGTGCAAAGGAGGAGCGCTGGGCTGCGGGGCCCCACGTCTGCAGGAAGAGGCTGGTATCATTTGGTTGGCTTCCGCCTCAGCAGCAGCAGGAGCAGCAATCTTCCCCGGCTGTGGTCTGCTGAACCTGGACAGCAGAGCACTAAATTAAGAACAAAAGGGGAGAACAAAAAAAAAAGGGGACAAATGAACATTCATTTAGCAGAAAAATTAATATGTCAAGAACAAAATTAATCAAGACACCCGGGAACATTAAGAGAATAAATTCTTTAATTGCTTGTACACTAATGCCAGGGGTCTAGGCAATAACAGAAGGAATGGAAATGATCTTTTATGAGCATATATTCAACTTCAAGATGGCCTTAATGAAACTAGGGGGAAAATTTTACTTGATCAGAATGTTAAAACTATCGGTTACAATCCATTTAGGAAGGGTCAGGTTGTGAAAAGTGGCGTTACGGGTTCTGAATCACTGACAACTCAGCAGCCAAGGATCGTCAATGTCTATGGATCAGTGACTTGAGACACAAAATGAAAGATGAAGTATAAATTGCAATCTATTACTGACTATGAAATAACACTAGAAAAAAAGAGAGACTAGCTCTTCTATCGATACCCTGGACTGAGGAAAACAGTATTACCATAGGAGAAATCACTCTGAGAGACACAGACTGAAAGTTTCTTGCTGTAAACACTGTGACAGTCTTAGAATTTATAAAAACCTCTCAAGTCGACAAGTCTTTCCTCTTGCATGGGGTAATTCTATTTTAGACATAATTTTGGGAGAAGAAGAGGTATTGATCACAGAACTGGTATGGAATTCCTTTTACTTGATTTTATTTTTAAAATAGCATCTAACCTACTTGTGTCTTATCTAAACTAGTCATCTCAGCTCCTTTTGCAGTCAATGGGTGGAGCCGGGTATCTCCTGGAGATGATTTATCCTGTCCTAAGAGAGGAATGCAAGCTACCAGGGATGAGTTCCCTCTGGAATGACCAACTATCAGCAGAGCCATCCAACTTGTTGGCCACACCTAGTCTTCAGAAGGCAAAATCTGGAGGAGATAAACCCCGTTCAAACAGACCCCAGTGCCTGGGTGTGCCTATTGCTCGTGGGACTTTGTCAGGATTTGGTTTAAATCCTGCTAAGAGAACATAGAATATCTTTAGTGATCATTTTGCCTCTTTCTTTTGGCTGACAGGGAACTTTGGTCCCCTTCTTCACGTAAGCGAGGGTGGCAGAGGGTAGTTACAGTAGCTAAAGTAAACAGCATCCCCAAGGGCAGAAAAGACGTGTAGAATCACACCGCTTTTTTTCAAAACTCATTTTTTTTAAGAATGCAATATTTATGTGTTAAGAACACAACTTAAGAATAACAGATTTCTTGTAGCTCTCTGGAAATATGGGGGGTTTTTTCTTAACAGTAAAGACAATTTTGCTGATTTTTTTTTTTACTTTTTGCAAAATCCCAAACCTCTTTTCTGTGGTCTGATGCTTTACTGAAAAAAAGTAGTGCATTTTTTTTCAGAAGTCTTCTCAGAAATAAGAAGAGTAGTTTTAACTGAGAAGTTACATGTCATGGTAACTTTTGGTTCTCTGCTTTTAGCATTTGGCAAAGTCTCTTAACCAAGGAAAGTAACTCTAGGTAGGAGGGACTGTGTGGTGGCACATGCCTCTCAGCGAGCCTTGGGCTCTTCCCTCTCCTTACCAGTGGTATCTCATAAAATCATAGAACCATAAATTGTTCTGATTGGAAGAGACCTCCAAGATCATCGGGTCCAACCATTAACCTAGCATTACCAAGTCCCCCACTAAATCGTATCCCTTAGGGCCTCATCCAAACGTCTTTTGAATACCTCCAGGGATGGGGACTCCACCACCTCCCTGGGCAGCCTGTTCCAATGCCCGACAACCCTTTCAGTGAAGAAATTTTTACGAATATCCAATCTAAACCACCCCTGGCACAACTTGAGGCCATTGCCTCTTGTTCTGTCGTCTGTTACTAGGGAGAAGAGACCGACCCCCATCTCTCTACAACCTCCTTTCAGGTAGTTGTAGAGAGCAATAAGGTCTCCCCTCAGCCTCCTTTTCTCCAGACTAAACATCCCCAGTTCCCTCAGCCGCTCCTCATAGGACTTGTGTTCCAGACCCTTCACCAGCTTCGTTGCCCTTCTCCGGACACGCTCCAGCACCTCAATGTCTTTCTTGTAGTGAGGGGCCCAAAACTGAACACAGTACTCGAGGTGCGGCCTCACCAGGGCCGAGTACAGGGGGACAATCACTTCCCTAGTCCTGCTGGCCACACTATTTCTGATACAGGCCAGGATGCTCTTGGCCTTCTTGGCCACCTGGGCACACTGCTGGCTCATATTCAGCCGGCTGTCGACCAAGAGCAAAGTGAGAAGGGTTACGGCTCCTCTGTTCTGTGATGCTGTTCAGACACTATTTTGGCCCCTCGTTTCAAGCCAGGCAGCAGCAGGGTGACAGGGAGGCTGCTCTCGCCCAGGGCTGCGGGGGGAGCAGGGAGCGCTAAGATGAGGGTTATACTGTATTTGTCCACCACCTCGCTGGGCCAGATCGGGTGCTCCCCAGGCTCTGTCCTGAGGGAGCAGCCGACATTCAGCCACGGCAGACTCTCAAATGGACGCTTAATTTTCCATTCTCTTTCATCTTCGCATGTTTCATTATCTGCCATTCCACAAGTCTGCTTTATTTTTGCTTGCTTTAAGAGAAACAGGAAACAAACATAAAAGAGTGTATGTAATTGATATAAAAGGGGAAAAAAATGGGATTTAGTTCTCATAAACTTTTGTTTGTTTTGAGCACTGAAAGAACAGAGACCTTTTATAGATGGGGCGATGGATCTGCACGTCCGCAGACCCTCACCCCCCCAAAAAGAATGAAGATTTTATTTTTGTGACGGGGGAAAATTCAAACGCGCACCTGGTTCCCCACTTATCTGATGAGCCAAAGCAAGGCACACTTGTCTTTCCATCTGGACTTTCATCTCGACTTTCATCTGGACATTTCAATTTCCCTTTGAAGTTGAGTCTGTGTCTTTTGATTTGTAGTGTTTGAACAGGAACGCCACTGCTGTATCAAATGATTTCAGGGAGGGAACAGCACAGCGCTTGGGCTTACCATCAGTTCAATAATAGCAACATCACTCACGTATAACTTGGTTTCGCTGGCTGATATTAAGAAAAATGGTTGCTTGCGGAATGATGCACAGGTCTGTCAAATATACACACACATGCCCTTTGGACTGAAAATGATTTTGTTTTATAGCACCAATTCGATGATACAAAGTTCATAAATTTGTATTAGGAATGTGATTGCATCATTCCGATCCTGTGGTGTGAAATCACAAGAGGAAAGAACCCAATTACTGCAAAAAACACTGGAAGTTTTGCGTAAAAATCAATGGCAGGATATGACCCATAGTTTGAAAACTTTAAGCATGTAAAAAGGACTTAAATCTTCATGATGAAGATTATGGTTCTGGCCTCTAAAATAATAGCAAGTATTAACTGCACCATCTCAACAGTTTTACGAGACAATAATCTGGTTCTGAAGTGGATAAACTACGAGGTCGAAGACTGGGCAGTTTATCTCAATAAGAGACCTGGAATATTGCCCACTAAACCAGAAGGATTGGTAGCATTATCAGCTGACTGTAATAAGTAATATATATTAAACTAAAACTTTAAGTAATTCAGCAGGAGCAGCCGTAGGAAAAGTAGCTATAATCATTAGAGTAGCCAGAAGGACAGATTTCTGGTTTTGGACTCAAAGCTGGAAGAACATTAAATTTGTAAATATCTAGTAGGCAAGAGGACACACCAGAGAGCTGGTTTATTTGGGTCTGCTATAATGCCCCAACTTTGTCTTACCCTGCAGAAAATATTGGGGGGTGCATGATGGATATACTCTATGTAAACAGAGGATCAGAGGCCATGAAAGGAAACAAGTAAATGATACCTGTGTGACTAATTGCCTTTGTCATGCTCTAGACAATGCACTGCTTTTTTTTTCCCCTCTGGGTAACACCTCGCCTCGTGTCCTGAAGCAAGCAGGATTCAATCACTGAAATGATTTCAACAGAAATTCCCAAGGAAAGGGAGACCTTAAAAATGAGTTTGAGGTAGCAAGTGGTTACGCTCTGCGTGATAAGGCTCTTATAACATTTCTCTTTTGTGGCTTGAAAATATAGAAGGTATTAAAAATTAAAAAAAAAAAAAAAGAAATTACTATAGAAGTGGTGGAACAAAACTTGAATGTGAACTTCACAAGACTTTTTACTTGCTGCTAGGTTCTGCCTTTGTGTTTATTTGCCTGCAGACATGTTCTTTACATAAGGAATGCAGTAAAAATAAGCTTAATGAAACGTAGCAGTAAAATTCCTGAGAATGCTGGATGTGCAGCAATAATCAGATACAACAAAACCACAAAACCTTCTGAAGGTGTGAGAAGGGCCGTGATTTCTCTTTCCAGTATGTTGAAATAAACCAGCCCCATTTTATTGCAGGATGAGAACAACATCTAAAATGGATTAATGTTGCTCTTCAACTTAAAGAAAATGATGAGGCATTGAAACAAAAGGGGCAGGAGCTGGTTCTACCCATGCTACACTAGTCTTATGCTGAAGAGTCAGGTTTTGGCTCTGTTTAATTGGAGAAAAGACATTTTCACCATGTCCCTTGCTGAAGTCAGTAAACTTGCATCAGAGTAATGACTAGCAAAGGATCAGGATCCTACGCTCCATCTCCAGCACACTCTGGAAATGCTACCGTGCTGTCAGGGGTCCTGGGCACAGTCCTGCGGAACTCATATTTCCTTCCCCTGCCAAGATCCACAATTAAATGTGCTCTTTTGTTGCTTGTTACACAAAATTGTGTAGCACTGAGAAGTGTTTTGAGCAAGCTTCCCTTTCTCTCCGAGCAGGGAGACGCTGCCGTGTTCCGGCGGTCGCTGCTCACGCGCGGGGAAAGCAGGTACACATGGCAGCGCCTCTTCTCAGCTGCACTGCAGAGCCCCGGAGGCAAACTGGGATGCTGGTTCCCAGTATTAATAGCATCATTTGTGTGCAAGCAGGAGAAACGAGGCGTGGAGCAGCAGTACAGCTCTCTTTTGCCATGCCTACTAATTAGCTGCAGTGGTGGATTAAATGTTTATCATTTAAAAATTTAAAAAAAAAAAAAAAAAAGAGAGAGAGAGACTTGCTGCTTTCTGTGATGGTTCGTTCCAGGTAACATTACCAGGAGCACCTGCTGGCATAGGCATTCCTTGGTATGGACATGGATAATCAAGCCTGATACCAGCCTACCTCGTTATGAGTTTGTTAGGGTATTTATTATTTTCTCCATTAATGTCGGTAGGACTCCCATCTGCACATGGAGAGGAGAACAGACCCTGGCTTGAGCCTACTGCTTGGCAAGCCTCCAGTTAAGCTAAACTTCAGAATTTGTCTTCAGACTGATATGCGACAACAGGTTCGATAATGACCAGTTTCAGCTTCAGAGTGAACCTGAAGTTGTACAGCTGCATTCCCGGCATCCAAAGAGCAGCTCACATGTGCAAAATATATTAGCTGCAATAATAGGAGCTACTTACATTAAAGCATCCTGAAAGCCTTATAGGAAACCCTTCCTCTAATGTTAGCAAGATGATTTATATATGTATCTGCAATGTGTCCCTAAGTTCTCTTTTCAGGAATCAAAGTGTACTAAAGTTTCACATTCCCAAGCTCCTTTTATTTCAACATGAAAGTGATTAAAGATGTTTATCTGAGCTAGAGAACCTTAAGACGGTACCGCTTTCATTGTAAGAACAATTAAATCGATCCCAGGGGGACCTCAGCCGCACAAGAGAAGTATTTGAGAACTCTCCATTAACCCACTTGCCATTTTCTTAACAAGAGCCCCTAATGCATAAACAAATAGCATAAGTGTGACAGGAAATACAACTGAAGGAACAAGGAGATTTGCTAGAGGAACCGCTTTCCTGATTTTAATGACTGTGCATGACTTTATAAGGAAGCTTTCCCCCCCACCTTCTCATGATAAAGAGCAGGTATTCAGCTCCTTTGCTTTAATAGGAAACATGATTTGCTGCAAATTAAAGACATAGGTTTTTCACGCAGAAAAAAAATGTATTTGCAGCTAAATTATTTGTTGTGCATATTATATTTCAAGAACAGAATTCATTAATTTCGGCCATAGTAGTCAAAAGGCCAAATCTTACTCACTGACCAAGGTTTTTGGAGGAAAGCCATAGCTCCACTTCACAGAAGGAATCAAAGCTTTCTGTGCTGGATTTACAAACAGAAGTTGTATTAACAAAAAAAAAAAGGTTGGGATTACCAGTGCTAAGCCTCATTTTAGAAATCTGCATGCCCAAGACCCCTCTCCATGGCACAACAGCTATCTCAGGGCATGCCACTTTGGGCTCCGACAGCCAGATGTGTGATTGCCTGCTGCCGTTTGCTTCTCTTGTTTCCAGGGTTTATGGAGGGACACAGGGGAGAGGCCAAGCACAAAGCTGAAATCCACGTACCTCACTAAATGGACAGTAGAAAGAGCCCTGCAATGAGCTGGCAAGCAAAGAGCCGGCAGAGGATGTATTGCTGAGAGAGAGCAGCAGCCCTGGGACCGCTGCAGCCCAAAGGCTCGATTTGTAATCACTCCACTGCCTGAGTGTCAAAACCATTTGGCCCTCCAGGGTTTATAGAGTGATAAACAACTCTGTTTTGTCATTTCATGCCAAATTCATTGTATTTCTACAGTGGAGGCTATAACTAATATGTAGTTAAAGGAGATGGGGACACTCTGGTCTCCTGAGCTGGCGGCAGGAGTGATTTGGAGAGCAGCGAGCTCGGCGGGGTGGGAGGGAGCACTGCGACCTCTCCAGCTGCAAACGGAACAGGGCTAATGGGCTCTCTGGGAAGCCCCTGGAAATCACAGCCGCCAAAAAGGTGAAACTTAGGTAGATCTAGGCAAAGGAATATCGAGGCTCTCTCTTCATCCCATAGCCATTGACAGGAACCTGAAAAACAAGAAATTGAAGGTAAGGAAATACTTGGACAATATGGGCTTACCTGAAAGCTGGTACAAGGGGTGCGATAAAGTGAAAGGCACTGCACCAGGCTGAAAGTCAAGGCTACGCTTGCGAAGGTTACCAGAATTAGAGATGAGACAAGCAGTAGGCGTTTATACTGTCTGCAGTGGTCACTATAGGACAGCCCAGCTGATGAAAGGTTTCTAGCGCTCGGTTTCCTGAATGTGCATCAGTCTCTGCTGGTCTAATGCAGTCACTGAGGCTGATGTTCACTTGATGGGATTTTACCAAATTTCCAGAGCAGGATGGGTGCCTCATTCCTACTGAGTTCAAATCATATCTACTTCCAGGGGAGTTAAATACTCATCTTGCATTGGTGTTTGTATAAATCCCACCAGTGACCTGACTGCAAAGTGGAAAGGAGATTTTACTAGTCCATCCTCCCTTGATACAGCTCCAACACGGTGACTGCTGTGACCGGGAACCCGGCCCCATGCTACCATCTCACTTCATGGACACCACTGAATAACGATACCCGGTAAGGGGAAACACTTGTGACCTCTAGGTCCCAGCCACTGCTGCCCACTGATTTTTATTAAGGTCTTGCCAGGCTCATAAGCTTGGTAGGTTCTATTTTTGCGAGTAGGAATGTGTTTCCTTCATCAGGTTTCTGCAAAGCTCTTACAGCTGTAGTTTGTTTCCTAACTCTAATCTCACTGTGGTGTCTGTAATGCTACAGTTAGAAAATAACAACACAGGATTCATCTGTTATTGCATTGCTCTTAATTATTTTGCATGGAAGAAGTTGAGCGCTTCTCACCATAGGATAAGAAATTTTGCTGCTGCTCTGTGTAGCATGATACATGGATTTGGGGGCATTTGGGGGCAAGTAGTAATCCCTATATTCACCGGACGTTCATTTAGACTCTTTTATAAAGCATTACAACAAAATTGGTCAGTAGGCTAAACTCCAAAAGGGCCACAGGCTTTGAACATGTATCATTCACTTGCCTTTCAGGGACTCTAAGATTTGCCCCAGTGTGACTAGCAGCAAATTAAATCAGCTCCCCATCCAACCCGTTCACTATGTAGGTAATAAAGACAAATACATTTGACCAGATTCCCAGCTGGATCAATAGCAATTTGAGTAGCTGGGAGATCTCTACCCACCTTGTTTCTGTGAGCCCAATTTCCATGGGGATTGCAGTCCAGCTTCCTTTAAGTATGTACAGTTTTGTGTGCCCAAAAATCTCCTTCTTCACGTGTGCAGGTGCCAAAATCACATGCTTGAAAACTAGTCACTGAAAAGTTATATTTGGATTATTTAAAACAGATTTTCACAAGGATTAAGCAGATACAACTCCCTACAAATCAGTATTGTTGCAGCCATTTGAGCCACTTCTTAAAGTGAAATTGCTACTGCCCTGTGAGTAAAGGCTGTGTCGGTACCGGTATGTTAGCTCAGCATGCAACTTCAGGCTGGGGCCCAAGCTCCCTGACGAGCCACGCTGCCTGCGGGCTGGCAATTACCCTTGCTCTAGCCACAAGTGGATAAATTGGCTTCCCAGGCAGGAAAAGGCCATCACTGGGGAAAACGGGTTTGCCTTTGAGCTCTGCCTTTACAGGCAGAATGACCACAATTGCCTTGACTGCAAATTTGTGCACAACTTCCCAAAAAAAACTGTGGGCGTGAACTCAGGGTCCAAAATGATGCTTACCAACAGCTCGATGTTCCTAGGCTCCTGTACACACCAGAATCCCCTCCAATTAGCTTTAGTATCCGTGGTGGGTAAAATAAAAGAGAATCAAACACAACTGATCCAAACCACTGTCAGACAGACGATAGCGATCACAAGAAGTATAGGGGGGGTTGTTTCTTTATTTAAATTTTCACTGGCTAGTTTGTTGGTTGGAATGGGGGAAGGGAGAAAGAGGGACTGTGTCTCAAGTATCATAAACCACATTATAATTGCAGTATCATTTGTTTAGCTGGGGAAAAAAAAGGAATCTTAGGAAAATGTATAGAGCAAGCTAAAATCTGATATAGAGCCACAAATTCCCCAAAACAGAATTTCAGGAAAGTTCTTTCAAGGACTTTGCATTTTGTGATTCACCAAGTAAAACAGCTTAAGAAACACCCAGGAATTCAAGGTACTGGTCAGATGTGCGCTACTCCTCTCCTGTATCAGCTATGCCTCCTTTGATTTGTCTGGCATGAAAAAAAATGCAAAAATTAATTTTAAAAATCCCATAAAATATCTGTAATCAGCTTGGCATAAGGAGTATGATTTAACACGTATGTGTCTATCAGATAACAGAATGGAGTCCAATCCTGACTGGACACTGTCCTATTAGGATGCAAATAAGTATTAACAATCAATAGCCATTTCAGCATCCTCCTGCCAGACAGCCTTACCCCCAGAAAATATCTCCAAGCCATATCTCTTGGCTTGGACTAGATTTTTCCAGGTTCGAGCCTGACTTTGAAGCTAGAGGCTCTATGTTTTCTAAACTTCTGTAGATGCACAAATGTCCCTGCTGTGGGGCTGCATATCCAGGTTACGCTGAGGTTTCATGGCAGCACATCGGCCATAGAAATACCGGGTGAAAGTGTGTTTCCCATTTTGATCCGGGGGCTCAGACATAATCACAGCAGCGCTCAGTTTTGAACATAGGAACAATAAACCCTAAACATTACCACGATCGCCCTTCCTCTTCCCAAATGCTCTCTCCCTTGGCCAAAGAGAAATTCTCCCAAGAGAGCTCTTGTAAGTTTAGGATTTGCTTTCCTGCCTTGGCAGATGCCAGGTATAAGCAGGTAGAGTCACAGTCTTAGAAAGAAAACCTATGTTGCCCTTCAAACACCGATGGCTCAACATCCAGAAATGCTGTATGATTAAACAAGCGATCTGTGAAGGGACCCTGAAGCCTGGAGCATACCTAAGACATTGTTCACAGCTATTTGCCTCTGCCCTGGGGCTTACATGGTTTTCAGCTTTGGTAACAGCAAGTATGAGACAGCTCTTGCCCTCATGTGAAAGAAGTAAAACCAAATTCTTTGGTCAAGGAGCTAAAGAAGCAGAGATCAGTGGATTTACACAAACACAACTGTCCTTTATGAAGAAGAGGTGGAGGCCACTGAGGACCACTTCAGCTTGCTTCCACAACCGGCTCAGCACATCCATGCGAGCTGAGATGCCTTCAAGGCTCGTTTCTTTTCAGCATCCCTATCACGCTCATGTTAAGGGAAACGGCACTTTACAAGTGACCACTTGCACAGGCTGCGTGGCGTTCCAGCACGCTGAGCCTGCCCTTGAGCCCGCTCACTGCCAGGCTACAGAAGGGCAATGGCCTCGCCAAGCAAAGCTGCCCAAATTATTCTTTTGGGTGCATGACAGGATTAGACCATCAAAAAGATGCAGGGGTGGCAGAAGGTCAGCTATGCAGCATTCGCCACGCTGCCTGCATGCTGCTATTTCACGCTGTCTCCGTCGGTGGGCGGTGAGTGGGCGCCCAGCAATTTTTAATAATATAAAAATATTATAAAACATATAATAATATTATTGTAAGTCTATAAACATAACATTTATTATTTTATTTTTCTAAAGTATCAACAAAATGTCAACATTACAGTAAGTTTTCAGGAAATATTTTTATTAAATTTTCAATCAGCTCGCTGGAGAGGGAGACCAAGGGATTTCTGCTGTCATCTACAGGTCACAATACAAATAGAAAATATTTGTGTTTTCTCCAGATGTTTTTGGTGCCTGCGCTTCTTTGCATTCCCAAAGCAATTGCTTTGTTTTCCAGCTGGGTATTTTGAAGACTGTCATCATTTGTTAATCTAAAAAGCTAGAATAACCTGCCCCTGTCACCATCGCTGTCACTGGCATTTTGATGTGTCAATATTGTATGCCGCAGACGATTGTCCTTAAGAGACAGTTGTAGTTTTACTCTGTACGGAATGCAAGCTACTCCAAGGACGTCTTGACGAAATGGCGCTTAACCGAAATTGTTCCCAAGTGATGCTCCATCTCGAACACAAACACCTTTAAACACTTTCTTTGAAACTTTTCCAGAGTCCAGCTTTTCCCAAGCTTCCTATTAAAATCTTTACCTGAAAGGGATGAATTGCTTAGCCCGTGTTCTGGCTGCTATAGTATACAGATCAGTGTTTACATCTCTACTTGCACTGAGTCTAATTTATAATTTAACACTGTTGAGACCAGCCTGACAATGTAAACATGGTATATTGATGACCTGCAAAAAAGAGAAGCTGTCTTCTATGCCAAGTGCCTGTGGCTCTGTTTATGTTGGAAATGCATTATTAAAGAACGTGTGTGGTCAAGCTATAACCTTTCTAGTACTGAGGTATCCATTTTACTCTGGGTCATTTCTTTGTTTCTCCTCACATAGTCTCCTAATCCAACAACCGATCAAGTTTCAGCCTTTCACTTCAACTCCCTCAATTAAGATAGCATGATACACGGTGTGACAGCCTTTTCGGGCTCCACGAACCGTGTGTGGTGTGCCTTGTACTCGACAACTGAACTAGAATAATTCTGGGAGCAAATATACTATCCAGGTAGTGCTGAGCAATTTATTATCAAAGCAGCAATTTATTGTCATTCCAGCCTCTGTAAAACAGAAAGTCTGGATCATTTATTCTTCATTAAAACCAACATGACAACTGCCTGAGGACATAATGTCAGTCACACTTGGACTTCTAGGTAGAAATAGCGATGGGGGAAATGAGGACACTATCTCAGTCCTGGCCAGATCATCCACTTCTCTGTACTTGATCCTGGGTCGCCTGTTTTTCTGAGCAGCTGTGGCAGTCGGTGGGCTCAGTAAGCTACGGAGTTTTCTATGAGAGTGCTCGCTCCCATAGCCTGGGTGGAAGTGGTAGCAGTTTTTGGCCACAAATATACATAAGGGCCCTCCTAAACAACCTCTTTCCTTTCATCATCCTCAGAAGATATATTTATGGTGTGATGACCGACCCCAGATGCTCAGGGGAAAGGAGATGCTATGGTAATAGCACTAAAAACTGGGCTCTGAATGTCAGGAACAGCAACCTAAAAGCCTTTGGCAGCATTATGCCATAACTAGGCTGGTGAAGAAGAAGAGTTACTCATCCTCCTTGGGAATCTCGTGCAATGAACCATCCTGCAAAACAAGCAGAACACCCTTTGCTTCCTGAAAACGCACAAAACATCCCATTTGACCTTTCTCTCCAAGCTGAGTTTTTTTGCCATGCCAGTGTGTTGGTGAAAACGTGAGGAAGTATTGTCCTGCAAGTATTCGTAAGAGAGCCTGCCAGATGTTTCACCATCAGCTGAAGCAGCTACTCCTTGTTTTTCTGAAGAGGGAGGTGCCAGCTGACTGAGAGGAAAGAGTGAGGGGAAGAGGGAATCCCCGTCCTCCCCTGCAGCTGCTGGGGCTGCCTCGTTTCTCGTTAGAAACAGCGACATGTCACTGTGCTTCAAGAGGTTGACAACTGTCTGCGGTACCAATGGTGCGTGATGATCGCTCCTGTCCTACATCCAACATTATATAATTCAGTATTTCGATGCACAGATTTTATAGCGTAAAGGGATTTTTTTTTAAAGGAAGCCCAAGGTATACCAAGAGATGTGGTGCAAGGTGGACCCAGCCAGGTATAAGCAGAGTCAGCTGTTTTGTTTGCCCAGTGCCGGTGTTGCATGTGGTCCATTTTGATCAGTTATGCAACAAACAGGCTTCAGTTAACAGCTCTGAACCACAGAAATTAAGCATATTTCTACACTTCTTTATTTTTTAAGAAATGTCTACACCTCAACAAATTTACCCTTTGATATAAATAAGATTACAAGGAGAGGAATGATCATTGTCAGTTTTGCAATGGTGTTTGCAAGCAGTAATAGAAATGTAGGTGATTAATGTAAAAGCACTTTTTCTGTGTGTGCACGCAAGCAGTAAACATATTTAACTCTTCTGACAGAAAGACAACAAACCAACAGTGAACTAACCTTACTAGCATATACCCAGGTTCCCAGGCATCTAAATGAGTAGCAACCCATTCAGCGGTAAGGGTATCTTTTTGGCGAGGTCGCAATATAACTGCGTCCTGGTTTTGTTGTTGTTTACTCTGTGTGACATCCATTGACTCAAATGAGCCATTTTTTATTCCTTTGTAGACACGAGAGTGAATTTAGCACAGTGTGTTATCACAGGGCTCCTCACAGACAGTGCTGACAAATAGCTATGTGGACAACCCATTCAGGCTGTAGTACTATCCATCAGCAATGACAGTAGCTGGCAAACCAGTGCTGTTTATATCAATTTGTTATTTTCTAGGAAGTTACCCAGCTTCATTATTATTGGGGGAGATAAAACTAAGATGAGAGGCCAAGACCCTCATTTGGTTCTTAATGCACTCCCATTGCTTTGATGTATTACAGAGAACAAAATTGACCGATGTGGTAGCTCATTACACAGGGAAAACATACACTAAAATAACATATTTTCTTTACCATCAGTTCAGTGACAACTAGCAGTGCTCTAGGAAGGACTAGGGACAGTTATTTAAAATATACCATCCCTACTCAGTCCTGAAAAAAAAATGGGGTTTGTGATGTGCCTTAGTCTTTAGGTGCAGAAAATTCTGTAAGATACAGTATCTTAAATAACAAGTATATAATTTTAACACCCCTGTGAGCCAAAACATTTCACTGGCTTTTGCACAGCGTTGCACAGCACCGCTGCCACAGTGCTTCTTCAGGACATTCTTCCTGGCTCTCTTAATCTTGATACTTGAGCAACAAATCCTTCCCATCTCTTGCACAGTAGGCGGGAACCATAATTGCTACCCCAGAGATGGAGAACGTGAGTCAGAGAGAGGCTAAGTGACTTTCCTGGGGACCCATGAGACCAAAAGAAGTAGCTGGAAAACTCAAGATTAAAAGACTGAATGTAGATTCTGACCCGAGTTACACTCTGGCTTGAGGGGGGTTGTAACTCATGGCATAATTTATTTGTTATTAGTATGTCTTATCACTCACATGGTAGTATCTAGGGAAAAGAGGCTACCAGTCGGTGACAGGCGTTGGAGCCCAAGCAGACGGGGGTATGCAGCCAGGTAGCAAGGAGAGACGGTTGGAGTGTCTGGGGGATGCTGACAGGGCTGCAGTCGCTCACGCTGGCTATGGCAGTAGTGCACAGAGATCCATTCATGGGCTGTTTACACTGTACATAAAATGGCAGTTATATTGTGTAAAAAAGGCCCCAGACAATTAAAACTAAAGTTAAAAGAAGTCTAAATTCATATTAGCTCATTTCAGATTTAGCCCTCAAAACCCATGTTGTGTCCATCATGTACACCTGTTGTCAGACTACTGGTATTACTCTCTTCCAGCCATGACAGGTGACAGAATAAACAAGAAAATGAGGTATTTGACTCTCTAGGCATTTCCTAGTGTATGTGTGGACGCAGCTTTGGCCTACATGCCCTCAGAAGAGAAAGGCTCTTCTTGCTCATTTGATTCCTATGTTGGAATACTGGACTTCGAGTCCTTGTGAGTGGGATTCATCTTATCTAACTTTAGACTTGGAGAGAACTGGGACAACATTTAGAAACGTAGGCTATGATTCCTCTCTCCTACTTTAGATATCTGCCATAGGATGAATTTAGTCTGATGAATCCCAGCCCATCTCATTCTATCTGTACTCAAACCCAGACCGTTACCTATCTCTTCATTTGGAAGCCAGACCCAGGATTCGACTTCACTGATGTTATAAATAATGCCCTATTGTCACTAACAACCACAAATACACAGAGCCTCGAGCTTGCGTCTGATCCCACAGCCACCCTCCCTGGCAGAGTAAAGTCCTAAAATTCTTGATTCACTACTGACTCAAAGAGGAAAGAGCTGCCTATTAAATCACACACATCGCTCCCTCACGGCGTGGATGTTTCTCGAACCCTTACGTTCGTGCTGGGACTCACTCTGTACCTGCTGATTTGTAAGAGACGAGAAGCTCAGAGTACAAGGTGAGACAGCAGCAAACATGCACAGGTGCTGCTTCTTCTCTCAGCTGTAATTAGGCAGCTCTCCTAATGTGAGGACAGAACCATCCTTTGAGCTGTAAAATATTTGTCTTTCATTACCTGTCACCCTCTGACTTTTAGTTAAAGAGATGCTCCTTTTCCTGGAACATGCGCATAGTTAGGATCGATATCATAATCCTGTCTGACAGCTACCCGAAAGCTGCTTTGTGTTGATTAGGTTTTGGCAGCTGAACAGAGCTGCCACTGCATTTTCTTTTAAAACTGACTAAGCGATAGGCTTGACAAGAAGTAAAAAAAGAAAATAAAATTCTCTTAAAACCAAAAACCAATTAGCCCTTTTGTTACTCCGGTGAAGTGGAACAGATACTTCAGCTGCCGGTGGTAGTACAAGCAGAAACTGCTCCTAGTCCCCTGCCACCCTCCAAGGACAGATGGATGGATGGTAGCGGCTGGCTTAAAGACGTCTTCATCTGTTCTGTTAGGAAGGAAAGCAGGGTTTTGGCACCAGCTTTTAAAGAAAATAGAAGGTGCTAAATTCACTAAACTTTATTGGTTCGAATGTATAATAATGATAGTTTAATGGCAGGAAAGAGGCAGATAATTAGAAGTGAGTAGCTCTGATTGCCCTTGTACACCGCTCCAGATAGCTTCTCAACACTCCTGAATCCTTGTTTGCTTTGTCTGAAGCTGAAATCCCACAAGGTCTGGATGTTACCAGCTGTCTAGTTAACTAACTGCCAGCACTTTCCCTGAATGCAAGCTATCAGCTTCCACAACATCAGCCGCCTCCCTTGAGCTCTTCCTCGCTGCCTCTCCCTGTGTGATTGCTTTTATCTATTGCTTGCAGGAGCTTCTTCTAATCATATTGCTTCTTGCCTCCGAGGGTCAAACACAAGACCATTGCTACCTGCACAAATGGGGAAAACTGTCACCTTCGCTAGACTGATAAGCATTTGGCAGGCAGGACACTGTGAAGTAGAAGAGCAAACAGCCAGCAGTCTGCAAACACCATAAATATGTTACAATCTCAGCAGGAAGATGGGCACTATATGTACCAAGAGGCCTTTGTTTAATGAGCTGTCAGAAAGCAGGCATGAAATTATGTTTGAAAACATGTGCAAGCTGCAGAGACAGAGCCGGGGCACTAAAAAACCTCTTTGCCTTTTCTGTGGATGTTTGGAATGTCTTATCAGTTTGAGAACTGTCATGCGATGAGAGCTATCATTAGCAAGGTAATAGCGTTTGAAAGCGACTGATTTTTCTCTCTCAGCTCCATTTTGTGACCTAAATGAGTGAGAGAAAAACTTAATGCTGCTTTTCCCGCAGAATTTTTTGTCCTGAAAACACAGCCAGAAACCCCAAAGTGAGCATACTGGTAGGAGATAAATCAAAATCATTGTAAACCGTAAAGGACTAACCGTGGAACTCAAGAATATTGCTGTTAATCTTGTGGAGATTGTGTTCGTATTACCCTAATGCACCTCCTGCCACTCATTTATTTCAATCACACGCACAGACCGCATCGCAGTGCAGGTGACTGCTACGTGTGACGGCTGTACGAGGGCTACCAGGGGTCAGGGTAACAGTCTGCAATTCCCTGGCAGTCAATAGCGGTAAAACTCTGTGAAAAATATGATCGCTGAAGTATATTAACAGCGTTAGGGTCACTTTGGATAGGTGTAATAGGGTGTGCAACAAAACAGAGCTTCCATTGCTGTTAAATCATGCAGAACAAGTCGCTAAAGATTTAAAACAAATCCTCAAATATCCTTCGGGGTCACAAAGCTCTTTCTTTCTAAGATAAATTGAATGGTTTTCTCCACGCCCAAGCATCTGTGTTTTCTTTGCTTTTAAGAAAACGTTTTGCTGATTCTGTGGCTGCTTGAGCATTTGTGGTCCACCCCAGAGCTGAAAAGAGACTGTGAACACTGAACTGAATCAATGTCAGTCAGGGAGGTATTAATTCCCCAAACCGGCTTCGTTTTCTTCCCTTTCTTTTCTTATTAACGATGTAGATTAAAATCGAAAGCCTGGTTGGATCAAGTGGAGCCCAGATCTAATCTGTCCCTGTTCTTCTGAAACCCAGAACAAACTAATTTGGAAGGAAAAAAACCACAAAAAAACAAAAAGAGGAGTACCTTTATAGGGATCCTATCAGGTTTTGTCACATGAACGAGACAGCAAAACAAAGTAGCAGTGTAGTTTCACTGATGTTAAAAAAAATATATGAAAGAGAAGAAAAGGAAGGCTTGAAAAACTACATTTTTAGGAGTTTTTCAATAGAAAATGTAATGTACAAGTAAAGAGAATATTTTGCAGAAGGATTTTACTCGCTTTGGATTTTGCCTATTCATTAATTAAAACTGAAAAAAAAAATTAGATGTTGGTCAACAGGCAAACAAAGAAATGTTTCTGCCATGAAATGCCTCTCTCAGTGTCATAACATTTGCAGTTTGGTGAGGTCCTTGTATGTGGGCTGCATGTATCTACTTATCCATGTGTCCCATGAGCTGCCCGCCCCTTCTCGCCGAGCCTCCCCATTGCACCACGGAAGATGTAGCCTAGCAGGGAACCATTCCTAAGGGGTAATACAGATGTAACCCCCCTGCACTTCACCTATCCCAACTCTGAGTGTTTCCAGATAGGAGGATTCAAGCCATAAATCTCTGGGTTTGGCTTTTTCCCTTAACAGTCCAATATTTCTATGGGGAAATGTTTGATGTTTTTCAAGCAGCTTTTCAATGTTAATGCTTTGCCAGTGTAAAGCAGATGAGGGCAACAAAAACAACAGATAAACTTTCTTTCCTCTGCTTTTTGGTGATCGGAAATAGGTCAAGTTCTTCAAATGTGTTTCATTTTACCCCTGCTAATATGCTTCAGCGCAAAAGTCTACTAAAGTAGTGTTTGATTGTACTAAGAGCATAAAAGCACGGATACTATAGAAACCAAAAATATCCTGTTAATTCATACAAGAAACTATTTTGTCTGACTTTGAATAGATCATATACTACACACAGGAAATCCTTTGGTGCTGTGGCCTTCTCAATGATGCAAGCTTTCATAAAAGACCACACCATTTATTTTCTTCTCCTGAGACGACGTCTGGCTTCCAAAGAGGTTACGCACTGTTTGAATCAGAGTTAGGTGCTGAACTGCGAGGAGATGGGCTAACAGCTCTTAGGACCAAAGGAGAACTGAAGACCTTTCCATTGTGCAATTTTTGAAATTGAAGCGTTTTACATTGGTTCATAAGGTGTTCTTTTTTCACTTTATTTTCTCTTCTCCATGCCATCTTTGCTACTGTGCTCAATATAATAATTAACACATAGTATTTTGCTGAATTTTGCCTTTTTTTCCTACTTTTCAAAACTCATTTTGCAGAGCGTTAAAAGGAAAAAAAAAAAAAACTGTGATCTGCCAGAGGTACAGAGAAGGCCATTTACATACTCTTAATTCTTGAAAATGCCTAACACCATTAAAAAGTTTTGCAAAATACCGAATTAAGAATCCTTGGGCAAGCCCACCAGTACCTCTCCATGAAGAACGGAAGGTGAAATGCTAGAGATTGATGGGGAAGAAAGAGGGACGAGCAGAAAAAGAAAAGAGAATTGTCATTCACAAAGCACTGTTTGCTCCCCCTATGATGCTGTGGCAGACAGGAACAGGATTTAAGCCAGGAACAGGAGGTAGATACTGAACTTAAGTGCTCAAGCCCTAAACAAGATAAGAAGTGCACATAGTTAGTTAGACTGGTGTAGCTGGTAGTGGAATAATGCTTGAGAACTGGATTTAGAGAAAGGATGTTGCAAGACTGGAACATTAACGAGAAATAGCCTAAAAGAGCTAATGCAAAGTATGGAGACCAATACCTCAGTGAAAGGCTTGAGGAGCTCAGCTTGTGGTGTCTTTCCAAAACAAGACCGAGAAGTGATTTGGTTATCTCCAGTAGGGAGTAAATGCCTGGTACAGAAAAAAAAAAAAAAAAGCCTTTTGATATAGGGAAAGAAAGCATAATAGGAAACTGTAGCGGGAAACAGAAGACAAAGATTCAGAGGAGAAACACTAGGACTTGCTGAGGGCCTTGATGCTGAGTCAGCAGTTCTGAGTGACATCCATGCTCCCCATTTGTCTCCTCGGTGATGGTCATAGCCTCTGAATAACGGAGAATAACTACCAACGAACTCCTCAGAAATCTGCCCACTTACCATCAGTTTTGTGCAGAAAGTGTTTCGCCAAGCTGAACCTCAGCTGATGGATTATACCTCCTGACTACTTGGAGATCACCCATTGTGGGCAAGTCAAAAAGGAGCTGAGTGTTACTAGCATGTTTAAAATCACATGCACTCACAGTTATTCCATGTGCCTTATCACGCAGCAGGCCAGTGACACCATGTTTCTTTCTTCGTGGTCTCTACCTAGCTTTCATAATCCAGAGGACAGTAAGAGGGGACAAACTGGGACTCTTGTGCTTTCTTTGAGTAAAACAGGTAGGCAAAACCAAGCAAATTCCCATAGACTTGTTTGAGCTTCTTCACTCAGAAAAAAGGACACAGCCGCCCGGAGTGATCCCACCTACCCCATGGGCTGGCCAAGGTGTTGTCACCAGCTGGAGACTGTCCAAGCTTGTTGAAGCTGTAGCACTATGGGGCTGATGCACTTCCATTCCACCTCACGCCAGGGGACCACTCCAAGCTCGTGCTGTGTTTCAGCCAGGCAGGACCGGGAGCAAGAAGCCTGCCCGTGAACAAAAGAGAGGAAGAAAGAGGAAACTATCAGGAATTTTAGGAATCACACACCATGTGGCATGAAAAATATTAACAATTGCATTTTGGCCTATTTTAGGTGCCGCAAGATGGTCCGTAGCCTCACCTGAATGGTGTCAAGAATGGTAAACTGGGACCTGTTCAGTCAGTAACTTCTCCCACCAGAGAAGGGAAGGCACAGCGAAGGAAGGGGCTTCAGTCCGCGAAAAACCACACGTTCCCATGAAGGCACAGAGCCATACTCTAAGGCTTGAAATCCCACTTAAGCCTATTTGCTTAGTCAGTGGAAAGGTAGGCGCCTTTGAAGGCCTCTGAAGAGCAATTCAAGAGCCCGAAAAAAGTGCTGAGCGGGGAGCCAATGGCGCAGGAACTTCAGCCGAGGGAGGCTTCCAGCCTCGCTCGGTGTGAGGTATTAACCACCTCCACCAGGAGCGGGGCCAGGCTCCCTCTCCTGCCGCTCTCAGCAAGGCAGGGCACGGCTCTGCGGAGCAGGTAGTGCGGTAGGAAAGACCGCCGGGAGCCTCGGCCGGCAGGGACCGCGCATTTTCCCCATCAAGCTTTGACAGAATTGGCCAGGGTTGGAGGCATCTTTCATTTCCCAGGTCTGTTTTTGCTGCAGAAGACACAGCTTCTTTCTATTTTTCTAGACTGGCTGATCCCAGCGTGCTCCAAATCCATGAAGGGAAATAGGAAATGATTTTCTTAGTCCCTGAATTGACCCGTGGGTCTGACGATCTTGCTAGGCTCGGCAGTTTCTCTGCTGGCTTGAGGAGCGCTTGTTTATGCACCTGGGATCATGCAGCTTGAATTATTCTTTTAAACATTTTCATAGAGAGTGGCAGTGTAACAGAAATCACTAAACAAAATGTACATTGTGTGTGACAGTTAGCAACGGGCTGGTTCACAGATTGTTAAGGGCTATTGAAAGTCACGCTTATGTTTTTCTTCTTTAACATTTTTCAAGGACAATTTGATTGCATTTCCCAGAAAGGTTAATATAAACAATCTGCTCCCCTCATTTTTATGAGAAGCATTTAAAAGTAAAACGTCCTGCTGTTATTTCACTATTGCCTATGTTATTGATGGCTGAGGATTCCCAAATAGGTTCTGAATTTTTGCAGCTTTGCACTTTTCTGGGAGAATTGCTCAGAAGTCCACTATCTCATTCTCCACCCACAGCAGCACTGAGAAAGACACGAGTTTCTTCAATGTTTCTTTGAACACGGAAGGGCAGGATCCATCCTCTGAACTTCAGCCACACGAAGGATAGACGTCACCTCTGAACTAGTAATTTAAGTGCCCTCAACAGCCACCGGAGAGGCAGAGAAACAAGTCCAGGCATCAGTTTGGTTCATCTCTTGTAGTTGCCAATCTTCGACATAAGAGATTTGCCCTTTGGAAGTGGCTCTCTTTCTCCATAGGAAATAGAGTCAGTTAAAGCAACTCACTCCGACTGAGCCATCCCTGTCCTGTCCTGGTTTGCTCCCTGCCTCTGCATCGCAGATCCTGTCTGTAGGACCCCCTCCACTGCCACCATCTCCCAGGGTGACCAACTGGCTCCAATGCTTACTCATGTACTCTGCACTTATTTAAAAACAAAAGTAGAAATAACCCCTGGAAGAGTAATTTCTGAATGCTAGTCATGACTATTCTCAGGCCAAATTTGCGAGTCCACTGTAAGTCTAGAAGCACAGGTAGATTTTCCATCTCATCAGTATCTCTGGTTGACCTTTCAGGTTAATATTGAGATTCAGTTTATCTGGATGCTTTGAGCAGGGGCTTGGACTAGGTTATCTCTAGAGGTCCCTATGATTTTCACATAATCGAATGACCTTGCAACATATTACCTACCCACCGCTCATTCAACACGTTCATCTGAATGCCCAAGTTGGATGTTATATTGGGTTTGTTATATTTAATTGCATGCTTTTTTTTCACGTACAACTTTGAAAATAGAGCAGAAATAGACAAAAATGTTCCCTCTCCTTAGTCAAGTGTAAAGCCTCCCCGCTGCTTTCCCACTGATAAAAATAACGCGGACTTGTTGCATTACACGGCGTTGGTTGTATTTTCAGAACCTGCTCAGATCTGTGTCCTCGCTGCTGGCCAGACCGGGGGACTACCCTGACAGCTAAAATGTCTGATACTGAGGTCAGCAGCAAACCTCTCACCGACCTGCGTGGGGCTAGGCTCTGGGACATTGTTTTGTACACATGTACCATAAGACTTCCCACCTTTCTGCTGCCGTATCAGCTGAGGTGTCCCTCGGTTTCTCTCAGAAACAGCTGCACACCAGCTTGGCAGTGGATTTACCCACGAGAGGTGCACAGATTTCGGAGCAACACAAAATGCTCCCTCCACAAGATAATCTTTTAAGCTTTATTAAGCCTAGCAAGTTGCTTTATTTTCAAACCAACACTACTTCAAATGAACTTGATTCATAAGGTATATATCTGTGACAAAGCCAGGACCTTTTCTTCTCTGGGCAGGCCAGGTCTGGGTCTTGTTCTCAGACCCACATATGCATTTTCCATTTCCTTGTGTTTACCTGTCCTTTACATTGAAACAGATGCATAGAGCACTTTCATTCAGATTCGCTGGAGCGTATTTGATCTCACTACTGCGGCCACTGGTGCATAAAAAATATTTTGCCAGTTTCCATTAGATACTTGCTGGCTGCAGGCACTCGAATACAATCAATCACTTTACATTAAAAATTACAGTGTGTGCAGGAACGCGTGTGTGCACACATGTGGAAGGATGCCTGATCGTGTATTTAAAAGTGACCTTTTTTCAGGAAAGAATAATGCGTATGAGGCTAAAAAAAAAACCAAAACCAAAACCCACCCACTCACTATCATTCTGTTAAAGCAGCATTTACTACACATGTCCAAGACAAAAAGAAAATGCGATAAAAATTCAACCCCCAAAAACACAGGGTGTTGAATTAGCTAAGCGAGTGGAAGCCAAAAGCACTCCCTGCGTACAATGTGACTGACGGTGGCACGCCACACAAGCCTGTTGTAACAGATCCCATGAGGACACTGCAGCAACACAGGGGGTGGCAGCAGGGACCATCCCGTGTGGACGTGCGGGAGAATATGAAGGGAAGAGTGGGTTTTACAGCAAATCTTCGTCGGGTGATAATGCTGCTTTGGATCTTTCCCTGACAGGTCTGATTCTGAAATGTATTCGCTCCAGTGCAGTAGGCAAATCTCTGGGCATAAGCTGTAAAGCACAGTTACTGGACCAACACGAGCCATTTCCCACGTGCCACCAGCCCACCTTGCAGCTCAGCCTCCCGCTGGCATTTCTGCACAGGTTAGACGCTCACGGCTGGAGGCTGAGCTTAGGGTGGGCTTAGCCCCTGGCTCCAGGCTCCCTGCTGCCCCCTGCCCCAGGCTGCCCACCTCACCTCCCTCCTCCCTCCTCTCCCTAGCTGCCACCTTGGTGGTGAGAGGAGGAGGAGGAGGAGGAGTGCATGAAGGAGGCACTCTGGCAGTGGTGCAAGTGCCTGGTCCTTGGGAGGCATCTCTCCCCCAGCCCTTCCCAGCTGTCTCCTTGCACCCCCCCGTGGAGTCTCTCACATCAGGAAGCTGCTCTTCCTCCCTGTGTCCCTGTGTGCAAATGTGTCCATACAGAAATATATTTAACATACATACATACTCGACGTGTGTGTGCTCATGATATAATAATTTGCTCTTAGGAGCTCTGAGCATCTTTGGCAGTTGTTGGTTTATACCAGACCCCGGTTAGACAAAGTTCCCATTAAAACCTTTCCGTAAAGGATGTGCCAGGCCAGTCATTCAATCCCTAAAATTTTCAGAAGTGACTAATGGTTTCTGATGCCTCCAGTGTTTTGGTGTGTGGCTTGAGATATACCATAAGAATCTAGTTTTCTGAAGAGACGTGTCAGTGCTCTCTAATAATTAAGCTCCCAGAAGAGGCAAACCCAAAATTAACACTTATTTTCCAAAAATATAATTCTCCAACATTTATAGAGCCTTGAAGTGGAGAAACGGAAGATCTTACTTTATGCTGAGAAGATTATAGCCCACATACTGGTGAGAAACTCAAATATATCTTGGTAAACATTCCCTATATAAGCAACATTTTCCAGAGTCTTTCATTCACTGTATAAAAGCCCACTACGAGACAGCTAACGTATCTAAAATATACTCCCAGCTCTCCAAGACTTACTTACTCACAAATCATCTGGTTTAGAAGAGCACTCTCCAAGTATACTTCACAAAGTTTTCCATTTTGCCCTCCCAGGCAGCCTAGCAACATGGCTGGCAATAAATAACGCTGCAAAGGAAATTCTGTGTCAGCTAGGAGGGTTAAAAAAAAAACGACTGAAGAAAATGTACAAAAAAGTATAATTTATTGCCCCTTAGCATCTGCTTTTATCTGTATCCTTTTGAGAACAAATTAACAAGTCCTGTGTATCTCCATATGTTTCTTTCTGTGGAGCATCGCGGTTGTGAAGGTGCATGTTTGGTCGGTCCATAATAACAAACACGTATGTTTGTTACACACTGGAGAATGTGAGGATTATATGTTGATGATACTTTTATAATATGATAAATCACTGCAAGAAAAAAAGAAATATTTTAAAAGCCACAAGGATTTTTTTTTTCTTTTTTGTCTACAGAAAGCAGCCCAAATCCCAGTGTTTCATGTATACTCTTCAGGTCATAAAAACAGCTGCTTTCAAAATGTAGATGATCCCCATATGCTTAATGAAATCACCCTTCGAAGGTCAGTAATGAATTTACATTGTTTTTTAACAATTGTAAAATTAAATTTTAGTGTCAGAAACAGAATGAAAGTGACCTTTATTCTGAATAAAGCTTTTGGGTTTTTTCCTCAGATACAGCCTGTGTATGTATGTACATATGTATATAAAAGATTTTGGCAATTCAGCTGTAAATCCACTCAAATCTTTGAACTAAGTTCTCAATAAATATAGGGAATACTAAAATCTGATCTGTATCTAGGATGCAAAAAAACAGTATTGAAAGTAACATATATTTCCCCCTAAATTAATGGTAAACAAATTTAAGCCAAACAAAATGTCCAGTGTAGTATTCTTTTTCTAAAAATATCTTTGCTTTAACTTTAAAATCTAATACCGATATAATTTCTATACTAACAAGACGGGAAAACAATAACATGCTTAACCAGGATTTTACATTCAATTCCATTGTCTTCAGTCAAGATCAAAGTATTGTCGAAACATGGCTATAAATGACTCTTATCTCATGGCAAAAGAAAACACGTATCTGTATTTAAAAATGTGGAGTATATGTGCCAGAATCACAGCTCTGAATAGCTGGCAAAGTCAACGGGATTGTATTGAATTACGCCAGTTGGGGATCCGCATCTGAACAGAAAGTGTCAGGGGGATGGTTTAGTTGAGCCGGACACCAGCGACAATTGCAGAGGTAACGTTTTCCCAATTGCAAGGGGGGCCTTTAGTCATCCGAGACCTATTTATGGTGTTTTGTTAACAACCATTACTCCTGCTTGGTGCTTTCAGGCACTTAAGCATCTATCTGTAAAACTATTAACATGTGAAATTAATATACAGTGGTAGTGCCAATACAAATCAAGCAGAAAGCGATATTAAGACCACCGAACTTATGAAACAGCTTTAAAAATCATAAAACTGGATAAAAAACCATACACATTTCTCCAGTTCTTTCATTTGTCTTCTGGTTTCTGAGGCTTAACAGGACATTCAACTTTTCTGTCTTTTTTTTTTTTTTTTTTAAATAAGGTTTCAAAAGTGTGTGTGTGTGTGTTCGTTTGTTTTTTCCATAATGAAATCTGCCATCCTCAAACAGTCAGATCCTTTCAAGAGCATGAAAATTAAGAGGAAAAAAGCACGTGTTGACAATAATTGCTTGTAGATACCCCGAGTCAGTTTGATTGAGTTCCGTGACAAGGTTGTTGAATATAAAATGATAGCCAGCAAATGATTTTTATTATGGAGAAGGAAATCAGCCATGCTCACAAAAGGCATCGTTAAGTGCTAAGTAAAGTTTGATCATGCACTCATTGGAAACCACAGCGATGTCTCCTGTCGTTAATGATTCAAAATCAAGAATTACTTTAGCAGCTCTAGGAATGATATGCTTCAAGCTTTAAAACACATGTGAGGCTTTCATTAAAGCAGATGACTTAGGAATATCATTAGAAAATTAGCCTGATACTTTGCTACTTTAACTTCCTAAAACATGGGGCTTTGAACTAAATGGAATCAGTTTGGTTCAGCTAAAATTTTCTGCTCTGGATCGGTACCTCAGAGCGATTTTTTTCTGGAAATTTCATCTAAATGGTCCAGATGCCTACACAGGAGAGGTGCTAATTAAAAATATAACTTTTGCCTATGTTAAAAAAGAAAACCTTTGAGCCACTCAGCTGAGAAGTTTCAGCAGGACGACACTCTGGACCACGTGGCTGAGACCTGCCCCCATCTCACAGACAGACGTTCTCTCCGAATCAGCCCAAATCTGCCCAATTTATCAAGCCTTTGAAAAAAAATCTCACTCGGCACGCGTTGGGTGCAGACTCGTTAGGTCTGGCAGCCGCGCTCCATCTGCGCCGAGCCCGCGCCGGCCGCTCGCCGGGCCGGCAGCCAGGAGGCTGCACGCCTGCCGCCCGCCCCGGCTGCCCCAGCGCCGGCTCTCCGCAGCTGTCTCCCCGCGTGCTGGAGTCATTAGAGGCTTCCCACCCGGCTCCTAAGCACAGGGAGACTCGATACTGCCTTTTCCTTAACTGCTCATCCTTCATTTCGCCACATCCGCCATCTTTCGGCCCATTGCTCTGAAGTAAGCTCTGCCCGAAAAGGGCTGTTGTGAGTTTAAAACCTCTCCCTGGGTGTTTCGATGGTATTTTTTCCTTGACTGCAGCCTCACTGGGAATATGCAATGAGTAGGGGTCTTGCATTTGAGCCACTTGGCTGCGATTGAAGGTGTCTGGGGGCTCTCAACCTGCCAAAGGCTTACTCAGTGGCTGTGCTCCACGGACCCCGTCGTCCTGCCCCTCCAGGCTTCCCCCTGGTGCAACCACAGGGCTGCCAGTCTCTCCCCTCCAGTCCCATGTCTGCTACAAACATAGATAAATGAAAATTGGTAGTGTTTTTAAGGGAATATAGATACATTAAATGCAGGGGGTTTATATGTAATCTCCACATGAACATCTGGAGGCAGATGTTTAGGATCCCTTAAAATTGGATGCGCATGGCAGGGGGAGAGGGCAACTGGGATCCCGCAAGCGTGCGTCCAAAGACAGACAGAGGCTTGTGTGCACACCCCCTGTCTGTGTCAGTGGGTGAACTGGGATGGCCACTGAGACTGGTCAGAGAGGTAGGAGCAGCTCCTTCCCGGGTGTCCTCAGCATCATGCCGCCCTATGGGCCCAGAATAAAAAGTACGTGGTAGCCCAGAACAGAGTCAAACTTTATTAGAAGGGGGAATATCTTTTATTAATCCGTGTGTTAGCATTTAAAACAAAACAAAACAAAAAGAAAAATAATAATAAGAAGAAAACTTTCAGGCTTACAAGAGCTTCTACGTGTCTGACAGAAAGGATACAGACTTCCACTACAGGTTGGAAAGAATTTTGTTAACTTATTTTAATCAATAAGATAGTTTGAGAGAAAAGGGTGGTTATTCCACCTCTCCCTACACAGTCTACATTTTACAGAACCATGACTACAACATGGTATATAACGTGCTGTGCATTTAAAATACATTTATACGAGGCTCCCGCAGAACAGGGAAGCATCATGCAGCAGGGAACAGAGAGTTTTTACACGCTTCCCGGAGGCAACGGCTAGCTTGGGGGGACCGACAACATCTGAGCGTAGAGGTGCATGATTTTCACCCAGGTGTTGTCCTGCAAACAGAGCAAGTTGTCCCATACAAAATCAGACAAGGGAGTTTCCAGCTACAGCATCCTTTTATTCCCTGCTCCACTTTTCCTTGTGATATTGAGACACTCAGGGCAGCAATAGACTCTTTACACCCAGCCGACTTCAAAACAGTTTCTATCTCAGATTACCAGAGTCTGCAGAATTCAGCTGTTTTGAGAGCAGTCAGAGGTCACTGCAAATCAGCGGTCTTTGAAAAGTAACCTGTCAAGGCATCCACTTCTCATGGCTTACCACATCTATCTAAACATATCTATACACAAAATGGATGACGTCTCCTGCTGCCCTTTCGAATGGTTTAGTGTAAGACCTCTCTGTTTTCTCAGCCTTTGTACTGCTCTGATACGCAGGGCCAGCCAGCAGTTCCAATTAAAAGAGCGGGGGAAAAAAAAGAGTGGGTAGATCTTCCTCCAGATGGCTTTGAAGAGGCATCAATCTGCTATAGAGATTCACAAGACATGTAGTTAGATAAGACAAGACTATGCATTAAGGCTAAAATTACAGCATTACATCAAACCCAAATGTTTTTTCAATATATTAATTACCACAGCAATTTGGCTGACTGGAAAAGGTGAAAGTGTAAACTTAAACTAAAGAAAGTCAAGGACAATACGAGTAAGTTTTAATACTTTCCTATTATTCCTATTGTACGCTAGCTCATCTTATCTTCATTATCCCCTAACGTTACCCAGCAAGTGTGCACCTGTACGCACTTAAGCATGGTCTGCCTGGGAGAAAGGCAGGGTAAAAAGCACCACCATTGCAGGAGGCAGTTAAACAGCCACACAGCCTCCTCCCTACAATGGCTGCATCCTCTCCTGTCTGATCAGTTGATGCCAAGGCAGAAACGTCTTTTCTGACACTGGGTTTTGCAGGTTAGACCTCTAGCAGACTGAGAAATGAACAGCATCCTGCATCAACATCTTTTGAGATGACTGCTCTTGCCATGGCCATGGATAGGCTAGACTGAAAGTTTGTGAAATTCCCCTGCACAGGACAAGTGATTTCTTATGCTCCTGTGAGGACATTTAAAAAAAAAAACACGCTGTTCTGTCCAAACACACATACCATTTCCACACACATGTATTGCATAGTGCAAATACAGAGACAAATTTGTGTGTTTGGACAGACAGCAGATTCTTACCGTCCAAACACCTCTCTCTGTGCAGAACTAGACACATGATTTTTGAATACGTGGCCCTGCCAATGACTTTGCCTGCTAGAATGACGTGGTGCTGGGGCAACCCCACACCATAACAGCTCCATTGCTTCAGAGAGCATTGCATGGGTCGCCCCATCCAAGCATCACTTTTCCCGCATGCAGTTACACCAACAGGAGAAAACCCTCAGCTCAGAAACAGCACAGATATGTTGTGACCATCAACACCAGTCAGTGAAAACACAAACAGGGAACACCGGGGCAGGAGGGAGGAATTTGCAGACCTCGGCACTTCCCAAGCAATGCCTACGCCTGCTGCTTCAGCGAGTGGCTGGGGGAGAGCAGCAGCAACCGCACGAGCAGTGGGAGCCCGAGAGGCCATGCCTGCTCCCACGTTGCCCTCGGGGAGCTCAGGGGGCGGAGGAGACTGATGCCGCACTCCCCCCACGGTGAGGCGATTTCCCCGCTCCATGCAAGTTGCTGGAGCCGCCAGCGAGTTCTTGCTCCAGCGGTGAGGGCAAGGGGTGAAAGGGGCTGGTTGCTTTTGCAAACACGGTTAACAAAATGTTGATATTATGCTTAGCCGTTGTCTCCTTGTCACTAGGCACTTGTAGTTATGGGTCCGGATGTTAAAAATGCCATCGCGAGGTGGAGCTGATGAACTCTGGCATTATGGTCTTCTTCATTTTCAAGGCACTCTCTAGGCTCATGGGACTGTGGATGAGTGTCTAGGGAGAGGAAAGGGATAGCTTTAGGTTTTATACAAAGTGGGTTCAGTTCATTGCATAAATCATAGAATCATAGAATCATAGAATCATAGAACCATAGAATAGTTTGGGTTGGAAGGGACCTTTAAAGGTCATCTAGTCCAACCCCCCCTACAACGAGCAGGGACATCTTCAAATAGATCAGGTTGCTCAGAGCCCCATCCAACTTGACCTTGAATGTTTCCAGGGATGGGGCATCTACCCCCTCTCTGGGCAACCTGTTCCAGTGTTTCACCACCCCCATCGTAAAAAATTTCTTCCTTATATTTAGTCTAAATCTACCCTCTTTTAGCTTAAAACCATTACACCTTGTCCTATTGCAACAGGCCCTGCTAAAAAGTCTGTCCTCATCTTTTTTATAAGCCCCCTTTAAGTACTGAAAGGCTGCAATAAGGTCTCCCTGGAGCTTTCTCTTCTCCAGGCTGAAGAAGCCCAACTCTCTCAGCCTTTCTTCATAGGAGAGGTGCTCCAGCCCTCTGATCATTTTTGTGGCCCTCCTCTGGACCCGCTCCAACAGGTCCATGTCTTTCCTGTGCTTGAGGGCTCCAGAGCTGGATGCGGTACTCCAGGTGGGGTCTCACTAGAGCGGAGCAGAGGGGCAGAACCACCTCCCTCGACCTGCTGGCCACCCTTCTTTTGATGCAGCCCTGGATACGGTTGGCATGCTGGGCTGCGAGCGCACATTGTTGGCAACTTGTTTCATTTGAGACATCCCAGGGTATCCAGCCTGTCCTCAACAAGATCACAAGTCTCCCACAAATCTTGTGCTGTATCTGCCAGCCCTGTGTGGACATCCCATTTACTGCAGGGCATTTCAAATGGCCCTGGGCATCTACCTGTGCTTCAGCAAGTTAGCTGAGTTCACAACATCCTCCTCTTGTCAGGTAGCTATCACACAGTGGTGGAGTGGTTGCCTAGGCACAACAAAACTCGCAGGGAAAAACTTAGTGATTTTATTGCAAGATACAAATGGAAAGAGTGTGATTCCCCTGGGAAGTATGCCATTATATCACCTTGGATTTATAGCCTGTGCCTGAACTACAGGTGAGAAAAGTTGTCCACTATCAACCTACTGAAAGATGGGCATCTCCAATCAGGATAATCTGACCCAGATGATGATACTCTAGAACATTTCTTTCTTCTTACTGATACCTTTGAAAAAAAAAATGAGAATCTAGATTATAAGAATGAGAATAGAAGGCCTCCTTTTAGGCAAGAATAGAGATTACGCACTATTTATTGCAGAGTAATTTAAAACCACTGAAGAAATTTAGTAATTTAAAATCACATTAGGAAAAAACTATTTTCCCAGTACCCAAATTAGACCTGAAGGAAAATACTTATTTTTGGCACTTCAAGAAGTGCCCCGTAGGTCTCATTAAAGCCAGTTTTAGGTTCTTGTCTAAAAAAAATCAGTTGGAGGAAATGTATAAACTGATAAATACAAATGTGTTAAGGAAAGAAATGGTCATGTTTAAAAATGAAGCTAGTCAGATTTTGTGACTTTATCTACGAGGTGAATGACTCCAGATGAAATCTCATCAAAGGTGATCATTTCCTGGAAAGAGTAAGACAGTCAGAGTTTCCCAGTAAGGATGGAGCTTCATCATGAGATGAAAAAGAAAATCTCCAGTCTGATCAAACTCCTCTACTGGACATCAGACTGGATCCACAAGTCCTCCAGTTCCTCTTTGGTCCATGTAGGCTCAAAGTGTCCCTAGGGGCTATGAGGCTCACTCCTTGGCTGTCTAATCTTTTATCTGAATAGTGGAAGGGTTTGGATCAGCCACCAACAGCCCAACACGTCCTCCGTAGCTGAAGGCTGGTTTCCCAGCTCCACTCTCGGGGACACTGGTTTACAGTGCTACCCCTCACACAGCCACGGCCATTCAAGAGACTGAGCCATGGTCCTATGAAGGACACCTGTAACAATCACTGTTTGTCCTAAAAGCCACAAAATATAAGGAAGCACATGAATATTATTCTCAAGAAATGAAATTGTTTGATATAAACAGCAGTGAGAGTCCATTCATGAGACATATACAGGTCCTCCAAATTATCACAGGCTACAGAGGGAACCTTCTCCCAGGTCCTGTTCCCAGGCTAGGGCCAATTTCACACCCAGGGGAGGCTGCCTCCAAAATGCCAACACTGACAGCCATGTTGACACTTCAGCGTTGACAGAGTTTCAATACTCTCCAGGCAGGCCATTTTCGTCCCAGACTAACAGTGTCTGAGAATTAGACACCTAGATGGACCTACCAGGTGTGCTGCTCCTCTGGGCTTTGGGGCTGATATAAGGGGACCTTATACCTCCTTCCCTTTGTTTTTCCATCTTCTTGCCTAATCATCCATGTGTGAGAAGGGAGACATTATGAAGACAGAAGTAACAGAGCAAAAGTTATGGCCTGTGTTATTCAAGAAGTCAGACTCTGATCTCGTGGCCCCTCCTGGCCCTGAAATCTGGAATCTCTTCTGACTGGCATCGTCAATTCACTTGCTGGAGAAGCCTCCGCACCCAGGCAATTGGCTCATCTCTCACACTATCCTGCACTAATTGGCAATAATGAAGTGATGTGTCAGTCTCCACTGGATCATGTGTTTTAAGACAACTTCAGAGTAATCCTAGCAGTATGGATGCCATCAGCCGAAAGACTCACCGTCAAAACCGAAATGCGAGACTGACTTTATGCCATTTTGCCTCATTGTCAGTGAAGGTTCCTAATTTTCTGGATGAAAATTTCCTTCTGTAAATAAGTCATCTTCCATAACAAGTTGAACGTCCATATGAACATTTGTACCTATGCAAGATTCAGCCTGACAGAAAAGCCATGAAGTTCTCTGATAGCTTATTATCAACCCAAAATTATGGATATCATGTTTTGCAGGCATTAAGTGATGCTAAATTGAATGCAGAGTAAGAAATAGAGTATCATCTAATCCTTCCTCACTCAGTTCTCCATTGCCACGTTTACTCCACTCCACCAGGAGGAACTTTTCTCAGGGAAATATTTGCAGCATGGGAAATTTCCTTAGCAGGATGAGAGTGGGTGCAATGGCCAACCTTGCCCCCCCATAACCCTCTGTGTAAGGTCCCTGTCACCAAATATCAGTGGGATGGGGCATTTTGGCTATTCTCTAGATTCATACAGGGGATATGGAGAGCATGAAATTAAATTAGCGCTGCCTTCAGGCTATCCTCCAACTTGAGTGGATGGCTAACTTTCTAGCCAGAATTGGAGTAACAGAAAACACAAGAGTGATATAAACAAAGAAATAACACTAATCAGCCAACGGATTTCTTTACAAAGTGTGTACAACACTTCTCTCCCCCCGCCCTGTATACTTTTGGTACTCTAAAGGAAAGGCCAAAAGGGGAGTAATAAAAACACCCTCGGGTACTAAGAAATTGGCTCATAAAATAACTACAATAACAATGTCAATTATTAGCTTTACAGTACAAGATAAATATAAATGGACTATATCCCCAAACTAGCAAAATATGGGGAATCAATCTCAATAAAAAGAACTGTTAGGGTAAGCTATTTGGGAAGCAGATACAAGCCCTGCCTGGCTTAGAAACATTAGCCTGCCCTTCTCTGTAGTGATTAATGTCTTCTGCTGCCAGACGACACTGAACTTCGCAGCGAGTGAGGCTTGGAGGGAGGTATTTGTAACGCCTGTCTGTAAACTCCAGAAGCGTTATGACTTCTGCGGAGGATAAATGCACAAATCTCTGTATTTCTACTAGAAGATAGACTCTGCTAAAACAGAAATTAAACATATTTACAAGACAGTGAGTTATGATAGAAACCTGACCAGGCATTTCTCAAACTGGCTGGAGACATCCTCTGCTGACAGTGCCACACTTGGAAAGCTGATCTCCCAGCCCGTTGTGAGAAGCACAGACGTTATCACAGCACAAAAGTGTGAGAATTCTGATTTTTTCCTAATCTTTTTCCTCTGGGAAAATTAAAATGGCTTTTTTTTCCTTTTTTTTTAGTTTGGAACAAGGCTAATGAGCATATTTTTTGAAGGGGGAGGTAATGGTGGAGTTATACCAAAGTTGATTTCGTTGCAGGTCAACTCATCATTGATCTGTGCTTGCTTGGGCTGCTACGGCACCTCATCAGTCTCCTCACACAAATGTGTCATCCCTTTATTCACCTCCCCAGCCAGACTAGCTCTCTCATGCCGGCTGTAGTCTCCTTTCCGCTTGATCCACTGCGGAGTGGCTTGAAAGATGACTAGCCGGAGTGCAGCATGGGACACAAATACCCACTGGGAGACCTGTTGAAAGATGACATGAGTCACCTCGTTTCTTGTTCCTTATGACACAGTGAAAAGTCCATAAGCTTCTGCTTGAGTTCACATCCCAGTTATAATTTTCTAATCACTTCAGGGTGATGTCATGGGTAAAAAATGCATGAGTGACTGAAATTAAATTGAGGGCTAAGCTGTTCCTTGCGGCATTGCTACATTACTAGGGAGGGAGAGGGGACGCAGAGGGTTTTTTCTTTTATCACTTGTGGTATCCTTATTTCTCAAGACAGGAAGGTCAGCTTTTCCACAGCATCCTGCTATGCTGCTCTCTCTCAAGGCATTAAAATACACCTAGCAGCATACTCTCTGGGCCTGTCTGGTGAGCTCTTCCCTGGCTCCCAAGGTCCTTGGAACAGAGCGATTCATTAGCCAGCATCCCAATGCTGCATGAAAATGGTCACCACAGGCTCAACTCAAATAGTTCATTGCCCAGTGCAGCTATTAAAAACCAATTTCTTAAATTGTATGACTAGAAAAATGCTTAAACATGTCAGTTGTTCTAATTTTTCAGGGGGGAAGGAGGAATATGTTTTAAAGAAGGTACATGAAGCACATAAGAAAACCTGATTTTAACCAGATGGCTTTTCAGTCTCAGGTAATTATTATGATCAAGACAGTACATTTCTGAGGCACCTCAAGGACAATTTCTGTTCCGAGTACATCCAAATTACGTAGAAACAGAAGGCACTATTCATGGCAGGTGAGATTCACAACTCTTTTGCATCATTACTAAGATCACTAAATGTAATGCTATGCTGATTTAAGGAAAGTGTAACGATGACAATTATGATTTAAGAACATAACCCTAATTACATTAAAATAAAATAATAATAATACCATTAACAAAGAGCTGCTTCTGAAGAGCAATTTTCATTCAGAACCAATTTTCCTGTTCTGGGCAAAAGTCCATCCTAATCACATTGAGAGTCAATACATTATTGTTTGACTTGAGGCAAAGGCACATCAATTCTTGACAACCTCTGCAGATGCTTTGTCCTTCTGCAAAAAAAAAGCCCTTCGGTGTTTGGACAGGGTGGTTTGCAAAAGGGTTTCATGTCACAGCTCTTAGGCAAAGTACAAATTCCCCCAGTGGAAAATGCAGTCATCCTCTATAGCCATGTAGTTCTCCCTTTTAGGCATGGAATGTATCTCTAACTTGATCCAAAGCAGCCAATGGCTTGAGGGAGTGCTCTGTATGTGGCAGAAGCTTTCCATTTTCTGTGTTGCATTTTTAAAGCTCTGCAGACATTTTACCACAGGGCTCTGGCACATGAAGTGGGTTTGTGGCTTCACTGGGTTTGTTATTTCAACCACTTACAGCAAGGCTAAACAAAGTCACCAGTGTCTCCCTTTGAGAAGAAAACTCTGATCAGGCCCACACGCTAGCATATGCCATTGCCACGAACCAACGGTCTAGAAAAAAGCAGCTACAGGGGAAAACCAGAAGTTTCATCTTGCCTACAACCAGCGGTCCCCGCAGACTGCGGGATGCTGGGCAGCGCTCTCCAGAGGAGCACGGTGCGTCTGCCCTGTCCTCCCACGCGGCTCCTGGCCACGCTCAGAGCCAGATCGCCAGATGGGGCAGACTTTGCTGTGTCCTTGTGACCACTCCTGTGTCCCGATGGGGACTAAGTTTATTCAGAGCACGTCACTAAGTACTGGCACGTGCTGGTCACGGCGCGTCTGTATGTCTCAGCTCTGGAAGCCCCGTGGCTCCCAACCTCAGCCAGACCTGAAGAGATGGTTGAATAAACCTGATCCATGTTACTAAAATGCTTACTCCATCCTGAAAGCACATTTGCTAAGGCACAAGCTGCTTTCCAAATCAGACAAGCCAAGTCCTGTTCCCAGTGCACAGAGACAAAAGAGAGTCTGGAGTCTCAGGGCACAATGTTTCTATGAGAAAAACAGGGGGAATAGCGCAGGGAGTTCACATCTGGGGCTGTTTGCTCAACTATTTTGGCAACAAACCTCACACAGAATATAATCAATACAAACTTCAGCCTATATTCATAGCACCCATCCTAGAAAACAGCTTTTCATAGAAAAACCTAAAGTTACAATTCTCTTCGGTAAGAACACTCTTGGAAAGTACCAGAGCTAATGCTGAGATGTGGCTGTAGCATGGCTTCATTTTTTTGTGTTGTATGGGTAATAAATTATTCTTTTCACTCTGGAACACAGATTTATTTGCTAAATATCTTCATATCCATTCAAGTCACACACCACCCAAGGCTCTTAAACATAACAAATATTTACAATTTAAGTCACATCCCACAAGCTAGATTATATTGCTTTTATGCCTAAGCATGAACTAAGAGACCAAAATACTCTTATCAAAGACCAGTTATAGGGATGCAATGAGGATTCTAAAGTTTTATAAGTTTACAAAGAAAGAGAAAAAAGACTCAAAGTGGAAAAACATCTTGTCGATAGAGTAGCCAAGCTAAACCAGACGCTGTAAGGGTAACTTACCATTAGAAATCCCAGAGGTGGTTCTATTTACCAGGGAAGGGATGGAAGGGGTAAGGGAAATTAATATTAATTGGGTTTATTTAACTTGGCCATTGGCCACAAAGTTCAGATAAAGTGCATTTCCCAGCCAACTCTCGTACATGTAAAATTTCACCAAGTCAGATGTAACTTATTATGTGTTTTGTCACTTCAACACGAAAAAGAAAGGAGTACAAAGCTGTACAAAGGAGCAATTTCCCTGCTTCTTTTGGCCAGATGAGATGCTTTCATTGTGCAAACATACCTGTAAGAAATATTTTTTGTAACAATCCTGCCATTGGCCATCCAAAATTAAAACTGCAAACATGGCACTCTGACTCCCCTTCTCCGTAACTAAAGGATCTGATCAAAACCAAATTCTCCAGAGACCTTAGTACAGCAGAACCAATCTTCTCTTCAGTATGGTATTTTTAAAACCTTCTGTGATTGCTGGGGGATGAAGGCTTATAGGTGAAGTGGAATCCCGTGAGCAGGGCACTCACTGGGACGTCCTATGGACTTGTGAATTGTTGCTGGGCTTGTGCGCATTTCTTGTGGTCAATCAGACAAAGCTGGGCTGGCTCCCGTGGGACATGCTAGATCATGAGAAAACTGTAGGCTAAAATCTTGACCTCTCAGCATGGCAGATGAGACAGCAAATTTTCAGTATTGCAGAAGGACGGGATGGGAGGGGAAGGGATGGGAGGGGATGGGATGGGATGGATGGGATGGGATGGGATGGGATGGGATGGGATGGGATGGGATGGGTGCTCATGACTCTACTGACCCTGTAGCTGGCATCAGTACCCTGTCTGCTGCATTAGTGCTCCCTAAACAAAAGATAGGTAACTTCTCTCCCAGTCTTGTGCTACAGACTGCTTACTGAGCTGTGTGCTGCCAAGAGGATACAGCTTTGGGGGAGCTGCTTATTTTTATTGTAGTTTTCAGAACGTCTAGAGCAGTGACTCATGCTGAAACTTTCTTCCCTTCTCTTTAAATTGGTTTCTTGTCACTTTTATGGAACAGAATTTATTCGGCACTTTCAAAAAAATGCAAAAATGTCTCCATGCTGGTGCCCTCATTACACTGCACTGTGTGTTATCTCCTGACTTCATTTTTCCGTGTCTGTTCTTGAAACGCGGTGCCAGTGGGAAGCTGCACTCGTGACATAAAAGGCTTGTTAGGGGTGAAAAAGCCCCTGTGTAAGAGAACAAACTGCTGTTTGTTGTCTGAGAGCACTCTTGAGAAAACCTTGGCAAGAAACTTGCTCAGAGAGCAAGAGAAGAGCAGGTCAAGCTGGAGGAACATCCGAGCAGTAGTGGAATGCATGGGGTGAAGTTACATCTCTGGCAAGCCGGGCTTCGGTGCAGAGCTGCAGTACGCTCCCCCGTGACAGCTTCTCTGCCTGTCACCTACTGTAGGAATCTTTTTCCCGTGCCATTTTCTGAAAAGGAACAACCCAGCTGCCTCATTTACTCAGTGAATACATTTGGCATCCAAAGAGCTTGGAGACAAAGTTTCGCTAGCTGCGTTTGCTCAGGCAAGGGGTTTGGCTGTTGGCTCACCCTCCCCTCCGCACGGCCTTCTGCTAGCCTGTTTGTTGATCTGGCCATCGGTGTAGTTATGTTTCAGACTGTTGAAAACATGACTCACAATTTCTTTTCAAGGGCGGGGGGGAAGGAAAAGAAACCCCAGCAAGCTTACTGCTCTTGTACTTGATGTGCAAGTACTGAGCTGCCCTTTCCCAGGAAATAGATGTATCTTTCGCGCATGGGTCTTGATCCAGTTTTCAGTCAACAAGTGGCCAGATAACAAAACGTCGTGGTAGCTGGCGATGCTTGGCAGCTTTACTGGCAGCCTCAGATATCCTCTGGCTTCCAGAGGCGCCTTTGGCTGAAACGAGTCCATGGGGCTGGTTTGCAAAACGTTTTCCACTCAAGGCTTACCTAAAACTTTCCCAACATGAAGCCACTGTTTTCAAAGCATGAAGGGGGAAAGAAGAGGTCTAAACTTAGGTTCCTGTGTCCTTGGTTGGATGTCTGAGCAGGCATATGATTTTCTGAGTGGACTGAACAAACCATGTTTCCAGATCCAGTGAGACCTGTTCAGTCCCAAGAAGCCCATCTGTTAATCCACTCTAGAAGTGGCTGTGGCTGGAGAACAGAGGGAGATGCCTTGCTGGCCATCTGCTGGAGGTGAGATGAGGGATGTGGCTAGGACAAAGTGGCTAGTCCAGGCCAATACCAAGGAATGGATTATGACTAAGAAGACTCCTGCTGAAGCAGGAGGCAGAGGACCTGTTGGAAATCAATGCCTGTCAGCATTTGCCGTGGTAGTTGTCAGCTGTCCCTAGGTCTTCACTGAAAGGCAGCAAGCTTACAGTAGTGTCCTTCTGCAGTGCCACCAAAACCTCATTCCTCTTCCCACTCCACCCTCCCTGCGCCTCCCCAGCTGCAGCCCTGCTCCCCGGCGCTTACTGCGGTCACACCAGAGGGGCAAGTGAGAACATGGCGCTGGGACGGGGTCCTCATGTCCCAGCAGGGGCACGAGGCGGAAAGCTTGAGAGGCACCATTGATCACAAAGGGAAGGGCAGAAAATCACAACAGTTTTAGACATCTCAGTCTAACTGCAGGTACACAGGTGCACGAGCATACTCATGTCACAGGTGGGACGTGGAAATGACGAAGAGAAATGGCTGTGCCCAGGTCAGGCGGAGTGAGGGGACAAGGTGAGAGCCCAGGTGAACCCAGCTTGGTCCCATGCTGCAGCCACCAGAGATGGCATGGGAAACGGGCACTCTCTGGCCTTCCCTGCAACCAGAAACCTGCAATCTACTCCGGTATCAGCCTGGCACCTTTCACCCCTGCTGACTCCTCAGGTTCAGCAAGAAATTTAAGTACATGCTCGTTATTAAACACAGAAAGTAAAACCAATTGGACTATCCATGTGCTTCCAGTTAAGCATGCTTTCCTCAAAGCAGCTCAGGCAACAGTTGTTACAAATATACTCCATACTAGGAAAGAAAATGTCTGGACCAATGTATACCCAGGAGGCAAACTGCTGCACACTAATTCTAGCCTGCATGCTTCCTCCTGCCCACTGAAAAAGAGTTATTGAAAGCGTAGGTTCAATAAGTTGTCTGTGACCCACACATTGCTCAGTATTTTACCCTGAGATCATATCCACAAAATGAGCATGAGGGAAAAAAAAGGAAGAAAAAAAAAAAAAAAAAGGAAAGGAATCCTACATCCCACCACATTCATCCAAACCTTTGCCAGCATCTCCAAAGAGGACAGTTTGCTAAACAGAGATTTAAGTGACTAGTAAATTGGCTTTGAGGAAAATAGAGGATCTTCTGTCCCGTCTTTGGACAATATGTTCTGTAGGGTGGCAGAGTGGAGATTTCGGAGGCACTGCCTGAGGAGGAGTTAAAGAAGAGGAAAGCAGCAATCTCTTCACTGAGTCTCCAAGTGAGTCAGTAGAAGGATTTATTACTCCACTGTATACACTGCTTGTAAGTAGTTCATCTTTCTCCCTCTGCCTGTTTATTTGTCTCTTTTACTGTCCCTAATGAAGAATCCCAATGCTATCAAGTCTGAATTACAGACACTTTATGTTTCTAACGTTTGTTCTGCTGATCTCCCTTCTTTTCTGGTACTTTTGGCTGCTGAGATGTGTTTGACCTGCTGTTGGGAGGAGATACAGCTGCTAACTGCATTCTTTACTCCATCTGTTTTCACCGATTGGTATAACTCCACTAAAATCAGTGAGACAGCACTCATCAAGTTGGTATTACACAGTTTAGAATCAGGACTGTAAACTCTGGACAATTTGGATTTTTGCAATTAATTGAAAACCCACCACCCAAGTTTTTCCATGGCACTTCAAAATCCACCACAAAGCGCTAAGCATTATGTAGGCATAATTTCTTGGGCAGATGGAAAACTGCCTATAGAAGCATTTGGCACAGGCTTGCAGGCAAGCAGTATGTTTTGGTATACAGCCGGCTCTTGAAATCCAGTACCTACATCGTCTTTCCACTAAGAGAGAAAGTGGGGATCTGAAAAAGCATGTTTCTGGAGCTTTTCTGGATGCTCAAACCTGATGGAAGAGTTCCCATGAGAGGAGACGCTTCGCGGAGCCAGCAGTAAACGATCCACAAGTTTCTTCAAAGTCAGCAGGACCCCGCAGGGCAGTGTCTGTCCCTTCCTGGATGGCGGCTGTCTTGCTTCCCTCAGTTTTATGGTTTCTAATCTATTTCCATCCCTTAGCCTATTTTATGGTTGTGGCTGATAAGATAAATGAGTCTCTTTTTTGGAAGTGTCACAGTTTAGAGAGCACACGGCTGTCAACTGGAGCCCAGTGTTCTGTAGGCTTGTCCACTCCGTGACCTCATGTAGCATAAAATAGAAATTAAAATTATTTTAGGACTTGAAAACACACATGTATCCCCATCAGACATTCCTTCAGAGACTCGTGTAAGATCAGAGCGCTTGTTTTTTTGCTCAGCATCCCACCCCCCATGGTGCGCGCTCGCTGTGGCCTGTGTGCATATCGCCAGCACATGTGCACGCACGCGGAAATGTGGCAAGGGGCAGGTAATTAGCCTTTCTGGAGGGGATATGCCTTTCTCCTGAGAGTAAAACAAGAGAGGTCTGAGGACGGGAGGAGAGCAGATGTAAGCTATCAAGAGGGAAGCTCGCAGACAGGACATGAGGGGTAACATCTGACTGGCCTGAGGCTGGAGGGACCGGTACTCACGTCATCTGAGAATATCGAAATGCCAGAGACAACTGATGGATCAACTCAGCTTTCACTAATACAAAACTTTTCAGAGCAGACAGACTATCCAAATGTCTCACTGGGACGGGATTTCTGTCGTATGTGCCGTCTTGCCCTGCTCGTGCCCTGTAACATCACAAAAATGGCCCTCCCCAGGGTGTTTTGGTGGGGTTTGGGGCTGCAGCAGCTTGAAGGGGATGAAGGCTCGCTGGGCACTTCCAGGGCAAACCAAGAGCACAGCTCACAGCCCTTCCAAACACGCTCACCCCACGCTGCAGTCTTGTCATGCAGAGATGGTCCTGAACGACGGTTGGCAGGTTTTTTCCAAGCCTGTTCACCCATTCCTAATGAAAACGATAAGTCGAGGACAGTAGTTTTCTTTATAACACGACCATTCTCTTCCCCCACAGGGTTAGCGCTTGTGCTGACTGTTGAAAAATCAGTCATTAACAGCCAGGAAATGACTTTGCCATCAATCAGAATATTGCTCAGCCATGTTTCAGCTTTTTTCCCCTTTCTCTGCGTAATTATTCTCATCCTCTGCTGATTACAGTTTATAATAGCTATAATTCTCTCAAAATCAATCATTACTTGACTTAACCACAGGGTTACCAGTAGAAACATGAAGGAACACAGATATCCTGGACTGTTTTTTAATTATTATTCTTATTTAACAATACACAAGCTTTAAGGTAGATCACATTTAACCTTCCTCTTGGCAGTATTAAGCAGCAATTATTTTATTTTAATTTTGTTTTAAAGCATGAAGTGTTTGGTTACACATCCGTAACAGCCATACCAGGTGTTTTGATGACATGTTACTAGCATGTTATTTTGACATGAAATCTCAGTGGTTGTCCTAAACCGCTGTAAAAGGACAAATATGTCTTGTTTGCCAACACAGACTCCGCAATCAACGTAAAACCCAAGCACCTGATTTTTTTACTAGGATTATAGGTAAACACAGTTAAATCAAAGGTTGGCTTATGGTCCTGTAAGGAGAATTTTGAGTACCCTAAATTAAAAGCAACACTTAGATTTAAAAATCACATTTTTCCTGAACAGAGTGGAAATTTGTAGCCTACCGCACACAATCATATTCCTACTACAGCTGAACAATGGGTTTCTGTTATTCCATTTGCACCATGTGTTAACTTGACACCACTTTGCCTCTAATCATTTTCTCTCGCCCATACATTCAGTTAGTTTCCCTTACTGATTATGTGGGTCTCTCATGCAGAAAAAAGGAAATATTTAAAAATTGAAGGAAATAATTATATGGAATAACCAAAATTGGAAGCTGGACTGAAGAGCAGGTGTAGAGTCTGAATTGACTTTTAAGCTAAAATAAAGCCTTAATTTAAAATAGACTTTTTTTTTCTTTTAAATTAGGGTGAGGAAAGTAATTTATGAGATTATAGCATTTGATAGGGAATAGGAACTAAGTCAAGTGTTTCGAGCCTCCTCTGTATAAGGGTATGACACAGAAATACACAAAGGAAGCCATTTTCCACAGAGAACATGATGATCCTACAATTCCATATGTATTCTTGCACAAAACCTATTCAGACATTTTTTGTGAACTACTTACATATCAATTTCCACGTGTAATGACCACATCATATGTCTGGCTCCTCTTTATTTACCAACTTGCAACTAGTTAATTTTGACCTGATGAATGGGACATGTACATGTTTTGCTTACAAGGGCAAATTTGGGGGAAAACTCACAGCAGTTAACATACAAATATGGTATACCCATAAATTGTGCCCTTTATAACTATCCGCACTACAGAAATCAACTGCTCTGGTGTGTCAAGATAGAGTATATGCATTACTGGAGACAGTTTGCCAGTCTCAGACCGTGAATAGCAAATTCTGCTATTAAATAGCTAATTATACCGGGACTAATGTTCCCCTGTATTGCATCAGATTTGTTCGTAAGATTGGTAAGAAATGGTAAGAAACTGGTAAGAAATTTTGGAACAAGAACTCATGAGAGAGTTCCTTTTTTATCCAACCTTTCTTTATAATGGTGTGATCTTGCATTTCACTAAAATCCCTCTCTCTTCTCAGCTGCCCCGAACAGGGATGCAGCAGGGAAGTGTCTGTTGGAGACCATTTTGTCAAAAGATAACAAAGGACCGTGTTTCTTTGGCAGATAGCATGACCGCAGGCCTAGCCATGAGTAAAAAGTCACTTGGACTGCGTAGCCCATCTAGTAAAATGCTTTTTCTCAGCCTGGTCTGAATTTTGGTCGGGTCGCTGAGGCTTCCTACCCACCCCAGTGGCCCTCAGTGCCAGGGAGGAGGACGGCGCCCGGCGAGCCCTGCCTCTCGCGAGGAGCTCTGACACAGCCCAGGGGTCTCTCGGCCGCATGAGAAATGGTTTGTAGGCTCAGGGCCCCAGGGGCCATTATTTCAAAGTCCTGCAGCCATCGTGTAGCCGCACGAAGCACCTCCTGCCGTGTCTGTGCCTTTCAAGAAACAAAGCTGTGTTGTGAACTATTGGCGGTGTTAATAGCTTTCTTCCCTCTAGAGATTTGCTCCTGCTTTGGCCCCAAATATTTCAAAATAGCTGAAGCTGGCAGTAAGAGCCATGGGAAGAAAAAAGTGATGCATGTTAATTTCTGGTTTAGACATGATGAGAATTTCATTCTCTTCATTAAAATTCCCCAGTGCCGATGGGATGCTCTTCTGATTCATGGACTATACCTTGCAACGCTCCTCTGTGAGAGATCATATATGCAGCCTGATGTCTTTTAAACAGTTTTGTTTTCCTCTCCCTCCAAATACTCCAGTTATCATTCTCCTGATACGTAACATGCTCTCCTTCCAGTTAGATGGTTGCATGTTTGTGCAGGAATTTCAGGGCATGTTTTTAATTTCCTATAAAAAGACTGAAGTTATCACAAATGGCAGCATCATGTTTACTCCTCATGAAATGGAGAGACACAGTGAAAGGTTTGTAGAGGAACCTGCTCCTGGTAAATAGAAAAATAAAATGCAAAAGCAAACTGGGATTCAGATTAACATGGGGGTGGGTTGGGGGGGCATGGAAGAGCATTTGTGTACTCTGCAGAACAAACAAATAATCTCATCTAGTCATCCTGAAGGAATGCCTGAGGAGGACAGACAGAGGGGCTCAATTGCTGGGTAACTAGGTCAGTTGTTAAATGCCTATTAAAAATATCCCATCTGTGGGAAGCTATGGTGATTTGCCACTCAGAAACAACAGCTATATATGCTTACGCTATTTTTGCTTAGACAAAGAGTGGAAAACTTGCATTTAACATGAGCAAAAGTAAAATTCTCATAACACAGCACTGTGTGGTCTCTCCTTAACCTGCTTAATCAACTTAGACCATAGCAACTGTCTTCCAAACATACAAATAGAGCTCTTAGATATCTAGAGATAGAGGAGACAAAGGCATCAAGGATTCAGGGTAACAGGCTGCAGAGATTAATGTTCCCTCCCACCCTGCAAAGAGTATTTTTATTCTGCTGTGGTTTTAAAGATAAACATGGAAGACAAACATGCAGTACTTTTTCCACTGAGAAGCCATTTCAGCAGCACTGCACTCCCTGCGCCATGAAATGCACTTCTCGAAATGTGAGCAGAATGACACCGGAGTGGTGTGAAGCAGGAATCGGAAAATGATGAAAATCGGGATCAGACTCATTCTCTGGTGAAAAGGCAGCACGCTGCAAGTACAAGCAGATGACCTGCTGACCAGGTTTTTGGACTTTAACAATTTGAAGCCAAATACCATTCATCCAAGGAAAATAAGAAGACCAGAAGCCCACTATGGTCAACTGAATGTGGAACTGACACCAACACAAAAGTGCTTAATAGCACACCAGTGCAAAGGATGCACTAAAATTCCTCAAGAGAGATGCTGGGTCAACTGAGCAGAGAAGAAGGGTAAATATGGATGCCATAAGGACAACTCCCAAATGTATGTGAAAGAAGTTTGAGGTCGGGTGTGTATTTCCAGTGTCTGAGTACTTACCAAATAATTAAAACAGAGGACCAGACCACCAGTAGATATAGACAAGTGAGGTTCTGCTGAATGGTTCTGGTGACCATTTATGTGTTCGTTTTAAAATGAGCATGCTCTATCATACCAATCCCGCTGCCACGAGTGTGGTGTACTGTCAGCCCTCACTATCAGCCTTCCCAGGGAATGGAGTCAACTGAAGAAACCACATTTGTCCTGAAAAGTCACCTGAAGGCTTCCAAAGAGCAGCATGGAGACCTATATCTGGACTGTACGTTCATTAGGGAAGAAGCATGCGGCTTGTGGAGCAACGGGATGAGGTGTGAACGGTAATATTGATTAATTTTGTACCAGAAAGAACCGGTACACATGGACTCAGTTCCATTGCCAGGTATAAGGAAGAGCAAAACTCAGCAAATTGGGAGGTCAGCGTTGTTCAAATCACCGTGCAAGATAAGTAATAATCACAGCCCCATAGTAACTTCATTGATTCACACTGCATAGCATCATCACGAACAGATCCCATGGGAAGCCCTTTTCCCTGTTTTCTGCCTTGCCAGGAGACATTGTTCACCCTAGATGAGCATGACCTATGTGACTTAGTACAAAGAATAACCAAATACACCTCTCAGTCCACCACTCTCTTTCACCACCTCCACTGTCACTGTATACTCTGCATTTTAAGAAAAATACACATCACACTGAGGTTTGAAATGCCGTGTTGAATCTCGCTGTGATGAACTCCATCAGTGCTAGGAGAAAGCTGACTCTTTCAGACTTTTCAGACCGAGAAGCTATGCTGAGAGCCCGAGAGGCCAAGCCCAGGAGCTTGGTTATCAGTGTACAAAGCTGTCATCGTACAGAGCGGTATCACTGAATGATAGGGCAAGCCTGTGAAAACAGATAGAGTTTCCCTAAAGACCCTACCTAAAAAAAATACAAATCAGTGGTAGCAATCACACCGCATTATTCTTTAAGTCACCTATTTAAAGTCACTTCTTTTTTTTTCTAACTACCCTAGGGTGCCGCATATGTTTTCAAGTCTAGCTACAGAGTGAGGGTGTTTTCGTGCCAAGTACTACAGACCACACAGAAGAAGCTGCAATTAATGGCATTTCAGTGTTCTGCATTGCTGATCTACTTAACAATTCATTTTCGAGGACATTTTAAAAGTTGTTTAGCTGACTGCCAAAAATGAGGATCATTAAAAATAGATTCGCAGCTGTTCGGGAAAGCTGAGATATAATTTTGTCTTCATTAGGCCTTATTGCAGATGTTATTGATTTAGTCTCACTGCATTTCGGTGGGCAATATCAATTCACGCTGTCTTTGACTTTGGAAACAGGGAAGTCCATTTATTCTTATTTTTAGAGCTCACAGTATAGAAGGAGGGAAAATAACCATGAAGTAAATTTGGGAGAGAGCCTCTTTGTGCGGCAGCACTATTGTGCAGGTGATGGGAGCTGATAAGCTCATCAAATCATCCCTACACAGTGAGCCTCAGATTGCAGCAGAATGTGTACAAAACATGCCCTGAAACTAGTATGTGAATCTTATATGAGAAGGGCCTACAGTCTTAGACCCAATACTACAGAGCAGAGACAACAAAGGAAAGTGTGGATGTGATCATACGCCATCTTCATGATACTACTGCTTTTTGCGGTTATTAGCACATTAATTTCACTGCAAGTTGGCACTACTCAGAATAATAATTTACAGTGAAATAGCCCTAAACATACGATATCATTGCCAAATACAGAAGCAAGGTCACTTTCTGCCCCAAGGAATTTTCATTTAGTGAGAGTTTTCATATGCAGCTGCAGAAACTGGGTCTGTGTACATATAGGTATATATACGTGTGTATGTATATATAGGATCAAATGCTGCTCATCGTGGCATGTGTGAAGATTCAACTCACACTGTCTTAATCAGCTTAACCAGGAGCAGAAGACTAAACTCCCTGCTATTTGATCACTAGTGTAGGAAGCCTTCAAGAGTTCCTCCAACAGAAATTGCATAAATAATTCCCAGAAGTTTAAATAAAATGCATATGTAAAAGTGCAAAGGACAAGGAGTAAAAAGAAAAATGGTAATAACAGCATAACCACTGAATTATGCATTAAATAAACCTCTCAGTCACTCATTCTCAACAAGCACTGCACATACACGGTTTTGATGGTGTAACACTTTTAATGTTGCCCTTTCAGATAGAGAAAAATCTGCAAATACCCTTCCTCTGTCCAACCAGTTACTTTAAACAGTTGCGCGTCTTAACACCCTCACACTGACTTCGGTGAGCCTTCTCACTCAGCCAGGCTTTAACGCTTTGTAGCCATTTTCAATGGAGTGAAAGACAACTAATGCTGCAGCCCTCTTCTTTATTGTGCTGAAGAGGACCCACACATGACCAGCGTGTGGGTTGGGAAAGCAGCTGTGGCATTGTTAGCCAGCACTCGCTTCCCACATACAGTACTATCCCGGGATGAATGAACCCACCACAGACAATTGTCACCCACAGCATTTCTAAGGAGCTCTTTGTCTGCTTCCGTCGCTTAATCCAACAGGCTTCCTAGGCTAAAGTTCGCACTGCGCACACTGCTGATTTTCACCTTAGGAGTGTTCATCTTGGAAACCGTGGTGTGGGACAGTCTTGCTGTTTCCCTTGAGCACAGGTCGAGCTGCAGCAAAGGAAAGGGACAGGCATTTTGCAGTGAAGAACACCTGGTTTTGGTAATCCTGTAAAATGTCATTTTTCTCCAGAACTGCTGAGAACGCTTAACATTTCGCAACCTCCAGAAGGCCTTCATAAATGGCTGGGGACTGTAAATCCCACACTAGCATTGGCAAGCCTTCAACTATAGTGGGTCTATGTGTGTGAGTAACTGCACACAAATGCAAGTAAAGGAATTCACAGATTGTCTCACAGTGTCTTAAAAGGAACCCAAAGCTCTTTACAGACCACAATATATCTCACACCCACAGAAGGACCTCTCTACAAAAGGAATTTATGCATTGAAGCCTGAATTGGGAGCATCTCGCATCTCAGAAGAATAGAGAGCTGAATGAGCCCTTGCAGCACTGAGCCCTCTGCTGCTACTGAGACTAGTAATCCAAACCCCATGCTTTGCTAATTTAATTCTTTATCCAGCAGAGTAGAGTACACACGCTGAACTTAAAACATAGGAGCTTTGAAGGAAAGACAGACAATTCCTGTGCTTAGGTTTACATGCTTTACTACTCTGGGCTTTGGCCAGCCACGCTGCATTAGGGGTATGTATGGCCTCAGGAGATGCTATGAGTTGACATAACTCACTTTGCACGAGAATTGCACTTTTCTTCCTCACTGGTCCCATTCTTGGCCATGCGCTCCCATCACCTACCATTTGCTGGTACTGGCTGATGCTCATCAGACCAAAACCTGAATGACAGAGGGGTGGAATGGCATGGTTAGGGCAGGAGGACAGGCAGGCAGAAATGGACAGAAAAGGAGAAAGGCCTCTTGTCTTCCATAGATGTGAGTCTCTCGCTGAACTTGGCTATCCTTTGAACTGATGCTGACATGTGACTGTCATCAATGAGACATGGAGGGAACTGAACATCAAGATCAGCACGTTCAGCATTTTTTCAACTAAATATGTGAATTCTGACCAAAACCCCACATCTTTACAGAAGAAACTCTTGTGTTTCAGCCAAGACATATAAATGTGTAAGAGAGAAGGGATGTATAGAGCTATACTGTGTTTGCAGGAGCATAAATCCTTTTGGGCAGCACAGCCTGCTTCCCTGTGCTTTGGCCAGGAACCTCAGCTGGCTCAAAGAAGGTGGACATAGTCCTTGCTTGTTGGCTGACACATAAAGGATCAAACCGGCACTTAAAAACATGAGCTGCTATTGCCTTAAGTTGTAGCTTAAGGCTGTAACAAGGTGTCTCTGCTGCAGATTGGTGCTGAGCGGTGTCCTGTTGGCCCTCGCTATGTGTCACCTTTCTAAGCCTCAACAGACAGTATCAAAGGGCTATGCTCATTACTCTTCACTCTGGCTCTAGCCCGTAAGCCCAAGTGTGTTGGCCATCTAGTCCTACTGTCTACTGCCTTCTTGGTTTGCCTTTCACCATTACTCTAAGCCTGTGAACATCACCAGTGATATTGCAGCATAGGCTGTGGCCATCGTTGTGGGTCCTTATTTGACTGTTGGATCTTGCCCTAGTCACTTGTACATGTAAGCCTAAATGTGTGGCTCTTGGGAGCTCTGTGCAAGAATTTCCTAAGTGTTTCTGTGCACTGCCTGGCATTCTTCAGCTGGACCACATGGACTCCCTCTTCAGGGAAATATCTGAGGTCCTCTGACCCATCCATCTTTGTGCTCGGTTGCTATCCGATCTCTGGAGGCTCCACTGCAGTGTTCCCACACTGTCAGGCAGAGCTGCCTTCCTGCTTGTTTTGTGCTGATTAACAACGTCTTGCCTCTCCTGACTCCCAGCTTCCCATTGCTTTGCAGGTACTCTGTCTTCAAATTCCCATTCAAAGCTGAACTGGTTTTGAGCTCTGCTGAGGAATTCTGTGGTCCGCTGTCTGAGCAGAGAGTCATGTCAGCCAGACCTTGCCAAGGGCACTGTGATGGCTTATTCTCAGTCCTTGCCTGAGTGTCCTTCGGACAGCATCATTCTTGCTTGGAAATGGTGTAAAAAATCAGTATGGCTAATAGCACGATGATTATTCAGGATCAGGGTCCCAACTCATGATGCAGTCAAGGCTTCTTTTGTGTTCTTCCGTTCACTCTGCACACATTGCACTGTCCCAAATCTGCCCTTCTTTGAGCAATCATGGATCTTCTTTTCATCTGTCTGTCTTTTCCCTGTGTGAGAAGTATGGACACACCATACAGGAGAAGACCCTTCTCTCTGACATTTCGATAACTGCAGCGCAGGTGTATACAGATGAACTAGTCCCTTGCAGATCCTTGCACAGCCAATGGAAAAAAAAACAATTTTAAAGCACACCGAGCTTGTTTGGAAAAGTACTTTAAAACAGAGCAAATAATGATCTACCGTTCACTGACAACGTTGACTACACCTTCGGTGACCGAAAAGAGAGCCCGGAGTCTGGATGTGGAGTTCAATGAGATGATCCATCCCAAGATACCAGCTCTGAAATTGCTTAATACTTTAAAAAAAACCCCTCATCTTGTGTTCTCATCCCTCAGCAGATAGGACTGACTCATCTGCTGCTGCATTTGCAGCTGATGATTGTCCCAGTCCAAAAGTACTAAGCATTTTACTGCCTCCAGTACCGTGTTGTGCTTGATGCCTGATTTGACTGCCTAGCACTACCTTTGAGAAGGGCTTTTAGGCAGGTTGATAGATTGTCTTTTATTGCGTAAAAGATTTGTGAAGCCTCAGTAGAGACAACGGGTAATGTCATTTTCTCTCATTCCAGTTAAATGCCGAGTGCAGGCCACAATGGCTTATTCACCACACTGCTTGTTGTCAGAAGGCACATTTCACTAACAGCCAAAGACAAACTGGCAGAAATGTTCCCATCAAAGAAGCGCAGGGAATGGGTCATTCTCAGCCCAGACATTCCCCCTTTCTGTATTCACATCATCTCTATTTACAAATGCTACAAGCTGATGGCTTCAGAGCAGCGATGCTGCTAGCTTTCCTTTCCCAGTATCATCCTTTACCTCATGTTGCTCCACAGAGTAGCAATGTTTTATGGTATGTGCCTGGCTTAAGCAATCTTTATGCTTTCAGATGCCCATCTGGGGCCTCTGACTAACCCCACCATGTGGCAGCTGCCTTATGGCTTTGCAGTATTCTGCTCCATGTGCAGAGCATCTGGACATTTCCACCGATCGAGGCATTTCCTAAATGAGCCTGAGTGTGTCTCAGAAGGAGAATGGAGCTCAGCAGAGATTGCCAGATGCCCAGATGAGCTGGCCTCAGCCTCCTCTGCTGCGTGTAGTCTGTGGTTGGTCTCATACCCCTTAGCAGCAGCCATAGCTTGGTATCACAAGCCCAGCTTGCCTCTTGCTCAGGTTTCCATTTCTCTGATGATATGATTTTCATCCATGAAAAACAGCTGATGCTGGTCCTACCAGTGTCCTGCTTGTGCCTGCTACCTGCCACGGGTACAGCAAGCCCAGCTGGTCTCCCACGACAGGGCAGGGGATTTATTTCACTGCTGTGCTCAGTGCATTAGGATGTGCTCACCCAACACCTCGCTTCCCACAGCCGTGCTCTTTAAACACCCTGCACGAGTGTTGGAGGATGACTCTTCCCCTCCAGAGCCTAGCCAGTTCCAGCTCACCGGAGGTGCAGCTGACCCCGATCCAGCTGGCACCCAAGCAGCCTCTGAGCCGTGGGGGCTGGATGGCAGGCAGCCCTCTCCCCTATCTGCAGTCCCATGAAAGTCACGGTGCAGAACTCTTCCTCTCCAGTGGATGTCTGTCTGTCTCGTCACTGCCTGAGTCGCTGCTCTTTTATTTCCTGAAAGAAGAACTGTGCTGGGGTCCTGCTTCTCTCACCTCATACATGACAGTCCCTAGACGAGGCTGGTCCGTCTCCGTCCTGCCTGTGGTGAGGCTGTACATCCACCTGGTGTCCAAACGGCGAACTGATGGTCTGGTTTCGCTCCCCAGACCCCAGGCAGTGTCTCCCTTTCTCCCTGAAAACAGCTCTTATGCCTGCCTGACAAGGGGAGGTACCTCAGCAGAGCTCTCACTGTGGTTTTGCTCCTTTCCCTGGGTAGATCAGCTGCTCTCTAATTGTAAGAAATGTTTCTCAAAGATCAGATATTTTTACTGCAGAAATGCCATGTAGAAAGATAGGTCCCAAAAGCAATGGTGTCTCTAAATGGGGCCTTTCTGATTTCAAAGTTGCAAGGAGAGTTTTGGCCCTGCACATAAGTGTGGGACCTCTCCAGCTACTCTGCCTGGGGTTACGGTGGTCATCAGCTCTTCCTCGCCCGCTCCAGAGCTCAGAGTTTGCTTCTGGTGACTGTATCTCACTGACTTCTCGTCCTTGCCTTTCACTTATACTTTTTAATCTCTAATCACCCATTGCAGCACACTGGTGTAATCTGTTTGCACTTCCATTGTTTCATGCTTCTGAAACATTTCTTAATCTGGAAATGAAGCATTTTCTTTGGTCGGAGGACCAAAACCTGCCTTTGTCCTTTATGCAGAGGACTGTTCAGAGGAGCTCCAGCAGGACCTCTGCTAGCATTGAAGCCAGGAGCCCCCAGGCCTGTCACTCTGGCCCGTGGATCTCCCAAAATGTTTCTTCCTCCAGAGCATGTTTCAGGGTCTGTGCAGGTGTTACCCATGCAGCACATGTCCCGAGGTCCGGGCTGCATCGCTGATCTATCCAGGCTGTTCTAGCTTTAGCTACAATGATTTTTCTTCCCTATTTGCAAACGTATTTACTTTTCTCATTCCCCATAATTAAAGTGATGGCAATCCTGTTTAATTCCTGCCATACAAATCCATGCTCCTCAGCCAGAATGACAGCACTTTTTAACTTAAGCTCAAATTAAAATCGAAGCCTCATTGCTGCCTCTTTCAGAAACCCAGAGCCACGACAGCTACAAAGATTACGCTAATTAATAAAAAATAAAAATAAATAAATACTGCTGCGGCTTGCAGACGCACTTTGTGGAGCGGCAGAGGTAATAAATAAATCCTGGAGGCCAGAGCCCGCCGCCGGCAGCAGCAAGAGGTGGCAGAGGGAGCCCCGCGGCCGAGGGAGCCCGGCGGCCGGGGGAGCCCCACGGCAGAGCGAGCCCCGCGGCAGGGCAAGCGCCGCCGCAGGGCAAGCCCCGCGGCTGGGGGTGCCCGGCGGCAGAGGGAGCCCCGCGGCCGGGGGAGCCCCGCGGCAGAGCGAGCCCCGCGGCAGGGCAAGCGCCGCCGCAGGGCAAGCCCCGCGGCTGGGGGTGCCCGGCGGCAGAGGGAGCCCCGCGGCCGGGGGAGCCCCGCGGCAGAGCGAGCCCCGCGGCCGGGGCAGCCCCGCGGCCGGGGGAGCCCCGCGGCCGAGCGCGGCGGCGGCGGCGGCCGAGCGCTGCCACCTGGCGGCGGCCTGGTGCCCGGCGGCGGCCGCGCGGAGCCACCGCCCCCCGGTGGCGGCCCGGCGGCGGCGCGGCCCAGCCCGGCCCGGCCCGGCCCGGCGCCGGGGGGCGCGGCGGAGCGCGGAGCAGCGGCGCTGGCTGCCGCTGGAGCGTCCTCCCGCGTTTGCGGCCAGTGTGTTACACAGCAGTAATAAACTAACCAACTTGGGGGCTTGGAAGGATTTTTTGTTTGTTTTCCTTCTGTTTTATACGTTTCTTTGCGTTTTGCTTTGCCGCACTTGTAGAAATCTGCGTGGGAAGCGTCGTGACAACTGTAAAAGGCCCGGCCTGGCTGCAGCGCACCGACAGGCCGAGGGCGCAGGCCGTGCTGGAGGTGGTTATTGTGCCTCTCGCTGCCTGGGCATCCACAGTCACTTTCCCACTGTCCCCTTAATGGAGGTACGGAAGCCCCTCAACATCCGCAAGCCAACAGCCCAAATCCTTTAATGCAGGCGAGGGGTGCCCAGTGTGGGTCTGGGACAAGGGAAGCCCGATACACACTTTTGCAAGAGAAGCAGCATCTCCTGGGAGCTTGAGGGATGCCTGGGGACCCGCCGGGCTGCCACGTTCCTCCTGGGCAGGGGCAGGCACGGCTTGTTGCCGTGACTCTTCCAGTCACTGACCAGGCAAATCCTGACTTTACACCAGTGGTGCAATGGCTTTATGGACGCCTGGCTCCAGTCCAACCTTTTCATTAATTACATTCAGGTAAAGCATCTGCTTAAAAAAAAAGCAGGTATTATCTGTAGCCTAAGTTCTGTTGGGAAACAGCTTACCTCAAATGCTGACAAGCAGTGACAACCCCTATTATATATGTATTACAACACTGGTAGTAAAACTGACCAGTAAATCAGCACAGGCAAGACAGGACCACTGAGGTACAGAGTAACTGATTAGGAGTTAGGCTGAAAAAAATCCAAACCTAAGCCTGGCTCAAGCCTCAGGCCAATTTGTATTCCAAACCTTTTATTATTTTTGCAAATATAAACACGATAATTACATCAGCATGGGAAGGAAGCTCCGTTTGGTTCCCCTCCCCACCAGAAATCCTCTCGCTTGGGCTGGAATTAATAAATACATCATAAACCCTGCCTTCCCCTTTCCCCCTTTGCCCCCCCAAATCCCTCGGCCTTTTGAGATAGCATTGATCAAGCAAGGGTCTCAAAATGCTTTGTGAAGGTGGGCAGGTGAATTATTGCCTCCCTTGCCTGCAGATGAAGCTACAGGTGTGGTGGGGAGCCCCTTCGGAGGTCGGGGCAAGCCAAGAAGCAGAAAAGACGAGAAATTTGAGGAAGGTGAAGGCCCTTCGGGGCTCAGGGCTCACTGAGCGGGAGGAGGAAGCAACATGTCGAGAGGGAAAGGACGAAGGTGAGAGAGTAGGGTGTGATTGAATGTTTATGGGTCCCCCTGTGCCCCAGGAGCCGGCTGCCTCACGTCCCTGCGTGGCATTCGTCTTCCTGAACCTCCCGCGGGGAAGCAGCGTCTCTGTTTAGCAGACAGGGAAACAGAGGATGGTGAGTGACTGACCAGGGTCATGAAGGCAGTTCGTGGTTGGGCTGGAAATTGAATTCTGGCCGCCGGAGCAAGGTAGATAAGGAAAAGGAGAGAGGCAAAGGGAGGGAAACCCAAAAAGCTGTGGCTTTTAATGGTGGAAAAGCACTGGGTCCCTTGGGGCCTTCTTCAAACAGCATGGGAGTCTGCCTCTTGCCAAAAGAAGTCAATTTAAAATACTGGCATTCTTATTTCACTGCAAAGAGATTTGTGGACAGGACTTGGTCTCTAAACCACAGGAAAAAACACACAGGAAAAACAAAACCAACCCCAAGTTTGCTTGGCAAGAGAAGCATTGACCCAAATCTCAACCACATGGCACATGGGATGTTGTGTATACAGTGGTATCTTCGTGATTTCATAAGTGTTTGGGCCTATTCAGCATGATTGCAGATGACCTTACCCTACAAACGCGCGGCTGACTCCACTGGGGCAGGCTGAACGAAAGAAACAGCCATAGGGTAATAGGGAGCAGCGCTGGGTGCAGCCCTCGCCTCCTTAATACTGAGCCCCAGGTACTGTAAGGGGCTTCTGCACATGTGGCTGAAAGCAGAGGAGGCCTTTGCCAGCCCACTGCAGCAGACACAACTGGCACTTCTGCAGATGTCTCACGTTGCTCAAGTAGTTTGTCTGAAGGTTATTACCAGCTGGATGTGCGTGGGTGCAGCGTCGGCAGCACACGTCATGCTCCTCTGCCAGCCTTGGAAGAATGGATTTGGTTCAGAGTACAAAGCTAGGTAAATCGATGAGAAAGGTGTATTCCCCAGAGTCTGCCGGCAAGGCAGGAGTCTTGCTGCAAACAGCATCGCAGCACAAGGTGAGCGGCTGTCGTGGTGGCAACAGAGTCCATTTCCCATTTTCTCAGCAGCCCAGCTTTTTTCTGGTTTTAAATTGTTTGGGTGCTGTTATTGTGTCTCTCAGCAGAGCTGCTTGCTCCATCTCAAGAGTCTTTGTCAGAAAGATATTTGCTGCTGCAGCAGAGCTAGAAAGCTGTCGCTCGTCAGGACAAGAGGCCAAGTGTTGGCCACTCCAGAGGAAGGCAAGGAACCGGGACAGCCACCAGATGAGATGACACATCACTGGGGACACTGTGAAAGGCAGTGAAGGGTATCTTCCTTATGAACTATAGTTTATTTTTCAAAGGTTTGAGCTACTCCAGCTGCTGCAACTGGGAGGGGCCTTGCCCTTGATCAGGCTCGTGGCATGCAATTCTCCAGTCGGTTTGGTGGTGCCTCACAAATCCTCATTCGTCTCCCCCCCCACCTCCAGCTTACTGATTTGGATAGGCTTTAGCAAGCTTACTTCAGGTTTTTGTCTGGAAAATAAAAAGCATCTGCCCACTTATCATAGATTGGATCTTCTTGTAAGTCAGAGACCCTGCAAGCTGCTCATAGAAACATTTGCAGTGACACTAAGATGAAAGGAGCCACATCTGGCCCACTCCACAGACTCTTATTTAAACAGCAGCACACCATTCGTACACTTTAGTTACAAAATAGTAATGTGCTTTTAATTTGCACAGAGTGAACCCAGGAAACTATAATTAGAAAGAGAATTTCTGGAAATGCAACAAGGAAATATTAATACAGTGCAAAAAGTGATCCAAAGCCTCCAGCCCCACAGAGATGTGTTGTCTAAAACATTGCGTTAGCCAGTTTTTCTCTCTTAATCCAATAGGACTACATCTCTGGAGCAATCCTTTGTGAACATTTAGCCTCCTTGACCATAAATCTTAGCCATTTGACACCCGAGTTATTAAATTATATTTGTGTTGTTATATCATAACACGATGCTTAGCCGTATATCATACCCCCAAGGACAGCACAGAACCGGCAAATGGTAAAACAAAGCCCCTCCTTCCAGACCCTCTTTAAAGCTGAGAGAATCGCTGTATCCTGCTGGCAGCGCTGGCCTGCATTTGGGTTTGTGTTTGATTTCACTTAGAAGTAGACCACGTTACATACGCATATTGTCTAGGTCATTAAAATACGGCTACTTTTACAAGGAAAGACAAATCGCCAGCACTAGCACATAGTCATTTCTTATTACAATTCTTAATTGGGATTTCAGAGGGGTCATAAATGTTGTGTCATGAGTAATAAAATGTTGGGGACTGAACAGAAGTGAGAAAAATAATCATGACATTGAATTATTTAAGGTTTAAATTCCACTGCATGGTCCTGGGAGGGTCTTCAGAAGCAATCTCTCCTCCAGTGCGGATGGAGGGATGTCTCATTCAAACACCATATGGATGCTGTCTAACAGCTCCTATCAGCCGATTGTATGCTAAGGACCAGCTGTGGTTGCCTAGCAGTTTCTGCCTGCTGATTGACCTTCCCCGGGGTGTAGCGCACATGACAGTCGGAAATCAGAAAATTCACCCCAAGCAGGGCAGTGCTCTTTATGGTGAATTACAAAGTCAGTGATTTGCCTCTTGACATCAGAGATGAATAAAACCATCACGTCTTGCCTCGAATTATGTTATGACTTCTTCTTGTGGTTGGTCCCGGTTGCTCTCACACCTTGTGCTTCCTTTGTGGCTAAGGATGTTTTGGATCTCCAGGGGCTGAAAGTCTTCATGGTTAGCACTGACACTTCCAGCTTCACTTTTGGCTATGGTGCCAGTATGTGTGTGGCCACAGATGTTTTACAATTGCCGCAGGCAACTCCAGAGGAGCCTTCACAAAAAAATCTCCTGCCAGGTGTCCTTCTGCCCCTGTGAAAGAAGGAATATGGACAATTTCTGACACCCAGCAGGGGAGTACCACACCCAACAGTTCCTACATCCCTTTCTCATTGCTCCAGCTTTTTGCATGCAAATTTCTTGCAAAGTAATTTCTCTAACAACTTCAAAATCTGTATTAATGTTGTAACAGAGCCTTCCCCATTACTATAATGTCTTTCTAGTTATCAATTCTTGGGGCTTATTATGTGAAAATTAGAAATACATTATTACCAGAAAAGCCATTCTCTCAACTGCGCAGACATTTACAGCCTGACATAATCTCTTAAAATCTGAATTGTTTGCAATGAAACAGACCTTTTTTTCTTCATGAGGATGTCAAAGAATTTCAATTTCAGCTAATTCTTGCAGCCCTAATGAGTTTCCTTCTCTAAGGAACTGGCAATGGTCTTTACGCTATAATAGTTCCAGGAACAATTGGAAACTACTTGGATAATAACATAAGGTTTTTTAGATCAATATCACTTTTGTAATGTGAAACTTTTGCCAGATTTGAGTATCTAAGTCATTCTCTTCTTTTTTTTTTCTTTTTCTTTTTTATGAGGATTTCCCTGAAAAGTTCTTGTGCACTGAGAAAGCTTGATACAATTATTCACACCAAGAGGTAACAAGCACAAAGTTAATGGACAGAGTCCATAATATGATACCTGGAGAATTCTAGTGTTGTGGCATTGTAGGGATGATTTCCAAATAGCAGACCACTTCTTTTATGCATTTTGTATGCTTTACTTTGTATGCTGTAAGGACTACACACTCAATGAGTCAGATTGGAGGTAGATACATCTTATGGTCCTATTAGAGACATCCCCTTCTGTTCATATTAATCAGTTAATATATTAAAGAGTTATTTTATTTGTGTGGATCGAAGCTTGGATCGACAAAACGTGCTTTTTTTGCTGGCAAGTTAGGTTGACTGAACTGTACTACCCCCAAAAAGGTAAACCTTAACTCAGGTGGCAAGCGCATGCCTGATCCCAAAGTTGCACCAGTCACTGGAAAGAGTTCCTGGACTTCAGGGGGCTTCGTATTTGGCCCAAGGAAGGCAGGTACACAACTGCTGTCATGAAGCTTACACTACCTGTCTCCAGATAACTATTTCTGAATTGATTTCTTGTTCTCCGCATCAGCTCTTAGCCTTTTTTCTTTCCTCTGCAGAAATGCCAAGCTCCTGTTCATTTCAGGATTTCCAGGGCTCTGGAGTCAGTTCCCTGGGTGATACTGCAACGTGCCTCCTGGCATTTCAACCATATGCCGTACTTCTCCAGAGCAGAACTGCTCAAGGTCTACGTGCGTTTGAAAGCTTTAGGGTTTCCTTTGAACTGCTGTGAAACTAGAGGATACCCTGGGTGGTTTTCAGACATCTCTCTTCTTATGTGAAGGCAAAGCATGGGTACCTCCCATAGCCAGCCTTCTGAATGGAAGAAAAGTAGTTCTGAGGGAAATGTCTGTAGTCTACCCCAAAGTTGTTTGAGATTTGTCAGTCCTGCACTGGGCAGGATCCTACCCTTCTTCTACATGTTGTCCTTTTTTTTTTTTTGGTAATGTCTTTGGGCAAGGTGCCGTCTTTTGCCTGGTTCTAGTAGTCCCACAAGTATGAACTTTTGAGCACTATAAAGTAGCTGTTGAGTGACCTCAAAGATGAGTATCATTACTTGCCCCACCACTAACACATGTACTCAGATTAACAAGTTCCCACTGTTTCTGCAGCCTGGGCTCTGCAATTGCCTTGGGCCAGCACATTGTGCCTGGTAGGGCTGTTCCTTTAATGCTGCTTCTTTCTGTACTATTTTACACCCACTTTTTTGTTGTTCTTCTTCCTATTCACTCCATCTGCTCTTAAAGCTGATGTAAGGTTGCCATTTCGTAACATCACTTTTAAACAGGAGAGTCACAAAATTGCAATTTCCAGTTCAGCACCTGCTCAAAACTGTAAGCTTCCCCACCTAATTACACTTTAAACCAAAAAGCACTAGACAAAAGTATCAAGCATGCTCTGACTGCGTGAGGTTTCCAGATCAGGGTTCATTCCAGTGCAGTGGGTGTCCAAGAGGGCTCATGTCTACCTCTACGTTCCAGTGCAGCGGGTGTCCAAGAGGGCTCGTGTCTACTTCTACGTGAAGGAGCCTTGGGGCTGTTGGGTTTGTCTCTGTACCAAGAGTCACAAACAGTGAAGGACTGTGGCTCCTGCTCTGCTTCCAGTACAGCATGTTCCTTGTCTGCGAGGCTGAGGGGGTGGAGAGGCCTGTCCGGTTTACTGCACCATCTGCTAGGTTCAGCCAAATCGCTTAATCTTAACCAATTTCAAAGGGAATGAGGTCAAAACTTCAGAGGTGACCTTAACTCTTCATAAAATATTTGCTGTCTCAGATGTTATGAAGAAAAGGTTGTTTCAGAGGAGCGAGGATGACTTGCCAGGATTCCTCCTGACACAGAAATGCACTTCCTTCTCCCTCCGCAAATACCAGAAAGCTCATCACTCCTCTGTCCCTGGCAGCAGCAGCAGCCCCCCCCCTTGTGACCTCCCCCAGCTTCCTCAGCACTGCAGCTTCCATGGCACCCCGTGTCTCTGGGTTGTGTGCCCATCTCCTGACCCATATCTCATCTCGTGAGTCCCCAGGACGTGTCTCTGTACACCTAGGCAGCTTCGCTTCCCCAGGCATCTTCCACTGCTGTACATCCTACAAGCAGCTGGGACCCCCTTTAGCCATCCCACCTAGACCCCTCTGGGGTGGGAAGCATTTGGGACCTGTTTAGGACTATCCCTCAGCCAGTCCGTCCCTGCTCAGGCCTTCTCCAGACACGTATTGCAAGTGCCATTAACTGGCCCCCAAACACTGCCTAGCACAAAGTTTTCTCAAGACAGGGCCCCTCCTTTTCTGCAGGTCAGATGTGCTCTCTGACAAAAGATTGCTCTATAATTTACAGGTACAGAAATACTGCTTTTTTACACACCATACACACAGAAAATCCTTGACTTTAACATTTGCCCAGAGCTGTTCAGGTTTGTCATGCAGTAAAAATGAGAATCCAGAGCACTTCAGAGGACCTTTCTCTTTCTTGTGTCCGGCCTTGAAGAGAAAGCACAGAGACATTTAGAGCATGGGGACCACAGCCACTGAGAATGGAGTATGTTGCTAGAAACATCTTTCTTTCAAGTATGCTCACCTGGATCCTGCTTTTCAGCTGTGGCTTCTCCCCGGGTGTGGATTTCCTCCAGCTGGGAAAGAGTGATGTTTCCATCTGCTGCATGGCCCATGACGAGAAGGACTCAGACAGCTGGGGTTTCATGTAGATGGTGAGACATAAGAAGAGTGCAGCCCAGTGGTTTTGAAGGGGAAGGAGCATTTGATTGTACAGACCTCTGACCTCCCCTCAGAAAGGGAAGATGTGAAATATTTTTATGTTCATATCCTCTTGGAGGGAGGACAGTGCCCAAGAACCAGGTAGATCAGAGGCAACCAGCAGCATAAGTACAGTTGTGCTCCACTTGTATGGGAACAAGAGAACACGTGCTATTTTAGCACCAGACCTTGGCTTGAAACACAGCTGAGGAGGACAAAGGATATCAGCAGAAAACCTGGGGATGCAAAAGGCTGTTTTTCATTAGCCTCTTCACTATCCTACTTAACACAAGCTGGTTCAAACCTGGATGTTAATCTGCCAGGATTCTCTGCCCTTAAAACATTTTTTGATTGTTTGCTCCTTCTTTGCCAAGAATGATGGAGGGGCATCAGATGCCTGAAAGTTTGTCATTTTTTTTTCCAGGGTCTAATAAAAGGCACTGCCTTTTCCCGTGAGCCTTGCTTCACTCTGAAACTGAAGAAATGTTGCTTTTTAATTAATCTGTTCTTAATGTCCTTAAATCACTGTTTCATGGTGGTAAGAGGGCTTTAAAAATTCCATCAAAGAAATGCTCTTCTTTGATGAAGCCCTAGATATGCAAGCAGGGTTCTCTTCAGGAGTTGTTAGTCCTTGGTGGCCTTTCTTGAGCTTGCTTAGGGTTTTTAACAGAGAATATGAATGCCGTGTAGGCTATATGAAAGGAGAATTGAGGGTGCCTTGGCATTTCTATTTAGATGTGTGTGTGGCTTCAGATACTTGGAGACAGATCAGTTGCCACCAGAGAGGGGTGTTAGGTCTGGGAAGAGTGGTGTCTTACAAAAGGGAACAAAGCTTGTTGCAAGTGAAGAGACATGGTGGAGTCTAACAAAAAGGTCAAAGTTTGCAATGTACTGTGCTTTGGCTGCTTTTTGGCCAAAGGCTGCTGCTGAACAAGACTTTTCCAGTTTACATGATTTTTACTTTCTGTTGGGACGTCTCAGCTCCCACGGGAGTGGAGGGTACAAAAGTGATTTGATTTGCATCAAGCCCTACAAGCCCAAGTCAAATGAGAGTCCAGAGTGCTGCCACTACCAAGATCCTCTGATGTTCAGTGCAACAACAGAAAAGACAGAGTACCATTCCCACATGGGGACTGGGCTCTTTGCCTGTGGCACACCCCAATCTCTCCCAGACAAGCTCTCATGAATGCCATACAACATCAACACGAACACAAAGCCCATTGACTCCATCCCCTCTGGCACAGAGCCTTGTGCCAGGCCCCCCGCAGTTGCTCTGATTGTGCAGAGTGCAGAGGAGTGAGATCACTGTGTTGAATTTTGAGGAATGGCCAGCAGATGGGAACAATCAGATAAAGCCGGTAACCATCACGGAGGAGGAAAAAAATCCAATTAAATTCTCCTGAGAAACATGGGCGCTAAGAAAGACCTTTCTTTCCAGTGCTGCCCAGCCACTGCTTCAAATCTTGCACCTGAAGGAGCGAAGCGACTGCGCAGCCCACCTGCGTGAATGAACTATCGCAGCGGTTGTGTGAAGACAGGCTGGGAGAGGCACATCATTCTACCACTATAAATGCAAGAGTGCCTGGGGGTGATCTGGCAAACAACTACCTCGGTTCTCTCCTGGAAAGCCAGTGTGTGTGCCCGAAACGTCAGTGAAGCACAACAAGCTTGCAGAGCAGGGCTGCTCGTTTTGGTCAGGCTGGCAAAGGAGAAGCAGGGAGAGGTGAGGGAGAGCAAAGTTCTGTTGTGGTGTTTTGGAGGACAGGAGCAAGGCCAGCGCTGTGAAGGGGCTCTCAGCCCTGCCTCCCTCTCTGGGAAAGCATGGCGTGGGAGCACGGCAGTGCCAGAGGGAGAGGGAGACAGAGGGGGTGATGAGACTTCTTCATGGACCCTGAGAAGTCCATGTCCATTGATTTTCTGAGGTTGTAAATAGACCTTGGTGTAAATGAAGATGTTGGTGCCAGCGCTGTAAGCTCGTTGATACAGGGACCATCATTTTGTCTGGTATTTATACAGCCCCTATCACTGCAAGGGCCTGGCCAATAACCAGATCTCTTCTACACAACCGCACTATTGAATGGTCTGGTTACTGTTAGTAAAGTAACAGTGAACACTAATAGCAACAATTTCAATCCCACTCAAGATGAAACAAGACAGTGGGACCAGTGGTTCCTGTTGGCTGCTATGGAGTAATGTTCATTTCTAGCCACCGTTTCTTTTCTTTTCTGGAATGCAACTTCATTTAAAAGAGGGTGACTTTGATTACTCCTCAAGGGCCTTTATTCTGTCTGTGCCTGACGCCTGCAGAAGTCTCCCGTACTGCTACAGCGATGTTACTGTTTAAGCAACTTAGTGCTTTTCCGGGCTGCAGCTCCGGACCCAGCTTTCTCGCAGAGCGCCCTGTCCCTGCGGGGAGCTGCACGCAGGGGCACGGCCGCAGCCACGCACAGCAAACGCAGCCAGCGCAAGGGGAAATCGTCCTCTTCACCGTGAGAGCAGCTCGCCGCTCCGAAAGACTTTGAAAACATGCCCCGTCTCAGGACAAACCTAGAAAGGGCCATTCTGAGGACATCTGAGGCATGAGCATCTCCTCCAAACCAAAGTGCTTAAATAGCAATGAGAGTCTTCAGCCCCAAATCCCAAAGCAATTTATGTCACCATTAGCTATGTACAAGGCCTTTAAAAGAAGCAGTGCAAAGGTTGGAGGTTGGTTCACGGGCTGATGCAGAAGTTTGTCCTCGGTAAATGACCACGTGCCCTACAGGAAAGGTTAGTATCAGCATCATCACCATCACTTTTAACTGTGACAAAATGAGACCAATGACTTCAGTGACCTAGCCCAACAGAGTCATGGTGTCTATAAGGGAATATAGCAGCAAGCAACACCTAGAGACCTAAAGAAGAAACTTTAAAAAAAAAAGAAGAGCTGGAATTTGAAATGGTCCCTCCCCAAATAACATACTGCATGTGTGACACTTTGTTCTGGTACTAATTTCTTGGCAAGAGTCACCACACACAATTCCTGTTCCCTGGCAATAACTAACAGCACTACCTGTGCCTTTGCAGATGGTTCGGTGGTGTATATATCTTCCTAGAAGCAAGTAATTTGTTTTCTCGATGGGGTGTATTTGCCAGAGATTTTCAACTGTCAAAACAACCCCCTCCCTAGCTCATGATCTCACCGCTGTGTACCCATTAGGCTCCTGTCCAGCCCAGAAAGACCATGGTGACATTCATTGCTGAGTGCTGGCCTGTGCTCTCGTGATGAAGCGCTAAGTTGAAGTTGGCTTGAGAGAGAAGCAGTCAGCTTGGAGGAGACCTGGGAGAGGTTAGCATCAGAAATGTTTGTATCAGCTATTTCTGTGAACTAATGCAAAAACGGGGCTGGCTGGGTCAGGATTTGGCAGCTGGGATGAAAAGGAGGGTAAAGAACGTGGGGCTTTTTTTTTTTTTTTTTTGTCCTTTTACATACATCTATGAAATGAGTGAGATGGTTGCTCTGGCCGGGATCTTCCTCCTGGGAGAGGGACAGGACAGAGAAAGTACGAAAGCTGTAGTTCTTAATCTGTTAGGTTTGTGTTTAAATGTATACTCTCTAGCTTCAGCTCGTGTGGTGAGACCAAAGCCTCTCAGGGTAACGTGACAGTATATGGACAAGATGTGGGACAGCAGGACACTGGCATTCCGCAAGCAAGTCGCATCCTCAGCGCTGCGTGTGCCGGCGGGGCGGAGGGGATGGGAAGCATAACCCATTTTTGAGAGGGTTTCATACAAAACCCCACCAAAACAGACCATGCCATTCCACTCCCACCATCAGCTTCATCCCCACTGGGGTTTTTTGATCTGGTTGATCTGGAAAAAACGCATCTCTCTTAAACCTGGAATAGTTTTCCATTTAGATCAGTCTCCCAGTTAAAAAGTGGTTTTTGGGAAGGGGGAAGGAAAAGAAAACGTTTTGAAATGGTCAAAGTATCCCACGCCTGTGATTTCTGAACAATAAATTCATTTTCTGTTTCAAAAGAATTTTTCTTGTTTGGAAAATGTATGGTATTGAAAAAGAGGTTATCTTAAAAAATATTAACATTAAAATTAATTATTTGGAAGTAACCAAACATGGGGTTTACTAACCCATCTTAATGAAAGAAGTATCTTTTCTGTCTATAATTGTGTTGCCGATTTTTTTTTCCAGTTTTGACTTCTAGTCCTGATTTAGGAAGGGCAGGGAAAAATGTCAAAATCCCTGTGAATATTTTCACAAGGACTGGGGAGAACATTTTCCCACGCAGCTCTACAATCAAACCCTTTAGATGCCAACAGATTACTGATTAGGCTTTCCTGCCCTTGACTTGGGATCATCATGTTGCAGAACACTTGGGGACAGAGCAAAAGGCACCTCTCATCATGCTGTTAATGATGTTTTTCCACACACAGAGCAAGTATGTTCCCAAGAAATGTTACGTGAAAGACTCCAAAATAAAGAACAAAAGTGGCATTAGTAACCTCTGGCTTTCAACGTCTATGACTTATGTCTTCAGATATCATGAAACTGGCTTTAACGTTGCGTGAATAAAAAATGAATTAAAATATCTAACTTGCCTTCTTACTTATTTTCTAAAATATATGACGATTTTCAAGCTTTTCAGTAGGCCCAACAGCACCAGAAATTTAGCTCTTTGCGCGTGAAAGCTGAGTGTCTCATGGAGGGTAATTACGAGAACTCAAAGAGTCAGAGCAGGTAGCGCTGCAAAGGCATACTTGTAGGAGGGGCTGGGGGAGAGGGGGCCTCCGTATGCATTACTTCGTAGGAGTAGCCATCATTTAGGCATTGAACATCTCTCTCTGAAATCCAGCCCCCCGTAAACAGGCAGCCTTCTCAAAGACGGTACCGTAGGGTGTCTCCCAGAAGTACCCACACCTGGAGACAGAAGAATGCCAAAACCTGCAGCAGAGGACGCTCCTTGCAAGGCAGTGTTCCCAGCTCTTTCCTGCATCCCATCTTGCTCGTTTTTAAAAATTATGACAAAGTCTTTGACCGGAATAGGTCTGATGTTAGTGAAAAATGGGTCACGACAGTCAGTCTCAAGCCAGGTGGTTGTTCTGGGGTTTATCATGAGAGTGTGAAAGAAAGATTCGCTCAGCTCTAATCAAACTGTGAAAAAAAAAGGGGAAAGAGGCAACCTGGGACTTCTGCACCTCTGTCTTGTCTCAGCCATTTCATCTTCAGTTATGAGAGACCAGAGCTTATGGGATCCTTGGTGATTTTAGTGGCGTTCCCTATATAAACACTAGATCAGGGTGCAATTCTCTCCTGCAATAAAGCTGGCTTATAGCAGTAACAAATAAGTCTCACAGGCATTTAACCAGCACCCAAATCTTATCATTGTTCACAAAACACCCTATGAGCCTGTGACCTTCTTCAAGGCCATCTCAGGGCCAGGCAGTCTAAAGGATCAGATCTTCCTTCCCTTTCTGTTATGGACCAGAAGAGCCACTAATAGCCTCCTGTGTACTAGGGTGAAGAGCAGCTGACACAGAAAGTATGGAACCACAAGAAAAAGTGAAGCCGTCACTTTGGCGAAGGAAGACATTGTTTGGCAATTTGCTGAGGCTTGCTATTATTGGTTTTGAGTCAGGGTCCTTTTTCTCTTCAGCGTTTATGGAGAGAAAAAGAAAAGAACAAAAATGTAGCAGTTGCTGTTTGAAAAAAAAAAAAAAAAAGCTACAATTTACTTTAATGGAGCATGGTCACTCAGCTTCATTTTTAATTAATTTCCAGATCCAGGAAATCCATTCATCACAATTCTGGAATGCTGGAAAACTCACTGAGGAACTACAAAGGGCAGGTAAAGCAAAAGCATTTAAAATAGTTGCAGATGAGCTGATAAGAGGCTCAAAGAAACAGTTAAATTTGTGTGCAGATAACTCAACCACAGTATCTGGAATGTATAAACATAGCACTTTTTTTTTTCTTCTGGCCTTAAAATTTGATCCAAGTCTGGGAGTTAAAAAGTCCCATTTTGTGTAATCAGGTTCTGGTTGAACATGATTGCTGAATTATTTTAAATTGAAGACACATGTCTGGATGTTGAGTTCTGTATATTATTCCAGGATGGTGTCCATTAGGTCTTATCCACAGGGGCTATCTTCATTCCTTATGCATCAGGATTAGCAAACGGTGAATCATGAATATGGAGACAGTGAAAAGAATGTGGTACTAGTTAAAGGGTGATTTTGGAAATTATCTTGCATGCATTATTCAAAACTTTTCAGTCTCTCTTGCATAGAGTCCCTACGGCTGTTTAAAAGTGTTATTTTAAAACACGCTCATACAAAGCATTTGCATTCTTTCATTTTGAGTCTTGAATTTAGCAATGAACCAACATTTGCCTTAACCCCTTGTCAGTCCTAAAGCATTCTCAAGAGTATGAGTTGCTCATCTAATGGTTGCGTTGCCATATGCTGTCCTTCTATAATAGATCTGCCCCTGACCTCTGTGTTTTTATATTGCTTCTTTTACTGGCAGATGGACCATTACATAAATTGAAACATATTTTCATGGATATTCCCAGTGGTAAGAGAATATTGTCTCATTAGCTCCATGGGGAAAACAGTGTAAACCCAAAGCTGAGTGACTCACCTATCCATATGGTAGGTGAAAAGAAGCGTCCTTATAGCATATGCTATAGGCAGTGATGTCTCCTGGATTACTGGAAGATCCAAGTTCTGAGGTTGTATTTTTCCTTTCTGGGCTGTCCAAACACTTGTTTAGCTCCCTGACAGCTTCTAAGGGACGGGACTGGGTGCTCTTTACGTCCCTCGCAGCCATGCAACCACAGATCAATCACTGCAGGATGCTCTGCCCACATTTTTTTCCTACTGTATTTCCCTACACAGAACTCCTGCAGGGAAGATCTCTCACAGTCTTCTGTCCACCAGAATTTTTTAATTCAAATGGCTCTTTTTTTTAAATCAAAACAAAGTTGTCAAAAAGAAGACTGTCCCTGTCATTCACATATTTCAGTTTTCCCATGTTCGTAACAACTGTAATGGGAATCTTATCCATCCCTTAATCAAAACTATTTGAGAAATCACATCACCCAACTTCTTCACAAGGGAAAACACTTTTGCCAGTATGTGGAAGGCTTGATGACAGAGTCAACAATGATTCTGATATAACATTTCACAAAAATTGAAAGACATCCCAGAAGTCTGCAGAGGTGAAGTGGCCACAAAACGGAATACCTATACTGTTTGCAAAATGCGTTCCTCAGCTTTCAGTCGAGGAAAGAAGAGAGTTCGTTGTGCAGATGGGCTTTCCGATTCCATCGCGATGGTAATCTCCATTCACCGCCTCTCTCCCTCCCTTCCTCCCTCCCTGCTTAGGCAGGGCGAATCTGCTGGGCTTTAAATCTTTCTCAGCCAGGAGGAATTCTGAAAGGAGGAAAACAGCTGGGAAACACATCCATGCCTCCTGCAAAGGTATGCACCTTAAATATTACTGCGAGGCGCAGCATCATTTTCCAAAAATCTCTCACTCTCTTAAATAACACACAACCTATTGTTCTGAGCTGAGCAAAGGTGGAGCTGGCAGCTGACGTGTCTGAGGTCATTCGATAAATGGATGTAATGAAGTAGTCATGGCTAATATGTGTTATAAGCTTAATATGAACCTGAAAATCCCACAGAGGAGGCATAATATCTTTAAAAAATGATACTGCAGTAATGATTCTAAATCCTACAGCTTACAATAGTGTTTAACTGTTTTGAGCTATTATCATGATATTATTTTAGGGATTTTCATTACAGTAGATAGTTACATTAAAATTACATTAAAGCAGATAGTTGCCAGACTTTGCTGATGCCTTACTAAGAAACACACAGCAGACACTTGTGAAAGCATTTCCCTCTGCCTCATACAGATGGGTAATTTACAATATGGCTGGAGATGACAGCTTTAATTAGATTGCTTTCTAGGAGCTCATTCTGGCAGCTAACCTTGGGCTGGAAAGAGTGTGGCGCTCAGTTGCGTGCTACTTAGGACCAGGATCCAGGAACGGTCTTTTTTCTGGTGTAGATATAAAAACAGGTAAATGTCATCTTACCTCTGCAAGATAGGAAAATGGGGCCCTGAGGTGTATTGTGTTTTAGACAACACTAGCAGTCTTACGCAGGTAGAAATAGGGTAGAAGAAGAGTCACGGGCCATGACCCAGTCTGTACGGCTCAGCTCTCTCTTTGGCTTTTATTTTCCCCTATAGTATCACTTTATCACACTGCTGAGCACCTCCTCAGCGCTATTAGGTGTGCTTTTAGGCAAGACCTGGGAAAGAGGCACTGTGCAGCTTTCCTCAGACCTCGGTACCGCAGGACTTCGATACATAAATTCCCTCCGGCATGCTACCCCGGTGAATGTCCGTGTGACTGTGGCTCTCCAAAGGCTGGCTTTGTGCGTTCCTAAGCTGGGTGGCCCCCCAAGCTCTCCTCATTGCCTGCCTGCTCTCTTGCCAGGACACCTCCCAAAAAACCCATGTTGCATCCTGCACCGCCCTTAATCCTTGAAGTCACAGCACCGTGCTATACTAAAAAAACCCAAACAAACCAAGAAACAGTTATCTCAAAACAATACCAAATATTGCTTAAACAAGAAAGAGCTTATTCTAATAGGTGAACAGGAAGGGAACAAACTACAGTTTATTACATTAGGCTCCTGCATTAATAGTGTTTCATAATGTACCTATTGACTTTCATAATGTACCTATTGACTCAAGACAAATTAGTTTAGGGGCCCAGATCTGACAAGTTCACTGTCTAAAATTTAAACATGAGACAAACAAGTGAAGAGGAACATGAATAAACAGGGCACACGTCCCAATTTCACCAACAGGACCATACAGAAAGTCTCTTTGTATAGGCTTGGAACAAAGGGGTCTGTCTCTCAATGGGATGAAGCTACTGGAAGGGCAAATTGGTGGCACTTCCATGGTCCAGCCAGGGTGTGACCCTTCCTGCCCACACACAATTCATCCCCTGTGCTTCTTGTATATGGGTGGACAAGAGAAGGAGTATCATATATATTTATATTTTCATATATATATTTATATGAATGTGTGTGTGCGCATGCATGTGTATATGTATGTATGTGTATGTATATATACACATATACAAATATACAGTACAACTGTATGATTTAACTGAGCTAGATTCTGCAGCTGCTTTGTTTGGAAAACTGTCGCCACAGATCCATCTGCGCTGACATGTTTAGAGTGAAATATTATTCTGCGCTGTAAAAACATTGAATATTGCCTCTTCGAAGCAAATTTGCCCCTTGCCGGGCTGTATGGCATGCAACATTGTAGGATAGAACTATGCCTCTTTCATTAAAAAAGCTCAAACCCCAAAAGCCCTAATAATTGCATGGGAACTGTCTATTCACCTGATTTTTAGCACCGCTCTTGCAAAGAAAGTAAAATATCCACTCAACACCAAGCACATGCCTTTGCCATCTTAATGTTTTCTATCGTGTATGTGTGCTTCCTATACATATTCTATGAATGTTTTCTTTTTTGCTCTTACAAGTTTTAATCTCAGCCAACTCCTGCCTTGCTAACGAGTGACGTTTCATGCTAGAATCAACACATACATCTTTTCATCCGGGAGTGAGGTCCAAATCTCATAAAAAGGAGCAGGAGCTGGATAATGCTGACTGCATTCAAACTGCCTGCAGTCGCTGCCTAAGATGCAGCTCCCTCTCTCTGTTAATTTTTTTGGTCTGGCCGCTGATTTTTTTGGTCTGGCCGCTCTGGCCAGGGAGCTCACCTTAGATGCCACAGCAAGCATCTGGGGTTGAGCAACTGGAGCTGACAGTCTCAGTGCAGCTCTACGATGCTTCTCTTTCCTTGAAAAATTCCTTAGCCAAGATTGTCCTGACTCACTTCTCCTGGCTTCCCAACCATCCCCTGGGCACAAAGGACACCAGAAAAAAAAACAGGATTTCAGAAAACCTCTCCCTGCTCAAACTCAGGCACACACACTCCTTGTATTTTTCTGTGATGTTTCTTATTCCTGAGTAAGTCAGTCTATCCCTGATGCTGCTCATCAGATGGGCAGGCGGAAGAGGACTTTTCAGGACAGATAGGCTGTTGTTCTCACTATAACACCCCCTCCACAGAGGAGGGCATAGTTCTGGCCCCTCAGGACACCTCACGGCCCGCTGAGGACCTGCAGGCAATGTCTGGTTGACAATGCTGGTCATGAAACACCACCGTATTATTAAATTTTTGGTGCAATCCCCATCCAAATATCACTTTCACATACAATTCCTGGGCACGGGTCTGGGACCATTCCGAAAGGGCAGATTAAATGTAGTCAGCCTTTTTTGAAGGCAAAAGGCGTTCACTTTTCATCCCAGTTCTCAGTGTCAGAGAGAGCTGCTAAGCACATCAGATCTGCCAGGATGCACTAAGCTCTGCAGTGCATTGGCCTTCATTTCCTCTGGGCCTGAACAGATCCCCTCACCAACAGGCAGGAAATGTGGAAAAACAATTTCGAGAGACATCAGCAACCTAGTGATAGCCTTAGTAAGTGCAGTACCAGTTGGGTTTGGGACATTTTACATATCCCTGTATAGCTTGAGCTGAAAATGTACATCTGTGCCTTAGATATCAGCTTGCTGTGATAACACACAGCGTAGGTGATAACACACGTATCTGTGTGGAAAGTAGGAATAAGTACTGCTTACAGAAAAAAAGGATTTGTAGGATTCCTTTATATATGTGTGTATATATATATTTATTTGTGCTGTTCAGGAAGACAATGAAGTTGCTAATTATCTCTATAACATACTTAATTCTTGAAACATTGTCATCTGTGGAGATGTTCTCTTGTTCTTTGCTGTTCCTGCTCTTTTGATGGGAAAAAAGGGTGGGTTTCTATACACTCACAGGTCAGGCAGAATGACAGGGGGGTAGGAAACACAGGGAGAGGAATTACAATTCAATAAGCAAAACAGGATATATAGCACTGCAGAAAGTTTTAAAAATTCCTGTATCCTTCAATTTTTATCCATCAGTTATGGCACAGGCTTCCTAAGTTAAAAAGGTTCATGTCTACCAGCAGCTCATTACTGTCTCTGTAAGAGAGTCTTAATACGCTAGGTAGCAGAGCAGTGTGAAAAGTCACGTCCAAGGTTATTCTGTTCAGCAGAAATCCTTCTCATCACCTCACTGTGTTTCACTGAGCTCTACAGAATAAGGGCAGCGAGAATAAAATGTAGCAGGGCCGTACAGCAGCTCTTGCCCTGTGAAGCCCCTGGAGAATTAGCGCAGCAGGACAGTGCAGAAGTGGTGCAGAGCTTTTCTCTTTCAGGCAGCACAGCCCTTCGCTGAAGTGCGTTGAAGTCAAATGGCTTTTGTTTCAGTGGGTTTTGAATCCAGTCGCAATCTCCTCCTTGTGCTCCTACGGATGACTGCAGGTAGCACATCTGTCTGTGGGTCTCCTGCCTTAAGTATAGGAAACACTTCTAGTCCTACATTTTGGGAACTCCATATGCTGCTAACAATAAGAACTAGCTCTGGAGAATGAACCTGTGTGTTTTGTCTGAAGGCTAAAATCATTTAATTAGCGTTGGGGAATCCTGCAGTAATCCAGACAGGATCTGGCTTTGTGCATGCTGAAGACCCTGTAGGAAATCTGAGAATAAATTGTCCATCTTCCTCCACATCCCAGAAACACAAATCCTAATTAGTAAGGTCAGGCCTATAAAGTAACATTTTGACTGTGCAGATGCAAGAGGAAAACTCTTCACCCCTAGCTGACTTAGCTATGGTGGCAAAAAAAGGGGGGGGAGAAAAAAACCCCACCAAACAAACATGTGGTAAACAATGAAACCAGCAAAAGGCTGCCTTTGCCAGTGTAAATTAAATCATCCCAAGAGGTGGTCTAAATATGCAAGCAGAAAAACTCCTTTTGCCAGTATAAGCTGTATCTCCACAGGGGGTCTATGCTGCTTTTGCTGGCAAAGCTTTTACAATGTAAACCAGGGTTGCTGATACTGCCTTGTAAGCACAACTGATAAAAAATAACGTACAATTATCATTCCTTTCGTCTGTCCGCAGTGGTCATTTCCACCCCTCAGCTGGACGCTGGCGAGCCGCATACACACGGGTCAGGGTCCGGATCGCAATGGGGTGCGGTGGCGGGGGAGAGAACATGGTACAAGAGCAGGAAAATCCCAAACCGAGAATAAAATGATAAACCAATGGTCATGCTACCCAGTGAGCCAGGTGTTGTTTAACAGGATTTGTGTAGTTGAGCTTATTCATAAAAATGTTGCTGCTGTAAATGTATCGGTGTAGGTAAAGTTAATGCCGTTCCAAGGGTGATGCGGTTACTCCTTCCTGAAAACACTGCAAATGTTGTCATCTGAGGGGCAAAATTTCTTTGTCTGACCTGAATAAAATGATGTAAAAGCTCTGTTTGATCATCCATAAAGCTGTTACATTCACTTTGCTAAGCTACTGGGTTGGGAAGTCTAATCCTCCATTGCTTTTCCCTTGTGTAGCCATATACTTAGCAATGACATGTAGCCATATACCTGGCTATACCTGGCTAAGGATGTCAAGGGCTGTTCTTATTCCAGCACAACTGGCCTGCAGAGATGACCACACACATCTAAAGCTGTAGAAGACAGGTCTGATTTTGTAAAGCAGAATCCTCACATCTCTGCATAACTTAGACTACCTTAAAAAGCTTAAAAAGGAAAAAAATATATTGCTGTTTTGAGAAAAATCCCTTATTTTCCCTACACAAGATGGGACCTGTCCTATAGCCCTGATCCTCTAACTTTGGGGAGAATCTTGCTTAGACTGTGCAAAAAGACCCAGCTGAATATAAGAAGGACAAAGTGCAGGTTTGAGCCCAGGTCTAGACCAACATATACCAGTGATTTCACATGATGTCATTGCAAGGAGGTGTTGTGAAAGTTGTGGCATTAACAGAGTCTAGATAGCTTAATATTTGAAGAGATGGTTCCTCCAGCCCTGGGCTGGATAGGAGCCAGGACAGCACATTCTGCTTACCAGGAGGACCACCAAATGGCAATGCACATGAGCAAATATTTAGCAGCCTGCCTCCCTCTGGGAAAAATATCCGCTGAAGCTAAGACAAGTACTTTCTCTTGAATATTCAAAAAAGAAGAAACAAACTAAAAAAGCATTCCCACTCCCACTGAACTCTGCTAGGTTGGGTGGGTGAGTTGATCCAGGACAGAATCCAGCCCAGAGTGACACCGAGGAAGAGGAGAACATCATGAGAGCACAGAAACAACGAGGCAGGCTCCTCACATACCAGCTGAGGAAAAGGAGGTGGTGGTATCATGCACGTTTCTTTGTTGGCATAACAAGCAAAGAGAGGTGAGCCGTGTCTGCATCGGGTGATAATATTCAGTTGCAACCAATATATTTACCATATTTCAGTTTCCACGCAGGAAATGATTAATTGTGCTGATGCCTAGCAATTATATAGCATGTTGCCTCTTCAGAGCCTTACACATACGATAAGCAGGTGTGAGCAATTTGCCATTGTAGCGGGTGTCTGTAGCTAAGCCATTCTTCTTTACCGTTAGAGCTGAAATGGGTTGCCTGCATACATTAAACAGGGCAGTACTAATCACATCTCCCTTTTTAACTCAGGTTTGGTTGATGGCCCATAAGAACCATCTGTACATTTGATATTCAGAGTGTGAAAACCAGGGATCGTGGATGATGAGTTAGTGGTCTCGGATGTCCTCCATATTTTGTGTAACCAAGGGGGTCCCCATGGCTGTTCTGTAAATGCCAACACCACTGCTCTGCATCTTCTACCTTTGGGCTCTGCCTCACGCTACCCAAAGCATCCCTGGAAAGCCCCACAGTGCACACATGCCAGGCTGCTTGGACCTCCTGTTTGGAGAAACCAAGGAGAGCACAGCCCACCGCAACCTAAAATAGTAGACATCACAGTCTCAGCTTTTGCTCTGCCCCCTCCCCCCCCCCCCGGAGATGCCTGTGTGCCCCCGCAAGGGAACAGCTCTCCTTGCCGCAGCACCTTGTGCCCAGGAGCATCGCGGTGGTGGAGCGGGGGGTCCCCACTGGGGGACTCAGGCAGAGCAACCCACAAAAGCTGCAGAAGGAGCACACCAACAGCCTCATGCCACTGCCTTGCCAAAGGAGAGCACTTCTGGGAGCAGCGACCCACGGCTGAAAAGAATCTCAAGGGGATGATATTAGACTACTTCTGTTTTACAAAATATACAGAACAATAAGTTCATGCAGAAGCTGATGTTTGGAAAAATGAGTCTCAAATGCAGATGCAATTTTTGCCTCGCCTCTGCCTGCCTGCACCTCTGCTCACTGGGTTGCAGTATGGAAGAGATGGTTTCTGAGGTACAGCTACAAATTTCATCTTCATGGTAGCAAAATTTGCCCCCCGAGATTGGAAGATCAATCCACAATGCACAGAAAATATCCACCCTGCCTCTAAAAACACTCATGGCACAAAAGAATTAAACCTAGAAGTGAAAGAAAGATCAAGCAGATCCCTATTCCTTCTAAATTTAAAATATAGGAAATAGTGTCTTAAACATGGGGCATATACGTCAGAGCTAAGGGTAGGTGTTTTAGATGTCTCTAGCTTACTGTCCATTAGCTGCAGACTGTGGCCTTGAAGAATTATGGGCAACATAAGCAGAAAATAAATATGAAAGATATTTCAGTCCAATGTAATTAAAAGCCCTATTACGATGTAATCTCCCTTCCAAGGAAATATACAGTATCTCTGGAGGCCACATAAGGGTGTCAAAACAGTCTAATGCAATGAGGCGGCTCAGGGTTTTGAACCACCCCCCGTGTTTCTCCCCTTCACTGAGTGCCATTTCTGCGCGGCTTCGCTTGCTTGAATGCACGCTATCAAGAAAAAACTCCATGAGAAAACTGCCACTCTCTTATATATATGTTGGTGTATATAACACCACCATGTCCGTGGTATACACCTGCATTTACCATTAGTTGCTCTCTTAATAATAAATTATTGAAGACATATTTCCTTTAATGTTTACCTAAAGAGGGAACAGCTAAGAAAAGCTGCATACACTGAATTCAAGAAGGGGATATTTCTTTCCTACTATAAACAGAACTGATTATAAAACCAGAAAGCAAACTGAGCTCCTTGCCCTTCAGTTTTGTATGAGGTTACATTTCTTTGCAAGACTCTAATTTCTTCAGTTTTTTACTGCATTCCAACCCAGGGAGATATAAACCAAAGCAAACAAAGTACCCCCCAAAGGAGTCTCTCCCCTTTAAGCGGGACTTCTATTTTTAATTCTCTACAGCTTTTAAAACATTTGAATGGGAAGCCTCCATCAGTCTTTGGTGGAAAAGAATTCCTGCTGGTCTCTCAGGACGTCCTCTCCAGATAATCTCAACTGGCAGCTCGATATAAGACCGATATCTCTTCTCAGAGGGGTTCCTTGCAGTTGCGTTTCAGCACATTCTGCCCTTGTGAAGAAATTCTTTAAACCGTCAGTTTTTCCTCCCTCAAAGATGAATTAGGAAAAAGAAAAGAAGAAAAAAAAAAAGGAAAAAAAATATGTTGACCTTCTTGTTTGTTGGCAGTGAATCTTTCACACTTTGTTGGTGCCTTTCTCCAAAGCTGGCTCTCAACGAAACACTGCACTGACTTTGCCCTGGCCGACAGCAGGAGTGCAAGCAGGCACTGCTGCGAGGAGGTCTGCCGCTGTCTTCCCCCATCACATCTCCAGGAACCCTTGCTTGCCGCGTCCCCAAAAGCCTGGACCCTTCTCCGTGCTGATGGTGATGGGACAGTGGAGAGCAGGAGAGCTCTTACACCCATCACAAATATAAGAAAATTGCGAGAAACTGAAAAAAAAGATTCCGTATTTCCAAGAGCAAAGGAACAGAGTGGGAAAAATTTTAAAACGTGTGCATTGTGACTGAAGTATTTACAGGAAGGCTCCTTTAAAAAGCTTAAACTCAAGCGATTTATCTGTCCTTTCAAGAATTTCAAGGCAGGAACTACCTCCCCATGCTCCCCAAGGAAGGAACCAATTGCTTATCAAGAGTGAAAACGTGACTGAAATGTGATAGCGAAAAAAAAGAAATCTCTAATAAATTAGAAATTCTTTCTTGAACTTTTGGAGCACAGTCTGCTTGGAGTCTGGTTTAATCTGTTGCCATAAATAAATCTATTGAGGGAATTTTCCATAAGGTTTATCAGACAGCAAAATTCTGCAAGTCACATCACTGCATGCTGTGTGATGCCTCTGGCAGATTCAACCTGGTTAATATTTATGCTGCAATCACCAGTGACTTCTTGAAACCTTAAAGGCAATATCTCCGCAAAAAAAAGCCCCAGAGCTCCTGCAGATGGGCTATCATCGTAAATTCACCCAAAAGTAGAAACTCAAATAACAGATGTGTGTTTATAAACACAGAAAATAAAGTAAATTACTAGATATACTTTCCAAATGCTTAGAGCTGCAAGGCACACAAAAGTCCATATTCACACTTGCCCGCACCATGAGAGCTTTCCTGCTTACCTGGGAATTTGGATTGCAATTGCTATTATCAAGGGGCAAATTCTTGACTGGTGAGAATAAATCATAATATGCCTTTGCTCTATGGAATGATCTCCAAGTGATTAACACCACCTTTTACCTCCCCGTAGCAACAGTTGTTTCCTATTCCCAGACGAAGAGAGCACGGAGGCATGTGGGAAGATTGTGTAGGATGTGGCAGCTGTTGACAAAAACTTAACTTTTTAGAGGCCACCTATCTACCTTGAAATATGCTCGGTGCCAAAAGGCAGATAAGGGGTTAAGAGATCTCCCCCGCCTTATCTCTTGCTCACGCTTATCTGCCCAACAGTCCATAATAAATCAGAGAAACTCTTCTTCCATCTGGCTCACTCTAAATTCCTCACTTCCACATGATTTGGGAACATTTTCCTGACCTTTCATGGCTTTTCTGATATTGCACAGAGCAAGATGTTGGAAGAAGTGCATCACAAAAATTTGGCAGGTATAAAATATGCCTGTAACTGGGCGAAGTCGTCAGCGATGCATCACTCCCGGGTTCTCTCCTGGGCTTTGCTATCTGCTGCTTTTTCTGCCTTTGGAAGGATGAGCCTGAGGCAGCCGTCCATGGGGAAGGCCCAGCGTAGACCCGCTGCAGAAGGGGTGGTATCAGAAAACGTAAGGCTAAACACCGCAGAGCCCAGACACTGCTTTGTGCACTCCCAAGGCTCTTTTGACATTTGTATATGATTATCAAGAAGCATGGAAGAGCTGTGGAAAAGACAGCTGGCACATTGGTCGGCTTCAGTAGCAAATGTCCCAGGTATTTGTCCTTTACGTTACAATTGGCCCTTGATGTTGAGAGGTGAGAGGTTTTATGAAAAAAGGCAAAATTACTCCCATTTCCCAGTGCTTTCATTATATTTAAGCACCTTCCATCTTTCTGCTCCATCTTTCTCTCCCATTCTCCTCACCAAGTCCATCAGCTGAGGCTGAGCCACTGCCCCAATTCAGGCCACTACTCAACATCCTGATGTCAATCCTCCTCTTCTCCTAGGAGGTTTGCAAAGGCCAGATGATGTGTCTGCCTGCAGCAGCAAGGGATTAGACACCTAACCAAAAAATCCCTCCAGGTCTTTTATTCTTGTAAGGGTTCAGCTTCTCCTCCACACATCCAGGAAAGGCTCAGGGTTAACCACCTCCTTTTAGGTCCCATCTCCACCCACCAACCTGTCCTGCACCTCTTCTCTGTACACTTCAACACGCCATGTACCAGCTGTTGCTCAAAAGGCATCCACCATGCAGAGCAACAGTTGTTCCCTGAATTGAAATACAACGCTGGATCATTTTGTTTTGTCCCAGTGATGGCCCAAAACAACAAGTTAGACACTGAGAGAGACCTGGGCAGGTTTTCAGTGGTGATTATAAGTCTCTTCTACAGAGGTGGGTCTGTGGTGTCCAGTAGCGCAAACCCAGTCTAGGAGATGGGGTACTCTGGCGATGGTTACCTAGATGCAATCCTACCGCTGCTTCTTGCTCCTGTCGTTGCCTGCACAAGACTTTTTACATTTAATATGTATGACGTCAAAAATACGATTTTTTGTGTTCTTTCTGCCCCAAATATTTATTTTCCTGGAAAAAGCAGAAGAATATGCACACACATTAACAACTGCCACGTTGTAGTAACTTTTTTGCTTACCCAAATGGTGATACGATCCCAAGTGTTTGGGTTAGTGGGCTTCCACTGTACACACAATGAATGCGCATGTGTTTGCCTTTGCAGTATAATAATGGCTAAATACAACACAGGCATATGCGTTAATAAAAATAGTGAGACAAGTTATTTGGTGGTGTAACTGCATTGGCTTCACTCAAGTTACCTCTGCACTGAATCGAGCTCCTTATCTCTGTTTCATATATATTTAAAAAAAAGCAAACAAAAAAACCCAACACTTTATGATTTTCAAGGCAGATGTCTTTCACCTCAATAAATCTGACATGAGAGAGTATAACCTAGAAGGAGGAGATATCTGCCACTAGGTAAATGATTTCTGGGGGGAAAAAAAAAAGGCAAAAAGGAAAAGAAAACCAACCCTATACCTACATATGGTATTTAATACATACCTCTAATGGAATGAGCTTCATAATTTATTCTGGGGTTTACCTTTTCATGAACTCTGTCTTGTTCCTGCTCATGAAAGATTTTCTGGTGCTTCGGATATATTAAAAGCCCATCATCTCTGTCTCCCTCCTCTCCTTTCTGTGTATTCACATATTGATATATTTTGCTGGTGCACATGGCACAGTAATAGCAGTAATACTCTTTGCTTCTGCTCTGCTTTTTGTCTCAGGATCTCATGCCAAGAGTTATAAAGCGAAAACCTTAAAGTTAGGTTTTTATATTCACGCTGAGGCCCTTAAATTACGACCCGAATTTCAGAGGTGCTGACTTCAAACGGAATTGGCGCTTTGCAATACCACTGCTCAGGTCACTTAGCGCCAGGGTGAACGTTTAGCACACTCGTGTCTAACCGTGGTCCGTGAAGGCCTCGTGGCTGCCGCTGCTGCTGCACCACAGCGTCCGTTCGCCTTTAGATATACAGGTTTTGGCTAGATTGAAGGGGGTCACATCGCCAGGGCCGGAGGAGCAGCAGTCGCTCCCGGCAGCCGTGGCAGGCAACAGGGGGCAGGTGGCTAAGCCTAACACCCCATTTGGTTAGACAGCCTTCATCGAACGCTTTGGCGATGTCGTACATCAGGGCTGGGATTTTCAGGGGCTTCCAAATGCTTGTCTCGCATTCAGGCACATTTTTACCAGCCAAACCTTTTACGTGGAGCACCCGATGCCAACGAAAGACCTCTTTTGCTGACCTACTCGAAATGAGTTCCTCTCACCCCTGCTATGAAATACAGCCTTTTTTGATCACATAAATCCTACGGCTCTTCTTAACGTCCCATGGATAAAGCCAGGGTGAGCAAAGACTTCCCGCAGCAGCAGCGTTAGCTGCCCCGCTGAGGCAGCCCGAGCAGGGATGCCCTGCGGAGGGGCGGTGGGACCAGCGCGGCAAGGGGGGGGGCACGCTGCTCGCCCCAGGAAAGGCCGGGTGTCTGCAACCTGCCAGGCTTTATTTTTGTTTTCTTAACTGAAACAGCTCTGTTGGTATGAAACATGTGCTAAACCAGGCCCAAATCTTCTAAGAAAAGCCCAGCTCACATAGCCCCTATTTTATTCAGCCATCCATCTCATGTTACAGTTAATGGGAATAACATGTGATTTTTGAAAGACAAACTTTTGCCCAACTTTTCCTGTGGATACATTTCCCTCAATTTTCTAGATTTTTATTACATTCTTTTGCTTTATTATTGTTCAATTATTTCTATCATTTAATGGCAATTTGTCCTGTTTACTCAACGCACTCAGCAAAGGAAAATGGAAAAATGCGAACACCAAAAGAAAACCCTGGTTGCTTATCTGATTGCACAAATATTGTTTTTTTAGGAAAGTGTGGTTCTGATAGATTCAATTATTCTGCCAGCCTTCTCTCCCAATTTTTCTGTTTCCCTTTTCATCTCAGTTTTTCCCTGCTCTATGCTTTGCATATTTTATTGAGAAAACAAACATACTTTGCAGTCCAAAGGCTGGATAGGATGCATTCATATGAGAAAACTTCAGAGCGTGTGTAGTTTATTTTTCGTGTAATTGATTTTGTAGTAGATAGAAGCCGTGGTATAAACTAACAGGATAATGCTTTTGATCAGTTTCCAATGCTTAATTACAAGTCTGCTATAACTAATTTCCTTCGTGTGCTCGCAGCTGCTATGCTTTTGTCATTGGCTTATTTTTCTTTGAAAATCTGAAAGGCATCGAGTTTTTCTGTGAAAGTCGTCTGCCCTGATTGACTCCTGCAGACACCTCATTACCACAGTCATTTTGCAAAGTTGTATAGCTGTTTAGAACCTTGCATTCAAATAATTTCTTTTTTTTTTTTCTTTTTAATTAAGAAAAAAATGCTGTTTTGAAACACTGCGGAATATCTGGCTCATTAGAGCATCAGACCAGTTGGTTTTGCAATACAAAAAGCCTTGTGGGAAGAGCAGCAGAATTTACCGGATTGGCTGCACCACTTCTTTGTAAAAGCTACATATTTTGAAAGAAAGCACTAGGTGATGTTGGGATATTTGCTTGGTTGTTTTTTTCACGAAGATAAATGAGATGTCACCTTTAACAGTGTATTTTAATAGGGAAATCTACCTAGTGAAATCTTATGAAATCTCCACATTAAAAGGATACGTATATATTTCTTTTTATCCTTTTTTGTTTGGTAGCTTTGTAGCTTATTAGCAGCTATGCTAATACGTTGCAAGGCATACAGGGTGGTGGTATCACACCAACCTCCTGAGGAACGGCTGGGTTGGAAGCGGAAGCTGGGGGCAAATCTGACGATCTTAACTATCCCCAAAACTGACAGATTCGCAGCTCCCTGCGAGAAGTAGAGATGAAATCGCGGTCTAGGCCGTGGGTTTGGGCTCCCCTCCGATGGCAGAGCAATGCAAAACCCAACCTGCTCGCACCGTGTGGGTTATGGATGAAGGGTCAGACTGGGTAAACTCCGTACCATAGCAAGACTGGGCAGAATATGACCCATAGATGTTTCCCCCAAACTTGTTCTTGATATCATCCTGCTTTCTGTCGTAGCATATGGTGACCCATCCGTTATTTATTCCAAGGAAACCTAATTTGGGCTTATTCTCCTCTGGATCTGGATGTTCAGCTCTCATTAATGTCAGCCGCTCCTTAGTAAATCTTCAGGCACTTGAAATAATACAGTCAAATGAGGAGAATTAAGGCTGCTTGATGGGTTTAAGAGCCACCAGTCCTTACTTTAGAAGAGGCAGCTAAGTCAGGGGTGGGGGAGCAACATATATCTCTAGCTCCTAATGTTAATGAAGACAACATTTTATATCAATGATTACATGCAAATGCAAATGTATGTAGATTGTTTACTTAGACAAGAGATTTCATACATCCATCTCCGCATTCCTCCTCCTCCCCCTATCTTTTCACCCAGGAAGAGATACTATTGTTATTCTAGTCATCTTTCTCTTGATTTTATTATCTAACAGAGCCATAAAAATGACAAGAAAATGGATTTTTCAGACAACAGTCTCCTGTTCCTGGTGTAATTTCACGTTGAGCTACAGATACTGACAACATCAGATAGTTTATACATTTTTCCTTTAATTGTATACCGCAGCCCCGTTTTTAGTGAGGTGCTCACCACTACATAATTAAGAAAGTGTTTAAAGCGCCTGACTGTTGTTAGATGCCGGATGCAGAAAGGATTGCAAGGACGAGGCAGCCACTGCTGGAGATGCTGGGCTGGAGCGAGCCTGGCCCTTCGCGGAGCCGGGGGTGCAACCTGGGTGTGGACGGGGTGACCGTACAGCGCTCAGAGGGGCACAAAGAGTGAAAAAGAGGTGTGAAGGGGTGGCAGAGATCAGCCCCCGTCACAAAGCCACCAGAAAACGTGCCTCCATGGGAGGTTCACGTACCAGAGAGACCTGGCATAGGGCTTTTACGGGGGTCTTGCAGATTTGGGCTGAGGTTGGGGGTTTCAGCAAGGACCTTGCTCAGATCTTCACGCAGCCCCTCATGATAAATCTGATCCAGTTGAAATGTAGGTAAAAGCTGAGAGCCAAGCGTGCTACCTCATGACTACAGGCGTGGTTGAAGACTCAGAGGGAAACAGATGAATTGCCCTCATTGACTCAGTGCTCAAACTATTTTGTTTTTTTTTTAACAGGATAAAACCGCATCTCATTCTACTAAACAAAAAAAAAATCTTCATTATGTAACTCTCTCCCTCCAAAACACAACAACAAACCAAGAATCCAGCCATATTGCACATTCATAATTTGGCCTTTTCTGTGGAAGGTGGTGACTAATATTTCTGTGCTATGCAAGGGGATTTGAATACCTCACACCCCGTGGTTTTCTCTCCCCGGGGCAGCTCTGCAAATCCCAGCGTAAATCGAAATAGCTGGCAGCAAACACCAGCGAGCAGATCTGCCTGGTGGTCCGCTGGTGCACTGCCACGAGGAGGGTCAGACCTGGGCTGGGGAAGGAGGCAGCCGGGGACTCTTTCTGGGGTGAGGTGTTGTGGCCGGGTGCTGCTGGACGCGGCGTTTGCCGGGGCGAGGGCACAGCAAAAGGGGGCAAAAGGAGGAGAAGAAAGGTCCGGCTCGAGGAATAACTGAGAAGCACCTCTACCCTGGGAAAAAAGTTTCTTAAATAATAAATATTTTGATTGATTTGGAGTAATATTAACAGATGTAGACAGAATATTCACCCCTAAAATAAGATACTCTTAATTGAAACAATATTCCTTGTGTCGCTATCTGCAAAGTCAAAGAGCTTATTTTAGCTTAGGGATAAAATAAGCTTAAGCGATGGGAAGGATAGTCATTTTCCCAAATTTTTTTTTCAACAGCTACCTCTCATCTCTCAGGACTGTTTGTTTTATTAAGAAATCCTGCAGTCTGAAGGCGATTTACAGGAAACCCAAAGCTGTGGGTTGCAGTCACTTTCATAAGAGCTATTTATTTTTTTAGCAGGTCACAATAAAAAAAAGTGCCAGTCTGTTCCATATGCAAAGCAAAGGACTAACCAGGAGAGGAACACTAATAAATTTCTTTCCTTCAGGAAAGAGCCAGCAGAGCTGCAACTTCAATTTGATTTAGCCGAACACCATGGCCCATTGCTTCAAAATAAGCTGCACCCCCACCGGCTGGTATCACGAGGAGCATCGTTTGCAGGGAAAATCACATGCAGAATCATATCTACAACTGGCATGCATAATTACTCCATGTTTTCTCCAGAAGGGATTATCCTGTGGCAATAATTATGTCAAAAACATGCCCCAAAGAATAATATTTCAGTCAACTGCAGCCATCAAACAAATACGCTGTATAATTATGTTATTTTTCCCCTCTGAAAGCTCTCGCTCATATTTGTATCTCGCCTGCCTAAGACCTCCTCCAAGGGAAGCACCAGATTGTTTCCGACGCTAGCACATATATCAAAGCAGGGATGGCGAAGCCGGCCTGGCCGGGCTCTCGCAGCAGCCGCCGGCAGGTCTGGCTCAGATGTGGAGCTATGCTCGGACTTTGCCCCGAGCAAAAGATGCCACCTCTAATATACAGAACTGTCATGAATTTGTTTTTTGTCATAAATGAAGCATGGGTCTGTGCTTTAATTTTCCTCACTGCCCTCTGTCAGGTAATAACCATAAATATTGTCCTGAATCATTAAGTCACAACCTGAAATGTGATCCTGCCCAGTTCCCAATCAGACAGCCATCTGGAAGATGAAAGAAGTCTATTTTTGTTTTAGAATGATCCAGACTCTAATTTGTAGTAACAGTCTAACAGGCTGTTTCGGAGACATTAACCAGAGACTGGTCGCGGTTGCTCAAGGAGGGGGCATTGTATATGCTGCCTAAAGCATGCGTCGCAGGCAAAATACCCCACCGCTGCCTTGAGCTCGCAGCGTCTGCGGCTTTTTATTCCAGCGCCATGTTTCTAAATGGGCACGGGTTATGCGTCCAGGGTGACTGGAAATATACAGTGTCGTAAAAAATGCCAACACGTTTGTGGGAGACAGAAAATAGTGTTTCCACAAAGCTAACAGTGGTACCACAGGTCGTATAAATGCCTCCTATCTTAGGGTTAATTCCATGCTGAAAGCAAATATTTTTTCTATATATATAAATGTATTTCTACATACATATATCTTATGATTTTCTGGCTACTGAAAAAAGTGTTTCCACCATCAAAGTGCTCTTTTATTGCAACAGCGAAATATTTTTTACTCTGTTAAAAGCAAAGAAAAAAAACTAATCAAGTGATTATGCTGTTGAGCAAAAGCACTGTCAATCAAGAGCTTCTCATTACGTATCTGAAACCACTGCCCCCTCCTGACCCGGGCTACCTTTCGTTAGCGAAGGACATCAAAGACCAGCTGGCCTGCGATCGCGCAGAAGGATCCCAGCAGATGCAATGGGAAGCACGTGCATCGGCTCTCCCTGCCAAGACGCAGGAATGCTGCGTTTCCCCGCTCCCCCGATGGCTGCAGTCCCGGCTGTCCCGGAGCAAACCCCACAAGGACTCACTTTTCCCGCTTGCGGAGTTAGGATAACGCAGCAGTCTGGGAGCACAGTGGATCGGTCAGCACGTGTGTGCCAGTCCGTGACTGCTGTTGCTAGGCTTAAAATTAAGCCCAAATTAGATGATGTCCATACAAAATATTAAAAAGCTACAGCCTTAATTCTGAAGGATGAGTAACTTTTTGTCATAACTCTCTTTCCATTTGCTTCAAAAGAGGAATTCAGGGATGTCTCCCTCATTCTTAAACAGTGATGAAAGCACAGTACTCAGCGCGTCCTTGTTCTCCCTCCGTTCCTCTTGCAAACCTGCCCATTAAAGATGGCTGCAGAGGCACAGAAACGCAAGTGCATCTCACAGCAGACATCTCTCAAGCACAAGTTCAGAGGGGTGATTGTTTGGCTGGCTCTCCTGTTTTCCTTGATGTTTTATCATCCTGGGTTATGTTTCCTTTCAAGCTTACAGAAAGCATTTGCTGTAACAGATGTGTGTATGTGAATGAGCTTAGCCCAGAGATTTGGAAATGACCACACGGGGGTCTCTCACAGGTAGAGATAACTGAAATAGCGTCCTTCTGAATAAGCCCTTCTATTTTTCTAAAACACTATGAGTTAGAAACGGTGCGGAGAGAAGATAAGGAGCAAAATAAATGCTGTTTGCCTTCATCTCTGCACTGCAGATGTACGCTAGAGCAGGACTATTTCCTAGCAGGTAGGATTGAAGTGTGTCTTGCACAGGGAGGAGAAAAGGGCAGGAGAGATAAGGATTTCATCTTCTGAATGTTGCTGCTGAGGAAGAGCTATCCCCTGCCATACGTCCTGCATCCCAAAAGCCAGCTCCAGCCCCTGTGAGCGCCCTGGCCCCTGGCTTGGGTTACTCTTTGAAGGCTTTGTGCCCTCTGGGGCGACGTTTCTCTCGTGCACACCACCGTCTGCGTGGGGGTCCTACACATTTCCTATCAGACTGCGGAATGATTGGTGTTTTCACCTAAGCTCCGCAATGGGAGGAAGTAAAAGACGCTCGGGGTGCATTTGCCCCATGCCTCACCGCGTGAGGCTTGCCGCAGCTGTTATTTGCATCCCAGCAAGGCATTAGCTGGGATCAGTAGTCTCCGGTGCTCGGAGCTGCATGTGGCAAATGGAGATCTCCGTTCTGGACTTGATACATGAATAGACAAAACAGCCACATACCAGGAGAAAGGAAATTCCCCATCGAGTTCCCACTCTCTGGATCAGAAATTGATGGAAGAGTGAAATCCTGGATGTCCTGGCACCAGAAGAGTTGTCCATCCTGACCTCCACGGGGCTCACGTTCAACCACGGAGGTGAAGAGGTCTGTGGAAAAGCCAGACTTAGACCCCTATTTCTATGCCCTAGAGACTGTTTTCCCTTCCCTATTGCAAAGTAAACATGTCTGAGTACCAGCCACCAAAAAACAGCAGGAGCACAAAGCACTGAAAGCTGTGCCAGTATTGTCTTTCCAAAAATAGGTAAAGGAAGCTTTGTTTCATTCTTGTTTAAATGTGAAAGCATACACGCTATACTATTACAGTGCAATGGACCAAAAATAAAATCACAAGCATGATCTGGCATATCATACCATGTCTAGTGAAAAAATGTCCACCACAGCCCTTTGAAATCATTTGGGGAGTTTTTATTTTGCTTTTTTTAAAAGTCACATAATTTGGACAAAGCACAGTTGTGATAATAGGGAACGTGCTGGGTCTTTCTACATTCCACGGCTGTAATAATGAAGCCATTAAATTACTAGGTCAGAGGCCCCAATTCGCAAAGAAATAATACCAGTTTATTATTTCTAATCTTATTAAGTTAGAAAATTGTCTCGAGATGTAACGTCAACCTGTAATGGCTGAAGTATTGATTATATTAACCCAATGCTCATGGATAATTCAAAGAGCCTGATTTCATCTAATTTCTGTAATTTTTAAAACAGTCCAGCCCAATTTCTTTATGGCAAACTAATCCAGAATTATTTCTATAAATAATGAAAATGTATTATAGGATTTGCTAGGAGTAAGCCAATAAAACATATTGTGTGATGGCTAGCAGAGTGGGGGTTTAATCCCTTTCTTCTTTATCTTTCTTGAATTGTGAATCTTCTTTTTTTCTTTTTCTTCCTCCTTTTTTAATCTTCCATTGTCTCTTTTGGAAATATATACCTGCATATTTCAGAAATATCCATGGACTTGCTTTGTTCACCTTTTAACTGAAATTGATGGGTCCTCTGAAGATTTTACCTAGATAAATATAACAAACAATATCATTTCAGCTCTGCCAAATTAGAATCTTCCCCAGTTTTGTACAATAGCTACACTAGCAAGGGAGGCGGTGTAAAATTCTAGAAACTCCAGTGTTGCTTGGTTCCTGGAGTAAATTTTTGAATTATTTTTATTTGTTCTGAAGTTCTTAAGAAATATATAGTAGTGTATGTGTGTGCACAAGTGATGCATATACACTTATACTTGCAAGCACACCTGGATGTGGTCCAAGGTCCATTAAGCTCAATGGGAATCTTTCCATTACTTCATTGAGCATCGGATCAAGCCCTGGGGGGGCTGGTTGATTTTAAATATACATTTTCTAAGGTTGTTTCTGATCTTCTCCACTGACCTCGCTCTGCACCACTTCCCCCGTTTCCATCCAGAAACCCCAGCTTGAGAAAAGCTGTGTTTGGGGATTTTTCTGTGCCTCCGTTTCTGCCTCCATGCCTGCAGCTTTGCTATCAAAGCACTACATGCATTAAGAAAATTAATGTGACTGAAGTTACTGAACCAACCTGAAGGCTAGTTCACTCAAAAATATTTCCTATAAAGATATTTATTAGCTCAGAAGACATGTGTGGGCAGAGCATGTTATTTAGTGACCTGTAATGCCCAAATAATGATCACAATAAATCAGTACTCATTACTATGTAAGGGAGGTCTGGATCGAGTGACTCAATAGGTAATGAGGTCTAATTTAGTGCCACGGTATTATTTTACAGAGTATTTGGGGCAGGGGGTGGGGGTGGGGGGAAGCAGGGGCTGAAGGGGGTCTAATTACCTCAGATTTCTCGTGTGATGATGAGCCTCTAACTTTGGCCAGTTGCTTCGGCGGGGTGTTAGAGGTCAGGCCTTTAATTGCTATTGGCTGCATTTGGCTGCATTAAGTGAATAAATATTTAAGGTCTGGACCTCTAACACTGGGTTAAATGGAGCAAGACTGGGGCTAAAATCAATATAATGGGATGGGGGGGGGGGGGGGGGGCGGAGAGCATCGAGGTAGAAGATAAAGAATTGAAGTCCTTCCTCGTGAACGAGTGAGGGGTAGATTTGGGGGGCAGGGGAGATGGTGCCATGTCTTGCAGGTAGCAAAACCCAGGACCTCAGAGGGACCAGCACAGCCCATAGCACCCAGGCTAAAAGGTCCCAATACTTTGGGTATCAGCCTTAGTTTGTGCCGACACCCCAGAGACATTACTCCTGCTCTCCTGCCTCCCACCACTGGAGTGAGACTATCCCTGCTGGCACCAGTGGGCCTCCCTTGGTCATCCACAGGGCAGAAAAGACATGCTGCAGGTGACAAAGAAGGGCCGATCTCCCCAGGGTCCCCCTTTTTGTCCCCACCAGCTGTCGAGACAGTCTGGGGGCACCAAACCCTGGAGGCAGGCTCCTTTATAATGCACGTGCACATCCTAGGGGCAAATTAGTCCTCACATAAGTACAACTTCTGCCATGTGTTTGCTCCCTGCCTCCAAGTTTTTAAGCCATGTCTGGAGGTTAGCTGCATGTCATCTACTAAAGTTAGTAGTGGGCATGAGGTGGTGAGCTTGCCATTGCAAGGGTCCCGAGGTGAAGTTCTTCAGAGCTGAAATCCCTTAAAAGTTAGTTACTCCATCTTCTGGAGCGGCCTTGAGTGGTTCCTCTTCTGGGAATTCACAATCTGGAAGCAAAGATGAACTCTCCCAGGTTGTGAGTCTTGGAATTTCAGGAATACATGGGGCTTCGAGTGGCACATGGGGATCCAGACCCCAGGAGCCAGGCGCTGGGCTCAGCGTATCTCCTCAGGATAACTGTTCAGGGAAAGAATGGTATGTTCTTTAGCGTGGATGGAGCTAAATTGTCATCCACCTTCTGGTGGAAAGGGGACTGTGCCAGCTCATCTCCAAGCCTCTGCTTATACCTGTTATGTCTGGATATTAGGAACTGATGAGGCTCATGGGAGACGTCAGTACAAATCCTGCCTGGAAGATTCAAGTGGAAACTAAAACTTTTTCTACACTCTAATACCCAAAGGAGCAAAGAAAAACTCTCAAAAATGATTCTACATCCCACCTTTCCTTCCTTTTTCCCCATCTTTCTCTCTCCAGCCAGACAGAGTGAGAAGTGGTGAATCGCTCAGTAACTTCAGTCCCACTCTGCTTCAAGACTGGCCCTCATTAGATGGCTTTGAACAGATGCAACAGAAAATCTCTATCTCAGAAGTGTGGAAAGGGCTGTGAAAAACAAAAAGAAAAGAAAAGAAGCAAGAGAAAAATGAAAGTCCTGAAAGCAATATGATGTGTGAAAAAATTAGGGAGAGTAAAGAGCAAGAGCTATTTAGCAGCAACCAGTGCGTGCAGAGCAATATCGTGTTTCTGCATATTTCAGAGCAAGAATGAGCCATTTTTCTGTGGTGGGTGTCATTTTAGCTGGGAAGGAGAGCAGACAAAGACTAAGCTGTCTGTTCGTGAGCTCTCCTACCGCCTGTTGTGGCTACTGCGCAGTTCAACGCTGTGTGATGTACAAGGCAGGCTCCAACCTATGTGCTCTTTAAGCCCTGTCCAAGGAACATCACTACAGCTATTTTTAAATCCCCAAGAAGGGCTTGCTACTTAGCAACTGTCCTCTGATTTCCTAAGAAAATGAGATCTGTGCAATGATGCACAATACCAGAGCATCCGTGTGTCAGTGCCTTCTCTCTCCCCTCCCTCCATGAACTTAGCAACTGATTTTAACTAAATTCAACAGAGCGGTAAGAGTCTCAAACATGCAAAATTCTGAAAATTTCATTAGTCAGCTATGTAGAGGATACAGATCCCAGTGGTTCCCATGCTGGCAGAAAGGCTGCCGAGTGAGCTCGACCACGCAAACTCACAGGTACTAGGCATGAGCAAATCCACAAGGAGAGCACTATTCTGAATTCCCCAACCATAGCTGGAGAAGAATCTTATAGCTTGTTAGTCAGCAAAGACCCCAAACACAAACTACAGAGCCACTGGAAACCAGATTTCATGAATCTTACTGTTAAGCGTTTTAGTACTTAATTTTCACATGTATAATCCAAAGGGACTCTACAAAGCAAATGAAGAAATCCTGGAGAGACTGAGGCACTGAGCAGACTCCAGGACTGCAGATAATATACAGAGGATTTTTATTCTAGCTCCCTTTCCATTCCCTTCCTTGGCCTTCAAGTCTTCCCTCTGCTCTTTTGCAGGTTATCTGAGTACTGATAACTCTCAAAGGTTGCAGGTTATAGGGAGGCCATGTGTCTGATAATGCGGTATTATTTTTGGCTTGCTCTACTTCACGTTTTTGTTTCTGGATAAAAAGGGACTCCTTTGTTCTAGGTGTGAGTACAGGCTGAAGTGAAATAGCCGAAGGTCTGAATGTCTCTTTGACATGTCCAGTCAGCACCGATTTCTTACTGTCTGAAGGCCTTTGACACAGCAATCCATTATTTCTTGGTTTAATTCTTTATGCACAGCTTTTCATATTGATTACCTAACATCATTAGTTTTGGTCATTTCATACAAGAGACAATGGAAAGATCAATTTTAACCATATGAGCTAAAGGAACTTGCTCTTAAAGCATCCAGGGACTGGAATCATTTATCTTCTGCTCTCTGAATCATAAATCTTTTACAAGTGCAGCATTAGATTCATTGTTTGCTACAGACGCATGTGATGTAGCCGGGGATCATTGTAAAAGTGTCCTACATTGCGGTGTGAGGCTGTACCCATAAAGCATGTTAATGTACAGTATTGTCATGGAAATTGTCATGAGCTGCTGCAGAGAGCATGGTTTTCACAAGAGCTGTGCAAATCATCAATTGTTTTTAATTTGGTGGCTGAACTGGAACGAGAGAATTTGTTTCTTTTAGACCTAGAATGGAAAATATTTCCTTCAACTAATCAAAAAATGCTTTGCATCCAAGAATTATTTTTTTCCAGGCTTTTTTTAGTAAAAGCAAAGGGAATTTGGAAAGGAGGAGCTAGCTTCACAAAGGGATTTCAGTGGCATTTGCAGAATTGGGCAGAAAGTGGGAGGTAGTCCATTTACATGCAATAACTATGCAAATAACTGTGGATAAGGCTCTCATGCAAAATATAGGAATGTACTGTTCAGGCCCACGTCCTAGGAAAGAAGGGTAAATGCTGAGCTACAGGGTCTCTCTTAATCACGTCCATAAAAGCTGTATTGCTTTTCAAGATAATTTATACAAATACAAGAGGAAGGTTTTGAGCCACGGCCTCTCTTATCCTAAGTCCCTGCTGCTGGGGACAGATGGAGGGAGTGGAAAGACAAGATACATCTGAACTTCTGCTCAGAGCCTGTACCGAGACTTTCCAAGCAAACTTTAAAACAAACCATTTGTCATCCTTGTGTAACAAACTAGCAGTGTCCAAACTCTCACGGATACTGCAGCAAGAGAGGAGTGGGACAAGCTGTCGTCGGGAAGTTCAAGCCTCAGTGACCTGAGTTAATGGAGCTCTTCCATGGCCTCGTTACTGCGGTTAGGGCTTGTCATTGGGAGGGGACACGATCAAAACCAATGGGCCAATCTGATAAAGACATGTTTCTGCACCGGCTGCTTCTGACCAAGACCAACAGAGCTGCACAAAAATGTGAGGAAAGGTATTTTTATGGTTTCTGACCTAAGAAATATCCATATGGACACCTATGTCATCCATAAGGATTCTGACCTCTCTAAGGCATGTGATCCAGTTTTCCAGTCAAAAGATCTGAGTTGGGTTGCTTCAGATTAGCATACAAATTTGAACTTTTGGATAGTTTGCCAAACAAATGGATGAGCTGGAACTTTAGGGATATTTCATATTTGGGTTTTGCTAAAAACAAAAGTAGGAGAGGAATCTAAAAAGTACTAACTTTCAATCTCATTGGAAAGGAGCTTTTCATTTAAAAAACAAACAAACAAACAAACATTTTCAAACAAGAATCTGACTCCTTCCCCAAGAGTTTCAAACAAGACTTTTTACCCTTCCCCAAATTTTAACTGTTCTTCTTGGAGCCTTTTGGGAATCTGCTGTCACAGATCTCCAGACTGTAAAGTGCTGAAGAATATAACTAACGAATAACAGTCCTTGTAACCCCCAGCAGGACTGATCTCCTTCAAAGGCCTCCAAAGTCATAGTGTGTCTCCTTTGTTACAAAGAAGTAATGTCATCTTGATAGTTCCACCACTCTCACAAAAGACCCAATAGAAATTTGGAGGTTTTAGGTACTCTGGCCAATGTTCAGCTGGTGGTATTCAATGGAGCTTCAAATTCCCGTCAGGAGACCTATGCTGAGTCACAAAAATTGAAGACCTAGGAGGCAATGAGAACACAGCATGGATGAAGTGGTGATAAAAATAACAGGAAAGCCTCAAAGCTTTTCCTTTATCTTGAACTATGATACTTAAGAATGTAACTTCAGACTTGCCCCCAGCTGAATGTGTTTTCATTTCTTACTTTCAACTCTCCTAAGGCAGTGGCAGCTAAAATAACTAGATAAGTGCAATGCTGAGAAAAAAGACAATATCAAAATTAAGGGCTGAGATCATCCAAGCAAGCCTCCTGCTCAAGACAGTGGGTAGTACGGAGAAGCTGCACATGCAGTAGTTGCACGGGTTGAAGTAACAGGGGAGCTAGACGCGGGTGTATAATGTGGCATTACGTGATCAGAGGCATCACCAGTGTGTCTGTGAGCTGCCAGAAGGACCCTCTACAGCAACGGTCTGCAGCAAAGGGTTTTGCCTGGGAAATACCGCTCTTTGCTCTCAGGAACTCGGGTTACTTTGTAGAGCCGATGGCAGTGGTAGACAATACCTTACTCATCCCGGTAGCAATGTGATTACAAGATGGAGATTTGGTATAAAGAAGCAAGTACATGAAGGGCAGACCCTGTGCAACCTACACCTGGAGCAGATAATAAAATATCCGGCTCTCAGGGAGAACATTTTATTCCAGCATGGCTCAAGATGATGTATGAAACCACCAAAGATTACAGTCAGTGATGTCTTGGGAGTGATTTGATGTTTATGGTTAACCCTAACACTGCTTTTGTTTATAGACGCTATTTCTAGAGTAATCTTATCTTGTATGGCTTTTATGGAAACAAAAATTATCAGGCAACAGCTTTTATATTACAGAGGGTGGCATGGATTTGATTTACACTTCATTACAAACTAGTCCTACAAACATTGCTCAGGTGCGTCGTTCTTAGTTTCCCGGTGAAATTCACAAAGGTAATGAGACATTTTTGAGTTTGTGTGTATGACCAGATAACCCGTGTTGGACTCACCTAGCCCCTCTGATGTTTGTGCATCCTTAAGCATCCTTTTGCTTGGAAAACTCCCTCCAGGAACAGGGCGGCTCCTCTGTGTTAAGTTACCCCCTAACTCTTACACGTCAGGGTGTTGACCTTACAGCCTCTCCTTAAAAAGGGAAATAGTGATACTTTTTTTTCACCCTTGAGTACCTCACATACTGTCGCAATGGGCCTTGAAAGTACGGTGAGTGAAACGGATTAACCGCAGTCGTACCACCGAAGACAAATGCTGGAGAACACCAAGTGGAGTATATTTTGCATAGTGCCATGGTTTTGGACCCCCCATCAAGTCCCAGGGTTTTTTCCAGGTACAGGCCTACATACCCCACCCCAGTGAAGTCCTGAGAAGCACAATATAGCTGTAAGGAGCAATTAGCTGTAGATCCTGCTGTGTAGATGGAAGCTTTTGAGGTGAGCCTTGGGCCTCACAGAGTCCAAAGGATTTCCAGGGAAGTCCATTCCCAAATTAGCCCATCTATCTAACTGTCAACACTTTTGAAGAAGCGTTCAGAAAACCCGTGTGAAATCATAATACTGAGCTGCAGTCAGGCCTACAGCAACAGTAACGTCCATAAGGGAAAAAAAAAAACCAAAACTTTCACCTTTCAAGGAAAATCATTAATTTCCATGCATCTGTTCAAAGTAAGGAAAAAAAAAAAAAAAGGAAAGAAAATCTGTATTTTTACAAAGAAATTTTGCCAACTTCTTAGCAAAAACAGCTTTTCAGAATGAAATGGCAGTTTCCCTGCTGTGAAAAAAATCCCTTTGGTTTTCTACAAGCATTTTAAAGAGAAAACTTGAAATTATTGTTTAGATTTTTTTTTAATGAAAAACTGTAAAAATTATATTTTCCATCTGCTTTACCGGAGGTGAGAATTTGTAGCTACACACATCTCTTCTGCGGCTACTCGAGGAGTCAGATGGAGATCATTTGGCTGCCTTGCCTTACTGTTGATGCCACCCCCATCTCTAAGGCAGTTCTGGCAGCTGCCAGCGCAAGGGCGACAACCATCTGTTAGCATTGTTTGCTGCTGGGTGGTACCACAGCAACAGCTCTCGCCGTGCAGCACCATCGGCCTTGCCCTGTGCTTGAGAGGGGACATCACTATGTCGTGGCACATCACCATGCCGCGGCACATCACCCACCAGCCTGGCTGGCCGGTGTGCACACGTAGCATCTGCTCCAGGCACGCCACCGTCACTCATTGGAGGCCACCTCTGAGGGCCCCATTTAGGAAATCGAGACCTTGTGGATACAGATCAGAACCTCCCCAACACCTTATTAATGGTACATGTTATTTGCACCACAGCAACGTGAGGCAATGGTGGAAGAAGTAGCTTCAAGCACCAAAGCACAGGCATGGGGATGAGCTGCTCCAGGCACCAGGAACTCCTTCTGCCTGGAGCAGTAGGTGGGATCTCCTACCAACAACCCCGTCATCATTGCTGGATGCTACTGGCCCTGCAGGGAAAACAGCTTTGTGGGGGGGTTGCTAGAAGCTGGATGCTACTGGCCCTGCAGGGAAAACAGCTTTGGGGGGGGGTTGCTAGAACCTTCTAGTCCTGACTGGACCTGAAGCATCACCGGCAAACAAAAGTGAAGCACCAGAGCTGAACTTCATACTGTACCACATTGCATAGCTGTTAAACCCCTTCACTACAGCCTGGAGGCTCAGAAATTGTTACTAATCCTCTGTACTGTTTCATGTATTTAGAAAGCTACCCTGTCTTCACAGTATCTGGGATTTGCTGAGGCTGCTAGGATTTGACATCTCTGCAGTAGTCATGGGGCTGGGGAAGCGCAGGGTCTGGATGCTCGCGGGAGCCCGGACGCACTCCGATAAGCTGATGGGAAACAACCCGCCCTGGGAGCAGGCACGCGGTAAAATGTCAGTACCACACCTCTGACAGGCAGGATGTTCTCTGAAGGGAACCGAAGCTAATTCTACCTAGTGTGAAATTTCCATCACTCCTGATTTATGGCCCTTGGACTCACCTCCACAAGGTGGACAAGGTTGGCGTATATTAAGGCCCAGCTGACCCCCATGTTTCTGTTTGGGTGTTGGCGGATGGTTGGGGGAAGAGGAAGACAGGAGACGTTCATTTTCAGAGTTGCTTGAGTATTCATAAAGTTGGGATCAAGGAGGAAAATAGTCCTCTAGCAAGGAATCCTGAAATTAACTGAAGAAAGCTTCAGGTCTGATTATGAAAAGCACAGGAGGTGACCGTTTCTGGTTGCTGTTAGCATGCAGCAAATTGAGGTATTGGAGTTTTATCTGTTACCAGAAAAGCCCTCTACTTAAAAAAAAAAAAAAAAGAAAAAAAAGTAGGAGCCCCACCGTCTCATTTTTAACAAGGACCAGCTGAAAAATGAAGGCAAGCAGCACACAGACCATCTTATGTCTGCCAATTCATTTCCTGGCCCTGAAAGGAAAAAAAAAAAAAGGAAAAAAAAAAAAGAGAAAAAAAATCCTCTTGTTTCCTCTCATGCAGGCCAAACATGGCAAAGCACCAGGGGAATTCTGAATGGAATCAATTGCACTTGTTACTAACTGAGTTTTCTTTTATTCTTATATTACCAAGGCCTGGATATTCAGCTGCAAGCAATTATAATGAAGAGTTACTGAGTAATGGTTTCCAGATTGCTCCATGATGGGGCATTAATTGAAAGGGACAATTTAAGAGCTTAGGCCATGTAAATGCATTTCTTATTCTGTCAGATCGAGAAATTTCTGCATACAAGAGGCTGAAATGCTCAGAACTGATAAAGACTTAATAGTAGCCACTTAAGTGAACATTTGGAAAGGGGATTTTACATTTAAGGGATCAAGAATAATTAAAATAAAGTAGAGAGTCAGGCTTTTATTAGGAGTCAGAATATGAATGTTATCAGCAGCCTGGTAATTCTTCTTGGAGTTACATCGAATTGCATGGGGGAAGATGACAGGAGGGTCATCTCCTTATCTCGCTGTCTGATCTCACTTCAGCCCTTGACTCTCCTGAGTGAAAGACCCTATTGAGTCCCAAAGAATCAAAGGCAAAATTCCCTATAAAGTTAGCAGGATGAGTTCAGAAGGATAGCATTGCATTGCTGGATATCTGCCTTTTTCTAAATGCCAGTTAAGAGAAAGTACTTCCATACCAGGGAGCTGATTCCTAAACAATCAGCTTCAAGTATAACAGTGGATAAATGAGGTTTTTAATTGTACTATAGCCAGGCAAACACAAATGAAAAATATCCCTTGGACTACACTAGTAAAACCCAGGATTGTTTGTAGCAGTGAAGGGATGAAGCCCTGGAATTTGCAAGCTGTCCAAGCAATACTATTTTCAGTATGATATAATGGATGTTTCGCAGGTTTTATATAACTATGTCTCTGCACTTAACTATGAAATCATATATTTCTTTTTTTTCTTCAATCGATATTTTATTGCCCTAGTAATTGCTACAGATGATATAAATGAAAAATACATTTCACACTAGGTTAGTGAGTCTTCCTAGTTTTTTCGTTAATTCATATTAAACCAAAAATGGCTACTAATCAAGAGAAATGTTTCCTTTCCTAAAACACCAAGCCACTTATAGGAATAATTCTGGGAAGAACGAGGGGGAAGGGAGTTTATGTCTTGGGCTTCTGCCATTATCTAGCTTGAACAGATGGAAGCTCAGCCACTTGTGATTAAATCGCTGGAATGAAGACGGACATCACTGAAATGGTGGTCAGTCATTTGCTCAATTCTACGTGAAGAGCAACCCCCCTGAAGCAAGCCACAGCCTGCCGGAGAGCTATTACTAAGATGCCTGGGGTTGAAAATATAAACACCTTCAGAGTGGGTGGTCAGCTCGGGTCAGGCTTAGGGTTGATTCACAGGCACTAAATTAATCTGTAAAAAGGGACGTTGCCAGACTGCAGTCTGCGGAGGAGGGAAGCACGGTGTGTGCCCGTTGTTGGGCTCTTATAAAGGAGCAGGCCAGGCAAGAGTCTGTGTTTCACCATGTGGCGCAAAAGCAAACCAAAAATGAGGGCAGAAGTGAAATACTGGTCCTGCTCAATCGCATGGCAAAATCCTCCGGGCTTCCCTGGAGCACCTTCTCCCCAAGCCCCCTTCCCCTCCACTGCCCCGTGCCACCACTCGCCTTCCCCTCCCAGTTTCAGGGAGAGACATGGCTCAAGGCGGGCAGGGAAATCCCACCGACCTGGGGGCACCTGCAGAGACAGTGGCCAGCCACGTGGGGCCCTGGGGGGCCAGCACCATCCATCCCCCCTGCAGTCCTGGGACCTCGGTTGTGCAGCTGGTGGTTGCCAACTGGTTGCTCTTCTCAGACTAGCCTCAAGATGTAATTCAAAATTGGATTGAGATGGCATCCAATCCACCTTTGGACCTGGCATGGTAGAGTTAGGAGGATCCTCCAGAAGGAAAACCTTGCAAGTGAGGCAAAGTGAAGCATCTACATGCTCTAAATCATGCAGAAACCTGGCAGGAACCAGGTACAGCCAAAACAGGAGATACCCCAAAAAATGGCCTTGGTTTCCCCACATGATTTGCACGTGTCAGGTGCTGGAAGAGCAGAGAGGGACCGGGAGGGATGGCTAAGCAGTTACTGCCAGGAGCACAGGAGAAGGGGACCATTCCCTTGCCAGGAATAGAAATTATCCCCCCACATCTCTCCTGATCACTCAGCCTGGCTGTCCCACCTCGGGACCTCCATCCCAGCTCTGCTGCTTCCCTGCCTCCTCCCAGCTCCTCATCCTCAGGATGGCAAAACCCCCAGTTGCCTGCACTGCTGGGAAGCCCTGCGCGAGCGTTGTGGGAGAAGCACGCAGAAGCCCTGTGGAAGGGCAGCAAGGTAGGCAAATAAAACCCCCAGTGCACCCCGTCCCCCGATGCATCCAGGTCTCTGCACCAGGGTGTGCACGGGGGAGGCACCCTGGGGACAGGTTGCTGCATGTTTGGCCTTTTTGGCTTCTCTGCCTCTCCGCCTGGCACTGGCAGTCCCTGGCACGGCGGAGGCGCAGAGACCCGCACCGAGAAACCACAGAAGCTGTGGGAGAAATGTCTGGGAAACGCAGGACGGAGCCAGGGTGGCCTTCCTTGGGGTCAGAAGAAAAAGGCACTATGATTAATCAAATATATCTTGATTCAGTTAATACCTGGAGAAGAAAAGGTGTGCAGTGCTACTTCACAGAAGCCCCAGGAAAGCAGGCTACTGCAGAATAGGAAATTTAGGAAAGGCTTTCCCCATTCCCCTCAAAAAACATGTATTTATGTTCAGTAGGCGGGCTTCTCTTTAAATCAATGCCATTGCTTTCTTCATTGACTAATAAACTTACACCTGGAACTGCTCCGGTCTACAACCAGTCAGAAATCCATCCAGCGATCCCACACATACAGAAAATAAATGAAAATATTTTTTCTGCATTATTATTAAAAGCAGAGAAAAACATTATTTGGGAGTAAATAATAGCATCATTAAAAATAGCTTGTGGGAGACTAGAGGTCTGAGCAGGGGGCGGCTGTTATTGTTTATCAGTTTAGGTTTCCCCCCCAAGTCCAACTCTGCTTTGAAATGTAACACGTCATTAAGGAATTTGTAGTTACAAAGTACAGACACTTGCTCCTGACAGTAAGCATGGCCACTTCTGTTAACAGAGCGAAACCATAACCACTCCCTCCACCTTGCCCCTACTCCAAAACAGCAAAAATCCTGATTAACAGCCAGGATAAATATGGCAGCCAACCAAAACACTATCCAACGTGAAGTTTGGTCAAGCTATAAAACTGCCAGCAAAAAAAACAGAAGCAAAGCTTGACGCTGAATTTTAAGTTTAGAATAATAGTCTAACCCAAAGAAATATGAATCTGATAACCGCTAAGGAAGGAGTCTGGGATTTTCATTAGTCACTTGCGCGGAGGGGGTGGTGTTGCTGGTGGGAGGCGGGATGCATAACAGCACAGTGGTGAAATGTAAAAAGGGGCAGAATGGTTCAAATCCTGAGGAGGAAAAGGGAGGGGGGAAGTGTATTTGTTTTTAAAGGCAATTTTACATTAAGTCACACAAGCGGTTGAAAGACTCACTGTTCGTGCAAGTTCTAGGCTGGTCCGCTCTGATACGGCATAAAAGTTCTTCTGTTTGTGTAAGGGGAACGGGTGTGTGCTCAGCGCCCACAGAAATTAATGGACTGTACACAAAGTCATTTTTCCCTCAACTCCTCAAAATTATTTTTTTTTTTCTTAAGGAAAAGCCTGTGACCCCATCATATAATGGAAAGTCAAATGCCTGAAGGTAAATCAAATAATTAGAAGAATATTTCCTTTGCTTTAAAAATTTCCCTTGAAAAAAAAAAAAGAAAACCCTCAAGCCTCCAAAAAACTTGGAGGTGGTTTACTTGTTTTTTCTGGCTGAAAGGATCGTTGCATAGTTGGCCCTTACGCGTCTTGACTTTGTGACACCCAGGTTTTAGTCATGCTTAGCCTTTCTGAAAAATAATAGTAGTAATAACAGCAGTGGCAGATTTAACCACAAGCAGACGGGACATTGCCTCATGGCCCCTTCTCTGTAATGAGCGTAGGTTATTTTGGTTGCTATTTTCTGCTCTGCAAAGGGCTTGAAAGCACTTATACATAACTCCTGGCACCAGTCCCACACCTTAAATGGTATTTCCAATGTAGCCAAATACGAATTGCTCACCTAGGCAGGATTAAACCGTTCATTGTCTACCTGCTGCATGTTTGCGTATAGATGTGTAGATAGAAATGCAGATGTTGATTTTCTATGGATCTGCATATCTTTCATACGGTCATAGCGCACTAGTGATGGGGAGTGTGATTGTTATCTGTGATTTTTACAGTGAACCAGAGCAGTGCCCTCTTCTTCATGTTACACAGCATCGCGCCAGACTGTTTATGCACCATTTCCTAAAGCCCTAAAACTCAGCTCTGGTGTTTAAAGGCCAAAGCAAAAGCTGCTTTTGGTGGAAAGAAGCTGACAAAATCTTTTTATTAAGGCTCTTTAGCTATATTTTGAGGGTCTATTTAAAAACAAAATCCATTCACACCTAATTAGTGAGATTTTTACTTGAGGAAAAAAAGGGGGAAAAGAGTAATACGATGCATAAAGGAAAAAAAATCAAATCAAGTTCTTTTTTTGTGCGTGATTTATATTTTATGTAGTTTTCCTTATAAAACTAGACCTCACTGGATGCTTGGGAAGAGGAATCTAGGAAGTAACAAGTTATGTCTGTTAGATAACATGCTGCGTGCAGTTGTGCTGATACACAGTGGGTTTGTGCAGCTCAAAGGAACCATTAGCTCCCTCTCACCTCAGAGATCCTCAAAGCAAGTTATAAACAGATCCCCAGATCTCTGAAGATACTGTTATTCGATGACTGGGTGCTAGATAACGGTACCTGTAGAGCCTCCGTTTGCCTCACAGCGTCTGTTCTGTAAGTGCAGGGGTTACTTGCACAAGAGGCGATTGGTTCTGAGCAATCAAAACCACATAGGCAACTATATTTGGATTTGTTGGATACAACCTGAAGTTTCAGAGGTCTCTGTGTAACCCCTCATGGTATTCACTCATGCAAAACAATTCCATTTTTATAGAAAATTTACGAAAATCTTTTCTACAGCACTTTCAAAGCCATCCTATAGCATTTAACAAAGTCCTACTATGGACTGTTCCACCTTAGTTTATGGATCCTACTCATCCTCTACTCGGTGCCAGAGTATTTTTCAGTAAAGGGGTAGACAGTGGTTTCTGTGTCAATACAGTCTCCTAAGAGGACATGTCACAGCTTTACAGATGCAACAGGAATTTAAGCTGTAGAAGATGCTGCTGCGGTGCTGCTGACAAACCCCTGACCATAGTAACTGCAGTCACCACAGACAACACTCCAGGACAAGTGAGAAATGGAGGAAAAAGTGGAATATATCCCAGGAAGATGGCTTGTCTCCAGGGTGTCATCTGCCACTGTACTTCTCCCCTAGCCTGACACAGAGTGCAGGAAAGACAAATGAAATCCTGGGAGGTTATACTACCTCATTTTCCTATCTGCTCTCAAGCCCACAGATACTTTGCAGGAATGATGTTTTTCCTAGAACATCTAGATCTTACCGAAGGCTTTCGAAACAGCTGTGACAAATACGCTATTGGCACTGGCAGCTACAGAGGTGTGAGCGTGTTTCTGTCAGAGGGCTGCTGGAGATGATCAGCATGATAAATCGTTTCTCATTATTCCAAAACAGAAAGAAAGAAGACTTTAGGTGAATGCTCAGTTCTTTCATATCAATGGGGAAAAGGCACCAGCATGAAAGGATTACCAATATCAAGGATCAATAAAAGTAAAATAACAATTATGGTAAAAATGTGTATGTCTGTCCAGTCATGGTTTGGCAGTGAGATTACTAAGGCATCAGAGACAGTTGGCGGGCATGGTCAAAGTTGGAGAACTATGCAGCAGGTGCCTATGGGCAAGCTACGTGTCTTCCTTAGCAGCTATGGAACATCTTCAAGATGCAGATGGTCATCATCATTCTGCAAGAGTTAGGCATGAGTAAATCCAAAGATTTTCAGAAATCTTAGAGTGTTTCTCTGACAACATGAGAAGGTTTTCCCATGCCATCATCTGTTCAGCTAGGCTGTTTGGTCTGGGTGAATCTACCCCTTATTGTTTCAGGAACAAAAGTTAAGAACGGTACTTTTAGTTTAAAAGCAGTTTGGAAAATATCTCCGTTAGTATATACAACTGCAGGCAGCAGGGGCACTAAGTGCATTAACAGTGAGTGAACAACTTTCTTGGAAAACATCTGTGGATGACAGTCATTCCACCTCACCCCCTCAAAAACCTGACACTTGGATGGCTACTTATCAAATATAACCCAAAGCAGCTGCAAACCAGATAGACTGAGCTGAACGTGAGCTTCTGCTGAACCTACTGGAAACTATGTCGCTTGACAATCACCTGACTAAGGTAATTTTGTAGAGGGACCTGCCAGCCTATGTACGCTCACACACCAGCTATCCTGGGGCCAACCCTTGCAAAAGGTGCGGCATCTGAAATTCCCATCAAAACCTCTATGGCACCAGGTTTACAAAGGTTGTTAGCCTGGTCTTCCCTTGACCGTGATAAGACAGGACTTTGTATGCATTCACACCTTTGCTCCCTCTAATTCATACGCAGGGTACGCAGCCGTGACGAGACCCTGAAGCCGTGAGTAAGGAGGCAGGGCTCTGCCTGGGGGTCCCGCAAGTAATTCGCAGACAGGGTCTCATTTACCAGCTCCCTACCCGCACCAGGGGCTGCATGTGGAGAAGTGCCACTGGAAGGTGGCGGCTCCCTCTTGCGTCCCCATTCGCCGTGGAGAAATGAATGTCTTGGGTGTGGGTCATCCCGCAGATCCCTGACTTGTGCTTGGCCTTGGAGCTTTTGTGCTTTATGGAACAGCACAACAGAAGTCCGCAATAGCCCATATTCCCCCTTAAATCACATAATATTCCCCCTTAAACCACACAATCCACCAAAAGCGCCAAAAGTAGGATCATTCAGAGACAGCTAGAAAGGCCAGAATTTGCTAGTGAGTGCTGGGGTCTGATCCTGGATCTCGGGGACAGTCCCTGTTCTCCTCACAGTGCCCCCACTATGGGCTGTATTAAATAGCACCGTGACAGCAAGGTCCAATCCCACGTTTCTGCACGGCTGTAGTAACGAGGACTGCACCTATCCAGATGGAAAAGTGTCCTTTGTAACACACATCTCTGCTTTTCATCTGGCTCAAGCACAGTGTGTTCAGAGAGCAGAGAGGTGGGTGCAGAATTTAAACCCCTCAGCCTGTGATACCCTTGACAGACTATGTAGACCTTCCTAGGATGCCTTTATAACAAATAGCCGTGGTTCAAGCTTCTTATTCCTTGTTTTGTTCCCCCTCAGAAGCATCCCTGAATCATTGACGAGAAGATGTTCAACTGCCATTGACCTTGTCTGTTAGATGCAGGAAAAGACATACAGACATTTAATCTGCGTACGTCTGTAAATCCACCTGCCCTTGCCAAGCGTATTGATGTTTCACTTGTTGACCAAAACCAGTAGTGCATTGCGGTGCTCCCTTTCTCTCTTGCCTCCGTTTTCTATTTTCTTTATAAAAAGCGCATCTTGTGTCTCATATACACACCAGTATATGTTGATGATGCTTCTTTGTTTGCAGAAATATTCCTGCACTATGCTACTTCTTGGTAATGCATACTTGCAGTACAGTCCTTACATAGCCCTCTAGACCCCACCAACCTTTCAACTGAAGCAACTTCATCCCATAAATTGTGATAGAGTTAGGACAGGCCTCAGTGTTACACGTGTATTTCAGAGTCTCCTGCAAGTACAGTGGTGGATTTAAACTTTTGCCCTGCAAAATCTCAGCTTTCATGAAGTTTTGCATTGCAAACCTTCCACCAGAAAATCCAAATTCAATCATGTATTTTAGTAGGTGATGACACAACTTGAGTAATATACTTTTCCAATGTGAAAATAGTGCATTAAATAAAATAATAATAAAAAAAGCTTGCTCTTGTACTTTATTCCTCCCATGGAGAAAAATATATTAGAGCTTTCCTTGCCCTGTTCTGCACCAAGACTGTTCGTTGGTATCATATGGGTTAGAGATTTACCAATCTCCCAGTCTCAAATATTTTCTCTGGTTTTAAATTTAAAAAAAAGCTTTTTCAGCAGCTGAGCTTGTGAAGACCTGGTGAAAGTTTATGAGAGAGAAAAAGTGTGTGCAGGGATGTTAACAAAGTAACTCCATACAAAATCTCAGATGTCTTCCCCTGAGCTTGGATGTTTACTAGTGCATAGACATGCACGAGACCCCAGTGGGGCACACAGGGGTGCGAAGCACCCGTAGACCAGAATCCACAAGGATACACAGCTCTTAGAGTGCTCTGGATCACCCAGTCATTTTCTGTTAGGGAAAAATAATGATTGTTATTATAAATAAATAAGAATGACCAGCATGGCTTCTTCTAATTGCGTAACATCTGCAACATCCAGTGTGCAATGTGGGCATGCCCATACTTCATCTTCCTTTGGAAGGTGCCTGTACAGAGAAGCTTTAGAAATATTTTTTGAGAAAATCATAAACTGCCTTGAAAACGTCTTCCAAATGCAGGCATTCTTATGCTATACCCATCTGTTAAGATCAGTGACGATCCTTTCAAACTGAGATTTCCCTTATGGAAAGTTCATTTAAGGAAAGATTAAGACCATACCAAAACTCTCCAGGCTCTTCCATATCTCTACAGGAGAATTGCAGCCCATGAGGTCAGTCTGGCCTTCCAGTTGTTTACAAGAATTGTATCTTCCAACTAGGGAAGGGAAAAGATACCATGCGGCTAAAATGCACCCGTTCCACTGCAAATGGAAATACCCAGACGACTACTCACAGGGATCAGTTTGTGCACAAACCATAAGCCCTGCTTGCACAACGCATTTGCCAAGGACCTGCAAAGAGTGGGTCGCCAAGTGCAAACCGAAGTCTATTTTGCCAGCATTTGTGAAGCAAGACCTAAATATAGCAGATAAAACGTTCTTCACGAAAGACTCGCCATGCTGTGATTACAGATCACCTCGCTCCAAGCATTAAACCAAGAAAGCACCAGGGACTGTTTTGCTCATGCTTTATCCAATCTGCTCAACTGACACAGAATTTGCAAAATATGCTTTGCAGTCTTGACATGCCAATAAAGCACTTTTAATTTTGGCTCCAGTCCAAGCCCGGTGCTAGTTATCTGATACTTTGCATGGAGTCATCATATTTTCTTCCTCACACACACTTTTCATTCCTGCATAAGCTTTAACTAACTTCTTCATTAAATTAGGAGTTTGGAGAGCTTTCTCTTTTAAACCTTGGAGTCTGCAGGTTGTTTGACAAGTGCTCTACACTTGACAGCACCTTCTTAAGTTTGACAGCTTCAGTTTACAAAGATACAACACTAAACCACTGAATTCGCTTGGTTTGTTCCATTCATTTCAAGATCATTTAATCAAGCTTGGCAAAAACATCTGAGAAGTAAATTTACCAGGAGACACATACAAGGCAAGCAATTCACATTCTGCAGCTTATTTGCTAGTTACCCCTGAACAGTAGCCAGCTAACTTCTACCTAATCCCTAATAAGGTTGGGTTTTCTCCCTCCTATCAAAAATCTAGCACTCTGACCTTAATGCAAAGTGATGGATTAATGGTACACATGCTGTTCTTAAACCTCAGTCGCCCTCTGCTATGACAGCAGGAGTAGAAGGGAAAGTATGGACTGAAGGCACCCAGCAGATTCAGTGATTTAATTGTCTGAGCTTCTGGTGTGCAGGCTTAACTTTGGCTTAAATAATGTCTTTTTCCCGTCAAAAGAAGTCTGTTTGAAATTAATTCCTTTTACTGAAGCCCCAAGTAGAGCACTTTCAGTTTTTAAGATACTTTGTGCATGACAGAGGTGTGTGTTTGCCTTAATGCTCCCCAAACATTAATCTGAAGCTGTTTGCTATGGCCACTTTCTGCATCTTGTTTTGGAGATGTCGTGATCAATTAGTGCAATGTCACAGTTACATGTAGTTATTGTATCTCCAGCTGCAAGCTGTTAATAATAAACTTACCCACAGGACAAACCTGCCATATGGTTGATGGTCAAGCAAGGCTAAAATATGCATTAGGAAAAAAATGCAACTGTCAACATGAAGCTGGATATGGCTTATTGGATTTGATGCGGGCATCTGACAGCAATGTTTCTTTTAGCAACATTCTGTATTGCAGGTCAGGAATCTGCCTACTGTGGAATATTTGTCATAGGAAGATGAGAAGAGAAAAAAACAAGGAAACATTTGTGAAATGGAGAATACAGGGTAGGTTAGTGGTGGCTGTTTTTTTTACCAGGGAGGGAAGGAGGAGGGAGTGTTGATTCAAGGGGGTTTTTGTAAGAATGATTTGCTAAAGAAAGCCTTGTTCAAATTTTTTTCACGATCAAGGGAGATCAGCTGCATATGACAAGAAAACAAAATGAGGGTTTTTTTCTTGCAAATATAAAGAAATTGGACTGTCACATAAAACATGAGCTGTAGAAGAAAATATCCAAAGACTACCTGGCGATCGTTATATTCCCAGATTATCATTTCTTTGTGCTAGGAAAAAGTGCAGCATTTGGGTATTTTTTGTAACTCTTGACATCTATTCTAGCCACTCAATGAATGGCACTGGCACGGTTTCTTGCCTCATTGATAACACCGGTGCAGCAAATACTTCCTTTAGCTTTATAAAAGCGGAAGATACCACAGCTGGGTTTGCCGTTAAATAAGACAAGTCAAAGAATGACTTGAAAGTAAAAGCAAGCCTTCCTATTCAGTGGAGGCCTTCAAGTCCTTCCCCCTTGCCTCATCAAAGGTCACCTCCCGGTAACTGCAGTTCATTTATGAATTGGAGGGTATGCAAACAGTTTCGTTCCATACTACTGTCACTTTTATCAATGGGAGCAGAAACCAAACTAATTGCTATTCTAAGAGCAGTCATGCAGTGAAGACCTTATTAAAAGTCCCAGAGTCCCGTTTACATGTGGTAAGGCTTGATTTGATTAGCTGGTAATTAAAAGCACACTGTTAATTATGCAATTTAAAAGGGATAGCTGGGAGTCACAGTTCCTAGGAGAATTCTCCAATATATGGGAAAGCATTATTTTTTATTAGACTTTGCTATCAAGGCCTTGTTCTTGCAAGCACTTCTGCACGTGCTCAACTTTAACATGCGGTGAGCAGTCTCTCTGACTTTCATGAGTCGCTCCCAACCTCATGAGCAGAAGCTCTCTGAATACATCTTTGAAAGGACTGGGCCTGAGATACCAAAAATCTCTTCCCAATTTCCGATTGTTTCTCCGGGTTTTCCAAATATATTTCTCTATGTTACGGTAAGCATAAAAAATAAGGGCACGCTTTCCTGGTAGTCTGGAGACATTGGGGCTTTACCGGGCGTATCACTAGATAAACAAGAGTGCTTTGATACAGACCTCAGAACATGAGCAGTTGGTCTAAAACTGGTGACGTTAAAACACTTTGCTTCTAAGCCTGCCATCATTTTGCATGAGGGTGATGTTCTCTCTCTCTCCATTCAGTGCAGACTGATATTGAAGCCAGGCCAGGTGTTCCGCCTACTGTCTTCTGGGTTGGGGGGGTGCTGTGTGTTCAAAAATGGTTTCTTTTTTAATCACAAACTTACTGTGAGGAGCTTGGTATTCTACAAAAAAACCCATAAACTGTTGTTTGAGGGGTTTTTTCTGGGCTCAAAAACATTTTTGGTGGAAATGAAGAGTCTCGATTAATCCAGGCCCTTCCTTTTCACAGTTTTAAAAATATAGTGGAAAAACCAAGACAGTGGACTTAAACTGATTTTGAGCCCATATGCCACCAGGTATTTTTGTGGGTTATTCCTGAAGGACCTATATGTTAGAATGTTTTTTTTCCACCTAGCTGTGGCATAAACAGCAAAGAAAGCTCCTAGTTAATAAGACAAGGGAAGCAATCAACAAGAAAGACCTCAGAGTCAGAGTTCAAAAAGAAGAAATGAAATGTTCAGTAGATGGGGAAAAAGAAGTCTTTTTGATATTGTGCAAGGTATGAAGTCAAGAACAAAGGAAGAAGAAAAATTAGGGGGACAGTGAGGATTGAGAGGAGAGTAGAATATGAAGAGATAAAGTATTGTGTGAGCTGAATATACCTGGAAGCAGTGGAGTCCTAAGAACAGGGAATTAGCCCTAATTTATGTTGTACAATTTTTTGCTTGCTATTTCCAACAGAAGAAACATGCTTACTTTGATCACGGAAGGTTAATTAAATGCACCAATTCTTGGTAGCATATTTATGAACCATCACTTACATTAACAACAGGTCCATGTATATACACAGTAACTCACTTGTAAATCACTGCTTGCTTATTGTTGCTCCATATTTTTTCATGATTTCATCCTACCTGTTTTGTCTGAAGGGAGAGTGTGTCTGTAACACATCTGAATCTTCATGATAGCCCTAATTTAGGTGTTATGCATATACATTTTCTGTGGCTTTCTGGGCCACCCATCTATTAAATGTCCTGCCACTTGGCTGTTTTACATGATGTCAGCTCGTGATCTGGCTTTTTTTACTCTGTTACCAAATCCTGACTTCTTAAAACATTAAATAAAATGTTTCTTTCAGGGTTAATTATTTTGGAGTGTGACAGAAACCAGCACCCATAAAGTTTGTTGACATAAAAAGAGTAGATGTGAAAATAAAAATGTATGCATGTCTACACTGAGCTCCTGAGCTAATGCATTGAGTTTCAGATCTTGACAGAAACTTGGCCTCCATCAGTCTTGACTCTGTTTAAGTGACAGGATGGCTGGCAGCACTCACCAGTGCTTGCAGGATGTACTAATATTTACAAGCAAAAGAAGGTCTCTGGCTTTGTTGAAATAACACCACTTTCTTAATTTGACTGCTGCTCCATAGCAGACCTTAACAAACAGCTACCAAGGGAGGAGGTAAAGGACTGAGCTTTCATCAAATGCTAATGTTTACCTTAAACCAAAAAAGTCACAATTATATTAAACAGATTTCTGAGGGCAAAGTATAAATAGTGATATCATTCTTCTGGAATATCATGCTCAGGATGACAATGTAAACACTAAGGAGTTCCAAAAGCAAAATGCAAAAAAAGGAAAAAAAAAATATATTGGACAAGATTTCTTCACATAAACAATCAAAAAATTCTTGCAAGCTGCCTGTCTGGTACTGAGGTGTACGATGCATGTGTTGCATGTGTATGGAGGGAGAGGTGGAAATGTATCTGGCATTTCCTTTTGACTAGTCGTTAAGGCAGGGGCAATCGCAACGTTTAAATTAGTTTTCAACTTTGGATCCAAAGTCACCTGAAGCTTCAGAGCAGTTTAACCTCACACTTCCATTTCTGCTTAATCTTTGAAATAAGCAGGTAAAATATACGGGATTAATGTAATTGTTTTACACTGATAACATTTCCATTCATCTGAAAGGATGGCAATCTTGCTTGGTGGATTGCTGTGGGATTTAGTCTGGTGTATTACTATCTGTGTTTCTATATACATCTGTATTGAATAGGTTAGTAATATATACAATAAATGTAAATGATACATTGCTGTATATACAAATTATCACTTATCTAAAGAATTTGCATGACCTCCATCAATAGAGGGATTCACAACTTGTAAGGCAGTTGCTCTCTTCACAGTCCTGTGCGGTAAAGAAATAAAAAGAAGGGAAACAAAGACTGTGGAAAATCTGTGTGGGTTTGCCCAAGATCATACAGTAAAACAACAGCAACATGTGCAGGTACATCTAGACTATAAGCAAATACATACATTACCCCAAAGAATATCTGGGTGAAAACCAGCTCCGTAGAAATTAAAATGGCATTTCCTCTGATGTTAAAGGGCCAGCTTAATTTTGTACCCCCCCACGCACACATAGGACCATTGAAGTCACTGGAATTCCCTCCACTGAATCCAGCATGAATTTGGCTTTTTGTGTCCAAGGGGCAATTTTACACTGAGAGCATTTGATTTTGATACACATTAAGATGGAAAAAATCTGTGAAAGGGTACTTTTGCATTGATATATACCAACAGAAAATAAGAGTGGGATAACAAGCCCACAAAAACCCTACTCACAGTGTCTGCAAGGCTCCAGCACGCTGTGTATAATTGGAAACGCGTACTGCTAAATAAAATAATCAAATAAGTCTTCAGCTGCCGTTTATAGCAAAATAGCTAAAAAGACCTTTTGCTTTTCTGTGGGGGGAAATCAGGCAGAGGAAGAGGCACAGCCCCGGCAAGGGAAGCGCGTGGTGCTGTACTGTAGGGCACTGTCCCAAACGCCCCCGATGAGGATCCCAGGAGCAGCACGGTGTCAATGGGTACCTTGTCTTCCACGTTTCCACTCGCAGCCAGGCACCTAGGCTCTTCTTAGCTATGTGTAGCCAGAAGTTTTCATCTTTCACCCCAGCGTTCAGGTTTTAATGCTTTCTCTGCTGGGGAAAGAAAAAAAAAAAACACTTAAAATGGAAAGGATGTGATCTCAAGTGTTGAGGTGTTCAGCCAAACACAGTGAAATACACAGCCTGAGGAATGAAATAATGGAGCTGTCACTGCTACTGGGAGTGAGATTCACAAGTTATTAGTCTCACTGGGTGTTGCCAACTGTGAGTTACCGAAGTTTCATCCTCCAAGTGGAGGTAATTTTAGATTCCAACTCTTCAATGCCATATAATACACGACTATAACTTATGGCATGTATACTTAACACTATCTCTTTATTTCCTTGTTCACTTTATCGGTTTTTGGACACTGTAAGTCTAATTTTCATCCCAGCTTTTTTTCTGTTTTCCTCTGATAATTGGTAGTAACTTCAATGCAAAATGCCATGAAATTGTGAAATCTGTTAAACCTTTGGAAAACCACCCCCAGGGAAGTCTTGGACATTCCATTGCATGAACATTATAAAAGTCTAGTTGTGGGTAGGCAGAGAAGAGAGCACTGGCACTAGCGACACCTAAACAAGGGAATACGACACAGATGCTGCACGCAGGGACAAAGACATGACCATAGCAAAATATCCCCTTGTATTTTGGCTGAACTGGGACATCAGGACCTCTGGAAAGCAGATCATTTTCAAGCAGGTACGCCTGAATTTAGATGTTTAAGTCTCTCAACTTTGAAGTGAATCAGGACAATGAGAAGAGTATGAATGACCTTTGCAGAGGTTTGTAGCACATTCACTTTTAAGACCTTGACCACCACTTTGGATGACCTTTTGAATGCATCATCACTCACACATCTCCCTAACACAGAACAGCGTTTTTGTTTTTGAAATTGCTCTAATTTCTTCCCTTTCCCCTGAATGAATGAAGGTCCTGAGTGGCAGTCAGAGACAGCAACTTCCAGTGATATTAAAGACCTTGCGACACTGACAGCTCTGTAAAAGTAACAACATATTTGAGTTTTCTTTATGTTTTTCTGCTGGTATTTTCAAGCAGATTTTTTTTTTTTTTAATCTTACATCTTATTTGGGGTCACCATCGTGAGCTTTTGCTGCTTTCCGGGAGAGTCTTGGCAGAAGCTATTATGGCATGAATTTAAAAGGGGCTTTAACACCTGGTCTTCCAGCAGCCTTTTTCTCTGTACTTCTAGCTCTTTCCATCATAGGCTTACAGCAGCTGTAGCTGTGAAAAGGACTCACTTTTTCCCTTCTGCTTTTTGTAATGTAATTTCAAGCCAAATTCTGTGACACTGTGAAGCATCTACAGTTCCCATGGATTTCAATGTAGAAATACATTCTCAGTATTTCTTAATATCTCAGAGTTCATTTTGGCAACTTGGAAGTTTGCAGGTCAGGAATTAATATTCAGTGTGCTACTGGCCTAACCCAACCTTGGAACCAAAAAGGCTCTTCATGTTTGTATGGCTTTTTTCTAAGTTTTGATTAAGAGAACGATTAGGAAGCTAAAAACTAATTCAAATGGTCCCACACAGCCCACGGTTTTGAAGCTCAGCTGCTTCTGTGAAATAAAGAAGAAGGAATTGTGTGAATATAAACCATAGCCAGTAAATTGTGTGACTGGCATCAGCGCTTTGGCAGCACTGCCTTTCAGATGCAAAACATTTCAGTAGGAGAATAATGCCTCAGTCCAAGTCCAGGACTTTGTTCGATGTTGCTCTGTGTAAAATGTGGGCTCTTCCTTATGAAACTGTCTTTTCACTAGCTACAGTTATAAAAGTGCCATCTCGGTTAAGTCCCATTGTTGTTAGTTATTAAAAACCTGACATGGTTCCTTGCGGGCTACCCTGAGGATGCAGCTGTTTGCATACCCTGGGTTGTTTGGCTGTACGTTAGGGCATAAAGCTCCAGCACCTCTCAGCCCAAGGCACCTCACAGGGGCCATGAGCGTTGCTGTGTCTGCGTGGCAATGACACTGCCGTGACTGCAGGTCCGCGCAAGGAGATGTCAACGCCTGTTCTCAGATCAAGCCATACAGTGCCCCCATGCAACTTGGGATCTTTAACAAGCACGTGATGGAGATTGAGTGTTGGTCTTAAAAAATTGCCTTTTAAAACTTTCTTAAGTCTATATTGTAACAAAGGGATGCTTTTATGTATGCTCCTTCTAAACAGTCAGTTACTTCGAAAGAGAAGAAACTAGGACTACCCTCCTGCTTTTTGTCCTCAGCAAAGACCAAATGTTACCTTTCCTTTTCATCCTCAAACGTTTGACTTGTGGTCAGGAAGGAAAAACAATTTTAAAATCCCTTGAGGAAAAAGGCAAGGAGTATAGATTTCAATTTTATTGCTGTTAAACATTTTATGCCCAAAACTGAAATATTTGAGTGTTCATAGAGCTCCATGTTTGATGATCTTTATTGGATAGATAGATCTCTGTTTATAGAAACATTGTTTTAATGGTTCAAACATTGAATTGCAAAAATGATTCATTTTTGAGTGATCAAAATATATCATTCTGCATTCTAATAAAATGTTGAATACCAGCTATAATATAGATTATAGTAGTAATACCTCTTGTAGGATCTGATGATCCAAACTTGTTTTCATAAATGTCCTGGAGTTAAGGTTAATGCACCAAAGAGCTGTAACTCATCAGTGTGTAATTACCAGCTGATACAGTATGATAATCTTGCAGCAGCAGCACAGGGCAGCAGGGAAATTGCTCTTCTAAGCTATGAATATGGGCTGACGTTCACAGGATGCTTCTCTACGTACAATTCTAGCTTCCAACCAACGTGTTCTTGAAAAGAAAAAAAAAATAGATATGATTAAAACCAAAAAATAACCCCATCTTTCCCCCAAAGCAATTGACAGCAAAACCAAAGCTGTAACTCCTCATAATTATCTTCCTAAAGAAACTGAAAATCTTTCACGGGAGACTTTTTTGTCCCCATCTGGAATATCCTCCTTCCTGCAACTCCCATCCCAAGCTTGACATCGTATGACTGCTGTATCCTGTGTATTCATTAGTATCAGCATTGTACTTGCAGCAGATTTAGGAACACGCTTCATATTTGACAATAGGATTTGTTTTACTCTCATTTTACTGGCATACCTTGACAAAAGTCTTGGATCTTCATCTAATTAAAAAGAGACATTTATCTTTAAGCTTGTGCAGATGTAAAGACAGATTTCTTTCTCCAAAGAGGTCAGCTACAAAAATGGCAACTCTAAAAATACGCTTTGCTAAATGAGTCTTCTATTTTCAGCCCACTGTTACGTCCTTGGTTTTATTTATTTGATGGCCATCTCCATGGTGTCAGAACTATCCACAGGATGACATATGTGACATTCCAGTAAGAAAGAGACAGTCCTACACTTCCTTGCTGCCCCTCACCTGGGACATAAAATCAGTTAGCTAAAAAAGGTTGTACAAAAGAGTGAAATTTTGCAACAACCCTTCCTAAAAAAGTGGCCGAGTTTGTGCTTTCTCATGTTTTGCAGGGAATCAGTTTGGAAAGTTTGGAGCCACCACTGAGAAAATTCTTCCCCCGGCAACCAGACTCTGCAGACCTGGAGATGTCAAGTTCAATGAGCACATGTGGCTGAGTGGGTTCTCCTTTGCTTGGTTGTAAGGAGTCCCATCTGCCTTGTCTTAAAGCTGACAGGCGGGTTTCTGTGCCTTGTCATATGCCAGATTCATTATGGGATTGAGAATTTCAGGAAAAGATAGGCTTCAGCAGAGAGAACATTCATTTCGCTATGACAGGGAAAGTAACAAGACTCCAGAATGAACTTTGTGTTTTTAAGACAAAATAAGAAATACAAAATTTTGTTCAAGCGAGTTCTCTCTTTAAGAAGTGACTACAGTAGGTAACATCAACTTCAGCATTGTTAAATCAGGAGGATATCGTCGGTTCCCTTCTAAGAATCAGGATGCCTGTCCTAAAAGTTCACTGTTTGCTCGAGATGTCCAATGTTGCTTTGAGAAGAGCCGGAGTGGTTGAAAAAAGGGACCATTTCATGCCTCTGCAGAGTTGCAATTTAGTGTGGAAAAAACTAGTGTCAAAAGGTGTCAGCTGTCTTCAAGAAGCTTGCTTACCACAGAGATCTTTGATCAGCCTTCACAGTCCTTATCTATTTATAGGTTAATTACTGCTAACAAATATTAACAAAACGGGAAAAGAAATGCTAGAAATGGTTACTGGCATTTTTGTGTCACCACCCAGCACTTGGTATTACCATCTCACCAGCCACTGCTTTGTCACTATACAGCAGAGCAAGAAAGGAGAGCTTCCACAGTGTCCTAGCACGAGAGTAAACGGCCACAGCACTGGTTACGATATGCCGTTCCAGATGGGAGACTGGTTAGTTTAATAGCAGGCATCTGGAGGAAACCTAAGGAACAGAGATGTTAATTATTGCTAAACTTAATAGCACAAATCGAGGTGAAAACAATTGCAGTCATTCAAATTCAGCAGTAATCAGTTTAGTCCAGGAACAGGCTATTGTATGAAAGAGACTCTTTCAGTGGCACGAAAGTTATGCCAATAAATGTGAAGCTGTGGCCGTAGCAATGAAAGAAAGGCAGAAACACCAGCCAACAGCACTGCCTGTGGACGGTTGGCAGGGATCCTTGACTGACCAGCACGCATCTCGTTCTAGGGTTGGAGACTATTCATGCCCCTGCTCGTATGTTTCCTAAACCATAACATTCTGTTAATAAATGCAAGGGAAGATGATAAACTGGATACAGGTCAAACTGTGCTTGTTAAAAGACTCTTGACTGTGATACTTTCACCTTTGTTCTGTGTGCATGACTGTGAGATGCCAGAGAAGTATTGGATATCAAAGGTGAGGAGGATAAGCTTCTCCTGGCCTTCTTAAATGCTTTCTTCATCTCCTTTTGCTTCAATTTATAGTATCTGAAATAGTTATTTGGCCAGCAGTCACGTTAAGCCGAAGCAAGGATGAATGAGTGCTGCTTTCTTCAGCTCCCTGTTCAGCACTCTGCTCTTTCTCCAGCTTCCAGCTTCCATTCCAGCTTCTCTTCAACTTGTTTTGGATGCATAATGAGAGGACAGTCTATCTCTTCAGTTGTGAGCATTTGGGGGAGCAGATGAAGGCTTCCTAGGTCTTTGTACAGCACCGACCACCAAAGGAGCCTGTGCTGGTTGGATGCACTGGGTTTTATACCACTGCAAACAAAAAGACAAGAAATACTTTTACAAATGCCCCTAAGTAAATGCCCCATCCTAGAGTACTGACATGGATTGGGACCTTCATCTTCTCCGTCTGTATCTTAGCTCGCTCCATCTGTGTCTTCACTGTGGCCAGTTCAAGACAGAGGAAATCCAAGAGCTTGGACCTCAGGAAACCAAGTCTGTCTGCCCCAGGTCTTCTCAGGAGGCCTCGTGGGAGGCTTGGGTCCCCAGCCTCATGTACCAGCTTTTCCCAGAGACAGTAAAATGCACTATTCCTTTTGCTCACCAGGGAACATAATGGGAAGGTGGGGATGGAAACTCCAGCATCAGAAAACCTGCCAAGGCAAAACTTGCCCATCAGCTGTCAGCCGGATAGAAGGAGTGAAAGCGTTTGAGAGACTGAGAGCCTCATCGGTTTCTATCCTAGCACAGCCTCCAGACTGGATTTTTCTTTGCCTTCACAACCAGAATATTTATTTCAGGGAACAGGAAAAGGATTGAGGCCGCACACTAAAATTTATGGTTTTGCCGAGAAGCAGAAAATTGTTGCTGTCCTTTTGGTGATTTAACCTGCATGGTACGTGCCATTAAATCATAGGGGGACGAATCAAAAAGCATCCTCTTCCCTGACATTTTTGGAAAGCTGAAATTCACACTGCCCCACTGCAGCCCCTCTGTTCCCATCATCCACTGGCCGAACTGGAGCCAGTTACCTGCACCCCGTGTTTCCACCAGGCCCATCTCTAGGGAGACCCTTTGCAGTGCCAGAGCAGCATCTGCTGAGACAGATGTGTGCTCGGAGGTTGAGGGGCGCCCGCAGAAAGAGATAACAACTTCTCACAGCATTTTCCTCTCACAAAGGGCAAAAAGGGGCCAGTCTGAATTTGGCAAGCAATAACTTTTAAAGCTAAATAAAACTTGCAGAGCTCCGCTGCCTGAAAGCCATGGGAACTGCAGCACTATGAGCCACCTAGTAAATATATGAGCTGTCAGAGTCAATGAACGGTAAGATATGAGTGAACTCTGTGCAGGCTGATGAACCAAACTTTTTAATGCATGCCGACTAAGATGTGAAAACTGGTTTATTTCTGGTGCTTGCCCATGCTATTGGCTCTGTCAAAGAAAACACATAAAATGTTGCCGCCATAAATCTTGACAAATCCACAGGATAATCTACTCATACACCTAACCAAATGAAGCTTAGAAAAATACTGCTACCAAAGCTCATGCTGGAATTATAGTCTTTATGCTGTTACAAACGGAAACATCAGGAATGTCAGGCTCAAGACAAGTAGAGATCAATGAATATAAAATAGCAGATCATAACCTGTTGCATACTGTACTTAGCATTAACATATTTTTATCTTTTTTGTTACCAGTGAAACATCCTTTTCCCTGTAGCTGGGTGTTTTAATATATGGATGATGCATTCTTTTCTAGGTTGTTGTTTAAAGTGTTGCCTTTCTGATGGCTCATTTTAGCTCCAAGACCCTGAAGAAATTTTGCTCCCAGCTCCCAGCTTGGGTTTCAAGGTTGGGATTTTTTTGTTACTCAAATCCTAAATCTGCATCTAGCATGAGTTTGATTGCAAGTATTCACTCAAGGAGAATGTAAAATATATTGGACTATTTTTAATTCCAAGGCACTTCTGTTTGTAATTGACTATCAGTGATCCTCACTGAATTGAGGGCACATAAACCATGAAGAATTTTTCAAGATGGAACAAATCTGGTTTGGTATTTGTAATAGGAGAGGAAGCCTATTATTAAGGGCATCTACTAATTTCTTCTATAAGACCCCGTTCTCAATGGCTTAAATCCTCAGTAAACTATAACCAGTTAAGCTGAAATTCTCTGTGCCAGGTTCACATTCAGATTTGTGTTTACGCATAAGTTTTATCCACAATATTTTGGCCACCCTGCAAATAAAGCCATTGAAAAGAGTTTGTACCAGAACTTCAAAAACCTCCTTTTTCTTCACCGAAAGGGTTGTCAGGCACTGGAACAGGCTGCCCAGGGAAGTGGTGGAGTCACCATCCCTGGAGGTATTTAAAAGACATGTAGATGTGGCGCTAAGGGACATGGTTTAGTGGTGGACTTGGTAGTGATAGGTTGATGGTTGGACTCGATGATCTTGGAGGTCTCTTCCAACCAAAACGATTCTATGAGTCTATGATTCTATAAAAATCCTTTCTATGAGAAGCTATTCTCCACCTAACTTTGGAGCAGGACACTTAAGCATGTCAGGTCTGTCCTTCCTCTCAGGATGTGCCTTCTGAACGTCCTGTGAAAATTTCTGCAAATTTGGTACATTGTGAGACTTTCAATGATTGCCAATCACATCTGCTCGGGAGAGAAGTAGTGATCAGTGGCAAAAACTGCAAAAAACACATGTCCTTGCTAAGCCTGCCGCATCTCTCCAGCTCCGCATGGAGCTGGCTGCCCCCTCCGGAGCCAGCCGGGAAGGGTGAGCAGAGGTGGACAGGTCCCATCGAGGGCGGTGGGACTGAGCAGAGCGGCGGCGGTAGCTGGCGGAGGGGGAGCTGGGGCCGTGGCAGGTGCTGAGCCTGACACAGGCACCTCAAGAGCAGGGAGCAAGAGACCAGGAGAGACGAGATGAAACGAAGCGAGGAGTAGCAGGGCAGGGAGACCCAGAGAGGAGTGCTGGTGCCTCGGGTCAGGAGGGAATGGGTGGATGGGGCCAGCTCCTGCCAGAGCTGAAATGGATCCAAGGAGTCCTCCGCCTCTGCATTCCTCTGCTGTCAGCAAATACCTGTGAAAGCCATTAGCAAAGTGCACTTTTTTCAGGCACTTCCCAACTTTACAGCGATTGAATTTGCAACTTTAATATTCTTTCAGTATAGCTATAGTGTGTAACCCATGCTGACATAGCCCATTTGTACATACACATATGATGCACAGATATATACATACATACATTTTGTATTTGAAATGCTACAAAGGCAGAAAGAGCATGCGTAGCTATCTAAACTATTTACTTATGTGCCTCTGATTACATGGACATTCTGGGAAGACCTGAACTGAAAAAAAATGGTAAGGACAAATAAAATGGCATTATTTCTTTTCCATACAAAGATGTAACATTTTTGAACAGCATCATGGCACAATTATAGGAGTCCTACTCAGACTACAGCTACTCAATCTCCCAGTGATACAGATCTCAGAAGAGGGCTTTTATAGCCCATCAGCTCCAAGAACTACCTGTTGAATACAAAAAAATCCCTGGCTCTGCAGCCCAGGCTTCTGTATTTCCAAAGCCTGAGGGATGCATGGCATTGATTTTAAAATAAAGGCAATGGATCAGTAGGTCCAGCCATTCACAGAAAGACAAGCAATGCAATATCTCTAAAAATCAAACATATGGCTGGACCCAACGAGCCCCAGAAAAAACAACAGTTATTTTCTTAACTTAAAAGATATGCTCTTACCGGCTAGCTTGCAAAGGAGAATTTAAAAGGACCCAAATTTAGATTTTGCTCAAAAATAGGTTTACAGAAAACAAAGATCAACAGAAGAACTTCAGAAGTTCATTTTAAACTTAAATTGAAAACCATATTTACTTTGAATTTAAGAGAATTCATTAACGTTGTTTGAACCCCAACAGCAGAGCACACAATGAATAGGAAGTGAAACGACCGGTCAAGTACCTGTAACAGAGCTAACAATACAGAAAAACGACAACACGCTTGGCATTAAGGTGCAGATGAAGATCCTCCTAAAAGAAAATGTTTATGTGTAAATCGTAATGGCATCAGACCCTTTTAATAACTAGAGAGCTGAAATAATAGCAATGTGCAACTCAACATTTGCCAGGTAAGTCTTGATCCAAAGACGTTTTCTAACGTGGATAACCCCCAAGGGCAGTTTCTTCCAGGCCAAAGGGAAGGAGTAATTTGTGTGCATGTAGGTGGCCAAGGTCACTGGAAGCATCTGCCTGCCCCTTCAAACCAGGCGAAACCCTGAAGGGACGGGAATCGGGACCGACCCACCGAGCTTCCCCGGTGGCCGCTGTGACGGTGGAGCAGACGCTGCTGAGCGTCCTGGTGTTGGGCAGGGGCTGGGGACCCGCTCCCCGGGGCACCGCATCCCCCTTCACAGGATCCCAGCCGGTTCCTGGAGCTGCCTAAGGATGAATAATGCCTCCAATGAATTTAACCTCTATTTCCGATGGAGGCTTCTCAGGTCTTTAATTCAACATCACAGCTAATAGAGTTGCCTTGATTTTTCATCTTCAGTTCAAGTACAGTTTGTGACAAATAGTGAAATAATTTGTTAAATGATTTCTGGAATGTGAGCTGTATTGATTAATCATTCCTAGTCCTAATTTAACACTTCTTTTCCCTGATCAGATAGATGAGTTTAATTCACATTACAAGGAGGCGTAATTGTGAGCCTATTTCAGAGAGAGAAACCCGCTAAAACAAAGTTCCAATAAACAGGATTAGAGCATTTTAGAGCATTTTAAATCTTTCTTTTTGGGTCTCATAACACTTCCCTTCAGCAACATACCTAAAAATATTAAAGCTACTATAAAATTTATTAGCTGGGAACAGAGTATAAATGTATTCCTTCTCTTACTGTGTATGACCCTGCTACTCCCGTGCTTGTTAATAAACAGTGTCCGATCCCATATAAAATGTGCTTGATACATTATTGCATTGTTGATTGTAATTTTTGTCAGCACCTTTGTGACTGGCATCGCATAATCGCTTGTGTGTCTGGTTCCTAGCCGAGAAGAATGTGGTCAGATCTGTATATGTTTTATTTAATTGCCTCTGTGCCTGGGCCCTGTTAAATGGCTTGAGGAAACCTGATCTATTGATGTCTCGTCCCCCATAAAATCCATCACTTCCGATGCAAATGGTTGAGCATGTGAACTTAATTCACTTGCTATCAGTTATGCTGGGAGTAAAATGTGGTTGGTAGAAAACAAATGCCAAAAGAATATAAATGCAACCAGAGTAAATTCTGTTTAAAGTTTGAGTGCGTATTCATGAGAAATGTTTGTATTATTCACATAGGGGCAATTAATATTTCCAATAAAAAAACTTATTTTTAGAAATATCAAAACAAAAACCCCTTGGTTAAATGCTGAAAATAAATGGCAGTCCTTCTATACATTTTATTTGATTCAATCAGTTGCTGAATCTTCATTTTAAAATGCCTAGGACAGGAAATAGCGATCCAGTCACACGTCATTACTGTCTAACGGGGCCACAGTCCACCAGTGATCTAGAAGTAGGTGTAGAGGGAACGCTTCAAGTGCTCAAGAGGATGTTGTGGAAAATAGTTTAGGTCCTACAGAATAGCCTAAACCAATATTGAATAATTTCTCTCAGCTTCTGAAAACAACCCTGAGTAAAAATAGAAAATTCTGCAGAATTGCAAGAATGTCTTTAACAATGACCTAGAGCTTTGTAAGTGCTATATTATTTTACATCTATGGAAAAACAAGTGTCTAAGGCTTATTTAAAGATTCTTACAGAGAGTGAAGGATGAAAGCAATTGCCTAAGACCCTGGAAAGAAAACTATAACATCCTGGTTATTGCCTACTAAACTATTGTAATAAGGTAGGACAGGGAGAGATTTGTTGATCTGCCCATAAACATTTTTGTCCCTAAACTTGCACACTACTAGTTTCATCATCAGTGTAGAAGATCACAGGTTGAATTAGCCCTTTAGAAATGTCTGTCCACCATTCTGAATCTACCTGGATTTCATAAAAAAAACCTTGCACACTTGTTGGTCATCTTACCAGCTCTGAAAATAGGGACAAAGATTTTTACCAAGGACATAACGACAAAAATATAAAGGGTACAATGCTGCTTTCATCAGTATGTAATGGCAAGGCTCCCATAACCTTTCAAGACCAACTAGATCCATACAGGCTGGCGATACCAGCCCTCAAAAGCTTCTGTTTCAAATTCTGTTTCCTTCTCCAGCAGTGAACCTTGGTCCTTTTTCAACTACTTCTAAAGAAAAAATAGCATCTACTTTTTAGAGACGCAGCTGGTCCCTGCTAGGGATTTTCAAAATGAGTAGTCAGTTGTGTCTCAATCTTCAGGTAATGCAGACAGTCTCTTAAAATAAAGAGGATGAAGAGGCAGCCAAGCCTCCGATGAAAAGACACACACTCTGTTTTCCACCATCAGGTCAGAGGTTCCCAGAAGACGCTTCCCAGTAAAACTTGAAAAGCAACCCCAAATTCTCTAGGAAGAAATCTGTCATTGAATCCTGGCAGACTCACTTGTAGCTATGTTGAAGAGAAGTATTTTTAACATCTGGAATATTGGAAATGATCTATATCAAAATGTTTCAGTTCACTAGAATTACACAACAAGAAATCAAGTGCTTTTTGGTGGTCAGAAAAATTATAGGATTCCTTCCCACAATTCAGCTCAATTGCGGATTCCTTTTAAGAACAGAAAGTTAATTTGGGTCCAGCTGTGGTGTATCCATATGAAGGGTGTATTGTGTACAATAATCTATGCCATCTGCTTTGGCTATTGGAAAATTTGTTAGCAATTGTGAAGCTGGTCTTCTTGTGAAATGTCTCAGCTTCTCCAGTGTAAAACCATAGAATTTGCCTTTTTGTTGTTCCACTCCAGATGAAAACATCAAGATATTTGGCAATGGCATTTCCAGAATCACAAAATTGTCATATAAAAGATTAGCTTTAAAAACCCATGAAAGGACCTGTGTCTGCTGGCTTATATATCAGCTTCTAGCTGAAAAGTGACTTTGCATATTCCTCAGAGTGAAGAATTTTTGCCAGAAACTTAGCATTATGAATGAGTTTGTCATGAAACTTTAACCAAGTGTTGCTAATGGTCACCTTGAGTATATAAACAGCTTTACTGGTTTTTACAGTCCTGCATCCTTTTTTTTCTTCTTTCCATTGTGTTTATCACAGTTATTTCTCACTTCACAGGTCTGTTTGTTCCTGGTAACCACAGGACACAACTCTGCTTTGTAGAACTATGTGTCTTGAACAAATATTGAAAGCTAATGTTTGGTGACTGAAATTAAAAACAGGGATGTATCAGGTATCCTAAAAGAAATTCCTGGGTCATTCCTGGGACATTCTATGAAAAGAAAAAGAAAAAAAAAGTATCATCACCTTGGAAATTATGTACCACAGCCTAAATGTGTATCTACTAAAGTCAAAGGAACAGAATGGGATAACTTCCCGAAAGAATAATTACACAAAGACATGCCACAGTTCTTGGCCGAGAGTTAACGCAAGGAACAGCCACTTATATGATATCCATCAGTGAAAGGTAAGAAAAAGACCATGCTCATATTGAGTTAAAAGGTAGCTAGCAGATCCAGCTTTGGAGAACCATTTTCTGGCCCTACATCAATCAGCTCTCCCTTCCCTGTTGTCTGCTCTTTCATCCCAATGCGTCCAATGAAAAGCCCAGCTTTCCATATCAAGTCTTATCTCCTTATTACTTCCTAATGTTTCCCTGAGGTGTTGCCTTCTCCCTCACCTGAAGTACACCTGATGCTTGTGTCCACACGAAGTGTGATAGCCCTCTAAGCTTTCTTAGTAATCTGCCTTCTTGTAGGAGCTTGCGAGAGCCGCAGTAGGTGTTTATACCTAGGCTCTCCCTAGCCTCTTGTGTGCGAGTAGCAGACTCAATTACCTGCATGCAGTTACTGTATGAAGAGCAAAAGGCTCTTTCATCAGCTTCTTCATCTTGCAGATAGGTCAAAGAATTATTCTCTCCAGCCCGCTGCACATATTGCTATGTTTTCCTAAGAGATGCTCCATTTATCTTAGATAAAGCAGCCACAGGAAGTGCTGCTAAGGCTTGATATTTTTTTCAGCTACTTCACAATATTTCAGGTTGGTCTCAAATCCTCAGCTGCTGGAGACCATCAATCAGGACAGAATGGGCCTGTCATAGGGCAGCACTTTGCTGGAAGGCAAGTGAGTGCACTCCCAGATGGGATCTACAAAAACAAAGTAAGCAGAACAGAGCTCCTTGTCTCCTGTGGGAGGTACAGCAAACTGACAGAAGAACAAGCCCCCAGAAATCAGCCCAGTCACCCAGCATACCTGCCTGTGAATGAGCATGATAATTCGCAGTCTGAAAGCCCGCACCCCTTAACTAACAGCTTCACCTCCGTCTTCTTTATACCCTCCCTTCAGGCACTTATATACATTGATAAGACTTTGAGTCAGCAGGGCTACTCACACTAGTATGTGCTAGACTGGCTAGAAAATAAAGGCAGGGTTGGACCGTAAGTGTGCACTACTAGCTGTGATTAGCGATGCTCAATTAGCCTCTGCACCGCCGTGTGCCCAGGTGGGTCTTCCCTGCGGCACCAGCAGCAGTGATTTTAGGCTCCAGAAAGACCACCCATACTTGTTGCGCCCTTGCTGTGGAAGTGAGTGGGGACATCTTAATTTTGTGCTTATCGTCAGAAAGCTTCAGAGCTAGGGTCTCTGTAACTCCTTCGTTACTGCCAGGGCTATTGCAAATTTTCTGTCGACCCCCTGCCATTACGGTATTGGATTGTTCCTTCAGGTAGTTAATTAAGACCTGCATTTCCCTACATGATTCATAATCTCTGTACCACCTTTTTTACCTATTCAGAAGCTGTGTCCGTGATGGTCGCAGCCTTACTGTGATGTCTCAGGACATTGCACCCTGTTACCTGCTCTCTCACATGTGCTGTTTTCATGATGCTGGTGGTGTTTGTTTAGCTTTCGTCTAGCACATGTGGCTCGGTCCAGAGTTGCTAGGAGCCCCTAATCATGCCCCTCTCGTGTTTTTCTCCCAGAAGCAAAGTGTCACCTAGGTAGACTCTAGTAACCTCTAGACTATCACAAATCTGTTGCATTTCCCAGTGAGCTGCCGTAGGTGCCAAGCACAACCCAACCAGTAGGGAGGGGAAATAGTTTCTTTTGCACACATAAGGTGTTAAATCTGAACAAACGTGTTCTGTGTTTCTCCTAAGGAGAGTGCCAGAACCCTGCTGATGCATCACACGTAAAAAAATATTTGGTTTCAGTAAGGTCTCCACGCAGAAGTAATGGAATATGATCCTTTTCCAGATTGAATTTCTTCCATTGGGCTTATACTTAGGCAAGGGAATGTGTCCTTTTTGTACCTTGACCAGTGTCTGGGGTTTTACTTATGGCTGTGAGATCAAAAGCCAACCCACCTCTTCTGCAGTGCAAAAGGAACTTGTCTTCACACTTGAGTTGTGGAAAGTTTGTGGTCTTCCAGCTCCTCTTTCTGAGTTTCTGCCACCTTTAAAAGACAGGCTTCCCCTTTTCCCCAGAAAATGTGGTCTCTGCCTTTCCAGGGGACTGTGCTCTTTTTGCTGAGATCAAAAACTAGGTATGCTTTTACCCCATTGATGGATGCATCTTGTCTTGCTATAATTAAAGATGCTGTAGGTGTCTTTTCTTCCTGTTTGTGGCATATCGATACATTCAGCCAACATACTGCCACTCCCCATAGAAAAGATGACTGCTCTGAGTCCTATATTTCTCCTTCAGTTGGCTTCACCGACAAAGGAGCACCAAAGGAATGACTATATTAATCTTTCTAGCACCAAGCCAGATCATGTTCCTGTGTCCAGCTCCAGCTAAACAAGAAGACCTTTGTTTGCACTTGATGATCCATTCATTTTCTATTATGATACTATACTCAAGGCAGTAACCCTGCTGTCATTTGGTTTCATATGCACACTCATTACAACCTATTGCAAAATGAGGTAATCTTCCCCCATGCTTTGCCTTGTGCCTGTTGCCACAGCTCATGCAGACCAACGTGCACTCTGTGTAAGTCTGCTTGACTTACTTATGCTTTTCTACTTCAAATCTTCTATATCTCACCCAATTCTCGATTCTCTGTCATCTCCATAGTGCGCACACTGTCAGCTCCTCATAAGCCTCATTTTAGACCCAGGAGAGGTTTTAGTCTGCTGTACACATAACTCATCTCCAGAGCTTGCAGGGAAGCTTGCATGGAGGGGAGGCTGCAGGTGCTCGGAGCTCTTCATTGCCACTGTGAACCAGCTCGGCTGCCAGATGCCCCTCTCCGTGACTCCCTGCTCCTTTGGCTTTTCCCCTTCACTGCCCTGGCCAGAAGGAAGTGCACAAGGGGGACAGACAGCCCTTGGGGGGATATGGCAGGGGGGAGAAAGTAAAAATCCCTCCTGGCTCTACACCTGCAGTGCACTTCACCACGTGCATGAGCAGAGACGGGAGGGAAGAGGTGAGAAAGCAGCGCAGATGGTGGATATCACTGTCGGCAAAACTGCCCAAAGCCGCCTCTGATGTTTAGTTTCCAAAGGATGAGCTGCAATTCTAATCTGAAGTTGAAGAGCTCATTACTGTTTGTTATTTAGGCAGTGGTGAGTGGGTCTGACTGCGCTCTTGAGTTTTTCAGTACACACACTTATAAGTTTAATATAGTCCTGTATTTGTTTAACTACCTACTGCTGCTCACCCCAATGGAAGGACACAGGAACTCGCAATCATGCCAAAAATGTATTGAAATACAGATCTAAAAAGACACAACAAGCAAGATTCTGAAAGGTAAACCCCTAGCTTAAAATTAATATGAAAGATTGTACAAAACCTGATATTTAACTCAGCAAAAAGAGATCAGCAACCACCAGCCTGTTGTGAGGGGCCGCCATCCCACATAGGTCTGTAAGCCTTTCATCCTGAGAGCTTCAAATACAGCAGGTGACTTTAATCCCCGTAACATGGCAGAACAATACGTACCAAGGAATTTGGCCCCTGGCAAAAAGCCTTTCTATGAGCAGGAGACTAGTCATCAAAGCAGCATGTGTGGTCTGCAAGTGGGTCTATTCGTTATCCCCCTAATTCCTATCAGGCGCCCTTGCGGGGGGGGCTGTGCTTGCTGGGCTCCCTACCAACTGCAAATCGGTGAGTGTTCCACCATGCCCACACCCTGTGCAAAACCACCAGGCTCTTGCCTTGCAGAGCGTGCGAGGGCAGGAGGGAGCCCAGCCGGGCAGGCAGCGTTTGTAATATGGCACCCAGCAATTTCGGAGGCAAAGTCATCCGGCCTTCAGCTTTCCAAGAGCGCACTCCACCTCCAACCCGCAGCAGCTGGCACAGCGTGGAGAGGCTTCTTCGCCAGACCCGCAACTCCTTCACACCCCCGCAAAAGCAGAGAAACAAGCGTTGTCTGGGGCAGCGTAAAGCTTGCAACCGGGGAAGAGTTGGAGGGGAGAGAAAGAAATGGAATAAAAATCTGTGGTCAGGAAACAAATCAAAACATGTGTCAGACAAAGATTTCCCTACTGCTATACCGCCGTGTCTCGAGGCACCACTCCAGTATCTCTATTCCCTTTTGGTAGTGGATGGTAGCTGGAGTAAAGGCTCGTACCTAAGGAGATTCCTGTCCCTTGCAGCTCTGCTCGGGGAAGCTGCTGCATCTCTATTTCCCCACCTGTAAAACAAAGTACCTGTTATCTTCTCCACAGATCACTCCGAGCTTTGCTGATGAAAAGTACTTTATCAGGTATCGTTCCTATGAAATGCTTTCTGCCTGTCACGACACGAAACAAGATGTTCACGCAGAGAATTTTTTTGCCGAGCCAATTTACCAGCCTTTCAACATTTATAATACAAGATGCAGGAAATGTACTACCGTAACTCTGAGTTTTGGTCCCTTAATGGGATTCACGCTCACCGCTTCAGTAAATGAAGCCCAGTTCGTCTGCTCCCTGGAAAGACTTACTCAGCATAAGTTTGAAAAACCCTGTCAGTTGTGAATTGCATATTTTTCTGTCTAAAGGAAAAAAAAGTAACTAAAAACCTGTGCCAATATGTTAGATATTACATTTGGACTTTTGTTTTGCCTTTATCTTTTCTTAACACACTTCATTTTAATTTTCTTCTCAGATATTGCAATTTTTTTGAGAGAATTAGAAAGCATGTAGTGACACTTGGAGACTGGGGTTTTTTTCCTCTCCTGAACTGGCATATGGTTCTTTTCTATTAAGGTTTCACACCTCTGGCTGACATAGAATCTGTTTGCTAAGAAAATAGGCTTTTATCAGGTTGTGAAAAGTTTCTTACAAAAAGAAAAACCAGTGTATTTTGATAGATTGCTAAACATCTGGAACTTTTTCTTTTCTAAATTCGTTAAGACTTTGCTCTCGGAGTAGACTGAAAGCGTTAGCAGGCTCTGAAGGCGACGGGCAGGGTGATGCCGTGTGTGCTGTAACCAAAGAGTTTAGCAACCAAAGCGGTGGGACTGAAATAATAGAGATAAAAGGGAAAGCAAGGCTAAGCCACGAACGCATCCAAAACCAGCTGGCTCCCAACAGGAACTTCCATTTCGGCTGTGAAGAGGCTTGGTCAGGTCGCACAGGCTAGTGCCCGTCCCTGCTGTCCTCCGTGCCTGGCGACGTTTGCCCAAGGAACACGGTCGGGCTGGGGGCACAAAGCGGAGGACGGAGGTCGGGTGCCTGGCGAAAGGCTCAGGGACTCAGCAGAGAGGGAAAAAAAAGCAGCAGAATTTCAGAGGAAATGGGTTTCAGATCCAAAACCAGTTATGTTTCATCGTTCTTGGTGAAAGAAAACCAAACAAATTCGTTCTGGTTTTGGCCAAAAAAAAAGACTGTTTCCAAGCTTTTTCAATTCAATTGTTTATTGATGAAACAATTATTGTAAAATTATACATCCAAAAATTTTTATTTTGAAAATGTCAAAGTAAAATATTTTGATTTTTAAAAGCTTGGCAGCGATTTTTTTTTCTGACAAGAAGTAGACCAGTATGCATTGGGCCGTGCACTGTTATTTTGTTTCTCTAGTGGCTAAAATTTTTCTCACTTTCCATCTTTGGGAGGTACTTACTGCTTCATAAGGCCATTTAGCACTCCATAAGCTTTTCTCAAAACCAGCCACAGATTTCTCAGCAGAGGAAGGATCTTCTCTTCACAACTCCCTCACAATTTTTTAAATCCCTAGGACAACCTACTGGTGACAAGTTTTATTTCTGCTCACACAGGGCATTGGCTAATGAGTAAATATTGCAACTTTAGAATTCATTTTAGTAATTCATTCAACATTTATGGCTCAAAATGAAATATCAGTAGGTAAATTTTATATGACAACATTAATCACACTGCAGAGGTTTAGGTAAACGCACTATGTATTTACAAAAGCTTGCTATTTCTTAAAACTCAGGCACACAATCGAGTTACATAGCTTTAATGATCTCCTTGTCGGCTGAGAGGAGGTTTAAATGAACTCCAGTTTAGACAAATGTATCTGACTGCATTTGCCATGGGCTGAGAGGGCTCACGTAGAGACGTACGGCAGCTCTGCCGCTGCACGGGCACCCACCGTGCCCACTGCACGCCTCATCTTCCACCGCAGCCCACCAGGCTCTTCAAGAACCGATTAACTTTTCTCACCCGATGGGTCACCAGGCTGAGCGTGACCTAGATCGGTGCAACCACATGATATTGCCATCAGTGACACACGCAGTGAAGAGACCTGCGGGATGTTTTTGTAGAACTGGTGTGCAGCAGCTCTGGCACTGGGTGCCAAAACCACTCACGTTGTTTCACAGCCCCCTCCAGTTGCTTTATTTCACAACTGCAAACCATCAGGCATGCTCACACCATGAAGCCCCATGGGGTGTTTTGTTTGCAAAGCCCGTTTCTGTCCAAAGCAGCTCTGTTTCTCTTGCAGAATTCATGTATGCCAGCAAACCTTTGCCACTGAAACAGGGCTGTCCCACCTAGAGGGACCGCTGCTTGGGGTAACTCTTGGTTCTCTAACAGTGATGCTGCACTCTAACTAGGACTCCAGGGCTGCTCACAGAAGATTTTCATACTGGATCGGTGAGCAAACATTACCCAAGCCATCCTCACTGGTGAGATGTGCTGCACCCTCCCATCAGTCACAGCAGACGCTCTGGGACACTCTGTGGACTTGGAATCACCCTGCTGATGATAGCCCCGAATCAGAGCGGAAACACATTTGTGCAATGGTACCAAGGCCCTTGTGCTGTCTGCATTGCCTGATCCGTTGGGATGACGGCAAACTTTAAATTCTCAGAGTCCTCACTTCAGTGGCTTTTGAGAGCTGAACATCTACTTTTAAAGAGGAGGAACAGGAGATCTCAGTAGCTAATGCAGTTGGCAAGCCCTAAGGTAGCAAATTGTTTTGTTGCTACCAGAGATAACTGAAATATATATTTACATATTGTTCCTGGCTGATAAAGCTCTAATCAGTACAGAGGAAGATAGGATGCATAATTATTACTAAAAATAACATAAGTGCTTCTCCGTTTTTGTTGCTTAGAGCTCAGCTTTTATATAGTACTACCGAAATGCAGGTGACCTTACATTGCAGTATAACTTTATAGTTATTCATTTCTTACCATCTCTTGATTTGAATCAGAAAATGGGGGGGTTTAGTAAGAAATATGAAACAAATTGCTGCAAGCAAGCAAAAATGGCCCCAAATCCCGAAGAGCAGGTGTACATTTCCATAATGGCTACAAGATTCGAAAAGCTGTGGCACTTTGTTGCATGTGTCTTGGAAGGGAATTAGTAATCTTCATGTGCTTTGTCCTAGTGATTGAAATAAATTACTTGCTTAAATTGCTAAGCAAGATGACCCATCTGTTGGCCCATGCATGTTCAGATTCTCAGTGGGTTTATTATTCCAAATAATGACTGCCATATGCAACAGTAAACAGTTCTTTTAAAATTGACTGAAAGATCCTGTGCTACTTTTGAAGGCAATTTACAAAAGTTATTCATGTTCCCCTCAAGAACCTGCCATTCAACTAAACTTGTAGAAAGTGATCCTGACTGGTTTACCCTGACAGAGATATTGCACTGCTTTTCTGTGAAGGCAGAGACAAAACTGTAGCAGGAGTCTGGATTGGATCAGATTTATTCTTCATGAATGGAGAAGACTGAAAATTATGAATTGTACAGCTCTGCAGCCCCAAACAGCACCAGGTATGTCCCGATTTATTTGTTTATTTGCATTGCCAAATCAACTATCATATAATCAAGTTGCAGGAGCAATCAGTATCTTTAAGCATGTATTACAGAATATATCTAAGCTGACAGCAGCCACAGTAACACTCCCCAAGCCACCAAAGAAAGAAAAAGACTCTCCCAATCCAAATTCACCTTCCTTTTCAGAAAATGCCTGAATGACTAGCCAAATTCTATAATGCTCCCCGATGGTCAACAAATTCTGCCCCTGTCAGACGCAGGAAGGCAGAGTATCCCGGGGTGAGGACTCTCCCTGAGCACGTTGTCCCAGGGGTGCCCAGAGGCACAAACCAGGAGACTGCCAGCATGAGCATCTCTGCGGGTGTCCGGGGCAGCAGGCAAGGGCGACGGCGGGACCTGAGTCAGCACAGAGACATGCTGCTCGCTGTCAGCATGCATGGAATGAAAGGATCATGGCACAGGGAGCGGTCTCCCTACTCACAAAGTAACAAGTGCAGCTAGAGATGAACATCAGCCTACGCAGGCGATGAGTATCGTCAGGTTACTCCCTGGGCAGCTTCTTCTGCCTCACGGTCACTTATTAAGTCCCCGTTCAAGTTAAAGCCGGTAGAGCCACGGCACTGAGCAAGCACAGAGCAAAAAGGTCATCTTTTCTCAGGGGGAGAGATATCGGTGGGGGGTGAGCCCACACCCTGCCCACCACACTGGTGTGCAGGTACCCGCAGCTCACGGCACTAGGTGGGACTAAACAAAACCAGGCTTACCATCAAACACTGTGCATGCCTTTGCAGGTTAAAGCATGTGCCTGTGTGTTGGATTTGATCGCCTCCCTTTGTTTTATTCTTCTTTATTGCTGATTTTCTGTTAAATCCCACTGGTTCCCATCCTCTAACCTTTCCCTGTTAGGGAAGGGCTGAAAGCCAGACTTTCCACAAACAGTCCTCAGATACGTCTACTTAATAAATAAATAAATGGCAAGCCTCCTTTTCATAACTTCCTTTGCCTCTAATTTAGACCATCCCCATTTCATCCCCAGGCTGAACACACATTCAATTCATACAAGGCCCATAAACCATGTTAAGACCACAGAGCATCCATGATTTGTTCATGATGTTAACAGTGACTCACCATGGCCAGATTACAGATGTTAAATTGCTGATGGATGGCCCACATCCAGCACATGGTATTCAGCTGAGGTATTAATCATGTGTGGAAAGATCTTTCTTTTTTCTTTTGGTCCCTGTGAATAATGAAACCTCTAATACAGTATATTGTACTTTACAAGCTCACTGAAATGAACTCCTTTCTAAAAAGAGAAAAGGATAACACTATTAAAGCAGCCGAATGCTGTACATGACATGATGACATATTAGGACTTTCTGGATAGCTAAATGAATACACTTGCTTTTTGTTGATTTATGCCAGCGGGACGGGCCCTTCTTTAAAAAGCTCTTTCCCATGAAGGGAAGTTTTCTTGTTTCCCTCTTTCTTTGTTGGAAACAGCGAACTTGTTGAGTGCGATACTGGCTTGATAGACAGTTGTTCATGAAAAATGCAAAAGAAAAGCATGTCAAGGAGCAAGACTAACTGCAGATTTGGGTAAGAAATAACTCATCTGGAGCTGGAAATAATGTTTTCCCTGGGCATGCTGGCAGAGGTCTATCTTCTTCTGAGGTACCGAATGAGAATCAAGTGTGGGAATCTTCCACACCATTTCTTGGGCTTCCTTTTCTTTTTCCTTTTCTTCTGACATGAGTATTTTCATTGGTAAAAGAATAGCAAGTCGTACAGGGCAGTATACATTAACTGCCTGTGATAAGAATGCCTGTTATCATTGTCCGTTTTCCTTTTCTTCTGTTTTAATGCCCAGATGATCCAATGACCAGTCCCACATGCCTTCAGGAAGAGTCTTTCCATACACTTCTGTGCATTGAACAGCTGTTTTCTTTAGTAACACATTCTAGACTGTTTTTTTTGCCAAGTCACACTGCATTGATAACAAGGAAATATGTTGAAAATAAGAAATAAAATTTTAAAAACCACCATGAAGCACACTGAAGAGAAAAATCAAATAAAGTGCTCTGTGTAAATGGAGACACTACACACCAGAACCATTAACTCCGTCTTCCACCCCAGACATAAAACTCTTGCTTGTAAAAAGACAAGACAACACATGTGCAGGTGAACACCATCCCTCTGTGGAAGAAAGATAGATGATAGCCTGACTAATTTGTCCAGCTTCTTAGGTTATGCTAACTTCACTGGTGTACCACATTAGCTCAGTGACAATTTGCTTAGAGAGCTCTAACATGCACACTTAGTGACCTTGACCTCTCCAAAGTCACACGGAGACACACCAGACCAAGTACTTGAGCTTAGGCGTCCTAAGTATACCAGAATGGCCTAAAACCTATTTCACCTTTCCTCACTGAGGGAGGTAACTAAGCTAAATTACAGTGGGAAAAATAGTACCCCTTTTCTGTTGAAAGTTTTCCAAAATGGCAAATTATGGCAATTTTAACCTGCTCTGTTCAGGTTGGCATTTCTGGTCCAAGGCAGGACTTATGTGTTCCCAGACCTTGTTTCAGGAAAGCATTCATAATTCCAAAAGCATCTCAGCACGTGCTTAAATGAATACAATGACAGTACCCAATTAAAGCTGAACAGTTTGTGAATTGCTTTCCTGAAGCAGGGTGTAGAAGAAAGGCATGTAATGGATGTTAGCCTCCTCCACACATGGGGCAGTGGTCAACACCTTTGCTGACAAACTCAGAAGTGGCGAAGGATCCAGAGTCCACCTGGCTCCATGAAACGCACAAGGCCTGGAATAATCATGCGTTTTCTGATGTGTTATCTTTATTACAGTTGAATTAATTAGTGCTCATTTTGACAGTTCGTTTAGCTGAGTGAATCTAGCCAGAAGGATAGGAAAATTGTTTTGTACGTGAGGAGCCCAGAGTTGACATTTTCCTACCTTTCACTATAAAATCAATGATCTCTGAATCCGCTCTCTGTAGCCTGGGTTTTGCTTTCAAACAATGCTGATACTGTGCAGGAGAAGTGCTCTGTCATGCAATGGATCACTGCCAGGGGACAGATGACGAAAGCTGTCACCTGTTTTTTACTTCTAGATTCAACCATATCTTTTCTGATGCCTGCCTTTTTTTTTTTTTTAAATGAGTTTCTCATCAATGTTCATACTCATAAGCTCTTTTAGCTCAACTGAACTAGAGAACTACCTCTTCTCCATCATATCATCTTGCCTTTCGCTTAATGACTTGTTTCTTTAGATAACCCATTTGCAGGTACAAGCTCACAGAACTCTATTAACTGAACACATCATTTGGAGCAAAAATCTGCCTGTAAAGTGGATAAGGGAAGATATGTAAAAGCTCCGATACCTTGATGCAGGACACCACTATGTACTGGGTCTCCAGAAACGGCCACATGCTTCAAAAGAAAGTATGAAACTCCAAAACTGAAGTGTCTCATTCCTCTTAAGGCTCTTCTTAAGGTGTGACCAAGGACAATAATGTATCAAAAATAAATAAACATATCTCAGAGCAGGGAAACAGTCAAGAAAAATGACCAACAGTCAATTTCTTCCTGAAAGGATGAAAAAATAGAATAACGTTCTTCTCATGTGGCACTGCAGCCATATAAGAAGGAAGGATAACCGTAAATCAAAAAATTAGAGGCTTGGAAATATTTTCCTATGCTGCTGAAAAATCTGCCATTAATGCAAACCATACAGTATGCTCTGCTCCTCCATACCAGAAAAGCAGATGGTTTTGATATGGCCATGATTGTCCCTTCAGAAGGCAAATTCAGAAGTGAAGAAATGGGTTGCCAGATCGTTCAGCATCAAGGCTAATGGAGCTTTCTGGTAATGGTATCACGGATAAGTAGGGACAGTCCCTGGGCAGCCAGAGGCAGCAGAAACGACATCCTGCTGGCTGTAGATGATGAGGGAAGAAGACACCTGGGAGAATATTTGGCCTCAAGGCTGCTGCTATTTTGGAAGCTGTGGACTTACTTTTGCAGGGAAAGGAAGTAATTAATATAGGCGTATGTGGAACAACTGAAGATAGCACCGCAAATCTCTCCTGATAGCCATGGCTAGCTATAAATATTTCTCCTACGCTCTGTGTGCCATAGCGTGAGACGATAACTGATATGCTCAGACAGGGATGTCAAGAGGGGGATGGGGACTGGAAACTCCATTTCAGGTGCCAAGACAATTTGCTTGAGAAAGGAAATCTGAAACCGGCGGAGAGTGGAATGCACCTCACGCAGAGGGACTGCTGTAGGCTTTGGCCTGCACACCTCTCACACCCACTTCAGTCCTCAAGACACCATTTAGAGGGGGCTTGAACAGGGAACAAACTGGCATGGGGTCAATATCACCCTAGTTTAATTAATCACTACTGCATTAGAAGCAATAACTGGGGAAATATAATGATACTTAGGCCACACGAAGCAGCTGCAAAGTTTCTTAGGAACTTTAAGAATGACCCTTCAACCCTTTCTCATTACTCATATGATTAATGCTTATCCATGTGAATAGTCTCATTGATTTAACTCACACTACTTCCGCGAGTAAGGACTTCAGAATCAGACATAGAAATATAGACTTATACTCTTCACCAGTTATTTCAAATCCAGATTTAGTTAAGTGCAGTGATTAACTCAATAGACCTTGCCCCATAGAGGCTTTACAGGAACTACTCTGTAGCTAGGTGATCCACTTTAACTAAAAGAACAGTACCAACAACCATAGTGTAATCTGTCTTTCTAGTCCCACCTTTATCAATGATGTTGTTTGAACTTATTTTAAAGTTAGATGTTCATAAGCAGTCTTTAAAAGCAGTCTCCACTTTAATTATTCAACACATGAAAAGTCAAGAAGGAAAAAAAAAAACCTGAGCAAAATACAAAAGACACTAAGAACATAATAGAATGTCTTGTTAAAGTTTCAAATAAAAAGTAATTTTGCCCAAATATATTCAGTTTTGCAAAACTGCCTTTATTTTATGACTTTTTTAAACAATTTTCACAAGTCCAGTAAGTAGCTGTGGACAGCAAAGTGCTTATTTTTCCCTGGAACACCAGTATACTACTATTCCGCTCAGTGTGGTCTGTATTTTTGACATATGCAACAAGCCTAGACAACTTTCTCAGTATCATTATTCACTGGGAATCTCTAGCCTGTCTCTTGTTCCATCCCTAAGTAACCTTCATCTATCTTTTTCAACAAATTTTCTTCAACTCCTTATGAATCACTTTGCTGCTGTCTTAGAGAAAATCCCCTTTATTATGAGGAGCTGCTTCTCTGAATGGGTGAGGGAAGCTAGGAGAATACTGTTCTTTTGGTAATGACTTCATACAGGTTTTCATCATGGAATCATCACAGGTATTATAATCCATATTTCAATTAAAACTGTAGGGTATTTTTTAAGTGACACATACTGGGGGAGTTTCATCAAATGCTCCAGTGTGTGCCTGCTATTAACACCTCTCCATCAGGTTTGCGTTAGATATACAAATCACATCTCTGCAGTTAAAAATCATCTCTGTTCTAGGCAGAGTGCTGGACAGACCCAATTTGGCAATGGTAGCAAGTGATTTATGGTCCATTTCAGATAACATTTCAGCTTCCATAAATAAGTACATGAACTTCTTTACACCACCAAGCTAAGCCCATGGCCCTATTCTTTGTCTGTATATTAACACTCAATTTTAGGTGGCAGGTGGCATTTTTTCTTTACTGCTGTGTCAGGAAAGTTGCTCATCTCCAGGTTTACAACACATCCAGAAGAAAACTGAACAAATACACACAGTGGGAGCAGCTATGGATAAAGTAGCTTCGTATTTACCGGTATTGTACCTCAACTCTGGATCTATTCGTTACCTCCTCCATTTGTCAAATTCAGCTAATGTCTGTCTCCCATGTTCTTGGGACATCTTTGCACACCAGTGTTCACCTATGAACAACTTTCCCATTACTAGGAGACTTCATACCAATCCCTTTCTGCACCAAGGGAGCACGAATACTGGTGACAGCATCGGTCCTACCATGAGTTGCTCACACACTCTGTTGGGTTAGTTTCTCTTCCTGGTACATTATTCTCTGATACAGAATTATTACTTAACTTTAGCCAACCATTTCTGGTCTTCTTCTCGTTTGTCCCAGATCAAAACATCACCTATATAAAATACTCTTGCTCCATGTCATTAAAATGCATTGCATTCTCAGCAGAGCACCTCAGCACCTCAGGCACCCCAAAAGCCCTTCATAGAAATTGTGTTTCCCAAAGGATGTGTTAAATTTGCATAAACAAATGTTCTCAGTTTTAACGGAATGTGTGATCACGGAATTGTACCTTTCAAACAGAAATGGTGTAATTCAAGAGTGAAACACTGGGTCAGCGCAGTATATAGCACTCATATGGAAAGGTCGCAGCACTGAGCTCAGAAGTCTTACCACACCTCCCTCAGTGTAACAACACACCCATTCTGCAGTTGTCTCTTCTCCGCCGGTTTCCAGTGTCCAAAAAGTTCAACTGTTTAAAGGTGCCCTCCCAATGCCACACACTTCCCAGCGCCGCGCTCTTCCAGCACGACTAAGATTGCTCCTGTAGCACTGCCCTTTCGGGCTCTCTTAGCCTCCCAGACACTCCCTTCACTGCAGTTCAGAGGTTCATTTACTGAAAGCGAAACAATAACAGTGAGCTGTTCTGACAGAAAGTCTTTCTAGTTCCTCCTTTCTACAAAACTAGCAATAAATAAAGCCAAAATTTGACATTTTCAATTTGCATGTTAAACTTTTCTCCCAGCTCCTACTGACTTGGAGCAGCTTGGAGCAGAGCCAGACAGATGTGAGGATGTAGTTCATCTGGGAAGGGAAACTAGAGTATAATTTGGCGATTCTTCTGGGAGGAAAAGGCATGCCAAGCCTCTGAAGAAGTAAAATATACGTCGCTCACCTCTTCTCCCACTATTCCAGCGGTAAAGTGATATACCTTTATTAATATTTATTGCCACTGAGCAGCATACAATAGTTTATAGAAATTGCTGGCATCAGAAGAAAGGAGAAGAGGATGGGCAAGAGGGACGGGCGAAGCTGAATAAGCTGTCCCAGCCAGCGATGGTAGTGGGTTTGGCTAACCACTGCTGAAAAGCTGCTATGACCAAAGAAGCAGAACTTACTCTGAGAATGGGCTCTCGGTTGAAGGTTTCCAGCCCAAGAAAGTCCTAATTACAAATTAACCAGGCTAACTCACTATGAGGTGGACACCGTCGAGTTTGCTTTCCGCCAGATGCACAAAGCAACTTCCAGAACGAACAGGAAAATCACGTGCCCAGCAACTGACTCTGCGTCTCGGCTGCCAGGGCAAAGGGAGCTCAGAGGTGCCCACACGCGGTGCAGCTGGGTCCCCGGCACAGTAGCAGAACAGCTGTGGAAGGACTTAAGGGCGGCACTGAAACCTATCCCGAAGCAGTGCAAGGCACCGTCAAGGGTTTTCAGTCTTCACAGCCAGTGATGAAGCCTAAAAGCCAGCAGAAACGCCTATAGCTTACATATTTCACTCTCCAGTGAAGCCAGTGACAGGTCCCCTCCCATTAGCAGAACTCTGGATTTATCAGGAGCAGACATCTGTGGCCACCGTCCACTGGGACCACCCATCAGCAGCAGAAAATGCCTCCACACATTCAGTGAATATCAGGAGGTCGGGGGTCACTTGCTCCTACCAGTACCTCCATAGAGCCTGAATGAAAGGTCATTTTAAGATACTGTGCAATTCACTGGTGGGGCACGGCTCAGGACGGGACAAAGGCAGCAGAAGGAGCCAGCCTCATTCCAGCCCTGCTCCGACTTCAGAAGTTGTGGCATTCCCTACGATAACAATTTAAAACATGAGCGTCTTATCAGCCACACATTGTATTACAGACAGAAATGCAAACACAGATATATTCCCCCTTCCAAAAATAGCTGCTTCTTTTTTTTTTTTCTTTTTAGAAAATGACAATATGAGGAAAAAAGACCATTTTGTTTTTCTGCAAGCTTTACATCTTTCTGGCTCCGGAGAAACTGGTAGCAGCTGGTTTAATTTCCTCAGTTTCCCGTGTCAAAGGTTAAAACACAGTTGTAGATACTCTTTATGAGTGAAATGTTCTCCTGCTCTTTGGATCAAAAAACTTTAAACAAAGTCAGATGACTCTGTTTCAGTGCACTGGGAAAGCCTGGGTGAACTCTTTATAGATACATTTCTCCTCACATTTACAAGCACTGCTCTGCAATGAGATCTCTACAGTGAAATATCTGTCTTTTCAGTGGCCATCCAATTTTCCTCCTTTGGTTAACTCTTTCTACCCAGTCCAAAGAAAATTTACCCTTTGCCAAAACTCCAGGAAAGCCCGATACAAAATCTGGATTGGATTTACATCACATTTGCCACAAAATCTTTTTCATCATCAAATAAAGACCAAGTGAAAAAAAAAAGAATGACCAGAAGAGAGAGGCAGTAGAGAATGAATTAGATAGGGAAAACATTGAGAAAGGTGAGAAAAAAAAAACATAACAGGGAAAAACAGATGCCAAGTGTAGACCTATTGGTCTGGGCAATGAAGACTTACAAAGGAATCTGCTCCTAAAGAGGCTCTGACAGCCCAGAAATGTCTCCCAGCAGCAGCTGTCAGGAGTGAGAGGACAAGCCCTGTTCCTCTCCTCCAGAAGAGATGATAGTTCCCTATTGTGAGAGTAGGTGCTAATTATTATTTCCTTTCTAGGACCGAAGGAGGCTTTTAAATCTATCCGATGCATCAGTAAAATATGCTGTGACAAGAGATAGAGAGAGATATATATATATTTGGTAAGATGGAACAGTATGGGGCTCTCCCTATCGTGGCTGAGGCAAAATCGAAAGCAAGTGTTAGTGGGAAAGTTTAGTGCTTCTAGTATGGAGGTGCATCTGGTTATCCGCGTGGGGGGTTTCAGGCAGTGGGACCACAGGGGGTGTGACCGCAAGGTGTACGATAAACTGCATTTCTAGCAGCTTGCAGATAATGAATGGGAAGGCTCTCGGGTTTTCCCTGTGTGCATCAGGTGCAAAGGTTCACATTTTTGTTCAGCCATACACCAGCAGTGGAAACCAACACCGGTCGCTGGGGGAGCCTTTTCACGCCGGCAGGTGAAGGTGCTGACTCCACCTCCCGCAGGCAAGCCAGACCTCATTTTGCTGACTAAAGAAGATGCCACTTAAATTAAACGTTGTACAACCATATGTTTCAAAACTGTGGGTCATATTTTATACAAGAATGACTGTGACAGGCCATGTATTTGTGCTGATTTGCTGTATTTCCACAGTGCCCTGCTGAATAGAGCTATCAAACTTTATCCTATTTTTAAGTTAAAAAAATAACTAACAATCCTATGTGTCAGAAAGATTCCTTATGTTAACTAGATATTACAGTAAAAAAAGACACAACTTCCATATTAACGATATTTTTCTATAATGTTGAGGGATCGATTTATAATGTGTGATGGTACACACTTAAACCATTGCATTTAACCCCACAGCATATTGTTTGAACACCGCATTTCACTTATGCTGGAAGCCTTGGGCTTGAACGACGTGTAACACAATACAGCAGAACAAATCAAACAACAGAGTGGCCCAAATCACAGCCCATCACACCATCATATACAGTAAGGAGTCCTCCGGCATAGCAGATGGGGTTCAACAGATAGATATGTGTAAATGAAATACATAGAAAACTAAAATTTTGTCAGTTTTGACAGTAAATACCAGTCAACATGGAGCTGAGCTCTGCCACCAAGACCCGCATCTGCAGACCAGCAAGTGCAGCCATCTGGTGAATCTCAGTGGAAAATGCTGGAGTGAATGCTGCTTCAGTAAATGGGCTACCTGAAACCCAGGAGAAGCATTTTGTTAGCAAGGAGACGTAAGGAGCTTGTGGAGCGGGAGAAGAGTAAGGAAGGCTGAACAAACACACCAGTGGGAATCTGCCTGGACTTACTGAAGGATTAGGGCAAAACGAAGTCTTCAGTCACTTTCAGCAGTTTATCTGGAAGGGAGTTCCCCGTCAGTACCTGGGAAATGAAGGGAAACGCTGCACAAGGAGACCAGTGATGCCCCAGAGCAAGAATGAGGCTGGGCACTGCCTTCGGGAAGTTTTCTGCTCTGTTCCTCTCAAATATCCTGAGAAAGATCCACGACATATTTGAGTAGTGAACAAAATCTGCCTGTGTTTTCCCTATCTGGTGTCGTCTGTTCCCTGAGGGAGCTAACTGTAGGCAGTATGACTACATGGGCTGGGAAGACATGGTGTAAACCATGGTGTAAACCAGAGGGACCTGTTCACAGCTGCTTCAGGTGCTCGGGTAGAAGTAAGAGCCACAGCACCGGTGTTCCAGCAATGCAGGCAGAGGCACTAAAATGGAGCGAGTATGGCCTCAGGGTCAGGTTTAAAACAGCTTGAGGGTTCACCAGATGGACAGTCTCACAATCTGGCCATGAGCCATCAGCGGGAGGCAAAGGGGGACATCCTTAACCCCATGACAAGAGCCATGCCCAGGTCTCAGCCCCCCGCTGTCCCAGAGATGGTGTAGGCAGGCATGGCTCCATTCGTAGTGCAGCTGGGACGTTCACGACTCCCCACAGTCATGCGAATGTTCAAGACACAGCTCCCAGCTAAACTCTGAGATGAAAGAACGGTTTAATCACACTGGGGAGCGGAGGCAAAACCATGTTGTTAACACGATTCTCAGGTTACTGACACCTCACTTCAGGTGTCGCCTAAATGGCAGTCACTGAAGTATTTACCAAACCACTGGGTTTTAGCAGACTTCTAGGGATCCACAGCCTGCAGCTAAGGAGTCCACAAAAGGTACCTAGGAAACACAAGGCCTACTGTCTTTGGGAATAAATTGGTTGTACAAGGATCCACACGTCTTTGTGCAGTTCTGCTCTGCCAGTCTCCCCTCAGTGTTTCTGGGCTTGGAGGCTGTCCTCATTACTCTGCACTTTTCGGTGAAGGGAAGAGCTCAGCCCCTGCCCTCGCACCCAGAGCACCTAAACCCTCTGATTTGCTGCCACAAGGAAAAGCAGTCATGGAGACACACACAAGAATGAGGGAATTTTTAGAATAAAAAGAGCATCTGATGTTTTATCATCTGTTACAGACATGTTTTTAGGGAGAACATAAAGACTTTTAGTTCAAGTCATAGGCTGACTGCCAAACAGAGAGAGCTCAGCCAAAGAAACTCTTCTTTTATCTGTTCAACTGTGACATTTCTTCCACCCTTCTCTGCAGCACCTGGTCACACGCGAGTGTGTGGCCATGGTCACACCGACTCTGAACTAGACTGGTTTTATCCAATATGGTAAGCCCTTAGCGATGAAGTAGAGTCAACGCCAGAAGTGGGATTCCTATTTAAGAGCTATTGACCTATCTTCTTGTGAGGTGGCTCACTAAAGCTTCCAGCTCCTGTCCCATCAGAAATAGGGCACAGAGCTCTGGAGTCTGATGTTGAGACTGCGCTTACACCAGCTGGCTGTGATTTGGTCTCTTCTCGCCCACTACCAAATAGCAGGAAAAAATGTCCCCTTAGAAAGACGGTTTTGATTGAAGAAGAGAAGCTCATGTAATTCCATGTCAGGTGAAGTTTCTTTAGCAACATCTGGCAACGTTGCAGAATTTCTACACTCCGCTGAGATTTAGAAGAGCATATGGTTTCCACTACAGCAAAACAAATCACTATTTGAACAAAAAGCTCTGAAAAGGAGTGGGAAAAGTAAGATGAAAGTTTCAAGTCTGTTTGTAAATTATGCATTATCCGTGCCTGTAAAGCCCAGAGGAGCCATAAATTTAGAGGTTTCAACAGAAAAGCCTATAGCTGACACCTTACATTCGTAAAACTCATTACTATCCCTGGAGTGAAAATGAAGGGGAAAAACGGTGAATAAATAATTGAGAAGATAAGAATGTTTCATCATTTCCTTTTGCTCTTTTTCAGCTTTTCACTACAGTTTCAAGACCAATACAGGATTCACATCAGCTGTGTTCTTAAACATGAAAAGTGACCAGTATTTTTATAATGCATTTGATTGCAAAATCAAAACAGTTCAGTTAATCTTACAAATACAGAGCACAAAAATGTGAACTTCAAATCTAAGATGTTTTCACTTTCATTATTCAGTTCTGCATCTGCCACAGATACCAATTCTGTAAACTGGAGCTAAAACCAACCTGGGCTGTTGTTTTATTTTTGGTGCAGCTGAAATCTCACAAGAAAGAGTGGCTGAGAAAGCAGACATTGGCCTTTAGGAAATTTTTAGAATATTTTTGATGATCCAGAGGTTCTGCAGTATTTTAAAACATTTCCTGCATTCTGTGCCTTTTATAAAGTCCTTTTATTCTTTTTCACCTCTTTGGCCTTTCTGTATATTGCCCAAAATCTATAGAAGGTTTATTCTCAGAAGCCCATGTGACATTGGACTCAGTATGACAAGGAAAACAGAGGAATGAGTGAGTCATGCAGAGCAATTTTGTCCAAGGATTGGATGCAAATAACTCTGGACAAAATGTGCTTTTTATCACCCTTTCTACAGGAACATTGATGCCTAGCATTGCGGAGTGTTGCACTTTTCTGCTTTTTCCTCATTTCACTTTAAATCACGCGTGAAATACCAAGAACTAGATGCACTGTCTCCCTCATGACTCTTTCCCTTCCTTGTTCCTCCAGCATAAAAACCATGGAGGGTCAGAGAACAGAAAGGAAATAAAAAGACTGCAGTCTCTTTCTTCACTATTAAAAGTCACCAATTTTAGCTCAATTTCATAATTAAAGGGCGACCAGCCCAGGGGCTCTCTGCTGCTGGCAGCTGCCAAGGCAGGGCTGCAGCCCCGGCTGCCAGCTCCGGACAGGAGCATCCCACGTTCAGGTCCTCCCTGACTTGGCTCACCCCGGCTGCGCTCCACCCCGACACCTGCGAGGGGTTTCTGCCCCACAGGCAGGCTGCAGGCTCACACTTGGATCAGCTCCACATTTGACTGCTAAACCCAGGTTTGTCCCTTCCCCTCTCCTTTCCTCTGCAGCGCCTCACTGCCAAGAAACACAGGCTGCATCTCACCTAGAGCCAAGGGCAGCCTTTTCCTCGAAGTACAGCTAAGACCTTCAGTTGTGCCACGTGTTTCAGGAAATAAGTGCCGAATATTTGAGCTGGGGCACAGAAATCAGTGGGATGGCTTTGAAAAGTGCTGTCTTCCTAGCAGATCGCCCTGTGTGGAAGTCCATACGCAAGCCTTAGAAATAAATCTGTGCGAAGTGATGTGCAGGTCTGCAGACGCTCCAGTAAAGGGCAGCAGATGCCCCTGCCGCTCAGGAGCAGACCAGATATTCACGTGCGACTGACAGCATCAGTCCTTGCTCTGGGAGAGAAGTCACCTACCCTCTCCTTGGGGAGCAAGTCACTTCTCTAAACATGTCTTGGAGTGGCAAGGCAGGATTAGGGATCCTACGGTCCACTGTTTCCTTCCACTTTATTTGCCCTGGAGGAACTTATGGGCCAAACTCTTTGACATCTTCCCTGGGGCCAAAATCACCGTGCAGATGGGCCAGAGCGAGGCGACTGACCACGGGACCCACTCTCCCCTCGGACCATGGCTGCCAGCTGGGCTCCTCTTCCCACGGAGGCCAGCCCCGGTCCCGAAGCCCTCCTTCTTTCTCCCTGCTCTCCCGAGACCTCTACCTGACGCACGCCAAAGAGCCGAGGCTCAGCCAGCAAATGACTCACAGATGCTATTGAATAGCTGTAAAAACACTGTGCGCAAATGAACAACATGACACTTAGGCCTGCTAGTATTCCTGCCAGTCAAAAGGAGTCCACAGGAAAGCGCTCTGAGTAGTTTTACAGACAGGAATGCCCCATGGAAAATTATACATAAACACAAGAGATTGGCAATACAGTGCAGAGCAGTGTTCCCACATAACTTCGTTTAGATTGCACTGAGCTGGTATATTTTTGTATGTCTTGAAGAAAAACATCTTTCTCATTTGCAGAAGATAAATTTAAAACATCAGTGGTATGCTAGTGCCCAGGGCCCTTTATGCATCAGCTTTTACTATTCTAGTCCATGAGTCATAAGTTAGAGCATTTATCCCATAGGAACTCATATTCCCTGGGCTACTCATTCAGATTGGCAGGTTTTGCAAACCAGCATGTAGTCCATAAGAGGTTGAAATTAAAAAAGGGAAAGGTGACACAAAGAGACCCCCCCTAGTAAAATAAACAATGGCAGTGGAAAGCTCTATTTATTGAGGCAGGAACGGGTCTTTGCAAAGGAAGAGTGACTGACTTCATGGACTGAGCAGCAAGGAGCAGAGGAGGCCGTCGAATCTGCCTCTGCGTGTTGGGAGTCAAATTAAAACCACAGCGACAGTGCAGGCTGCCTCGCCGTGCCGCCCAGCCCACCATCACTCCCAAGCTGTCCTTCTTCTGAAAAGCCAAGACACTGACCAAGTTCTGGCAGACATCAAGACCTGCCTGGACATTGCATCTCGTTAACCAGTGACCCACATGCCCAAGTCAAGGGCCCATGCACCTCGAGTATTTTGTGCGTACAGTAACAAAAGCAACCACCTACTGTAGGCTTAAGCCCACCAACGGAGGTATTTCCCAGCTGACATCTAGGCACCCTCAGGGCTGATGGAAGTAACAGGAAGCACAACCCATGTCAATAGCAGGAAGCACAACCCACGTCACGTCTGGTTGCAAAACGATTACTGAACTTTTGTTTATTAATGGAGTTGGCCACGTCAAGGCTAAAACAGAGCCACGTCCTGCCTGGTCCTTCGTCACTGTGACACTGCTGTCCTGTAAGGAAAGGGCTCTGCAGTGGGAATGCAGAGCATGATGCTACCCCTACTCTTGCACTCCACCAGCTCCTAGCAGACTAGTGAGGCGTAGCCTGATGCTCCCTTCAAAAGGAATATCAACAGCTTCACACCACTGTTTGTCCCAGGTGGTACAGAAGGTATATGTCCTACCCACCGGTTTTCAGCCTGTGATCTGAGGATCCCTGGGACACTCCAGGTCCAGGGAAGAAGATGAAAGAAAATAAGTTCATAAATACTAGACAGCAATGTACAGATGTAACTTTTTTAAAGAGTTCACAGTTTTGCTGGAGATTGTTAAGGAAGGATACATTAATCACAAAAGGCTGGAAAATGACTGTGCTAGCTTTCAAAATACAAGATCATTGGTGCAGAAAAAGGCATTTCTTTCTTTATAGAGGCATAGGTACATATGACATCATATAAACATCATGTTTAACAATAGCTAGACGTATCCAGATGGCTACATCAATTCACAACAGCAGCAGTTCCCAGGAAGCATTGTTGTGGATTATTACCGAGTTCAAAGGTTCACAATGCATTTTGAATTTTGCCAGTGGAAGAAATTGCTTGTTTCACAGGCACAGCTGAAGGGCCCTTTTTGATCCCACAAAATCAAGGACTATTGTCTTTCCTTACATGCTCTAAATGCTATTGACCAGCTCAGATCTTTTTTTTTTTTTTTTTGCCCCCTGTGAAAGGGGTTTTTCTAGGAAGAGTCTGATGTACTATAGTAGCGGAGGACTTTGCATTTCCATGTAACTCAGCCAATGATCCACTCTAGCGTAGCTGCTCACCCTGCTCATGGTTACCTACCCAAATTATCCTGCAAATGTTAACAGGACCACGTGAGCAAGAACTGGCTCATCCGCATCTCCAGGAGGTTCGTTGGGCTGCACCACTGGAACTAATGGTGCACCCAGCAAGGTAGCGCGGGTGCATCGCACCTCCAGAGTGATCCCACACCACTGAGTGCAGGGGAAAGGAGCGTTTCTTCTGCACTTTGCGACATTTGGCTGAATAGGTAAAAAGACAAGGTGACTTTAATTCTTCTAGAAGGGCATTTTGTTGCACAATAAACAGTCCCCAGAGGACACGTACTCCTAGTCAGCAAACCTGACATTTAGAGGTTTGACTAGAAGCCAGGGGTGTGTAAGGTTTCAACCAGTTAGGGAGTTTAAATGTACAGTATAGCTAATTTTAAGGTATAAGGTCAAAGTTTCCTAGCCTGGCCCCTATTGCTGTTCTAACCATTAACTGAAAGGTCCAATTTAGGCTATTTATAAGTCTAGGTACTTAATTGTGCCTTCAAATCAAGTAGTTAGACATTGAGGTCACTTAAATTGCACCTATAATTATTTGTGCCCGAAAAGGAGCGGGAACAGACAAAGAGCCCTTGGTGGGCCAGGCCAGCTCCTGGGCCCCTGCAGAGGCAGCCCGAGAGCGCTGGGATACCCCCAAGTTCCCACTGCCCTCGCGAGGTTTGGCTGCCACTCATCCCAAAGGCAAAGGGAAACCCACCAGCCTGCGGGAAGGCGATGGGGCTGGCGCTATAGGGTCTGGCCGACGCATCCGACTGTACTCGGGTGGGTGGAGGGGGGCCCGGCGTTCAAAGGATGCCATCACCGAGAGACTGCGGAAGGTGTGTCCGCCAAGCTCTCCGGTTTCATGGCTGTTTTCTTAACATGTAACAGAGGGTGCTAGTTTAATATCCTGCTATAATACCTAACAGTGAGGGTCAAGAGCAGCATCGGAAGAACTGGGGCAAACTTAATGAAAAGAGGCTTAAACATCTTGAAAGAATATAGCTGTGCGGGTCCAGGCGCAGCTCGAGGCCCCGGGAAGGACCCTAGGTGGGAGGGAGTGTAAATCACTTGGGAGAAGAAGATGCCACCTCGTGGTCTGCAAGACCTCCAAGTGGGAAATGTCAGCAAAAGAAAAGACAAGTATTTCAGCTCCCATGAAAAAGCAAGAAGTGCCTACTTAGAGCAGCGGGGCTTGCAACCCACGTGTTACCCAAAACCTAGCCCTGGCCCCTGGGCCCCCAGACTCCTACCCCTTCCCACCATCGCGCCAAGCTCCGACCTCTTCCTTCGCCCACAGGGGATCTGAAGCTGCCGCCTACAAGCAGTGGGAAAAGCCGCACGTCCCTTCCCTGGAGCAAGTAGGATCCCGAATCCACCGGTGGGATTCTCCCCCCAGGTTCTGAGGAGGACAGGCAGCAGCACCTGTTTGAAATTAAATGCCTGGATTAAAAGCAGGACTTCCAAGCTCACTGCTTGAAATCACCATACCGCAGATGAGGGTCTTTCCTCCCCCCACATTTCTTTTTAGGGGTAATATAAGCTTCTTTACAAGAGAGATTTTTTGAAACTTTCCATTCCCCTTTAACAATAACCAGAAGAAACTTGTAGCACTTTAGGGTTTAACTTAAGGAAATGAATGAAGGAAGGATCTCCTGTTCATTGGGCTCTTGACCTGGTCTCTGATTTTGTAGGCATTATTTTGCAAACAGGAACACCTGCACTTTTTCCCCTATGCGGTTAGCAGGGGCACACACGTACAAACTCTTCTGGGCATAAAAGTACAAATTTTGAATAACTTCTCCCTAAAATGTATCCACCCACACACACATCACTAACTGGTTGCGCAGCTGCAGATTGTGTTGGGTGAAGACAGGGCCAACTGTGTTTAAATGTGTGTGTGTGTGTGACTATGACTATTTTATTGTCCGGGTTCACAGATTTTTGTCAAGAAAAATTCAGTGCACAAACATTTAAAACTGATTAGTAACACCCTGTTAAAAATATTTTGTAGTCTCTCTTGAAACAGGAAGGAAACTCATGGGGAAGTTTAGGGCTTGCATTCAGCGTTAGTAAGAAGGAGTGGGGAGTATTGGATGTATAAGGACCCGGCACTGTCAGGCAGCCGTTACTGCTGGCACATGTGTCACTGAGACACAGCCCTTCAGCAAAATGACAGCTATTCCAGTAGGAGACCCAGGAATGCACTTTATTTGACTGAACAGCTTCACTTTCTAGTTAAAGTCACAGTTAATAAATGGCAAGAAGTTCTTCTCAGCATGGGAACATTCAGGCACAGCCTGAACAAATGGGGTGCAGATTTTTTAAGGGTTTATTTTCATTCCCATTATAATATATGTCTCAGCTTGTAAATGCTTTTATGCCAACAGTAAAAATTTCCATTTATATGGGTTGAATTGAGCCTTTGCAATTCAGTGGCAGTCCAGCCACTTTTAAGCAGATGTTGATATGGCTTGAAACTTATTTAGCTGAGTGAGTGACAAGCTGCTAGAGCCTGATGATTTTCCGTGGCTGAGCATGCAGATAGGATAGACAGACATCCAGACTGATACATCATTCACTCCTATGAATGGAATGATATTTTGCTTGCCTGCACGTGCATAGGATCATACTATAAATACTTAACAACATAGGATAGCAGACCTACGTGCAAAGGAAATTCTGTTTAGTTCATTGTAAGTTACGGATCTGCAAAAAAAACCCCAACAATAAAAAGACCAAGGATGCTAACCAGCCTGGGAAGATCTCAGTGCATTCTGAGAGTGCAGGAATTCTGTTTCCCACATTTTGCAGCCCATGATGCACACTAACCCGGACAGTGTGGCTGGGTTTTGTTCCAGCTATCAGCTAAGGCACTGTTAAAGGAACCTTTCTTTACAGAGAGGTTTTCAATACACATAAAGGGCCAAGCCTTTCCTCAGATCAGCTGAACCCCAACGGGGCTGTCTGATCCTTCTCTGTGAAACAAGGACAGCTTATGTTCAGCAATTACATTCCTGTCCGTGCACAGACAAGAGGCCACCGCCTTTGTCAGCCACTGCTCCTCAGGCTTCTCTTCCCTTTCAGTGGGGACGGTGACCTTTCTGACCACATCAAGATGCACCATCGCCATGTGCTCCACACGGGGCCCAGTGTGCGGCACAGCTTTTTTTCCAAGCATCGCTGGAAGAGGAGCCAGTCCGTCCCCACTGATCCAGCCTGAGGACAGTGATGGACTGCCCTCTGGGCCTAATTACTTTTCCACATAGAGGATAAATAATCTACATGACAACAGCCCCCATTCACTCACGCCCTCCCACACCTCCCTCCACCCGCAGCTTAGCCCTGAGTGACGGATGGAGCAAGAGTCCGTGCGGATGAAACGGGCTCCCCTCGTATGGACTTGTGTTGGCCATCCCAGCCATGCTGCAACATCTTCCTTTTGGGGCAGAGCACATATACCCTGCCAATGCAGTTACTCCGTGAGGCAGCTTGGTTCCTAGAGAATATAACTCTAGTTCATCTAGGCAAATAGAGACAGCTTTCTACGGCCCAATGCAAAGGACTTCAACTCACCGTCCTTTCTGGGACAGTCCTGTGCATCTTAGCAGGATGAACTCAGGTTATTCTCCACTTATGGTGATTCTCAACTAAATTATATGGGGCACCTAGGCAGTTTTCTAAAAATTTATCTTTCTCTGATCTTTTCCTTCAACTGTGAAAGGAAACTAGTCAAGACCAGGCGGAGATGGCTCCCTGCACACCTTTAGATCCCTGTCAGGGCTCCATACCCTGCTGGCTGTTAGCTCTGCTTGTCGTTCTAGTTCAGTGAAAGGAAACCACTCTGTTTACCCTAGGACATACCCACTGACTTGAAAATTTATTGTAAAAGCTGCCAACACTGTAAATTTCTCCTGTTAGCATATCAGTCAGGTGCTGTTCTTAAGGCTCTGTCCAAACAAGCCCTATATTTCAGAGTTTAACCCGTTAGATAACCAGAACAGGCAGTTTTCTAAGGCAATGACACTTTCTATAGCCATAGTTATCAGCATCCATGCAAGATAGCTTTCTAGAAGCAGCTGAAACTCCAAAACAGTCCTTGCCCAGGACTGGTCACAGTCCCACAGACAGATAGAGCTCCATTGCTCTGAGCAAATACAAGGGAAATCTGTTGGGGCCCAGGGGGGAGGGCACAGGGAATGCATTTTGCTGCACCATTTAAGCAGATGCTGACACGATAGACTCTGTTTAAACTAGCAAATAACAAGCTGAGAGAGTCCGCTGGTTTTCCATGACTTTGCAGACAAGCGAGCAGACAGAATGGGGAATAAGATGCTGCACCCATGCAGCACCCGTCCTGGGCAGGGGATCCCTCCCGCCGACTCTGCTGGGCCTGGCATCACACCATGGGTATGCAAAACTAGAGGGGAACCACGGCAGCGCTGCGGGGGATATAAACCCACCTCATTACAGACGGAAAACCAGCATATTCGAGTGCATCAGGAGTCCAGCTGCCACAGTAACACAGAACTACATTGTGTGCAGAACCACCGTTTGCCATCTCTGTAAAAACAGGCAAGAGACATTCCCTATGAGATCTGATAAGAACAGGAGCTGTTTGTTTAAATCTACTCCCTCGCAGCAAAAAAAAAAAAAAAAAGATGAAATAGCAAACCCTTGAAATGCAAGTAGAGGATCATTATTCTCATTAGAGCAACAGTGGGCACTTCTCATAATGTGTAGTGAAACACTGGCGCTTGAGTGAATAGGACCAACTGTTCAGCCCCCGAACAAATTGCACATCAGTCTTAACCTAATAGGTAAGATTAATGGAATGTCATACAATGGGGGAAACTCAAAAAATTAAGGTAATTCGGCAGAAATGGCTTGGAATCATAGTCCACCTAAATGCATTTCATCCGGAGGATTACTGTCTCCAGTGTTTTAGTTAAGAGTTATATTAATTTGAAAGCCATGCCTTCCACAGATCCACCCTGCGCTTAAAGGCTGGCTTTCTGCTAGAAATGCTTACTACGAAACCTTCGCTGAAAGTTTGCCCAAACATCTCACAGCCGATTGCAAAGCAGAGCATCTGGGGGCTCGGAGCGCCGTACCTCGCCCGTGTTTATGACCGGTTGACTTTTTGGCTCCAGCACCTGGATTTGTCAGGGCCTCTTAGCTGCTGCTGGGAATGTGCCCCAGCCGGGCCGGCTGCTCTCCCCTATCACCCCTCTGACAGATTAAAACACAACAGGGTCTGTTGGATGACTGACACATTCCTCCTCTGTCTGACTCTGAAAGGACTTCATTTAACAGCCCTGGAGTTGAGCTTTTGACTGACAGATTGTGAAGGGGAAAAGTCATTCAGTTCCATTAAGCTCAGTAACTGCTGTAGAACAAAACACCTTTAAAAAAAGGGGATGAAAAAAGAGCTGCGGAGAGCGGGGGCAGGAGCTTTAGGGAGAAAAAAGGGGATTCTTTTCAGGTTCAAAGACAATCTTTCCCTTTGCTTTCTGTCCATCAATGAGGGCAGCATTCCCAGAGGGAATACAGTCCGGCGCTCATTGGTGCCATTCAGCTGCCAATCTCCCTGACAGGGAGACCAAAGGGCCTCATGTTGCGCTGCGGAAACTGTCTGTCAGGCAATCAGCAGCTGCCATGACATCATCTGCCCTGTTTTTCTAGGACTATTATAGGAGACTGGGTCCAGGAGCGCTGCTCCAGAGCGGTATTCATATTTTCCTTTTGCCCCCCAAACTGAAATTTCTTTATAAAAGGAAACGCGGTCTTGGTTGCACGACTGTATTTGCAGGAGAACTAACTCTGTGCCAAAGAATGAGGGCTGCGTGGCTTCAAACCGGTCTTTTTCCACTTGGAATATATCATGCCAAAGTTGCACAGCCCCTTGGCTATTCTTTATTGTAAACCAGGTTTTATTTTAAGAAATAGTCCAAGTTAAATAGCAATGATAAACCTTTTCTCTCTCTCTTTTTTCCCAAAAGCTTGTCTCCCTTAAATCTCTCTGCTTTTGCTATAATACTAAAGTATTCACAGTATTGTTATTCTTGCACATATATGTGCATGAACACACACAAACGCATACATATAGAAACCAGGTTCTGGCCATATTTACACTGCCAGTGCAGTAGCTGAGGCTGCATTCCTCACCAGCCCAAGCGCTGTAGAAATAAATTATTAATCCTGATGATAGTGGGAGAGAAGTTAAGCACGCAATGCAAACAAGCTACCGGCTGTAAGTGTGAAGTCTGGCGATAAGCAGGGCTGGGACGCGCTGCAGTCAGGACACAGTGCTTGGGCTGTCCCCTCCATCCTGTTGCAGACCACCAAGGACCGGTAGGCTCTGGTGGGGTAGGACCAATATTGGGCAGCTTTAGTCTTTCTGGTCCTCCAAGTCCTTATCTGTAAGAGCAAAAAAAATAACCTTAGTACAGTTGACTTTAAGCTAAATTAATTTGTGACTTGACAGCATGCTGTGCTTACTCAGGCAAAAATCCCCTGAGCTAAAATAATTTTGCCCGATTAATCCCTGCCTACAAACCGAGGCACGGACAGGTCCTGCCTGGCAGTGCTGGCACAAGCAAGATGCTGGAGACTCGTCCCCTCTGTGCGATGCTCGCAGCCGCTGTCCTCACATTTGCAGGGGTGCAAGCTCAGCAGGCTGACTCCTGCTCCAGTGCTGGAAGACCAGTCTGCTAAAAAGAGAGCATCGGTGACATGAAAAAGAAAGTGTGAAATGAGAGAGAGCGCTAGCCTGCGAACGGCGCCTCCAGGTCTCGCAACACACCCGGGGCAGGGCTGGGGCATCACAGCCAAAATCCAGTCTCGAGGAATGGCTAGGGGACTGCCCAGCTCGGCTGGATGGTCACAGCTCTTTTCTATTCCTTTCCTTGGCTGGCTGGTCGGTCAGTTGTTTGGTCAGTTGGTCTTAGGCAGGCATTAGTCCAGGCACTAGCATTAAGGCCAGGCTGCACGAAAGGATAACAGCTCAGCTCCATATGGAACTGTGAGCGGGCTTGTCCCCCTGCCAAGGTCCTGCTGCATGAGCCATTTTCAGCTGTTAAGTCCTCTGTCTTGTTTCAGTAAGGGATTATTGCAAATCTTCACACATTCCACATGGACCTTACGAGACAGTTAGTCAGATCCTGGATGGACTTGCACGCAAAGGCGTCCCGCTGCTGCTAGGGTCAGAATGTCTCCCTTCTTTTATTATTATTTGTGTTTTTACAGCCCTGCCAAAGGTCTGCAAGTCTTGAGCAGCTACCATTTCAATCCCCTCCAGCAAGCTGTAGTCTGATACTCCAGCTATGTTTGCTCTGTACGTTCAGGCATTATTCTTTCTTACCTGGCAGTGAACCATGCAAATTAAGACAGTCTCCAAGCACACACACACAAAACCCCATGGAAACCAGAGCTGCCAGATTTCAACATCAGAAGCATGCAAGGGGAGAGGGGCAATGATCCCTCAGGCTTCCCTCTTCTCTGTGCCCTTTTCTGTGCCACGAAGAAGACGAATGCTGTGATTTATTCCTCTGGCAGTCATACCAAGAAGATGGTCCTGGTGCACTCGGAAGCACTAGTAAATCCATTGTGAGATCTCCAATCAGATCTGTTAAGGTTACCTCTGAAGTATTTCACTAGGCACATTTTTAACTAACATGGAGAAAACACTGACAAAGAATAGAGTCTCTGTTAGGGCTGAAAAGCAGCAGAAGTATCGTGATACTATTTCTGTGGACACCGGGAAGTATCACAGAAACTAAGCATGGAAACACCAGAGTCCTGTCTTCTTGTGACTCTGCACTTGCATGGTAAAGTGAATCAGAGTGGCGTGGGCTAACAGGGACAGTACTACATAAAATCATCGGGCAAAGCCCTACATGAGGTGGGTCATCTGAAGTGGGGGAGACCTTTACCACGTTGCGCATCTGAATTTCAGCTGCTAGTGGAGTGGAAGAGGTTGCTCACTGCCCTGAGGGCCAAGAGTCCATCTCAGAGTCTGAAAATGTGGAGAGATTCTTTGTATAAAGCCTCCTTCTGCTTTGAGAAGAGAGTGAATGAGAAATGAGATTCGATGTGAACAGAGACACACCAAAGCAGAAGGACACCATATATCCATGAGTCCATTCAGCTGTCTTACCAACCCACATAGTGTAATAATATAGGTCTAGATCCTCAAAGGTGTACCTCCTGCGCAGGTTTCTAATTGTCATTCAGTAAACAGAAAAAAGGTGCTTAAATGCTTCTGCAGGTCAGGACCTTAGTGGTTAAGTCTTGATCCCAAATGAGGGTGTGCTAGAAGTCCTTTGACAGTCTGCTAGAACACGCTACTTCAAAAAAACTGTCTTATATGTCCTTTTAATGCTAAATTCATAATGGGACAGTTCTTACTACTTTGCCAGTGTCCCTGCGGTAAACAACAAAGTTGATGTTTCAATACTTTACCGGTTTTAAGTACACTTTAAGCATGTCCACTTCTAGTTTGGAAAATGGCTTTGTGCAGTGCATTTCATTTTCAGATCATTCTGGAATGCTTTTAGCAGGTCCTCCACCAAAAACACTCAGCTTTCTTGTTTCTATGGATAAAAGGAGCTTATAGATTTTATAGCAATTCACTTTTTTTTGTTCAAACTTTATATGACTTGTGAGACCTAAGGTGGGGTCCTCCACATAGCTTCAGTCCAAAATGTTCCTGAAAGAAACGGAGAAGGGTTTCTCTCTCCTTCGAATGCCAGACCTGAACCTCCTGAAGAGAAGTGAGGAAGAGTGTGGCTTCACACTGCGCCCCAACCAGTTCTTCAGGATGGGGAACATCTACCTAAAAGCTCATATAGTTCCTAACACAGCTGCAGCACTGTCCCTTCAAGGGTCTGAAGTGCCACGGTACTCTGATAACAACAGCCCAATTAATTACAACCTGCCCGTGGTGGGCACATGGAGCAGCAGAGGGAAGGAGGAGGGAACCGGAGGAGTTTTGGTGGGCCTCACAGTCTTAACAAAATCAACAGGTGGCTGTGGCAAAATTAAGGCCACAGTGGAGGTGGGAGCTGAACCATTTGTCTCTTTGTGTTTCATCCTCAGGTATTTCCCTAATACAGTGACATGGTAGCACCGCCATTAGATAATTTCCATTAGAACAACAGATTACACTGTTTCTCCAGAAATGTTCTCTGTTTGCTATCGTCTCCCATTAAAAGTCAATATTTTAATGATTTCCTCTCCAAAATGAAGAGCCAGGGATAATTTTCAGCCATAAACTTGGACTTTTTTGAATCATTTTTGCAAAGATCAGATACCTGTGGCTTCAGCTGGGAGTTTCTCATTTTCCACATCTCTGAAAATCAAGTCACAAGACCAAATTCAAGTGTCTAAAATGATTCATTTAACTCCACATTCATCTAGCCACCTAAAGAAAGCTGACTTGAATGCCAGTATCTATTTTAAGTTGCTGGGAGCTCCAGATATTCAGAACCAGGGAAATCCGGCCACGAGAAATGAAGCTAATGTATAGATTTAGATAATTTCTGTAAATACTTCAAAACACTAGACTTTACCTCTGTATCCTGTTTTTATCCTAGGATTCTTCATCTCACCTACCCTAATCTGAGGGAATCTGAGCTTCATACCCAGGGCCAACAGCGTGGTCCACAACAGAAAGTCAGTGCTTGCTTTTGAGCTGTACTGCTTGCTCAGGACTGCAGTTTTGTTTAGTATTCCCCAAAAGTCATGGATTCCAGTGCTTCCTTCTATGCAAAATCTTTCCTGATCAGAAATATATGAATATGTCTTGCATGTTGAAGAAGTCTTCCTTCGCTGTTCAGGACTACCCCGCCTCCAGCCCACGTCCCCTCTGACACGTTCACCGAGCAAAAGGCAGCGACGTGGGCAGCCCGTGCTCGGTGGCCAGCAGGCTGCTGTCAGGCTGAATGAATCTGTTTGCTTTTCCGTCTGCAGGGGCACTCATTTGGCCTTATCTCCTCTATCCAGATGCTGATTTTCCCCAGCTTTGTAGGAAGCTGATAATCTCAGAGCCTTTTACCTTCTGTCAAATTTAGTTGAAATTGGCCTGTGGATTCAAAAGTTATTAGGAGGAAACCAATATAAAATGCAATCACATTCGCTTCATTTTTGGTGAATTCATTTCTGTAGGAAATGCAGCCAGCCAGGGAATGAAGTCCAAGTGTTGCCTTCTGTATTTATTTTCACAACGAAAATAGGAACATCAGCGATGAGACACGCTTGTGAAGGTGAGCGTCTTGGTGAACAACAGCAGAACAGGTGAAGCTTCCTACATGTGCTTTGGCACCGCTGCTAAACTTGAAGACACCAGAACGGGATGTATCTGTAATTTGGTGATCAGGAGGCAAAGAACAAGCAAAAGACTTGTGCTATGAGAATCAATGAATACCCAGCCTATTCATAGCTGTCTGGTTTTCACCGGTCCTCATCTCCCTTGGCTGCTTTTAGGGTCCAGTTGTTCAACTCTTCTTCCTGTATTATGCAAAAAATCTCCCTAAAGCCGAAGTGATTAATGCTGGGAGCAGAGATTACTCCTTTAATTCTAAAATATCAGCATGGCTGTAAGTGCAGAACAAGGCCAAGGAGAGGGCAAGGGGGAGTTGTACTTTGTCACTTGTGTTAGTCCTGATCCAGTCGTTGAAATGGAAAGCCACCAGCTGTGGTGAGAAATTTAAGCAGTACAGGAGATGTAACTGAGCACAGGAGAAAGGGTATCCTGAAAGGCTTCTTCTTTCCCTGTGCCAGCATTGAAATAGGGGTGGGATAGCGGCAAAAAAAATTACATTCTTACCCAAACACATTGGGAGAAGAGGCGTTACTTTTCTAATGGAGGGTAAAAAACTTCAAGTAAATAATGTCAGTTTTTATTTACTTCAGATTTGAATCTCTATCAATTATTTAATATTTGCAAGGCAACCTTATGTAATTAATCTATCACAGAAGACTGTTTACTCTTTACCAGTAACATTAAACTCTCAGTGACATATACCCAAGCCCTTGGAGATCCAGCCAGCTACAGAGTTTGGAAATCTTGATTTATTTTTACATGCTGCAAACAAATGTATTTAATTAGAAAAACATGTCAACATGAAATCAACTTTTTTTAAAAAAAAATAAATTATTCAAAAAGTGCTTGGGAAAACATCTAGCACTTTGAGTAAAATTATGGCCACAATATGGCCATAATGGCCACAATACCAATAGCTGCTAGTGAGGTGTGATAGGAACCCCATGTGCTAGGTGGTGTATGACTAAAAAGACAAATGTGTGGCTAAAAAGACAGCCCTTGAGCCAAAGCACTCGAAACGCAAAGCAGAAGCCTCCAGCTGCCTATGGACAGCAAATTGTTAGGACAACGGCAAGTACGGTGCTGTACAGCGTGCCAGAGGGACTTACCAGCTCACTGCGGGGAAGCCCCAAATTCCCATAGCCATGTTGTGCTCGCAGCACTGTAGACCCCATAGAGCCCACCCACGTATTTCTCTGCTGAGCATTTGCCGGTAACCTGCAATTATTGTTACTTTCCTGCGTTAAACGAACAAACTTCAGGTGTGTTCATCGCTTCATGGTCTATGTGATTTCTCTGGGTAGTCATATCAATGCCCAGGTTTTGGGGGATGCAAGATCTCAGAGTGCTAACTGGATCTTCAGCTCGTACATGAAAGTTCCCCCTCTATGACATGCACCGAATTAGAGACAATGAAATCCCCTACTCGGTTGCCAGTATTATACACTAAAAAGTTTTACATTTCTTTAATTAGCTTATCTACAAAATGCGACTGCAATGGTCATACTATGATACTGTTCAGCTCTGCATCTGTATTTTAATTTGCACTCAGCTTCTTTCTTATGACACATCTAAATTAGGTTTTATGTCATAACAAATTACACCTTTTGGTTTTTAAATATATGTGGGCCTGTGATAGGAGGCACTTTTTTTCTTCCTACTCTGACTATCTCTTATTTGACTTGACCACTCCAGCTAGTTCCCAACTATCATCTTGGCTTCTAAACCTTTGGGTTGGTTCCTAAGATAGCAGTCAACTTTCTGAATGTTAATTGCTCTTTTTCATTTTCCTCCTAACTTTTCTCCTTTGAGATAGATAGAATAATAGATGAACAGACAGAAAAAGCTTTTTTGCATGGAAAGGTAATTCTGTACAGTTGTTGAAGTAGACAATAATTCGCTTTTCTCAGTATCCAGGTTTTTTCCCAATATTAAAGCCCATTAAATGCAAGTGGAAGGAAGATGACCTTCCTCACAACAACAAGGCATGCAACTGCAAGTGAAGTTAGACCTCCATTTATTTTTCAGCTGAACATATTTAATAAAGTTACGGAGAACATCATTGTTCATTTTAAATGTACTTAATGTTTGCAGATATTACTGCTCACAAGAAGAACCTCATTTCTCATCTACAACCAGGTGCACGTTACAAAGCCCAGTGTGCCACATGCTGTTTAATACCTTGACAATTACAAATAAGATTAGCTCTGTCACAAAGGCAACCGCCTACAGGTTTGTGTAATCTGAATTTTCTAAATGAAAGTAGGATTTTTATGCCTTTATTAATAATAAAGGCATAAATCCTGCTTATGTGGGCACTTCTGTTGACTTGAAGGGGGAATGCAAAGAAGTTAGGAACAGGTCCAAGAAATTAATGAATTAAGATGTGCAAGCAAATTTCTTGACAGCATTTTGTTAACACTGAAAATACTTATTCAACCAGAATATAGAAAGGATAAAGGTTTTAAGGTTCCCAAAATCTAGAAAAGAATATAGGTAGGTCTGCTTCTGACAATAGACACAGAAGTTCCTTTCCCATTTAAGAGTACATTTCTCTACAAATCTCAAAGGACAGAGAATCCTTGGTCCAGTGAAAGCCTTAAGCATTGCTTAGCTTTTACACATATGAATGGTTCCATTCACTTTATTAGATTTGGATAGGGTAAATCGCAGTCTTAAAGATAAACATGTATTTATGTGCTTTCTGGACCTGGATTTTAAACGGCATTTCTATTTATCCAATACTTACATTCCCACTTCCCTTTTTCCTATGTCCCTTTATAGCACATGCATAAGGGACAGAGTTATGGCTGACTTAACAGGAGCCTTAACTCTGCATTTCATGACATCTGTGAAATTTTAAATCATAGACGTTAATTAATATAAGGAGTTAATTTTTCCACTGAGTATACAACAGCTGGATGTTATATGCCGTGATTTATTTACTCACTGAAGAAGATAACTTTTGTATGTTCCTTGAGTTTTCACTCCTTGCAAGAGTTGGGGTCATTTTGCTAGCAGTGGAAATAAACTGTGACGCGCCACGACGCAGCGTCACCCGTATGGAAATCAGGTGCCCCCAGAATGCCAGCGCTGCCCTCCCAGCTCGCATCTCCAAATCGCGGTGGAAGGCACACAGGGACAGTCACTCAGGTTGTTTTTCCCCAATTAAAAGAGTAGTTTCTTTCTGCTTTCAAGCATGGTACGGAATTATTAACATTTAGATGACTGTGCGGAGACCAGAATCCAAAGCCAATTAGAGAAGGATGATGTAAGGCTGCCAATTTACAATTACCACAACACCTGCGACATTTATAAATATTACCTCACAAAATTCCTGCGTCCTTAGGTAAATCCTTAGATTTCACTCTTGTGAAATGGATCACATATGTTCCCTGCTTCTGTGACTTGACAAACATCTTTATATAAAGCAAGCCGCTTTAAAATAGTTTGGTATTTAAAACATTTGACAAGCAGGACTGTTCCTAACATTTTACTGCTGTAATTAAGAATCAGGAGAAGCTACCAAACTCATGGTTAACTAAAGGGCCTGCCTAAGCACCAGGAAATATGAGACAACCCAGCACAGAGAGATGAAATCCTACAATATAAGGGACTGGGATTTAAGCAATGCATAAATCTATCGGTACCATCTCTGTATTAAAACAGAATTGTTGCCCTTATCATTGGTTTAGATTAATAATATCTACAATATTAACAATGTTCTTGGTCTTTATTAATGGTAATAATAGTGATAGATGCTTTCCTCATGGTATCAGATGGGATCACCAAATCAGGCAGTTGCAACCTATCAGTTCCTTCAGCCCACACAAGCTTTGGTTTCAAAATATTTCCAATATTTATTCACTGGAAGGCTGCTAACTGAAATTACTGTTTCTACAAGCAGAATGTGAAACAGCTTTGCAGCAGCAGAAAATGGTGTTCAGCCTGTTCTTTCAGCCATGCACGAGCGGAGGAATATTGAGGAAGCCATGCAAAAACTCAAGCTGCCCAAGGTATTTGCTTGTAAAACAGCTACTGCAGCTTACAAAGGCACCTCTTCCCAGGTTTTTGTCCCCGTCATTCAATTGACAGGTGGTAAACTGACCCCAGGAAAGTGCCCTGGACCATTTCCTTCCTGAATATAGGAAGTGAACTTAAATATGAAGATGGTGGCAACTAATAGCTGGGAGACAAAAAATTCATAAAATGTTACAGTTGTTTCACAAACAGACACCAGCGGTGGTAATGCTATTTTAAATCTTCATCTCATTGCAGGCCACTTCTCCACAGCTGTAACAATATAAGGATTATTAATCATACTGGGGCTATTTCTTCAATTATATGGACAGGTGCACAGTAAGATGCAAACGTAGGTCATGATGCTATCAAGACCAGCTCTGGTTGTTAATAATAACATAGATATCCCTGATTTGTCCCGTGTTAATTACTGAATGAGGAATCAATGACATGCAGACTACGTGATGGGGCTAAACTCAGAGATGACTTATTTTATTCTTTGAAATGATATGAATATGAAAAACCAAGTGAGACTAAAAGTGAATATCAAACTCAGTTATATTCCACCGTTGATTTCAGTAGGACGACATTTACATGAAACAATGACCCTGCCTCTGACTTGAGTTGCCCCAGCATAAACCCTGAAAGAGCACCACGTGAGCCCAAGGGAGTTATTCAAAATTCACACTAATGCAAAGTGGAACTTGAACCTGTCCAATCATCTTCAAAAGTAATTGCATCTCTCTCCCTCTTTCCCAGTCACAGTCTTTTTCTGTCTTTCTTATCTGCAGTCTCTACCTGAAATGTCTTTCATGTCTTTCTTGTCCTTCTCATGTATCTACCTCCACTTGGGATGAAAAAAATAGGTACGAGTAATCATACCATCTCATAACATGATATATTGACAGGTTATTTCCTCCTGCCATACTTGGGTAAAAATCATGCTTGAGTCACATGCCAGTCCCAGTTTATCTTTCTGGATTCAATTTCAGATGAAACACCTATCATTTTGATGTTTCCACAAATATTTATGTCAAAGAGAAAAGTCTCATCTGATTGCCTACAGACTCAACTAAGATACACAGCCATGCCACATGGTTCCGTCAGAAGACAGAAGGATTTTCACAAATATCCTAAATTCATAAAAATCCTAAATGTAACCAATCCCTATTTATGGGGTCAATTTCTACGTTTAAGCCTTTGAGGACCTCCTCTTCCGAAGCTGCTATTTTTCCTTCATCAGGGAAAGACTGCCTCCAGTTACCTCTGTGTGATCTAAAACTGTCACGTGGGAGGGCTTAGGAACAGGTGACTCTTGATAATGAAATATTTTACTATACAAGTGTTCTTTAAGTTGTAATATCATCCAGAATACCTTGATTCTTATCCCAAAATAGCAATGTGGAGATGAAAGATTTCTTAAACATCAAATAACCTCCAAAGAGCAAGTGACTTTCTTTTTTGTGATGAAATACTATGAAGTGGGAATGGCAGTGTGATACCCTTGGAGGAAGGCAGAGTCAAGCCAAAAGGACAAAAAGTCAATAAATTAGAGAAGCAAACTGAAAATACAGACACAAGGATTTCAGCTGTATAAATCATGGCAGCTCCGATAGCACTATGCTGATTTATTCTTTCTGTGAGCCTCGCCAGTTAAGCTGTGCTGGCTCACTCACAGAGTATACAAAGAAAATGAAAATATAGTGGGGTTAATAGTCAGCACTCTCTCCTTCCCCATGGCGCAACCTGGTATGGGTTACTGAATCTGCAACCTCATCCTGGGGTATGAAACGAGAACGGTGTCAGTCCTCAAGAGGCAGGAGCTACAGCTGCGATGGGAATGAAATGAGGAGTGCTGGTGTGACAAGGCTTGCCGTCTCCCCGTCTCCTCTCATCTCTGGCATTTGCAGGCAGAGTCAGCTTCAGATTTATGGGGACCTCAGGCAGAGGTTAAGGTATGGGCCCTCCTCCCTTCCCACATATTAGATGACTTTCAGCACTACCCAGTTTAGTGAGGTATGACCCTCTGCCCATGGCCCGGGCCCTTGGGCAATTATTCTGGGTATTCACCCCTAAAGATAGCTCTCTCTACAGGTCTACACCTGTTCCAGGCCAATAGCCTGCTGATATTCAGCTTTATTTCTCACATTAGCGGATGTCTCCTTGTCTTCTTCAATACCTCCAAGTATTTTGCTGCTTCTCTCCTGTTTCACTCCTGGGGATACAGTAATACCAAGGTTTAAAATCAGAAATAGCAGAGATCAAAAGAGCCCTTAGATCATCTCACCACCCTCCTGATTGTTCCCTGGGGTACCTTCCCCAAATTTGTTCAGTCCTGTTCCCTATGACTTTACTAATAGGGCTTTCAGCGGCTTCCTTCAGTAGACAGCTCCACGGTGTTATATTTCTGAAACTTGACAATGGCTATTATTGTGCCTAAAGGGGGAAAATCAGGATTTTTGCTTTTCAGTAATTTTGTCCTCCATTACTAGAAACTCTAGCCCTAAATTTCAGTTGACCCTCTAGGTGACTATTAATCAACCTTACATATCATTTGAAACTCCAAGACATGCTCTTCATCTTTCTAGTCTAGTGTTTTAAAGTCCAGAAGGGGTTTTTTTAACATAAACACAGTAAATACAGCACGGGGGAACATGATATGAGGATATCATATTCTTGACTAGTACCACTGGTCACTGTCAAACACTGTCAAAGAATTACCCGAGCCTGAGCTCAGAAGCCAGGGAATAGGAATCCAAGAGGTTTCTTGGGAGTTAATGAGAACTCATGTAGCAATATTCCAACAAAAACCAAATAGGTACATAACAAGTGAGGCCAAATTCTGCATTTTCTTATTCCTTTACAAGTTCTTTGGGCGGGAAGTGCGCTTCTCCACCTTGCACAGAGGTCTCATCTCCAGCTAAGTTTACTAAGTGCTAGTTCAGTACATATAACTACTATTAAGTAGGAGCCATTTAAGTTTTGCCTGAGTGGAGTATACATGAAGGCAGCATCTCTTCCCTCTGATCTCACCGCAGTGCCATGCCTTCCAGCGGGAAATCCTCTTCTGACTTGTCCCCCAGATTCCCATCCTAACTGGGATATCTGGAGAGCTTTGTTCACCCCAAGTCTTCAAATATTTTACTTGCATTCTTACACCACATTTCAAGTGTGTGTCATATGGGTAACGTTAAGGGGCTGAGGATTTCCCTCAGCCCTGTGACACACCAGGCTAATTACTAGCCCATCACACGACAGGAGTTCATAAGCAGTGCTTGAAATGGCCATTGTTATAATAAACAGGGACAGAGTATGAAGACTATGTACCCTGTGCCCTCTCCTCCCACCCAGCCAGACTTTCCAGAGTATTCCCCCGGGGCCCTACAGACAGGCATGCACATCTCTTGAATGGGGATGGGTGTAACACGTCTGAAGATTATCTAATTTCTTCTGCAGAAGAAACATATTTCTAATGGCTGTATCTATAAAACAAGAAGCCCCCGAGACTAACGTGGAGTGAGTTCAATGTGTGTTAAAAATATTATTCACGGTTCTCATAGCTTAGCCCTCAGCTTTGTAGTGACGGAGCAGGCTGCCCTATTCTTGTTTACACTGCTATAAATCCAGTGACCAACTTTTTGCATGTTCTGAATACATTTCACCAACGCACTGTGGCAGGAGTGAAGAAAAAAAAAGGGTTCTCATAGCCCTATCAAATGTCTGAGTCTGAAACATATTCCAAAGGCCTGCCTCAAAGCCTCCACTCTCATACCTGGGCAAAGACATGGACACCTGAAAATAATACAGGATCAGATGAGGGGTGCACATCTGGCCAGAGATTCAGGGGGTGATAATTTTCACTGATGCATGAGTTTCAGCTCTTACCCCAGGCAACTGAGCTCCTATCAGCTAACCATGAAAATTGGTCACATATGTCTTCTGAACTCTTCCACTCCCGCGATTTGACAGGGTCCTGCTCACAAACATCTCCCCTGACCCTTTTTAGCTTGCATCACAAATATATTATCCAAATGATAAAGGGTGACCAAACAATTTAGGGCAGTTTAGGATAGAGGTTGGCGGAAAATAGGAAATGGAATGTAATCATATTAAGACAGGGGGAATTTTAACAAGGAGATGAGAGGAGAGATTTCTTTGCTGGCCTTATGAAAACTAGGTGGAAGTTAAAACCAAGATGATGTTCAAACCATAGGGAACAAATCTGCCTTGGACATAATTGTCCTTTCTGTCTCCTGTCTGTAAAATTTTGTAATACGCCACAAAGGCAGCCAAAGCAGTACAGATTCAACATCCAGCACTGGAGGGATCTTAGCCCTTCTGAGGAGGTGGTATAAGCCTTCTCGTAAAGGCCAAACCAAAGCCAGGCCTGAGGTCAAGAGGAACTGAAGGTCAGTTTGGATGGAGCTTGGAGCAACCTGATCAGTGGAAATGTCCCTGCCCGTGGCAAGGAGGTTGGACTAGATGATCTTTAAAGGTCCCTTCCAATCCAAACCATTCTATAATAGTATGAAGACATTATATCTTTCTTAGATGACACTTGGCATTTTTCAGGAGCTAGGTTGGTCCAAACACAGCAAGCAATTTATTAGCAGCTGTGTGCTGCTGTGTTGTTCATATTCTTATTATTCGCTGTAATAATTCTGTTAGCAAAGCTGCAGAAAAGACATATGTTAACTAAAGACTGTTTCTGCACAAAAAAAAAAAAAAAGGCAAGAAGACCCTAAAAGCCATCTTTTTATCAGCACATGAAGAAATTAAAAACAAAACAAAACAAAACCCAAACACGCAAAGAAAAAAGGAATGTTAAAGTTATTGTATTTTCTGCAACAGCCAAGAAAGATGACCAGAGCACAGTGGAGGAGCCTGAGGAAGTTTCTTTCCTTGGTGGCATCCCGGCTGAAGAAGGGCCATGCACTGTTCCCACCAGCCTCCAGCCACCACCGCTACTACTACAGCCCATTTTTCCTTTTAACAGAGAGGGGTCATGGGCAGCAAGAGACCACTGCCCGCTCTTGAGAATGGGATGTGTATGATTAGATAGTCTCTCTCCTGGCATAATAAATCACGCTCTCCTATGCTGTTCACTCTTGCTGAATACTTTCAGTGTTCAGTATTTCCAGTACTTCTGTTGGTCAAAGCCCGTACTGATTTTCTGGAAGTAGTTTCGTTCGCATTATAGTTGTACAAAACCATGATTTATTTTAAATGTCAGGAGTAAATTATAGTTTTACAGATTTTGTAGAAGGTTTTTCTTCCTGACAAAATAAATTATTCTTCCCCCAGAATTACCAGGTTTCTTCAGGTCTTGGTTTTCCTCCTCTTTATTTAGAAATCCACACATATGAGTACACTAAATATTTATGAATATAATTTATGAGCCCAGTTGTCTGTTTCGTGCCAAAAGTAAGAAGTTGGCCTGTGTGTGGCCTGAAAAATCCTAACTATGACCAGACTGAAACCACAGAGGTGACTGCAACTTCACGTTCATTGGGGAAAAATGTCCAAAAATTCCCTATATGACATACAAAATGTGTCCTAAATAATAAGGAAACATACATCATCTCTAAGCTAACCAGGCTGTTAATTCAAAATAAAAGGTGATAAGGGAAGTTCAGTACAAGACGTTTGTCAGCAACATTACAAAGGACAGAAAAACTGCAAAAAAAGTGTACTATTTTCCTGGCTGGATTTATTTTGCCTTGGTGTATTTGCTTAATGGTTTCCTTGCTATCTTTAAACAAGGTGATCTGGGCTTCCACTCCAAAAATTAAAGTGTGTCTCTCCATTAACTGTACGAGAAGCTGGATCAGGCCTCAAGACAGGATGCAACACACTCGGGTGATCTCCCAAGACTTTTCTGAAACAGCGTCCCACGGCACTCGGGGAGCAAATCCTGCCCCCTCTGACGCCTGGCACAGCACTGCCACAGCCCCTCAGATGTTGCCCAGATTTCTGGAGGACAAAAAGTGGTACGTCTTTCATCATTGCAGATCATCCTATATAGTGGTTTTCGTTGATCAGCATAACGTCATTCTTCACGAGCAAAAATAGTTTTTATCCTAGGAAAATATAGCATAATTGGGAACAAGTCACTAGTATTTGCCCTTGGCAATAGGAAAGGACATCAGATTAATATCCCAGAAATTACAAAAACAAAGCTTTGCACAGCGTCCTTCCTTGCTATTCTCTTAGATTTATCAGTATAGAATTCCTCCCAGCCAATTTTTTGACATGAGTGAAACTAAGAACTAAAGATATCTTAAAAACTAATTGAAAACCAAAATAAAATGTTTGGGTTTGGATTTTCATGTGGAATGGGAGAAAAGCACTCTGGCATCACGCAGTCCCCCATTTCGCACTTACTAGCTTCGCTCGCCTCTTGAACTGGGGAGTTCCTGCTTTCTCGCCTTTAGCGTACAATTTACAATGTAGCTCAAATATTTATAACCAGGTTGCTTTTCATGCTCCCCTAGGTGCTGCGTATTAGCCTGTTTTACAAGACTTTGGTAAAGAGCAGCATATCCTATAAATTCAAAGTTTGAAATCCACTGGGACTTATCAAGTATCAGTTTGAGGATTCGGAAACTTTGCTAGATAGCAAAATTCTCTGCTGCCACATATTGTACCCTAATTAAGGGAACTTTCCTGTTTACATGGTGGTTGAAGAAAATTGATGATTATAGATCTGCAGCTAATCTTGTGTTCTGTAGAAATGCAAACAATTTTCTGAATAAGGCATGTGTTTGAAAGCTCCCAAAGTAAAGAAAGAGGTCTCTGGGTGTTGAGTACTTGTCCATATGAACAAGGAACACCTTCAGGTCTGTCTCTGATACTGTATGGATCTGTGGCTACTGTAAATGGATAACCTTCACAGGCCATTAGTTTTGTTTTTGTTAACCCACAGAATTAAACCCATGGGAACATTTAGAAGGTTTATTTCAGTCTGATCTTCCAGCGACCCCTCATTCTGCCTACAGGAGTCCAAATATTTCCAGGGTGGATACATAATCAATTAGTTACTTTATATGCAATTTATCTTAATGGAAATTCAATCAAACCTACCAACCTTCTCGAGCACCATTCTCTACCAGTGTGTCAGCCTTTGGAGATGTCTTGAGGTAGAGGATCCTTAATGAGTTTTATAAAGCACTGATATGCAGTGCCTGCCACTATAAGCCAAAAAGAGCTCCTTAATTAGTTCTGTAAGAGAGAAGCTAACGTAGCACCATCTGTGCAGGTTTTCAGATCAGACACTTCCCTTCTTGTTGTTTACGAGTTGAGAAATGCCAGTTCAGCTGGCCTATCATGCCATCCTAATTTCTCAGTCATTTAAGAGTGCTCAGAGTTGATGGGGATGATTATTGTAGTTTTTTTAATCTAGGTAATAAATTATTTTTAAATCTACTCCAAGCTTTCTCTGGTAAAAGATCTAGTAAGTCTGTCATCTCTGGGTAGTCCGTACCTTTGCTATAGGGAAAGCACTTCTCGAGGGAAATGCCTGAGAAAGAATTTGCAGATTTAACTGAAAATTGTCAGGCTGAAAACTAGACAAGCTCCAACATAAGCAACTTTACATTTGCAGCTATTTGCTTCTGATGTTTTCCCTTCCTCTGGCCAGTCTCAACTGAATTTTTAGCTTTGTTTGGCTTTTAAGCGGACCATATAAGCATTGGATCTGCTTCATTGCAAAATATCATGCAGTTCATAGATAACTGCCCTCTCACATATTTGATGTATTTCTGTGGGGTGTTCTATATTGTCTTTCACACAAGGTTGCATCAAAAGGGTGCTGTGAAGCTTCGTTGCCCCCGGAACAGCAAAGGCAATGAAAAGGGAAGCAAAAGGGAATGCTCGGGGCATGAGCACCTCTTGCTGTACCCCACCATCCCCGCTGCTCCTTCAGAACCAGCTATGCCAGGGACTTGGGGCGGGCAGGTCTCCTCAGCTGAGCAGAGCAGTCCTCCAGACCGCACCTGCTCAGAAGTCAAAAAATGCCAACATCAACCCAAGCTGCAAAGGTATCTATCTGGTGGGGAGAAGAGTTGGCACAGATCTCCCTCATACAGGCAAATTGGGACCCTGCAGTACCAGCACCTTCATCTCCTGAGCTCAGCGTGTCAGCCTTCAGCCTGAAGGACAACCTGTAATATAAGCAGAGGATAAAGGTCATGAGATTGTACCTGTTCCAACCCACTCATGCATCTGTGCTTCGCCCTGCACCATAGCTGAACCCAAAGCCTGGGGAGATCCCTCAGCTCTGAAATACTAGCAAGAGCCATAAGCCACCCTCTGTACAGTTTTGTATCGTCTCACCCAAAGATCTTAAATCAACTTGCTGGCATTAATTAAGCCTCATAAACTCCTCTGGGAGTTAAATAAATGTTGTTATATACACTTTATACCAGAGCTTACCTTAAGAGAGTTTTTCTAAGTGCTCATTCCTGCTGACCTACGCAAGAGCAGCAGTTGGCATGAATATGCTGACCCCCTAAAATGCTGCTTCTTGCAGGTAAACCTCAGTTTAGTTTTCCACTAAAGTAACATATGGAAAAACATATACTTAACCATGCACAGTGTGATTTAAATATGTTGTGTACTCAAGGGCATACATGAAATAACACATATCAACCAGACTGTTTCAGACTTTGTAAGACAGCCAATACACTTGCAAGTAAGGTAGAATTTGGACACGATTATAACATTCATTTTAAATATCATGAAAACTGATCAATCCTGGTTTAGATTTTAGACACTGGGTAATGTTGGACATTTTGTCAGCCTTTTGACTGACATTTGTATGAAGGATACTTTGATTTTCCCACAAAACCCCTTTAAAGAAGTCCATGCCCAGTCAGTTGAGCTGATGCTGTGCATTGTTATGGAGATGATCTAAGTTTAACTACTGGATTAATCTGCCACTCTTCAGAGATGGGGCTGCTGGATTCCCTTTACTTGTTCCTGTAAAACACAGGTGATATTTTTGGCACTGCTGCAAGACAATCTGTCTACATTGCTGAGCCTCCCATCCAGTCATGAAATGAAACGTTTTCTTTTTTCCTTGAATACCACAAGAGTTGCTGAGGTTTCAGTTCTGACTACTATGAAACTCATAATTTTGTCATTAGCTTTACTAGGACCAGGATTTCCCCTAGACCAAAGGTATTCCATTGACAGTCAGTGGACCCTTGGGCATAGATGGACCACTTCTAAGGCAGAATACAAAAAGCCAATCTGTCATGCACAGGCTTTAATTCTCTCTGCGTACACCCTGGAAACCCGTTACAGATCCATATTGAGAAAAATGCTGAAAGCCATTTCCCTTAGCCATGGAGAAAGCTAGGCTCAATAAAAAGCTGAAATTATGTCAGCACTGCTAAGTTAGGGGCTATATTGAGGTCTCTTGACAACATTAAAGGCCTGTTTCTTATATATGTCTGAACTGTAGTCCAATTTGTGGGTGTCCTGACTTGTTGGACTCTTTGCCTCTATGTTTAACAGCACATACGTCATTGAACAGCTCAGTCTAGAGGGCAGGAGTGGACTTCACAGCACCATCCTGCCAATTCCCACTCTGCTTATGCCCAAGCTGCAGTCCTCTCTTGCTTTCTTTTTCTGCATTTGCCTTCACCTTGAAATGTCACAAGCCCTCTGCACAGCTGTGGGGTGCTTAGGGATTTTGTCAGTGCTAAGACGCGTAGGAAACCTCCTGCAACAGAAGTAATGAGATTTGAGTGTAAACTTGCCAACTACCCAGGTTTAGCTCCAAAAAGACAGAGTTTTGGGTTATTTTAGGCTTCAGGAACCTTCCAACACCAGAATTGCAGGCATAAGGCAGAAAAACACTCACAAGTCCTAAACAGAGAGAGGAACCCCCAGAGCCATTTTATAAGTGCTCCTGCCACAACAACTAAGGCCCCCAGCTACAGCCATCTGCCTCTTTTTTCCTTTCCCCTTTGCTACGCTTCCTCCCCCAGATGTTTTTCATCATCTAAGGTAGCAGTTCAGGCATTCGTGTAACTGATCCTAAGGAGTGTGCTGCATGTGATTAGCATCAAGTCACCAAAGAACAAAGAAATGCAATTAATCCCTGTTTAAATAAAAAACAGATTAGATCAGATTAAACATATTAGCAACGGGCAAACCTCAGATGGTTTGGAGACTGGACTTGGGCTGGAAAAGTGTTTGGGAGTGCCAGTATAACCCAGCTCCTAGCCAAGCTTTCTGACGCTTCCATCCAAGAAGGCTGGAAAGCGCAAGGAAATCTCTCCTGTATGATCCTTTGCACTTCCTGCTCTCCGATTCACTCGCAATAAAAACAGACACTCTTATGGTATGTTGACTTCTGGCACAAACATCTCTGATCCTGCTCAGAACAAGAAAATATTGAGGGCAGATTTGCCTACTTACTAAGTGGGGATTTAGTTAAAAGGACTTGCTATAGTTAAAGAGATTTCAGGGTTGATTTTTCTGTTTGTTTGTTTTTGTTACGCATTTAATTCGTTTCTAGGCTTTATGGTAGAAACAATGACCACCATTCTGTTATCCCATTGATATTCACGGTGTTGCATGTGCATCAAATGCAGCATTTTGAACAACTCAACTTCACAAAAATAAGTCCCATTTGTTGATGGGAGTTAGGTTGTCAGTATTCTGATTTCAACAACATTTTTGTCAACATCTGAAACAGGAAAATTTTGACCAACCCGTAAAAGTGATTGCAAATAGTAGTGAAAGACTTCTCCCTAGCAGCTTGCAGATCTGGCCTGATCTGTCACCAGGAGTGGGCTTCAGCTCATCTCTCAGGGTTTGGGTTTTTAAATATATGAATTCCATATACAACGATGTCTGAGTTTGAATATATGGACTTTGTGTGCAGGTATTTGTTCCTCAATTGCAGATTTGTCAAGATTTTACGTGTCATTAGTCCCAGAGACAGTCAGACACACAGCTGACAGGTCAGTTGGCTCACACCAGTTTTTTCCTGCAAGCTTCCTTACTTCTCTGCCAGCTGTGGCTTAAGCCTCCTAATGTGGGCACAAGTGTCCTGTCTGCAGAGATGGAAATATGCATTTCTTCCTGCCCAGGCAAGAGTTCCCTACGAAACCCCAGAGCTACTCTAGTGCATCAACATTTGCCTTATCCCTCAAATGTCACAAGTGCTCTGCACGGCTACGGGGCACTTAGGGGTCTTGTCGATGCCAGGACATACAGCCACAGCATTGCAGGATCTGCACCAGTGGGTGCTGGGACCTAAGCTTTTAAGCACCGTATCCTAAAATTCCTTAGTTCATCAGAACCAATCTTCTTTACACTTGTTCATAAATTTCTACTGTTTCTACATGTATAATAGAGTTCCAGAATGAACTTTATACTGATCAGAAAAAAAAAATTATTCATTTAAAAAAAATAATTTAAAGTCTTTCTGGGAAGATAGGACAGATACATGGATGGCTGGACAGATGCTTAGCACACTTCTTTGAAGAACCATATTTGATGCAGTTCCTCCCTGAAACGAGCATGTCCTAAAGTTTTCTTTTACATCCAGTCCAATGAAAGTAAAAAGCGGGGAACAAAAACACTGTCTCTGGAAAGAAAAAAATCCTTCAATGCCAGAATCATGAACTGGACTCAGAAGTTTCCATACAAGAATAGTCACTCCAGAAAACATTTTTATAGTGCAATGACAAGCAGAGGCTATTGGGGATTAGAAGTATATACAGGCATCACGACGCAGTCATTTCCCACATCCATGACTATTTTCACATTCTTTAGTTTGAAGAAGTGAGACGAGAGGCCTCTCCTGCTGGACTGCGCCAGCCAACCTCTGGAAAGTAGCCTTTCAATACACACCGTAATTTGCTCTCAGACTGGACTAGAGTCGCCACTAAATCACGCATACGGGGCCAGATCCTCAGCTGCTGCGATGTAAAGCAGCTCCACAGAAGTCAATTTGTGGCAGCTGAAGATCTGATGTATGGCGTTAAATAGTACACCGGTAAAGTTTCAGCCATTGGGCAAAAGTGATTTCTCACCTATTTCCCCAATATTTATTATTCATGGCTGGATTTCACCTTTTTTCCTCACGGTGGCTAGCACCCTCCTCAAGAAAGAGCCCTACTGAGATCTCTGGTATACATGGAAAAGAAAAAAAGGGCTCAACAGGAGAGGAGCAGGATCTTCAGTGTTAAATAAGCGAATGTCTCAGAGCTCTCAAATCCTGGCCCTTCTAAAAACTAAACAAAAATCCCTCTCTCACCTGAAACCTACCTTCAGAAACTTTTAAAAATATGGTTTGTCAAACATTTTGGATTTTATTTCTAATGAAATGCTAATAAAAATGTGGAACGGTAATTTATTTTGTGGTGGTGCACTCAAAGAGTAAGAATACTTGGTAGCTGTGTGTTCAAGATGAATTGCTGGGAAATGCCTTTAAAATCTGTCCTGTCCTTTACCTGTTTATATTTATACCGCCTCAGATGTTAACAGCCCTTAGGTGACTTCTTAATGCCAAATGTAAATACAAAAACAAGAAGAAAATGTTCCTCGTGCATTCATACTTGCCTTTCCTGGCAGAAGGCCACTTCTGTCACTCAGAGCTCAGACTGTTCTCCTTTTAATTTGGCATCAATTCCATGGCTGCTGTTAATAGTATTATTGGTGTTGGAGGTAAGCCAGAAACCATACTTTTCTAACCAATTTGTCCAATAAAATGGATTATTTTGTTAGTTAATCTGTCACTTCTTGAAAAGAGAAATCTTTAATAGCATTTTTACAAATATTCTTGGTTTATGTCTTATGCTATCTCATTACCCAGCATCAATATCAAAGCTTCTACCAGAGCTAATTAAGTTTTGATACATTCACAGAAAAATGACCATTCAGCATTGAGCAGGATCTTCATTTTCACACTTTTTTTTTCCTCCAAAGATTAAAAAAAATGTGATTGTTTCAACTCCACATTGATAATTATTCTTGTCTTACTCCTACATTCCTTTCCCCCTACAATGCACCAGGCTTCTCTGTGTAAAAATGGAACAAGACACAGTAAAACTAACAAAGCTGTCTTCCCTACAGGCATGCACCCTGTGTCCCTGCTCTGCAGTAACTCCAGCTCTTTGGCTTCACTCTCACCACCATTTTGTCTTCCCTTCCCTTCCCTTCCCTTCCCTTCCCTTCCCTTCCCTTCCCTTCCCTTCCCTTCCCTTCCCTTCCCTTCCCTTCCCTTCCCTTCCCTTCCCTTCCCTTCCCTTCCCTTCCCTTCCCTAGCTTCGTGCCCGTGCAGTGGAGCCATCAGCTCCCTCCTCCTTCCCCTCGTTAAAACCTGAGCAAATGGCTGGCTCCAAACGAGGTGCGTGTGGCTGAGCAGCCCATACACGTGTAGGTTTGGTGAGCTGGAACATTGAACAAGACTAAATGTTTGAACACACCCTACAGATTTTCTTCCCTGAACTGTTTTTCCTTCTTTGCACACCTATCAGTTTTCAGAGGTTTAAGAGCTCACGTCTGAGAGCGTGTCTGCTCTGTCTAGAGAGGTTAAAAATTTCAGAAGTTATTGCAGGTGGCCTTGCAGATGAGCAGATGAACAGGCTGGGGTATCACCTTCTCTTAAAGAGGAGCTGGAGAACACAGGGCAGAGAACAAAACATGAAAATCTTCACAACCGAGTCTAATAAAAATGTTCATACACAGAAATCAGATCGATAAAATATGTTATATTTTAACAACAATCCTGCAAACAAAACAAACATTGCCTCAGAAGTATTCATTATTTCCTGTGCTGGACTGCAAAAGAAACAGAGCCAGATTGTATGACAAACACTGCATGTTCATTGACAGTCTGGTTTTACCTTTAATATAGTTTAAATCAGAAGCAGAGTAAACAGGGCTGCAAGGAGGCCTGGGACATAAGCTGGGTAATCCTATCTGGCCCTGGAAACCATACCTTCAGCAGGGCAATCTTAAGTACCTGCTGCTTCCTCCCCATACGGATTCAGGTGGTTAAGTGCATTTCTGCAGTGTATTTGGATCTTGACTATTTTCTAAGCGGAATGTGGGCAACTTTATGGAGTTTAGGTTAACCACTTCAATTTTCTTCAACGGTAATCATCTGTATGCCAACACCGTGGTTTGGTCGGCATTCCCTGCCCTGGGGTGAGCTCACGGCCCAGGGCAGTGTGACAGCGGCTCAGCCCTGTGCCCGCTGCCAGGGCACGCAGAGGAACCGCAGGCAGCTGCCTGCTGCTCGCTGCCCGCTGCCCGCACGCGCCTCTGGGCAGGGAGGGCTGTGCAGGAGGAGAAGGCACCAATGCACAGACCGCTGCCTACTCTGCATTAACGGTGCCCACAGGAGCTGTGGCACGATGACGGCAACACCGAGCTCTACTCTACTCCAAAGCAGCACAGCTCGGCCAGCCACGTTAGCTTTGTGCCGTGCCCGGCTGATGTCCCCCCAAAAGTCCGTCCGTGTGAGAGCTGTTCCTCCTCTGGAGCTGCGAGAGTCCCTCAGGGCAGGCTATATAACTTGGCCTGCCGAAAATTTAAACCAAAGGCTATTTCCTCTCGTGTTTAGGAGTATAAACAATGACAATTTAAATCTGACATCTCTTAACTCAGGGAAAGGCTTTATATAAACATATGTTTGGTGTCTTCTGGTTTCTTTCTCAACCAAACTCTTTAGAAAGTGTACACACACTTCATAATGATACAAGCAACATTTTCCTACCACTACATACTGGAGAAGTGCTTGGCATAGAGTTTAATTCCAGCTTCAGTCTCTGCCTTCAAATCCCCTGCGCAAGGCGAGGCTGAAACCTGGACTCCGTACTTGCTCCTCCTGACAAGAAGTGCCTGGAGTCCAAAGGTGAAGGTTGTTTATGAGCCCCGAATCCTTGCACCTGGTCTGCTGCACCGCCAGCCCCGTTCCAGCACAGCCCTCCAGCCTGGCTGGAAGAGATCCTCTGCGCTCTGCATTCCTTGGAAAGCATCCTCTGTTTAACGAAACTCAAACATTTTATTAAGGAAGCTCAAATGGAGGCTCTGCAGTTTTTAAATGCACAACACTAGCCATTTATGGCCAAACCGTGCAATCCTTAGAGCGCTCAACATTGTGAGAAGTCCCAGAGGTAACGCGCTGCGTTATCCACGAGGAACACCACGGTCCTGGGCTGCGCTACGCGTGGCTTTGCTCACCTGTCCATGTCCAAACGGACTGGGGTTTACCAGACTGGTCCCCGTGAATCTTTTCACTAGAAAACCTACTCGCTTGATGATTTGAAATAACAAATTGACAGAGCTTCTTTTAAAGCTTTCAGGGGATCTCTGTTGCTGAAAAATATATAAATATATAATAAAAACAGAAACATCAGTGAACAATTTACTGGAATTGGAGGCTCAGCTGTTTTCTAACCTGTAAGTAGACTACAGAAGCCATTTCTTTGAAGACCCTTGTGTTTTCCACACCGTGTACCACTTCATGCACATTTATGTGCTTACACTGCAGACACCTCGAGTGCCCCAGAAAGGGTAGAGCAGCAGCAAGGAGCAGAGAGACTTTGGCTGAACCCTAAGTTTCTGCATACATGGATAGGCACTGCAAACAGATTTGTCCAGAAACACCCCGAAACAGGGACTAAGTTACCAAAATGCCTAGTAGTCACCTTTCAAGATGGAAAAGTAGCTCTCCAGTCAAGTGGTCTCACACTACCTGTTTACCAGACAGGAGTAGAGCCCATTGCAGTGGGGGAAGGTAGAAATAAGTAACCCGAAGAAAGCCCTCCAGCCCGAGTAACCTGCCCAAGAACAAGAGATGCATCTAAGAAATGGTCCTGGAGCTTGTGTCACTTCACACACACCTCCAAACACCACTAGGGAACTGCAACCACAAAAATTCAAATTACAGCTAGCCAGAGGATTTATAGGATATCTAATTTGCTAAGTGGCTTCTAATGGGTTTTGAGGGGCTAAGAGATTGCCTCTGTCCTGAGCCTGACAACAGGCTTGTGGACAAGGGGCTGCAAACCCGAACAGGATCACCAACCTGACAGCAGCTCAGACTATCACTATCATAAAAAAAAAAAAAAAAAAAAAGGAGTTTAGGAACCACTGCTGGTGGTGACAGAGCTCCATAAATTTTGAAATTAATGCCTTGAAAACAGGCATGTCCTTCCCAAGAGATCAGGGAACGCGCAAGGATGCAAGAATACAAAGTTCAAACTGTTTTGTCCAAATCCCAAAAGTCTTATCCATCAGCACTGAAATGGTATCGACACTAATAGGTTTACTAGCACTTTTTCTCAAGCCTAAAAATCAAACACTGGCGTTGCATAATAACAAGGATCCGCTTTGCCATCTTCACCCTGCCAGCCGCTCCCTCCAACTTGCTGTTTCACCTGCAGCGACCAAGACCCCACAGCTAGGCTCCTGGGCACTGTTTCCCACCTCAGTCCCGCTCAGTAGCACCCTCACCCCACCCAGGACTGGCCCGCAGACGCTGCCGGCTGCACTCTGATGGATCAGCCCCAACAATCTCCGAGGCGCCCTAGCAGCCTTGCTTTACGTCCCATTTCTGCACTCTTCCTCCCAACCCACCAGCTGCTCCCCAGCTGCTGGTGGCTTAACCCCTTCCCTACCTTGCAGAGCTTTCAAACCCTATTAATGAGGGGGACCTATTTGTATTTTATGTTGCTAAAACTCCTTTGCATACACAAGCCCAGTTTTACACTCCGTATTTCTTGTGTACCCAAGGATCTGAAACGAGGGTGTGAAACAGCCTGATTTGTACAAGTCTGATAGCTGGGGGAGGAATCTGGTGTAAATGTTTCCCTTCTGAACATAAAACTTGAAAGAAATATTTTTTAAGAGAAATCTGCAGAGCTCCTTAGGCAACTTTAGCTGTACCAAGCAATGCCGTTACCCATGGGTGAACACTGCCGGTGCAGAGTTTGTCTTGTATTTAACAAAAGCCTTAAAAATTGCTCCTATATAGGCAGAGGTTTATACACTACATGTAGGCATGGCTGCAGCAAAGCTCTGTCAAACACACAAGGTGAATCCATCTCACTTTCTGAAGACTGCTGCGGTCAGTCCCACTATCCTGCCTTACACAATGGGTCTAGCAATCCTTCTGATGTTTATACTTAGAAGCATGAAGTGCTCCAAGCAGAACTGAAGGGAAATGCTCCAGGTTCTGAGTCTGTCTCCAACCCTTGAGGCCATTAAACTAAAGATAAAATAAATAAAATAATAAATAAAATAAAATAAAATAAAATAAAATAAAATAAAATAAATAAAGTTAAGTTAAGTTTTAGGCAAACATCCCACAACAGGCTCAGCATAAAAACACACATGGCACAGTGTTCCAGCTTGGAGGTCTCTATCCTCACATGATACTAAATAGCTTTAGCATTAAGTATTTCTAATTTATTATCATTTGTAAGCACCTGGACAACCTGGCAACTGTGGCAGGGTTGGGATTTGAATCACAGGCTAATAAAGTCTGTAGTGGAACCTGTAAACCAAACACATGAAGTCAGATGGGGGTACTAGTTAATGCATGCCATTGATGTGTTAGCTTCAACCCCACGTCGGCCACACGGTGAAGGTGTTGGGATGAAACGGCTGAGGGCTGGCAAGCCACTTTCAAATGAGCTTCCTGAGAGATATTTACAGGAGACAAGTACATATCATTGCACCGAGGGAGCTGTCTGCGAGCCGCGGCAGCGGAGCACGTTTCCAACCTTCACACTCTCTCTCCGAGGGCGCAGCTCCTTCTGCCTTAAGATCTTGGCTTTCACTTGCTTGTGGAGGGGCCCAGCAGTTTTGCTTTTCTGATGCTGTGCCCTGGCTTCAGCACCTTTGCATTTTGTTGCTCTTCCAGTGAATCCCAAAAAACCCCCTTTGGCAGCCCTGCATGGGGCAGACGTTTGTAGCGAGAAGGCTGTTTTCCAAAGTAAGCCAAACTGTATCCTTTGACGTGGGATACGGTTTTGCGAGGTCCTTCGTCTGGACTAGAAAAGACTATGCACATACCTGAACCATCAGTATCACATGTTGCTTTGGCCTAAAACAGGCAGGAGTCCATCCTCTCTCTGCATGGGCAGCAGAATTTTTATGAAACACCCTGACACCTCTCAGTTTCTAACCATAGGGGTTTTTTCATACCAGCTACCTCCTGCCAGCAGTCATTAAAAGTCCTTGCCCAGTCCCTGGTTGTCCATAGCACTTCCCAAGTCACTCTGCTCACGTGGTGGCAGTTGTGGCAGCTCAGTTCCCCTCAACTGGGACTGGCTGTGTAGAAGCAGCACCTCTATCTTCTTGTCTGCTCCCAGGGAAGAAATTTTTTGCATCATTTTGGTAGCTGGATGAGGCCTATTGGCTGTCCAAGGCAGAAATGCAATGACCTAGAAACTGTGGGACTGTGAGGAAGGAAAGCCTTCCTGACATGTAGTGGACAGAGGTGAGAGACAGAGAGGATGAGCTGCAAGGGGACAAAATACCATGAAGAAGGTGCATGACCAAAAATGTGAATGATGACGAGTCAGGACATAAAATATCTTGCTTTCATTTAAGCCCGGGGTTGAAGAAAGGGGCTACAAGGTGCTGGAGATGCCATCATTTCAATGGAAGCATAAAACCAGAATCTGGATCACTTAGACTCATTAAAGATTTGCTGGCCCTTTTCTACATACATTTTGGCCCCAGGAATTTTAACCCAGACATGCTGGTCAAACTTCAACTTAGGTCTCCATATGTTGCTTTCCTACAATTCACTGCATCTTTCCACCTAAGCACTTTGTCATGGAAATACTATTATGTAGCCACTGTGGCAGCACACAGCCTAGAATCAATATCAAATGATAAGCGATTAACCTGCTCTACAGCTCTGGCTCTGTATATATCTCTTTCAGTCAGGACCCATCCAGATATCCACATGCATACAAATGATTTTAGAGTATCAAAGGTACCATCACAAGCGCAACACCCCCCCTGTGTATGCATCTGCAGTTATAGCCATTCACTTACACATCTATATAACAAAATGCCATGACAGCCCAGCATAAAAAGAGCTACCTGGTTCCTGCCATGGCAGCCCTGATCAAGGTAAGTTTGCAGCTGGGGAAGGAGAGAAAGTGCCAAAGAAGATCGTAAGGGACATGACACATCCCTTTGCCGTGCATAGGGCTGAAGCTGAAATGGCCTTGAGTGGTTATTACCCAGTAGTTCAAGTTGATTTGTTCTGCCTGTGAGTTTTGATTTGGAAATACAGCAAGCCTGAGGAAAGGGATATGAAGTGACCTGTAGTTGGGACTTATATTTTTCCTTCCCCAGTGGATGTCCCTGCACACCTGCTTGCAGTGTAATAGTGTAATAAATTGAGTGCATATCTATATCCACAAAGGGTCAAACTCTGCTCAGAATTACACCCGTGTAAATCCCCAGTAACTCCACCGGCCTCACCGGAGTCATTTGGCACAGATTTACACTTGTGTAACTGAGAGCTGGTTTTAAGCTACAGTCTGAAAAGTGTTTCACCTTCAGGGTAAAAAAAATGCTACTAATGTCAGTTGTTGTTACATTTAAAATAACCAGAAGGAATTTCACCTGGATGGGATCCATTCATAATCCATGACATTCACATGAACCTTTTTCCCTTATTTCTGGTGTGCATGGAAGGATGTCAGATTTTAATTCACAGTGCATCCATGCCTTTTGTTTTGGAAGGACTACTATGCCTTAGATCAATCATTAGGAAAAGGTGTCTATATCGATAACATATTTGTCTCTGAGATGCTACAGGATGTTCCAAGCCAGATTTCCTTGGAAGCCAGGCACTGCTTTTATTATCAAAGCATGAAAAATAGCTCGCGTTCATGACATCAAATGCAGCCAGCACACGACGCTGAGGGCTAAAGTGAGACTCCAGTTACATCACGTAAATCCAGAAGAGCTCTAGCCACTTACGCTCCCATTACTGTGATGCAGCTGGCCTCAGCGCGGGTCCCGTGGCTCGGGGGCTGCTGCGCTGCCAGGAGGCAGCACACAAACCGCACAGGTCACCCTTCAGCACAGGGCAGGCTGCCACGCTCTGATGGAGAGACATGCGGGTAAGAAGGAGAAGTGTAAGGATCAAAAAATATAGGCTGTCAATTCTGACCTTTTGCATGCATCGATCTCGGATTGAGCTGAATTCCTTTAAAATATCTGAGCCATCAGTGATGATGTCAGAAGGCTTCTGGCTCTAGGGATTCAAAGAATAATTTTCCCAAGGTCTCCCCACCTCCTTCTGGCTCCATGTTGGAGATAGAGAGGGAATGATCTGATACACGTTCCTGCCAAACAGCTAAATTTCATTAAGATATAGCAGAAAGGTATGTGAGTTTGCTTTGCGACCCTATTAGAGCTTACAGTTATCCATAGACCAGCTTTAGTTAGAAATACAAACTTTGTTCTTCGAATAACCTCAGCTTGAACTGAGTCCTGGAAGGACTATCTTTGAGTTAAGGTAATACGAAGCAATAAAGCTTCCTGAGAACAGAAGACTGCCAAAGTTTAAGTGGTATATTTTATGATCTGGATTATTGTCCATTGGGGGACTCAGATGAAAACACAGACTCATTTCATTTAGGTCTCTAGTTGTGATTTGAACCATGGTCTAAATTTCTAATAAAAATACTCGAAGAGAAAAGCTAGTGCTTTATCCACTACATACCAAGCCTTGCTGGCCCTTTTGTAAAAAATCACAGTAATCCAAGGTCAAATAATACATATGCAACTTTAATATTCCACAGAATTTTAGCTTCCACCATTTCATCTCTTTCAATAGCACAAACCACATACAAAGTGATGTACGGTGGGGTATATCAGACGTGATAACAACGATTATGCAAATCATCTGCAACAATAAGAGCAAGAAGAAAAATGTCTTGGGTATCTCTGTAGAAAGGAAGCATTTCCACAAATGATTTTGTGCAATAAATCTTTGCTATTTCTTGGGCTCATACTGGGAAGCAGTCAGTACAGTGAGCATATTCCGTTCTGTCAGAGGAGACACAAAGTGTACATGCAAAGATATGTACCAAGCAGAGCAGCATCTGCATCTCAGGAAGATAGTCATATTAGCAAGTGATCAAAAGTATGTTATTGTTTTCTCCTCGAGGGAATGAGATTCAAATGACCTGGTTTCTGTAAGCAGCATGGGGACAAAAAAAATCTCTAAATAAAATTGACTACAACCAGCTACATTCTCTCATTCAAGATGACAAATGGTCTGACTTTTCTGGAAGGTCATTAGTCAAACTCAATTTTAAAATATTCAATTCAGAAAAAAAAAAATCTTTACATGAAAGCCCAAGCTCTACAGAGTACTAAATAACAAAACTCTACCAACAGGTTTTCTCTCACTTAGTCCTATGTAAAAAATCTAAACTATAAGCTACATCTGAGTCAGGAGAAGTCAAACAACTATTATTTCCTCTGGCAAGAGTCAAGTTGTCCACAGAAGTTAGGTCTGTCTTTACACTTGGCCTACACAGAAATGCAGCAGAGTACCTATATTGTCCTACAGAAGAATTAGAGGTAGCCTGAAATACAGAAATATTCAGAAATACAGTGCAGAAAAGCCACAGAACAGAGAAGCAGCATCTCCTTGTCTCAACACAACACTTCAAAATGCAAGAGGGAGAAGAACGGGTTCTCCCATAAATATTTTTTGATTTCTACTAGTATGTTATTGACACAAATTCATGTCAGCTTATAGGTCATGGCCTGCTTTTATGGTCACTCTCCATCACTAGTGATGGGTAAAAAATGTTTCTCTCATCCTCTGAGAAAGTAAAAAGTTTCAAAAATGTTCTCACTCCACTGCAGGCAGAAGACAAATTCCTCGCTTCTCCCTCTTTCTGTGCTTGTGAGTGATGCCATGACAGACTGCCGATTCAGATACTCTCCCAGAATCCTAACATCTCAGATTCGGTGTCCTGCTTGAGGACATCCTCAGTCATTTGCATGAAGTGGAACTGCCTGCACGGGAGAGACCAGGAAACACCCTTTCCCAAATGCTTGAGATATGGAACCCCCCGCCTCCCCAAGGTGCCAGGAAAGCCCTCTGGCTTACTGGGTGCTCTGGCTTCTCTTTCTCTCGTGTTTTGTCCAGAAATTCTGGTCTGAACCTGAAGTCTCTCTGTCAGTGACAGTTTTGCCAAAACAGGAACACATTTGCAAATCGCCATTGGCCATCCCAAAATGCACTCTACTTTGTCAAAAAAATACCAGACTTCTTGTGTCTGAGATTTGTTACCCAGTACTTTTTGTTTTGTTTCCCTGTCATGACTGCAAAATTCACCCTTCAGAAACAGTGAGAAGTATACAGTATAAGAAATACAATTCTAGTGAAAGTTTTAATTAAACCGTCATTTGTACATCTGTATTAAATTCATCGGATCTACAGTCCACAGAGCAAATGCCCTTAGACCTGTATCAACAACTGGTTGATACCAAAAAATGAGAAAGAATTTGACTAAACAATATCAGAGTAGTCACAAAATTTTTCCTAAAGGTATCTGTAATCTATTTTTCAGCTAATGCTTCTGACTACATGGATAACTCAGGCAGACTGAGATCCTAAAAGACATATGAGGGTCTTAAAGCTGAGCATTTGGATTTCCCCCATCTTTGAATCACACTCACTACTGCATCTGGATTGATAAAGATTAAATTAACCCTTTCTACCAAAAAGCCAACAAGATAATTCTGTGTAGGACACAGGAGGCATGAAGTGAAAAAATCCGCTTGTGCATCTTGTAAATGAGCTGCATTATCTCAATATGTGACTCATTTTTGTGGAGATTTGTGGGCACTGGGTCTGCATGAGCACAGAAATACATTATTCATAATCTCTGCTTACCATTCTCCCGTCTTCTTTTCCCTCTTATGAGGTTCCAGTAAGCCAGTAAGAAGGCAAAGACAGGCTATATGACCAATCACAAATAATAAATAGTAAAGAGCTCAGGAAAAAACCTCTAGTGTGAAAATTATTGATCCAAATATTCTGGTGAACTTATGAATACTGAATACAACCATGGCTAATAGGACTGGTTGGTTCATGGAGGATTCTTTCAAGCTGCATAGTTTTATTAATATATATATATGACTAAAAATTTCTCTATAAAAATATATTAAAACTGTCAGATTTATAAAAGTCAGACAAATCCTCCATTTTTCTGTTCACAACCTCTCTAAATCCCTTTGCGGAAGATCCCAGACCTCAACTGGATTTACAGGGCACCAGAGGAACAGCAATCAGCTCCCAATGAATATGTGCATTCAGAAGTATACGGAGGCTTTTCCAGCTTTTCAGGTACTTCACTCAGATTAATCGTCCTGAAGGTACTGGATGTATTTGCAAGAGCAATTTTAACTGCTGCTCCACTCTGCCACTTCTCAGCACATCCATTGTGTCCTGTTGATGGGAATAATTGCCATGTAACCAGAGGCGAAAGGAAGAGTGACTGGAATATTGGAGGGAACGCACAAAATCAGGCAAAAAAAATGCCACATACTTAAGAAGATTTACACCTCCTGAAATAACATGAACTAAGACTGTGGATCAGATTCTGATCTCAGTTACCGTGGTGTTAATGTGAATTACCTGCACTGATTTCGGCAGAGCCACCCTGGATTTAGGGCCTCATGCAAAGATTGCCACTTATTTACACTGACTTTGTAACAGCTAGTTATTCCAGCATAAGAATTGAGCTTAGAAAAAGATAACAATGCTTTTATCAACACTGCATTATGAAGTGCTTTGTACTACCTTGCATAATGCTTAACAAGGTTTAGTTTTCTCCTTTCTGCTTGTTTAATCCATATTTATGTCCTGCTCCAATTCTAACTACATATACAGAGAAGCAAATTTTATTCACCGTTTCTGCTATCCTCCCTTCATCTCCTGTAATATTTGTAAGATATGAACACAAAGAAAAATGTTACAATAAAATCATGGGAAAAGGGTACAGCACAAATGCATCACTACAGAATAAGCATCAGGCCACAAATTATATTTCTTTCTTCTTTGCATTCCACCTTGTGTTTTATCTGGTAGAAGTTATTATTCATATTGCATACCATGTTTTGTTATTCTCTAGTAAGGAATGAAAATGTCTTCAGACATGGGTTGCTGAGGAAAAAAAACATGGTTAATGTGTTGTCAAGATTTGCCTTACTAAGTAAAAATGACATCGTTATTGTACACAGATTTTTAGTTGAATATTTACATAGATAATAGGATGAGCTGAATGCACCTGTTTTCTAAACAGTTCAGTATGAATTAGATTAGTGGGATATGATTTATTTGGGTCAATAGAAATAGATCTTCCCAGTTGACCTGGAGATCTGAAAAATAAACATGGCAACTGCTGTATTTTGCACTACAGGTCCTGAAGAAAGCTCTGCGCTCTCCTGAAGCAATGCTTCAAAAAGGAAAAGGCTGCAAGGATCTTTCTTGCTCTTCCCTCTGCTGTCTCTCTAGATAGAGGCCTCGTTGGATGCCTCCAGTAGCATTTACAGCCATAAGAAGAGATGGTCAAATATTTTTCTTGGGGAAAATTTTGACAAACAGAAAGGAAAAAGAACATAGGTCAGTTTTCTTCCTTTTACCCCCCTCCCTGAGAAAAAAAAAAAAAAAACCACAACAGCTGCTCCCTTTCCCAAAAAAAAGTTTCTGTTTCTCACACAAATGTTTTGCCTTGCCTGATTTTTTCTTCTCTTTCTTGACAAAAATGTTGAAACTTTCCCAAAAAAAGAAAGTTTTCAGAGAAACTTCCACTGAGGTCAAAACCAAGTTTCCTGGTGAAAACCAGTTTTAATGAGGAAACGTTGGCCAGCCACAATTGTCAGTGAGGTTGTAGGCAGAGCGACTGGGGAGGAAAGGGTGAGGAAGCCAGCAGCAGTGGGTGCTTGTGTCTTTCTGAAAGAGCAGTATGGGATACGGCAGGGCCGTTGCATATATCGACTGTATATCAGGTGCTGCGGCTGTGCTCTCCCCGTGCCTCCCACTGCCCCCGCTAATGGTGGGACTTCAGCCTGAGACGAATCCCGTTCATACGTTCAAGGAGGAGTGGCTGTGAGCTCTTGCCTTGTCTCGCAGCTCACAGGTTTGCAAGAGCTTAAGGTGGCTTTTGAAACAACCCACCACGGGGTATTAGCAGAAGAGCACTAGTTGTCACCACAGAAAACTACATTATGTGAGTGCTAGAGAAAAATCAGATAGCGTGGCAGGTATGGGGAACATAGTATGAACATACAGACCGGGAAGCCAGAGAGTGGGGAGATATAGCAGGAGAGCGGGGCATAGCTGCTTCCACATCGTTTGACTATAGTACATACCCTTCCTTAGGTGATATTCAAGGGGGGGCATAATAGTCCTTTCATTTCAGTTCTTTCATATACCAGAGCTCAGACACATAAATATGGCTAACGTTATGCCTCTGTATGACCAAATAAATAAATAAAGAAGCAGTTTATTGCATGGTTTCGCCAGCCAGAGAATGGACTCCCTCCTGCCAAAATAGACCTCCCTCCCCCAAGAAAAAATCTAGAAAATGGAAGTGCTTTTAAAACCCCACATACTGAGTATACCTTTTTTATGCTACAGGCTGCTGCCTTTTTCCACCCAACACATGGTAAGGATTATATTTAAATAAAGATTTAACACTCATAAATGGTTTCTTTTAATATTGCTGTAAAGTAATGGTTCTTTTATGGGCGAATTTAAATGTAATTCCCCTATGTACAACTGTGCCAAAGAGTATGGTATCATTTTATGCAGCCATAAGTAAGGAGCCACGTTGACCAACAGTGCCTGCGGGTAGAGTGTGGATTTTATGAGCCAATATGAGCTGATGACCCATGAGCAGAGTCAGCTTTTGCATCTTGTAAAGTCAACCATTGTAAAGGTACCACCGCGTGCGGAGAGCAAGCGGCTTCCAGCCCGGAGCAGCTGAGCGCAGCCTCCTGGCTTGGGCAGCAGCAGCTCCTCTTCAGCTTGCAAAGGTTTTTCCCAACGCCACTGCCTCTTCAGGCTTCACCTCCCCTGGCAGGGATGTGGCTAGGCTGGCTTTGTACACACGACTCAAGAGCTTGTGTCAAACCTCTATTTACAGGTTCCCACCTCTCCGAGCATCTGCCCAGCTGAGCCAAGGTCAGACTCCCCGTGGCCCCGGGCAGAAAGTCAGGCTTTTCCCTCCCGTCCCCGCACAGGAGGGCTTGCATCGCTGCCTAACGTAGCCTAGCAGCAGCTGGCACACACAACCAAACACAAGGCTGTTTCAGATTAAAACTAAGAGCCGAGTTCCCAGCCCAGGGTATTACATGGCACAGATATTTGCAGCTCTTTCCAGCCTCCCAAGAAGAAGCATTTGGTGACTTTTCAGAACTCAACACAAACTTTTTTCCCAGAACTTGTTGCTAGGATGGATGATTACTGCCTGGTTTAAAGACATTCTTGACTTTAAAAAAAGGCAGCATTATTTTGCTGCCTCATTTTTGCAACACTGTCTTCCTTGTACTGGTGAGGTTACTATTGCTCTTGTTCTAATCATCCATGGGAAACTGTAGCCAAGGCTGGGATGGGCCTAATTGTCTTAAAACAATGGTCTCTCCCCTTGCAAAGTGTCATGTCATGTTTCTGCTGCCACAAGACCTCATACCAGATGACATCTAAGTAACTATTTATGCATTTTCCTGACATTATTTTCTTCTCTTTTTTAAAGAATCTTAGTTTCTGATGCTCAGAATGCTGAAAATACTTTACAAAATATCTCATAATAAAAATCATCCCCACCCATAGCCACTGGAGGTTCTCCCATGCTCTTCTATGTTCCACGATGGGCAAGCTCCTGCCAAAACAAACCTTGGCTGATCAATCGCCCCAGTGGAATGAGGGATGAGAAAATGTTATTCAAACCCTGCTGCAGAGCAGCCACTTGGCAGGGCTCATTGCCATCCATGCAACGTATGAAAAGAAACCCTTTGTTTATTTCAGTCAACTTCTCACTAGCCAACTAAAAGGCATCCCAAACTGTTTTTGGGTCTTGATTCAGCAAATCATCTCAGCACATTTCAGAAAAGATGTGTCCATGAAATATTTTGGCTTCATTCAAAATGCACACCCATATTGTTTGTTGTGTGCCTTGCATTGGCTTGGGAGATGGCCAGGCAGAAATTTCCAGAGATAGCTGACTTGGGAATAACCAGCCACGACCACATTTTCAAGGGCAATTCTGGACCAAGCAAAGAGATCGAATGAGCAGCAACGCTTTTCAGCAGGGCTACTCAGCTCAGTTTCATTGGTTCACTAAATAAATCTCAGACATTTATATACTTTTTACTCCCAAAATGAGAAGGCCAGGAGAAGTACCACACCCCATTGCAGAGCACTAAAATCCAAGTAGGACTCTTTTTTCCTGCCTTTTGTCTCACAGATGAAAGGAGCTGCCCTAAGTTCTCAACATAGGGATTTACTCCAGAAAATATGACAGTTTTCTTTTTCTTTTTTTTTTTTTCTTTCCCTCTTGAACACATCAGTTAGCATCCTCTGGTTTTGGTTGACTAGTTTTGTTTTGAGGCTTGCTTTTGGTTTGGTGTAGATTTGAATATTTTCTTCGCACTTTGCAAAGACTTTGAACACAAGAACAGCATCTCATTCAATTTTAAAGCTGTAGTTTCCTTCCCCTTTTGAACTGTGAAGCATGCTATGATTTACAGTGGCATATATTTGGAAAACTGGGCCAAGGCTTTTATAACTGGATGCTCCTAAAACCCTGTTTAAATTTCTACAGGGGAATGCTGGGGCAGTGAGGACTTCTTAAAATTAGGATTTATTTAAGAGACTGAGGAGAAACCCAGGAGCTTAACTTTATGCCCTGGTGTTGGAAATCTTAGCCCAGATTTACATTTTAATTCATCTGTCAGCACAAGCTCTGGGTAATGCAGAATTTCACTCTTTCTCCCTCCTCCCCCGCCTGCTCATGAAACCTCAACTAGCAATTCCAGCTCCTTTTCATTAGGAGCCTGGCACTTCTCAAAGGACTTGAGCTGCATGGAACTGTCCCTGTGAAAGCTGAAACCAAGAGAAAATGCCTGGGCTTTCAGGTTTCATTGCAGAGCCAAAAAGTCAAGTTCATTTTGTTGCAATTCAGCATGTCTCAGGAGCCAAGGTGAAGCTTTCTGTGAAACTGTGCTCCATTTAGAGTGAATGTGGATGGAGGTGGTAAGAGGGAGTAGGCACAGGCAATTCTAGTTTCCTGGGTAGTCTCAAAGCTTAGCATAAAAATGCAGAAAGCTCTGATATAGCTAAACTGTAAACTGGAAAAGCTTTTATGTATCAGCATTTTGAACTGCACCTAGAAAAGAAATGGAAACAAAACCAAAATGTAGACCATAATTGAAATATGCTGAATATTTTCAAAGAAGAAGGCAGATGTCTTCTGTCCCGGTTACATATGCATGTAGCCCTTATGCACATTGCACATCTCTGCTTTACCTTTGTTGGGGAGAAAAAAAGCCATTATACATATGAGAACGCAGTGGAATTCATCTGTGTGAAATGCCAGAGATCAACTCATAAAACCTACTCAAAAAAAAAAAAAAAACAACTCCATGTCTCCTTTAGCTCTGGCACCAGAATTGCCTCCTAAGCCTCAGGAAATTCTGGCTCCCTTCATCAAGGGGTTAAAAGCCACCATGCTGGGAATAATACATATTCTGCTCTTTCCTTTTCATACTCCCTGATGGTTAATGACATCCAGTCCCATCTGGATACCAAGCACCATGAACAAACATATCCCCCAAAGAATGTTACCCAGATAATTGTCTTTGATGAAAATCAATTGCATGATGTTCACATTACAGGCCTTTTTAAGCCAGTCGCTCATTTCTGGAGATTTAGGCTTCAGTGGTTTGAAGACAAGTGTATGTAAATGCACTTAATAATGCAACATTTATTCTACAGTGTCACTGATGTTTTCTACCTTTCTTCCATACTTCTGATGGGGGCAATGCTTTACAAGCACTGGGAGACTGGCTGCATTCTGAGGCCTTTCACAATAATGTGATCTTGAGCAGAGTTTTGGATGACAATCCACCCACCACTGATGGCACAGAAGGACAGGGAATGGTCAAGTGGGGGCCATGGGCCCAGCTGGGCTGGAGCAGAGCTCTACAAGCCTTTGTTTCTGCCCCAGCTCATTCTGCGGCAGCTGACAAACTCGCAAGCTGGGTTTTTTGAAGTAACCTAAAGAAACTGGGTGTCTAAATTAGGAAGAAATTAATTCCCAGTCGGCCCATGGGCTATCTGGTTTCTTGCATTTTCCGTGCAAGATAAGTATTTCTACATCTTTTCTGAGTGCTTTCCCTTGATTAAAACACAAATGCACACAAAAACCCACCTTCAAACTGACCCACTCCCTTGTCTGTTTTTCCTCTTCTGCTTCCCTTCCCTTTTTTTCCTTAGCTTTGGTATTTCAGCCTGCCCTAGTCATACCAAGATGGGTTGAAGGACTCAAAGGCCAAGTTTATTTTTCTAAGGAAGGCTTCAAACATCACCCTGGACCTCTTCCCCACAGGCCTTTTTTGTGGGTCTTGCTTGTCTGCAAGGATGGCTAATGTGTACTTTGTGAGTGGACTTCCTTTACTAAGGTTTGGCTGCTTCTTGTGGTATTCTGGTGATGAAAAAGCCCTATGCTGGATCATCTTCTGGTTATAAAAAGTACCCACCCTGTGCCTCCAGGCTGTGTCCTATTTGCTTGCTAAGGAAATGCTAGTCTGCTTGTAGCATCCAAGCCCCCAGTGAGATTCATGCCAAGACTAAGAAAACCAGTTCTCCAGAAGAACCAGCTAGTTTGCTTTTAAAATAGCCATAAGATGGTGTGCCATTTTAGAAGTGATATTTTCTTTTAATATTTGGGAAAAAATCTCCATGAATGAAGTAATGCAAAATATCAGGAAAAGATTATAGGTCTCCATATATTTATAGCTCTCATTACAATAAGGAAATTTTGATCCAGGATATGAGCACAGTCTGTGATTTCATCAATGAGAATCAAATCTTCTGTCATGTAGTATGACGCACTTGGTTATCTCTGCATCATGTTATCTCTGCACTGTATGGCAGTCTCTGTTCCCAACGACCGAGTCCCCAGCCTGTCCCCTCCTGCCCTGGGACAGCACAGTGCCAAGAGATTCTTGGACTTCACTGCAGGTTCCTATAATGCCCCTGTGGACATGGTAACAGCAATTCTGTCCACACAGAAGACCCAAAAATAAATAACGTTCAACAGATCAAGCTGAGTAGCAAACTTGCATTAGCCAGTGACTAAAAACAAGGGCCAAAAGTAAAAGTTATTAAAACCTGAAAGTGATCAACCAGATGAGCTTTTGCTTTTCAGGCCACTGGCTACAGAAAGGCTTTTTGCCTTCCCATCATCTCCCAGAGCCAGGTGCAGGAGGGGATTTCCTGGAGGGACTGAGGGCTGAATCCCATTGGGAGGTTGTTAAGGGAAGAGACTGAAAAAACCCACAGTTTCAGCACACTGCTAAAGCAGGAACAGTAAGAGAAAGGCCAGTAACTGTCCATACCACTCTGAAGACTTTTTGAAGGTTGTTGCACTGAGGCCAGTATCAGCATTACACTGCTGAAGGGCCTGGGCAGCAGCTGGTTGATTTGCATTGCTCCTTAAATTAGCCAAGCGCTACCCCTTCTCTCCCTTTTCCCCCAACATCCATTCCTGCTCAAGAGCCTCATGTAAGGACTTGATCGCTCTCCTCTAGAATAAGGGAACACCATCCCCAGGGTGGAGACCAGTATTCTGTTCAAAAAGGCAAATTTTCTGTACCTGTTAGGACCATGGCCTCAGAGCCGATGCAGGACTGGAAGACAACCACAGGGTATACGGACAGACAGTGCAAAGAGTTGGCAAACACCAGGCAGTATCAGAGCTCTATCTTTGGCTTCGGCTCCCTTTGAAACACCTGGACATCTGCAAAAATTTCCACTGCACAGTAAATCAACTCCTGCAATAACCCACAGGGCTGGGGAGGAGGTGAGAATTCCTGAAAGAGTTAGAGGAGGGATTTCTTTTTTGGAAAGATGTGTTGCACAAGGTGGGTGAGTCACCTCATAATACCTTGCACTGGCCCAAAGTTGAAGGCGTTAAGGAAAGTAGGAGCCAGGAGAATGACTCTAGTGCTTGGTTGTTTCTGTATCTGCTGCTCCAGTCAAAAAGTCTTTCCAACAGTCTTGTTAGTAACGCTTGTGGTGCCACCACTGAGGCAGGCCGTGAGGTGAGGGGAAAGAAAGGACTCAGACAGGCAGGGTAGAAAAAAACCCTCATGGGAGAAATTGCAGGGCAGGACACAGAAAGTAGAGGTGTCATTTTTCTCTGTGGTTACATATTTAAGGGGGAAAAAATCCATTTGCGGTTTACAAACTCTCGGGTATACCATTTAGAGTAGTATGACAGAGAGGTATGAGGAGCTAGCCTGACATGGCAGCACCTTTCCTGGACCTGGAAATCAGCTATTTGAAAGCCTGACCAAGATGGTCTGTACATGCCTCATGTTTGCTTTTGACTGTTATTTGGGAAGAAAAGTGTCTGGAACTTCACTAATGAACTTGCCTCAAGATTCCCATATGCTGAGCAGTTTTCAGAGGGCTGATTCAGAAGGCAGCGGCTGAGTGTTGGTGTGCCACAGCCCTGCCAGCGTGCAGCTTACTACAGAGGACCACGGTAACATGCTCACAGACCAGGTGGAGCTTTGAGGGTCTGGCTGAGGTCCATCTGTTTGCTCTGTTCACCCTGGTCTCTACCAGAAAGTCTCTGGAACCACAGTGAAGTACCAATCTTGACTGTGGGTGAGGCAGGTGAACGGTAGAGTTTAACAGAGCGCTCAAGTCTGGGTAGGCAGGACAGAAAGATGGAATAACCAGGATGGGGCTGGGCTAACTTACAGCCATTTTGGGGGGGCTGGGAAACACCCCACCTAAGATATTACAGAGCAGGACACCTCACACCTCAACAAGCCCTCCTCTAAATACAACTTGAAGGGGCTACATCTGGCAGATAGGTGGTACCAGTTCACTGAGCAATAGTGTGAGAGGGCAGATACTTGTCATGAGTGCTGGGACATCTCTTCCCAAAATTGCTACAAGATTTCTGACAGCTGAAAAAAGCCCTTGATTTTTCAGTGTCCTTGAAAAGATCTCCATGCAGCACATAGTATGTTACTCTGTTTATCCTTTCTGGCAAGATGAGACACTGATCTTACCCTCCTAGAATCTGTAGAAAAACAATATCCTGTGGTAAAGCTTCAGCCTTATGCTTCTCTTTTAATATAAGCTGTCATTACTGAATCACAGTATTACCCAGATCTGTTTTACATGAGTCCTTGGCAAGACAATGTCAGCTGTACTTAATAAACAAGGTCTGCATTTATCGATTCAACAATATTGTAAAGGGTAAAGTGTCATCTGGTGTTACTAGAACATCAAACCTGCACCTACATCAGACACAAGACAACCATCAATCGCAAAAGGATTGCATTACCTGCTAACCCAGAAAAAAAAAAAAAAAAAGCAGCATGTGAAATTTCCACAAAGAATCCAACTCCCAACTTTTGAGCAAGAAATGGATTTCCTCTGTAACTAATCTTCCAGCCCCCGAGCTGGAATGACGTCATGGCCCTATGCTTACTTCATGACAGCATCTAGTGTAGACCAGGTGTCCAATTCTTTCTTGGCCACGCTTCCCTGGGGCACCCCTCTCCATCCCAGAGCCATTGAATGAAGCAGCTGTTGTAGTAAATTGGCCCTCACCATTCTGCTTCTGTGCAGGAGTCACCGGGGTGCTTTTCATTGGATTTATTTTCTTTCTATCTTTTTTTCAGCAATTCATGGTGAATTTCACTTGAAATAATACTCTGTTCTTCAGTTTTCCTGAAGAATGTATCAGCTGGGCAAACCATAGCTTTTGCCTCAATTAGCTGAACAATAATAGTGGGAGAGAGGAATGATGCCAGTTGTGAGAGGTCTGTGGCTTGAAAACATGATAAATGCTGCAGTTGCAGACATCTTCAAAGGCACTTGTAACAGCACACTGGCCAAGTAGGCTCCAGATTGGGTCCTGAATGGAACAAAGAATAAGACCCTGTGGAAATGATAGCAAGAGACAACTAAGAACCTCTGATATATAACAGAGGGCAGAAGGTGATTAGCACCAAAGAGCTCCAGTGCCAATACTTACTAATTGGACAGCTTTTCATTACAAATGTAAAGGCCGTTCCATATTGTTACATACCCAACCACCAACAGGTTTTATCTTCTGTTTAAGGACACTGTTTTTTGCGCAGAAGTCTCTATGGCATCAAGGAAGCAAGACAATAGAGTTGGTGGGTAATTCCTTGGTACCCAGGATGTTTCATCCAAAGCATCTCAGTTTGCACTAATGTTCTTCCAAGCCAAGGTTCTGGTGGCTTCTGCCTCAATTCCTCAGGACATTCCTGGAATATAAGGCCTTTATCTCCAGACTTGCCCAGAAAGTCTGCCTACGGGCAGGGTACAGACAAGCCCAGGACAACCCAGGAAGATGAGTGCCAAGGCAAGAATATGTACCCTGGGCTCACATCAGCTCTCCGTAACCTGACAATCAATTCACAGTAAACCTCCTGAGAACACCTTTGAACAAAGACACTGCTGAATATGGGAAACTCCCAGCTTGGAGAAGGGTACAATTTCCCCCAAAAATGTCTGTTTGGGTCTGATTCAAGCCAAAGATGGTATTCTGCACACACACATACAAATCCCCATGAAACAGAAATGTCACTTTTTTGGCCAGGTCTCCCAGTGAGGTAAATCAGAAGTAAAATAGCACTGACGCTAGATGTGGAGACCTCGTATAACACTATAAAAGCGACTTGGCTTGGAACTCCATGTGTACCCTACCCTGGCGTCTTTGGGGAAGAATCTCATTTGTCCTTACATTCCTGACCTACACTATTATAGACCTCAGCCTGCTTCTTTTGCAGAGACCTTTTAAAGGGGCTGAGTTAAATTGTCCAGAGATGTCAACAAGTTGTGAGAGGCAGGCTCACACTGGCAGCAATTACCAGAGGGCAATGATCAATGGGGGTCTTTTGTTAGCATTACAGGATCACTATTGACTCAGGAAGGAAGTGCCCCCATGGTTTAGGCTGAGCTGAAATGGACAGGCAGCCTTGCCCTTGGCTGCTCACAAGCCACTAACCTACACTTACCTCATTAATTATTCCCGTCCAAATGGCAGCGATCGTTATGATCCACAATCAGCTGAGGAAGAAGAGGTCACAGCAAACACAGAGGCTCCATTTACCAATCCAGGGCACGCATCCTTTCTCTTATTTGCATCTGAACTATTGTTCGACGCCAGTGCTGTTCCTTTGACAAACAGGTAACAACACATGACAGCCACACCAGCTCTCTGCAAAAAAACAGATAGAGCTGACATGTTTTTCCACTTATGGAAGTAAACCTACAAGGCACAGTGACCTTGCTAATTGTGTAGATAGGGAGAGGGGATTAGTCTTCATATTCCAGTGCGTCCGGATTGTCTTGATCCTCGCACACTCCTATTCCAAGCTATGGCCAGAGCCATCAATGGTTTACAAGATGCTTGACGCACAGTCCCATTGCTTCAAAAGTATAGTTTGTGCAAGGGAATTTATAGGAAGAAAAGTCATTTGACAGGAATAAAAGACATTTGAGGGATGAGGGCTTCTGGATGGAAGGATGGAGTCTCCTATTAAAGTCACCTTACGCTGCTGAGGGATAAATCACTCCCTCGAACATATTGCAGTCTGTTGTAAAGGCAGCTGATTAGTGTGACTGAGAATCAAACCACACTCTGTTCTTACCCCCCACTGTGTTATTTTTCTCCCTTGCACTGAATTGTTCAAGCCACAGCATTTTAAATCAAGCTCTGATTTAAGAAAGGGAAGAATATACAAAAGGAGCAGTATATTCCAAACACACCCTGCCCTTCAAGCTTAGTGCTCCCCAGCCGCTTCAGAAAGAGGAAAATCACGAGCCCCAGAGGAAACCTTGCAAATATGTACTTGCAAAGTGAAGTTTGCCACGTGTACCCAGCTGGGAAGGGAAAACTCCCCAGCACCTCTGCTCAACACCCTGAGCCCTGGGGGGGATTGTATTTGCAAAATAGTTGCCGTGCCCCACTCTATCCTGCTAACTAACCGAGGAACAGCAGAGAGCCTTGGAGTTTCAAAATATAAAGGAAGGCCCCTGCCAGGAAGCCATTTCCTTCTCTAAGCTGCATTTGTGCAGAAGGCTTTTTCCTCTCCTTCTCCCCTCAGGGGGGATAAAATGTGAAAAGAAGGGACTTTCAACATCTGCTCTAGATTTTTCTTTTCTTACCTCTTGCTGATTTTTTTCCAAGATTCTTATCCAGTGCCTATAGCTTAAGCAGTCCATATTTTCCTGACGAGCAATTGTCAGATCTGGTACTGTCTGTCGAACAGGAATGCCATCAGCCTTTGACAGAAGCATTTGCAGTGGGGAAGACCCAGCACTTACCAACTGGGTTTATAAAATCATAGAATCATTTAGGTTGGAAGAGACCTCCAAGATCATCGAGTCCAACCGGTAACCTAACACTGCCAAGTAAGCTCCGCATCTACATGTCTTTTAAATACCTCCAGGGATGGTGACTCAACCACTTCCCTGGGCAGCCTGTTCCAGTGCCTGACAACCCTTTCGGTGAAGAAATGTTTCCTAAGATCCAAGCTGAACCTCCTCTGGTGCAACCTGAGGCCGTTTCCTCTTGTCCTATTGCCTGTTACTTGGGAGAAGAGACCGACCCCCACCTCGCTACAACCTCCTTTCAGGTAGTTGTAGAGAGTGATGAGGTCTCCCCTCAGCCTCCTTTTCTCCAGGCTAAACAACCCCAGTTCCCTCAGCTGCTCCTCATAGGACTTGTGCTCTAGACCCCTCACCCACTTTGCTGCCCTTCTCTGGACACGCTCCAGCACCTCAATGTCTTTCTTGTAGTGAGAGGCCCAAAACTGAACATGTTATTTGAGGTGAGGCCTCACCAGGGCCGAGTACAGGGAGACAATCACTTCCCTAGTCCTGCTGGCCACACTATTTCTGATACAAGCCAGGATGCTCTTGGCCTTCTTGGCCACCTGGGCACACTGCTGGCTCACATTCATGCCAGACTCCACTGCACCCTATGATTTTCTTCAACAGCCTCGAGAGGGGACTGAGCAGAGATTTAAATGGTTCTTTGCTACAGCAGTCTCCAACAGCGATCAGGTGGGAGATGGCAGAAGAAAAGTTGAGGATCACGTGCTCTGAGGAGCTGGGTGGGTTTTCAAACACTCCCCACTCTGTGCTTTCCTAGCAAACAGGCAAGGGGCTTCAGCGGCGGGCATTGTACTGCTACAGCATCAGTCTAAAAACAGCAGTTGGAGTCTGTATTAGCTTGCTAAAAATGGTCCCATTTACAAGAATCACACAGGGAACTTACCGTCCTCCTGGGTCAGGGCTAGTGCTGACCACACCCTGTTACTTCTGTTTAAGAGAAACCCATTCTCCCTCCATCGCTCCTCAAGGCAGCTGGCTGTGCAAGAGCTGAAGGAAAATCACCCCAGCCAAGACTAGCAGCTTTTGTTCAGAGCACAAGGGATCAGGGATTCACATGATTATTACTGCTAGTGCAAAGCACTCGTGTTCAGCAAGAGATGATCCCTCTCCCAGCCAGCTTCCAGACACAAAGCACTCCATCAGATAATGCCGAAGGGGAGTGGCGATGGGAAGGGGAAGGGGAAAGGGAAGACAGGGAGGGCACTTCCCTGGGGCTAAGAATGGCTTCTGCCATCCCAGCTGCTACGCTGCCTCATCAAGATCTTTACATGTCCATTTCCATAGGCTGTGTGCAACATCCGTGATCTCAACAGACAGGGTAAATGACCACCTCTGGAGAATGTTTCAAACTGATGGTGGCTGAAGGGCCAAGTTATATGGAACCAGATCCATAGAAATCATATTAATAGCTATAGGCTGGCTGGGGCAGCCATGGTGGATGGTGGGGTGCCCATGTTGACTGTCAGGGCAGCCACAGCAACTGGCAGGGCGGCCATGTTGACTCTCAGGGCAGCCATGGTGGCCTGGCCAGCTCTTCTACCCTGGCAAAGGGCAGCCTGCGGAGCAGGGCCACCACCACAGCGGGGTGAGCCACGGCCACCCGTCAAAGCCCTGTCAGCAAGTGGCCACTTCCCTGTCAGTGAGAGCCCAACAGCGGGAGGGGGGGCTCAGCCATGCCTCCAAAGCCACGCTATGCTACCCCTCACACACCGCTGCGCCTGTTTACATAAAGCCATTTTTTGTTTTCCTTTCCAGAAAGAACGCTGCCAATCGCTGGAGGCAGACATGTTTATCAAGACGTGTATCTCGAAGCCTGACATGAGATCTGTGGCCTCTGGTGCAGCTGAAAAACAGTCTGTCAACACCTTGGAGAGGGCGAGCCAGCTGGGTCGGCGGGGGACCAGCCCGGCCCGAGTCCCTGCCAAAAGCTACAAGAGGAGGGAAAGTCAAACTCAAGCCGAACAAACCTTTTCCATCCACTCTGTTCAGTATCTGGTGGGGGCGTCCAAACCACAAATCAGCCAGTTCTTACGTGAAAGGAGAAGCCTTTTTTTTGTTGTTATTTTTTAAACTCTTCCCTTCTCCCCATTTGGAGAACTGCTCTGACTATAAGCCCATGAATATATCGCTATATTAGGTCTGAAAGTTTATGTCAGAGGGATGTTGAAGTCCTACCATGTTGAAGATTGCCCACTTAGGAAATAAAACACCCTCTGAGGGATGGCTGCACTTGATGATCAGCCTGAATAAAAAAATACCAAGAGGCAGAGTAAATCCTTCAAGCAGAGACCTGCTGGGGAGGGGAAGGGGGTGAGTCACAGGTTAAAGAGATTTTTTGTTAATGCTTTCAGATTCTGTCTGCTGCTCCTGAACTGCCACGACAGGGAGGACGGTTTCTGGGGGAGCAGAGGGCAGCGGAAGCCCCCATTGCAGGATGTAAGTCACCCGCCGCTGGCCCTGGGGAGCCGGTGCAGCCTGCACACCATGGCAGGCTCTTCTGCCTTCTTTTCCAGAAACACCAGCTCTGGAAGGAGAAGGAGAAGGACAGGTAATATGCAGGGAACTAATTTCACGGGCCCTGGGAAAGAAGGAGAAAAAGAAGGAAGAAAAGAAAAAGAAATAAAGAAATCCTGATTTCCAGGGAAAAGCAGTTCCTCTGAGTTATACGGAAAATGTTTCCCGTATCTGTGCAAAATGCCGCTAGATGTATTGCTTATCTGGTAATCATCAGTCAATTACATTCACACTCAGCTAAACTTCCTACGGCAAAGCAATCTCCAAATCGCCTCTTTCGTAAATCACTCTTTCTTCCTCACAGCTCTTCACCCCAGCACCTTCCCCATCCCTCCTCCTTCCTGAGGCTCTGCAGCTTGCGCTGGGCAAGGTGCCCAAAGGGGGCAATTGCAGCCCTGCCGCGGGAGACGCATAGCCGGCATTCCAGGAGACTCGTGTTGTTAAAGCCTGCAAAAATGACAAATAGCTGGAGAAAAAAAAGGCCACACAAACAAAAATGCCACAACTTTCACAATTACTTACCTAGGAGAAGATCGGGGTTGTATGTAGACAGGTACTGTTCCAGCCCCCATGCATTTTTAGACATCCATGAAGATGGATTCCAGGATGGAAATGCTACCTTCTCAACCCGCTGGAAAGCCCCCTTTCATTCAGAGCACCTCAACCTTCCTCCTTGTGGGTATATGATGGGAACACATTCCCCACCACTCCTGGTCCACAGGGAAAGCATAGTTCCCCAGCTCATCCACAGAGATGATATGTCCTAGCCCTGGCCATGATAAAGGTCCGTGGACTATGCTTCTTACACTTAATGTAAGGCAATTTTTTATGTGCTCTTGGTTATTTTTCCTCTTCTTTGAAGTTTCCTGTTGCTCCTTAGATTGTGACATGGGTAAAACAATAAGCAAATCCTAATTCTTCCTTGCTCGTGGGCACCCAGAAGAAGCTGGGAAGGAGGAAATCTCGTGACATCTGATATCACTGGTGGGAACTAAACAGATGTACAGATGTGAAAGAAAGACGCATTTTTATGGCCCACCTGCAGAAATGCAAAGCGTACTGTTTCTCTATGCATCCACTGGGCCTGCAGGATTCTCACCTTGGAGCCACCAAGTTTTACTTGCCAAGATAAAGGCACAGAGCATGGGACTAAACTTGCTAGTTCGTGGTATCCTATTCTCAGTGGCAATTGCAAAATGGTTTCCATACTTAGTGTCTCCCCAAAATATCGAAGTCTTACCTAAGTCTGTACAGATGGTACAGATGGTACAGATGCCCAGGGAGAACCATTTCTAAAGTTCAGGCTCATGAGAAAGAAAGCTTTCTAGGTTCTCCCATAATGCGTGGGTTTGGTTATTTTCCAAAACAAAAACCCCAAACACACTTTTTTTTCCCTTCTGCTCCCCCTTCCTGCAGCTCAAAGCTTTGGCATCAACCACAGCATTTATTCCCATGTACCATCCAAGAGCTGCAATTTATAATCTTCACATCAAATAAATTTCTGTTTATAACCCCACAGCTGGTCATGATGAGAGGGCTTCCCACTTTCAGAAATAAGCATCTGCCTCTTGCTCTGAATTTCCTCTTAGTATCTAGGAAAAATACAACAAAAGAACCATATTATCAAAAAATATATGAAAACTTTTTTTCCAGAGTTTATCCAGAAACTACCCAAACACTGTACGTAAGCTTCCATGAGAGGCTTGATGTTGGTGAACAGATAAAGAACACAGTGGGACAGATCTCCCAAATGGGCTAAGTCAGCACCGTTCCCTTGACTTCATTCGCGTAGCATAAGTCTGGCCTGAGATATCTAAGCCACAGGCACCATGATCAGGAGTTAAATTAGACCCTGCAATTCCCATCAGTATTTCTTGTAATAGGAATCTTTGCTGGAACTGCCGTATCTTGGTGCTTCCTGAAGTATGAGTAATTATTGGGGATGTCGGGAAAAAAATCCTTGGGGATACAATCACGCACGTACCTACTCTGGCACACAGGGCACACCTTTGCAGGGAGCCTGGCTCATTTTTCTGGATAACGAAACACTGAATGTCTGCTTTTCAGGATGATATTTTGTGTACGTAGATGACAGCCCAGGCAAAATGTCAGAATAGTCATTTTATCTGGCTGGTGGAGAATGAGGCTAGCAATGTCCAAACTAAAATATGTTACCCTTTGGAAAGATCACATCACTGCCAATAGGCAAAATGATCAAAACTGCTTATCAGCTGCACTTGGAATAAGGCCAGAGCACGTCTGGAGCAGAGGCCTTTCTTTGCCTGTACATCACATCATCTGCGTTATCAGCCACTTCGCCGCAAGCTCACACTGAGGCTTGTCATGATCCCTCTGCATCCACAGGGCAACGCACCAAGGCCTGGAGGAGGAGGATGAGAAAGCATCTGAGCTTCTTTGCCGAGTGTTTCCTGTTTCATTTGTTTCTTTGTTTTGAAAAAGAGAAGAAAGAATCTGTCTTGAATGTCATGTATAGAGACTCTGGCTCTGAAACTGCTGCAGTGCTCCTATTCAGCTCCAAGCATCCCCGCGCTCAATGGCCTTTTATCTCCCGATCACTGACATGACAGGAACTGCGGTTACCATGTCACCGGCAGTTATTGCAGACTCGGAGGGATCAGGACCTTCAGCCACAGGTTATGGACTCAATACATATTCACAGAGTCTGCTGAGCTCCAGGATCACTCGGATCCCGGAACGTAACATTGGGAACGCATCTACCCTCTACAGCACAGCATTTACATTATACAGCGTGCATGAAGTCTAAACATTTGAGCTTTTTTTACAGGGTTAGAAGAAACAATTTAAATTTCCACTAATTTATTTTGTGAGTGTTTAGTGAGCTACAGTTTTGCAAGAGCACTGTGAAATCGCTGACAAATGAATCGGGTCTCTTTTACCTGCTCTGGCATACAACTCACTGTTAAAATGATTCAGATCTTTTTTTTTTTCTGTGAGTTTTGTTTATTCTAGGATTGACTATTTGAGCTTGTCACTTCCTTGCAGTTGGTGAAGTCATCTGGTGGTGGTCCCCGATCGGAGATTATGAGCAGGCGTACGAGCGGGTTGCTGATGAAAGTGCCAACAGAAAGCAACTGGGCAAATTTGCCTTTTGCAGCCATTTGGGGCCCCAAAACTCCATCTCATGAGTGATGTTGAAGAGAGCCCAAAGAAACATCGAGCTGGACAAAGTGGACTGGTTGGAAAATTCAACTGTCAGTCCACAGAAAATATACTCCAGTGCGTATCCAGCTCCAGTTTGTGTATCCGTTGCCTGCTTTGTGTTAAAAGATCTCTTCTGAATTAAAAGCAGATATTTGACCTAGAGTTCGTAAGGCCCCACAGTCACTTCTGCATCTAGGTGACAGTAAGACAGCCCTCGGCTTTTCCAGCATTGCCTTACGGTTTTCTGCGAGGGAAGTAACATGTGAAAATCTTCCCAAGCTACCTACAACCGCTTCAAAAATTTGTCTTGGCATTTCTCAAGCTGCAGAAATGTTTCTAAAAGGATTAGTTCCCTTGCTAAGGCTAAAAGAATCGGGCCATGGGTGTGGAAATCCTGCAAGTTTTTCGTTACAGGCATTCAGCTTCTACCGACCCAAATTTTCAGCAGCTTTCCCACTGTGTTCAATAAACCCGTCGTTTCAGCGGAAAACCGGCCAGCAGCCCTCGGCTGAAGACGAAAACTGTGGGGCCCGCGGCAGCGGCTGTCGAAGGGCCGGCGCGGATCCTCCGGCCGCCCGCGGCGGGGAGCCCGGCCCGGCCCGGCCCGGCCCGCGGCGGAGCCGCCCCGCAGCCCGCGCCCGCCCGCGCCGCCGCCTCTCCGCGGTGTCTGCTGCCCCCTGGCGGCCGCCCCCGGCACCGCCTGGGAGCCGCGGCCGCCGGGCGCCGGGGTCTACACGCAGCATGTATGCACGTATGTATACATACCGTCTGTGTGTACATATAATATATATATATATATGCAGAGACATATGCTCGCACATGCTTTTTATATATGCACATATACGTACATATAAATATACACACATATATACATACACACACATATATATGTACGTATACAGATGTGTGTGTGTGTATATATAGAATCATATAATCGTTTAGGTTGGAAGAGACCTTTAAGATCATATATAAAGCATCATGTGTCTCTGAACAAGAAATTCCCCCAGCCCCAAACTGCCCCTGCGCTTTTCATGGCTTTGGGGACGTACTTCATAAGATCTGGGGACAGCATTTAATGACACTGCATAATGCTCTCTGATCAGGGACAAACAGATAACACCTGGTACCAGATACACACACACACACACACACCCCGAGCCGAGGAAACACATCCTCTACGTGGAGGGAAATAATCTGAGTCACAGCAATAACTGCAACTCAAGGCGGGGGGCGGGGGGCTTAAACCCCTTATTTTTCCTTTTCCTTTTTTTTTTTTGGTTGGTTGGTTTGTTGTTGTTAGTTTTACAGCCCCCCCCCCAGGGAATCGCTTTGCCTTGTCGAATTTGCAGACGTGACACTGTGGGAAAGCTGCCGAGTTGTACTTTGTCCTGCTCCATCGCCCCCGGCACGGATCTGGCTGTTTTCCGGCCAGCATTCTTGGGCAGTTCCTTAACTTCATGGAAAGGGGAAAGCCAAGGGTTGGGGGGGGGCAGATTTCAGGGTTTCACCATCGCAGGCAGACAGCCCGCACTACAGAAACAAACAAACAATGTGGTAAAAGCAGTTTAAAGTCACAATTCTCGGATTCTGTACAAAAACAAAACAGGCAAGAAAACCACAGGCTCCATATTCAAAACCCGGAGGGTGCAAAGTGGTCTGACTAAAACCAAAAGAAATGGTTGTACAAGAACAGGCCAAAAGTGAGGTGGGATACTGGAGAAGGGCTGGAAGAGGCTCAGGGGCAGAGCATTAGAAAGAGGGGGGGAGAAAATGAGTGGGAAGGCCAGGGGCCAGGTTCGGCGGTGACCCTCAGAGCTCATCGGAGACCACATGCGTTTCACCGCAGGGCCTGCTCGTCTCCCGGCACAGTCCCTGGGAATCACCAGTGCACCAGGAAAACGGGGTGGGGGGGACGACAATGACGGACGGACACCAGTTTTGCACAGGGTCAATTATGTCCGATTATTTGGGGATGGGAGAGGGGATTCTTTCCGAGCCCTTTCGGAAATCGGGCTTGTGTGCTGAAACGTAGTGTTTGTTTCTCCTTGTTACCATAGCAGATATCTCCCCTCGGCTGTGGAGCCATCTCTGTTTCCCCGAGCCCTCCCCGGCTCAAGGCCCCTTTCACTTCTCACCAAACTATGCAGTCGTTTCTTGAGGGAGTGAATTCCAGCGAGTTATTCTCTAGGGAACCTTCCTTATTTAGAGAGAAACCACAAGCCGGGGAGATCTGGGAGGGCACAGAGAGAAAAAGAGATCAGGCTTGTTTAGAAGCAGCAGCTAAACAGCTGGGAGATCTTTCAGTTGGTTTATATTTCTAACTCCGTTTGGGTCTTGCTTTACAACCTCCAATGAAAACAAATCAGGATAGTTTCCTCCTTCTTGGAATGTCTGTTTAGGATTTTAAAGGGGGGGACACGAGACTCCACATGGGTTCTCAGGAATTGCTGCTTTCCCCGTGCCCGCAGCCTCTTTTTATCCCCCCACTAACCTCTCCTGCACGCACACGCATATGCACACACGCAGCCCCGCTCGCTTCCAGACACGCAATACACAGAGACGCTCGTAAAGTTGCTCTGTCGGTGGCTGCAAAGGTGGCTTTTCACCCTTCTCTTAGAAAGGGAAACGTTTTTCATGTGTTAGGTCACTGTGGGATAAACTGTCGCAGACTGTCACACAAATAGCATCGATATTTTTTTTTTCCCAAGTCACAAAAGCAGAATACCCTCAAAAAAAAAAAAAAAAAAAAAAAAAGAATTCCTTTCCTTGCTACATACAAACATCACATTTATTCTTTCGTGGGATTATTTCTAAATGCCGAGCACTGAATTCAAGTGCTTTTCCACGTACACGAGAACACACACACGTGTAACCCGTCACAGTGCAACTCCGAGAGGCGCACACGGACACGGAGTGGCGTTGTACCCTCGCGCATTATTTCCACGCCGGGCAGAGGCGTAGCGTGATGTTTCTTAGCCCAGTTAAAAGTTGTTTAAATTGCAAACTATGCGCAGCGGTCTCAGAGTGCCTCGGCTGCTAAAATAAACTTAAACAACTGAAAGAAGGGGCTGCAAGTTCCCCGGGAGGAAAAAAAAAAATATGCAAACCCCGCGAAAGCGGGATGGGAAGAGGGGCAGGAGCTGGGTGCGGCGGCGGGAGCGCGGCGGGCAGCCGTGGCCCGCGGGACGGGGCTTGCCGTGACAGTCCCGGGGTTTGCTGTGACAATCCCGGGGCTTGCCGTGACAGTCCCGGGGCTTCCCGACAAGAAGGAGAGGATAAGAGACAGTTCAAGTGAGCCCATCGGCTCGGGGACGTTCCTTAGAGGTTATCTTTCCTTTTTTACACGTAAAATTACACGCGTAAAATGCACACCAGTATGCGCGCGCGCGCGTGTGTATATATGTGTATTTGCCCTCCCAGCGTGGGGACCCGGGCGTCCAGACCTTTATCACATCCGAAGCTCTGCGATAAGAGCCGGCCACACCGGGCTGCCGTTTCGGGCTACCTACCGCGGAGGGCTGGGAGAAGAGCTCGGGGCCGGACGCCGCTCCCTGCCCCGCACGGGAACGAACGGGGGCGGCCCCGATCCGGGCCTGCCTGGTGGGTGCGTGTTTGCGTGCCCGGCGTGTGACGGTGCTCCAGGAGGTGCCCCCAGTCCCGTAGCCCCCAGCGCGGGGCTCGCCGCCGGCCGAGGCAGCCCCGGGCAGCCCCAAAGCCCGCTCCGGCAGCGGCGGCTCCGGCCGCGCCGCTCGGCTGCGGCTGCGGCTCCGCCGTGCTCGGCCCGGGCCGGGGAGAGCCGCTCGGGTGCTGCCGCTGACATAACCCCCTGAAGCACTTCGCTCCTGTCCCTTTCCAGGGAAGAGAGAAACCCCGCGCCGGAGCTGGTTTTCTTTGTTTAACGAACTTTAATAAAATGCCGCTTCCCCTGGCCAAGGAAAGGAAATTCGCTGTATACAAAATTCGGGGCGGGGGGGGGGACGGGACGGGGGACAGTGAAGCTCGCCGGGTGACCGTGGGCTTCGTTGCCGATTTTATTCTAAGTTTTTGTCCCCGGGCAGACGTGGAAAAAGTGCGAAACCTTAAAAAAATAAAAAGCCAAGTGGCGCAGCCGGCTGCCCGCGGGGTTTCGCCGCTGCCCGCCCGGCCGCTGCGGCCCGTGGGTATTTTCAACTCTCCCAGGGAGCGTGGGGCAACCCCGGGCGCAAAAACCCGGCGCAAAGCCCCGCTGCGGAGCCGCGTTCCTGCACCGCGCCCGCCGCCGCCGCCCGGCCCGGCCGCCCCGCGCCGTTGCAGCGCCCCGCGTGGCCACGGGGCGGCGCCCGCCGCCACTGCGCCCCCTCCGCGCCCCCGCTATTTGCATACGCGGCGCGGATTGGTCGACGTTCCCACACGCGTCACCTCTGACGTCAAAGGCTCGTCGGCCAATGGCTCGCCGGGCGCCCCGCCATTGGCTGCCGGCGGGAGTGTCAATCAGGCGAAATTTGCATGCCGGGCGCGCCGCGGTGGGGCGGGCGGCAGCGCGAGTCCGCCGTGGGAGCGGGACGCGGGGGGGGCTCGGGGGAGACGCGCCAGCGTCTGCTGGTCATACTGAGTCACTGCACGTAGTAACGACGCCATCCGTTAACGCCTCCCCTGCCTTCTGTGTCGCTCTGCAGAGCGTCAGCTCTCTATTCGCACGCCTGTCTGTGATAAGTAATTGCATCTGCCAGCCAGGCGTGTACGGGTTACATGTGCAAAAATCGTTCAAAACCAGAATAACGCAACGATGAGATACACACGCGTGTGCGTGTGGTGCTACGTGGTGACTAGACCCGTGTGTGCGGCTCCTCCGGCAGCAGGAGGAAGGGGGGGAGCCTTGGCCACCCACGGCCCCAGCCGCGGTTGGTCCGTTCGCACAGCACGTTCGCCCCCCGTCTCCCCGCGGGATGTGAGTCGGGGGCGTGGGGGCTCTCCCGCCGCGCCCCGGCCTCTCCCCGCGGGAGAACCGCAACGGGGAGAGACCCCGTAACAGCTCTCCGCCGGAGAGAGCTCCTCCGTGCGGGGCAGCGCCGAGCGCGGCTTCTGCAGCGGGAAGAATGACGCGGGGGTAAAAACAACCTGTAGCCGTTCGTTTGTTGCGCACACGAGAAGCGGCGCGTTTGGGCGAGAGGGCTCCGAGCTCACCCCCCCGCCCCCGATGCCCCGGACCCCGCCGCCCACCGCGCCAGCTCCGCTCCCCGGAGCCCCGACGCTGGCGAGACGTTACGCGTCATCGCCGGGCGCTGTCCGTTATCTCCCGTCATCCGACGTCACCAGTGGCGAGCACCAATCAGCGGGCGGGCTGGGAGAGCGCGGGGCCACTGATTTACGCTCTGGGAGAAAGAGCCGAAAGCGCTACGGCGCGTCCTGGGGAGCCGGGGGGCGGGATACGGGGGGTCCCGCCGGCCCCATGCGCCCCCCGCGGTCCCCGCGCAGCCGCGCCCCGGTATTTTGGCGAGCAGAAATAGCGGCGGCCGCTCCTCAGGGGGCGCGCAGCGAAACGGCCTTGGCAGCCGCTGAGGCCCTGCCGGGCTGCCTCGCCGCCCCCCCGGGGATGGGGTACGACGCGGCCGGCTTGACAGGGGGCTTTTTATCGGTGGTTACCAAAAAGAAAACCAACCCCGGGTGCGCCCTGACTCTTTCACTGCCCTTATTTACTGCAGAAATCGAGGCCAGGTGCAGCCCCCAAGCGGGACTGGGTGATGTCACAAGGGAGGGGCCGTTTCGTCATGGGTGGGGAGTACCGAGGGCTGTAGCCGCGCCCCCCCCGCGGCAGCGCCGGGACCGCGGCTGCCGCCGGGTGTTGGATTTCCGCGACGGCGGCGAGCTGATACTTTAATTGCCCGAAACAGCTCTAATTTTTTCCTCTCCTTTTTTCTTTTTTTTTTTTTCTTTTTTCTTGCAAATAAAGTAAACACAAGAGGGCGTTTCGAGCCTTTGATCCGCGCTCTGTACAGTAAGGAAAACAAACCGTGAACTTCAAAAGGGATGGAGGCATTCTGGGGTTAATTTCGCTTCCTAAACGGCTGAACGCGGCAATAAATCATAAATTCCCTCCCCTCCCGGAAAGCGCTAATCGGAGGAATATGTACCAAAAGCGCCCCTCACCATTGGCAGCCTCCGAGGCCGCGTAGGCTGTAATCTGACGGATCAAAATTCGTGCGGGAGATATTATAAATCAACAGGTTTAATAAATCTTGCCGGGCGACGGCTCCGCGGGGCCGGGGCGAGGCGGGGGGAGTGCCCGGCGGTAATGTGGGTACCGTGAAAATTCACTTCCTCGCAAGAGCTGCATTAAGTAAACCTAACACCGAAATGTTGTCTGGCCATCTGTCTTGAAAAGGTTACAGCGTGTTAAAGATTTGGAAAGCCCCGTACAGCAGTAAAGATTATGAAGTACAGCTTAAAGGTTTATCAAATGACTTCCCGTGCCGGGACAACCTTTAAACCGAAGGCAAAACCTGAAGCCTGTGATCTTTGCAGCCTTAGCCCGTAAACGTGTTTGAGGAGGGATTCTGTTTGCTGCCGCTTTATAGTATCAGTTCTCTAACACGTAATTTAAATCTACTTTTCAGGAGTCGATATCTGGTAGTAAAACTAATACCGGGCAATTAGACGTGGTGCTTTAAAACCGCGTCGGGGCAGACGCAGTACGAAGAGGCACATACCCAAAACCAGGCGGCGAACCTGGCGCTGGAGAGTGAGGAAACGTCCCCTAAACCCGGCTGTCCGCAGCCTAGGAGCGGGGGGAAGCGAGCCGGTGCCGGGACCGGCACCGGAGCGCAGGGGCGCGGCAGCCCGGGGAGCCCCGCCGGGGCCGGGGGTGGGGGGGAGCTGGCCAGCCGCGGGGCCAGGAGCCGCGGAGGCGCCTCCGGGCTCTCCCCTCGCTGGTTTCCGTCCAGGGCTGCCCCGCCGCTCCCTCCACAGGCACACACCGGCTCTGAATCACCCGGTGTTTGTAAGGGGGCTCTTTGATCTGGCCAAGTGTCAGAGTCCCGAAAGCCGGGACTCAAATAACACGTCGTTACGGCAAACAAATTTCTGCAGTCAGCTTTATGGCTTTATTGTCTATGGCACGAATAAACTCGGGGAATTAGCAGGTTAGGGGGAAAAAAAAAAAAAAGGCAGAAAGCTTGCCTGAAATAAAGTACACATCTGTTTCCAGGAGAAAACGCGGCGTAGTCGCCACTGGCTGTACGGACAGGGGAAAAGCACCGTCTGTTATCTCTTAAGTGGCCCTTAAGTGGATATTTACATTTACAATAGGTTTTTAAATCAGTCGTTTTTTAAAAAAATACGTGTTATGTGTATTTTGTAACACACATACATAAAAAAAAAAAAAGCTTAGTGTGTATATACAATCATATGTTCACAATTCCTTTTGCATGCACAAGCAGGCGCACTTAAAGCATAGACTACCATAAAATTTAAATAGGGGTAGATTTTTATGGGCTTTTGTATTAATAGTCTCTAATAAAATAAAGCTTACTGTGTATGTGGGTGGTTTGCGTGCGTATGGCTACACCCATCGTCCAGTTTTTAATTTGTTAGATAACCAGTGCAGGTAGTATTAAAGGGGGCATATACATATACCCATTAACGCGTATTGATAAATCCGTATACCTCTGTGTTTGTGTGCGCACGTACCGAGATCTAGTTTCCGACCTGGGAGAACAATATATCATCTCTGATATTTCAACAAGTGGGGGGTTTTATGTCTCAAATATTTTGTGAGCCAGGCTACACAACTGGAAATAATGGATTTCCTATGAGATGTAAAAGAAAAATCCATCAACTTTTTTTTTTTTTTTTTCCCCCTTGAAAACTCTTTAGAAGTTCGGAAAATAAAACCCCGGAGATTTGCGAGAGCATTAAATCGTTTCGTTCCCTGTTTGCGCACACGCGTGTATGTGCTCGCGCGCACGCACCGCTCCACACGCACACGCGTGTTCCCCTTTGTGTAGGAATTTCCACCAAACCCATGAGAGGACGCTGGTGGGTGTTAAATGACACGAGTGAGAAGCTTTCCATCCACAGGCTTAGTTTTCCCTGGGTTTTGCATACATATCTAATTTATGGATAGATAAATAGATATAGATAAATATTTTATATCTGTGCGTATATATCATGTATGTAGACGTGTGTACATTCACGCATTTTATACAGCAATAAACGTAAGTGACTTGGTTTGAGCCTCGGCTCCGGGGGACCTCGGCGGACCCCCCGAGGCCGGTGTGCGGGGTCTGTCGCGGTGCCTCCCGCCGGGTACCGCTGCGCAGAGGGGCGCGGAGCGGCGGCGGCGTGTGCGGGAGGGGCTGGGGAAGGGGGCAGCCCGGCACGGGCGGGGGACCCGGCTGCCGGGGAGCGGGGGGCACCCGGGCTTTATTCCCTACTGTAGCCCACAGCTTCCAGGCCCTTTAATAAGTCCAAATATTTACCCTCTAGAGAAACGCTTTATGCGGCTGCATGAAGGCGGGTAACCTTTGACAGGAGCCGTCACACAACACTCCGCCGTAATGGACCACAGTGCGCGTACATCTAATTTATTGTGCTAAAAGTTATTGCAGGGGCTACGGGAGGGGGTCTCCAGACTACAAATAAGCGTTTTGCCACTGAGCGGAAAACACCGCCCCTGGGTCAGCCGGGCAAAGCCACGGGGTATCCGATTCGACCCCATCATCCGTCCCATGTGATGCCGCTTTCATGCTTTTTTGGGGGAAAAAAAATACAACAACAACAAACCGCACCGGATACTGCAACGCGATCCCCCGGTAATACACCGGGCAACATCTTGCCCGCCTATCTGATAAAGGGGAGCGTCTCGCGAAGGGTCCCCCGGCAGAAAATCGTTCCCGATTAAACGGGGAGAAGCGGGAAAACCCCCGCAGCCCCGGCTGGCGGCGGTGCCAACGCCGGTCCGTGGCCACCGGGAGCCCCGCGCCGGGACCGGCCGCGGTGCGGTGCGGTGCGGTGCCGGGGGGGGGGCTGGGGCGTCGCTGGCCGAACCGAGCCCCCGCCTGGGGTGGGAGCAGCCCGGGAGCCTTTTAGAACCGGCAGCCGGTGCGGGCTAATAAGGGGGGACATCTCAAGCAGCACCAGCGGCCGGCAACGGCCCGGCAGCAGCACCCGTGGGGGCAGAGCGGAGGAAGCCCGGTGGGATATTACCCTGTTTGTTTTCCCTTTGATCCGTAGGAAATAGGTCCTGCACTGCGTGACCCATTAAACTAATAAGATTATAAAGATCAGCAAGAGGGGATGGGGTCGCTAATGGTTCCCATCTGGCCCAGATTTCGGCGTTATTAAAAACGGCGAGGGAGCGGGCTTGGGTTACAGAGCCGAGGCGAAAGCGGAGAGAGCGGGGAGCCGGGACCACACATCACACCAATTAGCGCGGCGGGGCGGAAGGGCCCGGGGAGCCGGAGGGGCGCGGGCCGCCATAAACCACGGCGGGACATTTACGGCCTCTGTCCCCCGCCGCGGCGGCGAGCACCGCCCACCGCCCCGCCCCGCCCCTCATGCATATGCAAATCGGCGACGCCTCTATGTAAATCAGCGCGCTGACTCCTCCTTTGGCGGTTCGCGCGGTGGGCGGGGAGGCGGTGCCGGACTCTGATTTCAATAGCCCCACCCCGAGCGTGACGCCTCCGGGGCGATCCTCCAATGAGAGCGGGTGCGGTCTCAGGTTGCTGCTGAGCACGCCTCCCGTCCTCCCCGCCTCTCCAAGGAACGCCCACCAGCCGCACCGCCCAGCCAATAGCAGCGCTGAATGCAAATGAACAGAAGGCGGTGCGCGCTCCGTCGTCGCGGATTGGGCGCGCAGCGCCGACACCGAGTGGCCCCGCCAAACGGGGCGGAGTCGGTTCGCTATTGGCCAGCGGCGGGGGCGGGCCTGCCCCGCGGCGGGGCGGGGCGGATGACGCCACAGGAGGCGTTCCGGCCAGGCGGAGCGCGGGGCGGGGCGGCCTCCGCCTCCCGCCCGCTTCCCTCCCCGTCCCTCCCCACCGCCTCCGGCCCGCCCGCCCGGGCTGCCGGCCCTGAACCACCCACCCCGGCGGAGAACGCCCCTCTGAAGCAGTTTGTGTGCCTCCCCCCGGGCTCCGAGCGCGCAGACCTGGCCGGTCCCACCCTCCAACGGTCCCCGGGCCCTTCAACGGTCGCTGTGAGGCCCCGCCCGCCCCTCAGCCCCGGCGACCGCCCGTCACCGCTGGGACGGGAGGCGGGCTGGGGTTGCACAGCAGCCGGCGGTGGGCTGCGCGGTTAAAACGAAAAACGGGGGGAAAAAGGGGAAAACCCCAACCCGAGTGGGGAGTGGGCGGGTCCCAGCTCCGCTCGTTTGCGGCTAATGAGCAGCCGCGAGCGCGGGGTAATTAGCGGCGGGCGCTGGAGGGGGGGCGGCGCTCCCGCCGCTGCTGGGAGCCCGCCGCAGCGCCCGGGCGGCCTGTAAATCCCTGGGAAAGGGGTGAGGGCCCGGGGGAGGGCGGTTTGAGGGAGGAAGGCGGCCAAGGGAGGGCAGAGGAAGGTTCGAGGTAAGGCGGGGAGGGCTGGCTTTAAAAGCCGGGCGTCTCCGCGCGGCCGGGACGGGGCTCTGCGGGCGAGGTTGGGGGGTTGCCCTGATTTGCATCCACCTCGCGTTATGTGCTAGGGAGAAAAACAACGTAAATTGTGCCCACGCGGTTAACAGAAAACACGCCGTTAATGAGACGACGTCCCCGAGCCCCTGAAGGGCTGCTTAAGCACCAATTTAGGCGTCCCCCCAGCCTTCCCACTGCGATTTTTAAATGAAGCGAATAGTAGTGGAACTATTTGCTCTAGGCAGCTGCGTGCTTTTTAAGTGCCCAAACTTCACCTCGCCATAATTTAAGCGATTACCTGAAGTGATTTAAGTGATCGTCTTGCCATAAGCGATTATCTCAGCATTTTCGTTAAAGTCACTTTCAAAACACAAATCCATTGATGGTCAATGGAGCCTTAAAGGCACCGTTTTAAAGCGTTTAATTTTAGCTAACAGTTTAAGAATAAAGAACATCTGAAAGTGCATATATATATATTTGTGAATCATCATTCTTCACTGTTCTTTACGATTTTTTTTTTTTACAGCTTGCTCCTTACCAGTGACACTGTACTTCACAAGTTGTTCTTCACTATATTTCTAGAGTATGCAGGAATTGATCTCTGTCATAAAAACTTCGGGGAAATAATATAGCATCATTTAAGGGTGTAACTGTGCAGAGCTGGCCAAGCAAATGCATAAATGACGTCTAAACCTCTCAGAACGGCAGCAGATATTTCTCTCTACATTATTCTACCGCACGTTCATGCGGGAGGGTGGTTTGTAATGTACTGCTCTCTATTCGTGAAGGCTTTTTGCAATATTTGTTCTTAGTACAAAGTAAAAAAAATCTTGCCGCGTATTTCGTTAAGCGTACTGACAGCCTGAGAGCCGGGGGTTCAGGCAGAGAGGCAAGCTTGGGCTCTGACCCTGTAACCGCTAATGAAGTGAGTGTTTGCTCTTTGTTAGGACCGTTTCTAGGATAAATTGTTCATAACTTTTGCAAAAATAGGGACGAAGTCCCTGCTTAAGGATCAAGCAAATGAAAAATGAAAAATCCATCTAATGAAAAATAAATCCAATGAAAAATCAAGGAAACTACATGAGTTGCTGGGTATGGCTCATTTTCGGGGGTCAGACTTGGGTAGAAAATTATTAGCAGTACACCCTGTACGCATTTGTAGGACATGGTATCAAAAACTGGGTCATGCTGGAGTTTGCTGCGTTAGTGTATTTGGTGTACGAAGTTACCTCAGTGCCTGAGAGAGGGAAGAGCCAGTCTGCAATTTATATCTTTCTGTGCTTGACAGATGCCTTCGGGGGAGTTATTTTTAAATTAAAAATGTGTGTTTATTTTACTTCAAAATATGTAAAATGCCCTTTTTTTTTTCTACATTGTTAAAATTTTTGTACACTGTTTTCCAGTGTTTTGGTTGCTCATGTCATTTAATAAGGGAGTTGTGCATGTTTGCCATATTGTTGCTGACATAAATGACATCATGAACCGCTGAAAACAGATAAAAGCTAGCTGAATGGTTGTAGTAAACCCACATGACAGGACTAATTTCTAGTTTAATTGTGTATTTTTCTAGACATTATCTGCTTCTTGTTATTTACAGATACTTTAAAATATGCAAATAATTCCTTGGATGTACATATAGAAGTATTACAGGTTCCTGCTGCGGAGGCAGAGGAGGTAACACAACCGCATCACCTTGGGTCTCTACCTGACCTGAACTGGCGTAGGTAGGAACACTTCCCACTAGCTGGGGGTCTGTGAGATTGACAGGTTTATATGCTATTAAGGTTCTGGGATTTAATTTACTCAAACTGCAAAGAGAGTTTTGATGGATAAAGAAACAGAATCAGGCCTATGGGGGGGGAAGTCTATTGCTGAACAGCTGGTGTCAGCTTATTTTTATTGTGTCTTAAATCCTGTTTTAGTTTAGCTTTCTAAATTACTTTTGAGATACAGATCATCAACCTGTCTGGAACTCAGTGGCACAAGATGCTACAGATCCAAATAGCTTAGTAGTACTTTTAAAAGGATTATGTAGCTGTATGTGTAATAAAAAGCAAAGTACTAGTAATACAGGCATGTATAAGGGATGCAAATGCTTATCCATCCGCGTGTAAACCAACGACTGGATTTACATTGATGGAAATTGTTTCCTGGTGCAGGTTTTTTCATAATTGTCTGTTATGAAGTTACTTGTTGTCCCTTACTTCGAGTCATCTGGGACTGGCACCTTTCTGAAGCAGAACACTGAAATATATAAACCACTTCTATTTTTGCCAATGCTTATATATGTTTTCCTTTTTGAATATCATAAATCATCATATTCCCTGCTTCATTCAAGGTCTGTTCCCCATTAAAATAAATGGGAGTCTTTCCAGCGACTCTGACAGACATTGGATTATGCCCTAAAGGAATTACGCACTATATTTCATGCAATGCCAAAGAATGAATAAGCAAGGAATCTGATTAGATCTGTCTTTCTTGGTGTTACAGTTATTGTGGTTTGCACAACTGCTACATAACACAAGGTTTTGCAGCTGATGCCTGTTCTATGTATGTTAGAGAAACAGATTTGTCCTTCCACATGTATTTGTTTCATGCCAATATGTTATATAGGTAGCTACTCACAGAAAGAAAGGGTAGACTAGTTAACTGTACAAGGAGACCATAACTACTACTTATTGCAACAGAGATTCAGGAATGGTTTACACCTGGGACAGTACTGCCTAGTGATGAGGACAGGATAGCAAAGTGTAACTCCTGGTTTCTGCTTCCAAGCCTGGGGACCGAGCAGGTGTGTGACCTTGTCTCAATGTACAGGTCTGTAGATGGTAAGTCAGAGTTTGCTTCGTGGAAGCAGGTTAAGGATCTTGTCTGTAGTGCTCCAAGAGTCACCGCTGAAAGATTCCTAGAATTACAAGGCATTGTGTTGAAACAGTTACAAAAACACAGGCAGAAAGTGCAGAGCTCTGGCATGCCAGAAACATTCAGCCTGTGGATGTAAATCAAAAATATCAGGGATAACTCATGGATGCATCAGGAGATCAATTTTACCTATACCAAGCACAAACTGAAATCTTTAAAGTGAGTGGAGACAGTGTGCTTTCCGGACACAGAAGAAAAGAGCTCATGCAAAGCACACTGTAGTAACTGTTCAGTGGATTTTTTTCTCCTCTTGAGTATTTTTAGTGGCATAAAAACTTCTGCTGTTTGAACAGGTCGGACACTTGAAATGCATTTGTTATTTCAGGTTTTTTCCAAGCTACGCCTGAGCTTCTGAAACTCAGTTACAGTAGTCTTCCCCTCTATGATTTCTGCTGAACTAGAATAATAGTATTATTTGGTGGTGTAAGTGCAGACTGTCCAAAAGCAGGCTAAGGAATCTCTTTCCTTTACAATTAATTTACAATACCACTACAATTGTGGTCATGTCTGCCTCCGTTCCCCCCCCTTCTGTTTAAATTATTCATTCATGGTAATGTCTATCATGTTCGTGTCTCCTGTCAACCCCATGTCACACCCCTGAAGTAATGAAAACCTGTTCAATAAACCTTCCCTCACCTTCTTGAAAAATGAGATATGTGCACATAGCTTTACAAACACCAGGTGCTTACAAATGTGAATGCCATCCAAGACATTCCTGGACCACAGAATAAAAAGACCAGAGTGTCAGGTGTTAAAACGGTCAAGATGCTTGAAACTCTGTCAGTGCGCAAGGTCTCGGGCTGGTTCCCAGGGCAGCCTGAGCTTCTCCTCCGGAGTCCTGCCTGACTTCCAGAGCCTGCTCTGCGAAACGGGGGCAGGTTTGCGGCTCTCCCCTCCCAGAGCAAGGGAGCTGTAGGATCGCCAGTGCGGGAAAGCAGGGCGCTGAAGTAATTCTTTAATCTGCCGCAGGAGGGTTGGGGGACTGCGGCAACGCTGAAATGGAGCTCCCGAGTGCTGCTTCAGTCCTTCGCTTAAATCACATGGCAGCGAACCAGAGCGAATAAAAGGGAAAGAGAGTAAGGGAAGCGACAGGAATGAGCGGGATCTTAGAGAGACGTGAACTGCGTTAGCTCGCGTTACCACTCCCTCTGAACACGAGGTGACTTTACATTTCTTGGCCGGGTCTATAGTTTAAATACACAGTTATCTAAATTATTCAGTCTTTTCCAGTCCTAAACAGTTTTGTGCAACCTGTTTTGGTCACTCAACACCTTTTCTCATCAGTAAGCCAAAATACCCATTCCATGTTTTTTTTAACCACCAGAAATCTTGTTCAACACCAACATAAAAAATAATAGCAAAGTGCAAGATCTCGGTCCCCTTCACCAGCCCAAACACACACCGCAACTGCAGAGGCAGAGGGGAACTGGTGCGTTTCTGATGCAGAAAGTCAGGGACGGGTGTAACGTTCAGTCTCCTCCTACGGAGGCAGAAAAGGCTCGGGTCTTGCCACTTAGATGGATGTCCCCATGCATGTCATCCCCTGCTCCCACGCAGCAAGTGGCGTAAAGCTCCGGGACTGCTGCGCTAGGCAGGGAGGGAGCGGGAGGACCCACGGCCCATGGGAGACGGGGTGATTTGGTGGTGCCCGCGCCACCTCCTGCCAGCCCTGGGCAGTCTGTGTGTCTGTGGCGTTTGTCCACCCCAAGCCCTGCCCTTGCAGCCCCACCTTCCCAGCTCCGAGCAGGGGGGCCAGGAAGGCGCAGGCTGGCTCTGGGGCGGTAGGACCCATACCGTTGCCAGCTCAGAACAGAAAGGACTGGGTTTTGCTGTAGAAAGGATGGCATGAAGTGCACATTTGAAGCCAGCCAGTCTCTCCCTTGCCATATCGTAACTGTTCTTTGCCTGTTCCCCAGAGCTTTACTAGTACATAATTTCCAGATTATCACTTCCATCTTGTGAATATGGAGATGCTGCTATAGTAGAGTTCATCCTCAGGAGAAAATATTATGCATTTTAAATTGCTCTCTTTGTCTTTTCCCTGCAGATACATTTTGTGCTAACAGGGAATCCAATCTTCAGCACAAACTCAGGAACAACATGGTGAACTATAATAATTATTGGACCTGTTAGGTCTATTGTGGAAATAAATCTGCTGTGAACCAACATTTTCCCTCTTATGTTTCACAGAGAGACAGTAACCCTTCTGCTGTCAATGAATTAATTTGCTAAAAGAAGCTGGAGTTCATAGATAAATCTTGAGATTATTTCTCATTTACATATTAGCTTAGCATTTATGTGCACTTCTATTTGTGTGGTACTCCTGGGGACAATCCAGGAAACAATATGAATCATCTAATATGTAAAAACTAGGCTAAAATAGAAGATGAAAAAAGCTACTTTTTTTTTTTTTTCCTTTTAATTTTGAATCCTTTGGAATGGTCTTTGTGATTATTTATTATCTAGCATTGTGTGCGTGGTATTCCAGAGTCGCTTTTACAGCTGCCTGATGCCGGAGCATACTTGAAGAAAGCTCTCTGTCCTGCGAGTCCTTCGGAGCGCACATTATCTCAAGGACTGCTGGTGGAGGCTTGTGCAATATTGTGGCTTAGACATGGATCAGTTTTTTTCTTCTTATTTATGGGGAAGAAACCCGGTCGGAGGCAGAACTGAAAGCAGGACCAGGGTACTTCCTTTTTCCTGTGGAGTCCCCAGAGCTCTAGTTTGAAGCCATTACTGTTGTTAATTAATGAGTTGCCAGCTGTCTGCACTGATTTTATAGCATTTATGTATGCAGAGCCATTGTGCCTCAGACTCCTGCTTTAGAGTCCTATAAGCGAGACACTACAATGACAAAACCAGCATCGCACTTACATGTTCATTTGTTATTTCGAATGTGGTCTGCTTGCAGATAATTTCCCTTTAGCTTTTCACATTGGAAGGGTGGCTGAAGAGGTTTAGCAGCAGCAGGGGTCTAGTTTGGGAGATTTTAGATCTTTTCATTTCAAATTTTTGCTTGATTTAGGGCAGTAGTACATCAGGACAAAGGCAAAGTGGCCTTCTGTTGATTCGTATTTTGGACATCCACTTCAGTTTAAAACTGGAGTGAAAATACTGGGCACTACGATGCGTTAGCCAGACAGATTCTTACAGAAAACACAATTTCTGTGTGTTTGTCGCTGACCCACTGCCCTGAATGCCTACGCTCAGCTGCAATGCATGCATAGCTTTGCTTGCCTCCTTCCATTACCCTTTCATAAAACCCTTGTTTTTCCTGAAGGTTTGGGAAACCAGATGGTTACGGTAACACAATTCCCACTGACCAACTCCATTTTGCCGTAGCAGTCCTGCAGTTACACTTGGCTAAAGGTTTGGTCGGGGTTTTTTCCCATTCTCTCCTTTGAGGGCTTGTGTCGATGTGGGTTGTTGAGCAGCTGTGGCATTTCTGCCAGAAATGGCAATATTTCAGCGGCGGCTGACTGTACGCGCATTATACAGTTTATAGAGTGGGACCTCGCTACTCCGGAACTGATTAATCTGAATGGCTGGGTTAGTGTTTGGGCTAATCCTGACCTCCTGCTGCTTCTAGTTCCTCTACAAGGTTTATATTTTTCATACCTACTGCTTGAAGTTATTGTTTAACTTGTGTATTATTCCCTGTAGCCAAAATACTCTTTCCTAGTGGGGAAAAAAAAAAAAAAGCACATGAGTTTATCTAAAGCATCTACAGAATTCTTATTTTTAAAAAAAGAGCAATAGCTTAAAATTAATAGTGAAAATAAAGCAATGTTACAGTAATTCCAGTTTTCAGTAATCTGAGTAGTGATACAGTCCCTATGAACTTGAATTAGCAAGGTTTCATCATATTTCAGTTTAAAACATAGCTGCATGGATCTCACCTCAGTAAATGGCAAAATTTCTGTGGAAGCCAAGTAACGGTGCAATGGTTTGGAGTCTTTTGAAATGGACAGTGTTATACAAATGTTGAACTACCATAATAACAAAAATTTTAGGTCAGCTGGGTGGTTTATAGGTATATGCATAGCACAGGAGTGGTCTAAGGAAATCTGTGTCTCCTCTAAAGCCAGACTCTGTGCTTGTTTCTATATCGCTTTTACGCTCCCCTGATTCAGCAGTCTGCGGCTTCCGCTGCCTTTATTGGATCTGGTCGTGTGTGGGCACCGGCCTGCCTTGCAAAGAAGCACCTTAAAATACTTGACTATATGTTGAATTATTATCAATTAATTATTATTACTAAGTGAGGTAAAAAAAGATTCTTAGATATCAGTGGGCACAGAATATGCCGGAGGATTTCTTCTCTCCTCCTCCCCGCCTCCCACCCCAGACAATCCTTTTCAATATTGAACAGGTTTGAGAACAATCCAATCCACAAGGTCAAGATAGGGTCAGATTTCCTGACCTGCCTGCCCCCATCTCTTGATAATCTAGAAATGAAAATCAATTCTTGTCTTCGAGCTTGTGAGGAGCTCATAATTGCTTTAGACCAAGGCACAGAGCGCCTGCTTTTTCTGCCACCTTTCAATTCTTGGAGATGGGGATGTCATTTTTCAAGTCGGGTGCACTGTCAGGATTAGATTGCGTGGTAACCAAGTAGAAAGATTTCTGCTCAGAATGAGATTTCTTCCCATCGCTGTGCCTTTTACTCAGGTCCAAATTATTTTTTTCACTATTATCTATAGGGATATCATAATACGCTTTGAGCAGATTATCTATGGAAAACATTTTTTTTTCTTAGGGCCAAAATCGGAACTCTTTTATAGCAGCTGGAATTAATGGATAAATAGAAACTGAGGCTAAATTTGGTTCTTGATCTTTCATTTACTTTACACTTTCTGCCACAAATCATACTGGTCAAATGTGGGTAGAATTACACCTTACTTTTTTTTAAGTATAGCTTTTTAGCCAACTACACTAAACCGTGGTATCTTTTCCATTATGACAGAACATTCTAGGCCATTTTGGATTGCTGTGAATCGCTGTCCTGCAAACGAGTTTGTACGAGGCCGTGCGGTGCCAGCTGTCTGGTGGGGCTTACCTGGCACAGCGTGCTCTGACGGACAGGTCACTGCCCCGGGAGCCGGGAGAATGGGGCTGGAAATCTGGGCCCACCAAAATCCCAGTGAGGGCAGGAGGGGACTTGCTTAGGACCATACTCCCTTCTGATGAGATGTCCTGTGTGAGCCCGAAACCTCAAATCTTTAACACCTTACCTGCATCAGTTTCCAAAATGGAGGAAAAAAAAAAAGAGGGATCCAGCTTTTTTATGTGGAGGACCTTGAGGACCATGTGGGGAAAGCTCGATGGAAGAGCGATGTTATCACTTGTTTTTCAACAGTCTCTTCCTTTTTACACCTCATGAGTGTGCGTGTATCTATTTTCATCTGTCCTGATTAAAACCACATTTGTGATACTGGTGAGGACTTGACTTTTACAGTTTGTGTCTCTTATGCCTAATATTATGGTTGTTATCTAAAAGATCACCCTCACCTTTGGGGAAGAAGAGCATCTTTTTGTGGCTTTTGTTCCTGGCATTTTGAGAAGTTCTTCAGCTGAACAACTCCGGCATTTCTGATAGTACAGGTATCCTACATACCTACATTGAAATTAGAGAGGAGGCAGCTCTTTCCTCACTACTCTTCTGCCGCTAAGATTTGTGGTTTGGCCATAAGAGCCATTTAGATGACAAAAGAAACCATAAGTAAGACAGTGATTTATTGCTAGAATGATTTTTTTTTTTTTAATATATACTGAATGAACATTTTTATATCTGTTTTTACCTCATTTGGCAGCTGAGAGCTTCAGTAAGGAAAGCTGCCAAGAATTACAGTTAAATAAAGCCTGAATAATTAATTCTGTCAGCAAATGAGGGTACAAGATCAATAGCTAACAATGGTCTTAATGTTAAGGAGGAGGAAAGACAATCCTTGCTTTAGATCCTGCCAGAATGAATAAATTAAGGGCAAGATTCAAGCTAAAAGAAGAATTATTTGAGATCCATGCTGGCTCTTGGTTCTTGTTTTCAGAAACTCTGTCGCAGCAGGTAAACTCATGGAGTAAATGTGCTGTGAAACCACAGAAAGTCTGATGTGCTGACGGCTCGGCAGTACCAATCTTTCTCTCCTGCCACAGGAGAGCAACCCAGAAGGGCATCTTTCACAAAGCAAAGCCCATTCCACTGCTGATACCAGCTGGTCCAGGGAAGCTGCGTCAGGTAACGGCGGCAGAGTCTCCCCTCCATCCTTCTCCTCTCTTCATGGATTCGTCCTTCCTTTTCTCAGGCCACTCTCCAGACGGCACAGCCTTAGTAGGGTTGATGAGAGGAGGCTTGAAACCAAAGGCCCATCTTGACCCTTCTTGATGTCAGTGAGAATTGCACCCACTGTTTTTGAATTTTGCGGTTTGAATTGCACTGACGGATACCAAGAATTAGCATCGCTCTTGAATGGGGAGTGAAATAATGTGTATTTAAATCAGGTTAGACCCAAGTACTTAACTTTTATTCAGGTGCAAGCTTTGCTCAGAACCACAACTATCTCTTCCCTGTAGTAATGTATAAAAGAAAACAAAGAGAAATTTCATGTTCGTTGTGATCAGGAACACTGAAATCCTCAGTTTACAGCCCTACACTTATTACACTGTCCCCATAAGGCAAGTTCTGGTTGCTTGGGCAGGTTAGCAATATTCTGAAGTTTTAACATATATTGTATCTCAGCACTTGTCAAAATATAACTTCAATTCTGAAGTTCCTGTGACTATTAATTGAGCTTGTGTTCTTAGAGAAAACAGAGTTTTCAGCTCAGTATTGTTTCTTTTTCCTCTCCGCTTGTCTTCTCCATGCAGAAAAGTCTGAGGTTCTCATACCGGCTTGGAAATAAAAAGTGTAGAAGTGCTAACCAAAGACTTCCCTTCTGTTTCTCAAATAAAAATTAAAAAAATACAAAGAAAAAGAAAAACCTTTTCTGACCAAATGTAATTCAAGAGCTGGAGTGACTTTTTCTTCATTTCTTTGTTTTGCTTTTGATAATTACACCGTATCCCTATGATATATTCCACACTAAATTATTGATATGCACTTTCAACCTCAGCCCCTGAGTCCCACTGTTGTTTCTGACTGGGAATAATAAACACACTTCCCTCTCTAACATGCCCCTTGAGAAGTGACTAAATACAAATATTTATCACCGCCTTCCTTGCCTGTGTGCATCGTCCTAGCTGTGGATGTTGAACTCCATGTTTTCCCTGTTATTTCTTGCCCCTGTGGGCCGTGCGGAGCCGGGTGAGCTCAGGCGGGGACCTGGGGCCTCTCCCGCTGGTAGGACCAAGGTGGCTCCGGGCACGGGGTGGCCCCGCGGTCTCTGCTTGGCCCAAGTGTGGCTGGGCATGGGGCGAGACGCTTTCAGAGTCCGCAGGTTGGGGAGAAAGGAGGTTTCTTCCTGTAGCTTTTGGGAAACAGGGTCTGTGAGAGCTGCTAATACACATGCCCCTTGGTCACCACATTTCTACAGACCTTTTTAGGACTACAAATGCAGCAGGCTCTAATTTGGCGATAAGGATTCCCAGTTTAAATCGTGCTTTTCTAAACCAGGTTTCCAAAAGCTGCTGATTTTAGCGTCCCCAATGTCCAACCTGAACCACACGAGGAAGTCCAAGCAGCACTCTGGCAGCCAGACAGGGCAAATAAACCCGCTTTTTTTCCCAGGGCATTTCATTTTGACTTGCAAAGCCACTTTAAAGACGGCGAGTGCTTCAGACCTTTGGCATACTCAGGGCTCTTATTAACTCATACGGCTGCTGGATGTTGATCCAGATCCAAATCACCTCAAAAATGAAGCCATCTATCTGTAGATCTTCACTCAACAGGAGCGATATTTACTTCTTTATTCCTTACTTAATGCACATAGCATTATGTATTATATGAGTAGCATGAACGGTAGATAAATCTAGGTTCTGGTTGTGACATGCAATGGTATTGCTAATAAAAGAAAAATGTTTCAGACAACTTTTGTATAAATCATGGTTACTTTTGTAGAAGATTAAACAATAGTTTGGTCCCTCGGGATATTCATGAACAGATGAAACATTAACCACTAGGTCTTAAATGTTTTATAAATCTGCAGTACATTTCTGCAATGGAGAAATAAACCCCACGATTTATAAGTCAGCAGTCCATTGAGAGAAAGCTACTTTTGCGGAGACGGGGCTGCGCCCTAGGTAGGGCTGGTACATTTTGCTTATCAAAATCTGCGATATTCTCAGATGAGTTGCATTTGTGCAGTGAGTTGCAGCTCATTGTGCATGAGGGGTTATTTGTACAGTAAACACACAATTCGTTTGCTTGTGCGCAATAGCTGCATCTCCGGACTTGCAGGATCCAGGTTGCCAGACAAGGAGTGGATGCAGTGAAAATCCAAGGAAGGCCATTTCCCATAAACTTTTGATGCGGGACTTTTAATCATAGAATCATAGAATCATAGAATTGTTCTGGTTGGAAGAGACCTCCAAGATCATCGAGTCCAACCATTAACCTAGCATTACCAAGTCCCCCACTAAATCATATCCCTTAGGGCCTCATCCAAACGTCTTTTGAATACCTCCAGGGATGGGGACTCCACCACCTCCCTGGGCAGCCTGTTCCAATGCCCGACAACCCTTTCAGTGAAGAAATTTTTCCAAATATCCAATCTAAACCTCCCCTGGTGCAACTTGAGGCTGTTTCCTCTTGTTCTGTTGTCTGTTACTAGGGAGAAGAGACCAACACCCATCTCTCTACAACCTCCTTTCAGGTAGTTGTAGAGAGCAATAAGGTCTCCCCTCAGCCTCCTTTTCTCCAGGCTAAACAACCCCAGTTCCCTCAGCTGCTCCTTACAGGACTTGTGTTCTAGACCCCTCACCAGCTTCGTTGCCCTTCTCTGGACGCGCACCAGCACCTCAATGTCTTTCTTGTAGTGAGGGACCCAAAACTGAACACAGTACTCGAGGTGTGGCCTCACCAGGGCCGAGTACAGGGGGACGATCACTTCCCTAGTCCTGCTGGCCACACTATTTCTGATACAGGCCAGGATGCCGTTGGCCTTCTTGGCCACCTGGGCACACTGCTGGCTCATCTTCAGCTGGCTGTCAACCAACACCCCCAGGGCCTTTTCTGCCAGGCAGCTTTCCAGCCACTCCCCCCCAAGCCTGTAGCGTTGCCTGGGGTTGTTGTGACCCAAGTGCAGGACCCGGCGCTTGGCCTTTTTGAACGTCATACAATTGGCCTCGGCCCATCAATCCAGCCTGTCCAGGTCCTGCTGTAGCGCCTGCCTGCCCTCCAAATGCAAATGTATTATGGGGTATCCTTTATAACACAGACTATCTGGCAATCCTAGAATTGGATCAGGTCATAGCCTGCCTTGAACACGTAGCAGAGAATTTCTGCATTGGCCAGGAGAAGGCCAAAAGATCACCTTGGGCTCAAAGGCAATTTTCCCCAGCAGGGTGGAGAGCAGGTTTAAGGGAAGCTTAATGCCACTGCACATCATGGCACAAGCTTTTCATCCTCCCCACTGACTGCAGGTTCAACCAATTGTGTATTTAAGGGTAGGTGAGAGTATACGGGGTTGATCCCTTTCTAATCTGGATGATATGGACAATTCAGCCACCTCCGCTTGCCTTGGCTCCTGATTGCTGTGATGTGCTGGTGCCCAAACTGTTAGGACAGGGATATTAGGTCTCAGCTCCCACAGTTAGCTCTGCATAGGTGTAACTTCGGCTGCAGGTGTTATTTCACCTCACCTTTCCAAAACATGCACAATTACAAATCCCTTTCACTTGCTGTGGCCCTTTAGCAGAGCAGCGACAAGAAAACCTGTGGCCCTCCAAGGAAACTCCCTTCATATCGCTGTATATTATGAGCAACGTTGCTATTTACTGCATGCTGTCTTCAGTGTCCCACACTTCTTCAATGCAATAGGAGGGAAGATGCTCTGCTGGTGAAACTGGGGCATACGGGCGCCATTTGTGCCCACGGGAAACACTGGGGTTTGGGTCATCTGGTTTCAGGCCAAACTGGAAGATGCTTTTGCCCGAGGGACAGAGGGGTTCCCTGGCTGTGAGGTCCACGGCTCAGGGCTGCCTGTTCTGGGTGGGAGATCTCCCCGTGTCCCTGCCTGCAGGAAGGACGTCCTGCCAGTCTTCCCCTGGAACTACTGCCAGGTTCCTTGGGCTTGTTTCAGGCAACGCAGGTGTTAGCAGCAACGTGTGGTGTTGGAAAATCTCCAGCTATTTGGGTGGGTATCTGAGACCTGCTACCCTTAACGGCAGGTGTGAGACCTGTCCTTAGACCCACATGTCCATGCTTAGTCCCTGGGGCAGTGCCCGGCAGGAGGACTTCACCATTGCCGATGAAAGCCCAGAGATCAGCATCTGAAGATGCCCGCAGGCATCCAGTGGGTTTTCCCAAAAGATATGTCACCACCGAAACCCCCGCTGCTTCCGGTGGCTGGGCTGTGCTCGGGTTCATGGGAAACCTTCCAAACTAGTCAGCGTCGAAACCACGGAGCTGGCGACGCGCTCCTTCCTCCGAGGGTGGTCAGCAAATGCCGACCGCGCCTCGCAGCTGCCCGAGGGAGCGTCGCCTTTTCGCAGCGGGGCAGCTCTAAACCCTCCTTCCCCTCAGCGGGCTGCGCCGGCTGAGGGCGGCCAGCAGGGGGCGCTCCGCGGGTGCGCAGGGCGGCGGGCGGCCAGCAGGGGGCGCTCGAGGGGAACACGGCGCCAGGCGGCCAGCAGGGGGCGCTCCGCGACCGCGCACCGCGCAGCCGCCGGCGCAGCGCCCTCGCGCCGCCCCGCCCCGCCCCGCCCCCTGCCCTGCGCTGGGGTTCTGTGGGTGCTGCGCGTCCCGTGTTCGTCCTTCTGATGGCTGGAATTGGAACAAATGTGTGTCTGCCTACACGTGTGTGTGCCGACACGTGTACCTATACATGTGTGTGCCTATACGTGCGAGTACCTACACGTGTGTGCGCCTACACGTGTGTGTGCCTATACGTGTGTGTGCCTACACGTGTGTGCGCCTACACGTGTGTGTGCCTATACATGTACCTACATGTGTGTGCGCCTACATGTGTGTGTGCCTATATGTGTGTGTGCCTATATGTGTGAGTACCTACACGTGTGTGCGCCTACACATGTGTGTGTCTACATGTGTGTGAGCCTATACATGTGTGTGAGCCTATACATGTGTGTGCCTATACATGAGTACCTGCATGTGCGTGTGCCTGTATGTGTGTGTGCCTACACGTGTGTGTGCCTACGTGTGTGTGCCTATACATGTGTGTGCCTATACGTATGAGTACCTATACGTGTGTGTGCCTGTATGTGTGTCCCTACATGTGTGAGTACCTACACGTGTGTGAGCCTATACATGTGTGTGCCTATACATGTGAGTACCTGCATGTGCGTGTGCCTATATGTGTGTGTGCCTACACGTGTGTGTGCCTACATGTGTGTGCGCCTATACATGTGTGTGCCTATACGTATGAGTACCTATACGTGTGTGTGCCTACACGTGTGAGTACCTACACGTGTGTGTGCCTACACGTGTGAGCCTATACATATGTGTGCCTACATGCGTGTGTGCCTGTATGTGTGTGCACCTACATGTGTGTGTGCCTATACGTGCGAGTACCTACACCGTAGCTGTATATAGGTGTAGCCATGCGCACGCCCATACCTCTGCACACAGGTATCTCCGCAGACGCATTATTCCCGCTCCTTCCCCACGGCAGAATTAAAAGCAAAAAGCCCCTTGGTGCTGCCCACCCCCGCTGGGCGCCCCCAAAGCAGAGGGAGGCCAAGTAGTGCTTGTGCAAAAATAAAGAGAGAAGTACAAAATAAATACGTGTATCTAAATTCCAATCCTGGCTTGATACAGCAGGACTTTAAGACGTGATTGAATTAATTTAAAAGGCTGAGGTCCAAGCCTTAGGAACACAGCCTATGTGCCGTAACTGCGCAGAGCCTATTTATTTTAGCTCGCAACATCTAGAAACCAAGAACTGCTGTTAAATATACCAAGCAATTGCAATTACTCAGCTGCGTGAGCATTCCCCGCCTTGCCGTGGTCTTTCTGAGGTGCCTCTTTTAGGCTTTGGGAAATCAAGATGCTCGCAATCATCATACGCTGTCACTTACACATTGCTTAAGCCTGGTCATTTATAAACTGATAGTAATTTGCAATTAATTAAACATCAAGGCCTGGCTGTCCGTTTCGGTTCCATACCCAGTGATATTGATCCATGTGTCTCTGAGAGTGAGAGTTAAATAACTTTATTCCTGCGCTGCTGGCTGATTGATAACAGGCGGCTACAGCTAGCCTTTTTTGTTTCCACAATGCAGCATTGTTCAGGAACATAATAATTCAGCGATACTGGGAGGTTAGAGCACTTACAGCTTATTGTCTCACTCGGCAATCATCTCAAGTTTGGCCTGGAATATTTGGGGGCTTTTGTTTTTTTAATAAAGGCGCAAATTAATTTGAAATCCAAGTTTTTTCAGGGTATGGAGCAAAGCCTGCTCTCAGCTACGGGCAGGCAACCAGTGCCAGGCAGGCAATGATGCTATTTCAGATTTACTCCAACATAAAGCAAAGCTTTGGCCTCGTAAAGAAGCCTTTTAAAACCACATATGTATTTTGTGTGTGTGTTGTGCAGCCATCACAGAGCTAGTCGTTGCGTTGGTAACACGACAGCTAAAGAAAAGTAGCTGTTTTCGTATTTCAGGGCTTACCACTATCAGCAGATGCTGAGGAAGGAACCCAGAAACTTGAAGCACAGCCCAGGGTAGTTAAAAAAATGTTTGATTTACATTTAATCTGGGGGGGCGGGGGGCGAAGAAGAAAGAAATTCTCATTCTGATACAGAAAGAAACTTTAATGTGATGGTATATGTCCATGTCAATAGGTTTTTAGGCTAGTGGGCCAAGGAATCGGCATCTAACCTGTGCCGGGCTTTCTCCAAGCCCTCGAGGTGCCCTCGAGGTGGTTTATGTTACGCCTGCTCAGGCCCTTCTGGGCTGGAGAAGAAAAATGAGGGGTAGGACAGAAAGAAGGAAAAGGCCAGTCGCACCGAATATTTAGCTCCGCCGCAGAGCTGGTGGAGTTCAGAAATCTTCACAGGGACCCCGGGAAATGCAAAATAAACAGAAAACGTGACAGTTTTCATGTTGATAAATTCCTCAAGGGAAGGCTGGAAACTTGCCAACTGCTGGACATGCTGCTGGAGCACATCGAGCCAAGCGTTAACCCCGCGTTCCTTGGCACGGGGTTGTAGTGAGCACTTTGCTCCTTCTCGTCACTGAAAACACGGAACGGCTGTCCGGAGGCGGCGACGGCTGGGCGGCAGTGCTGCCCTCACGCTCGCCACGGTGGCCAGCATCTCTCAGAGCTCCCTGCCCGCCTGCGCAGCAGCCTAGTGAGCAGCTGTCCTGGTTTCGGCTGGGGTAGAGTTAATTTTCTTCCTAGTAGCTTGTATAGTGCTGTGGTTCGGATTTAGTATGAGAATAATGTTGATAACACACCGATGTTTTTAGTTGCTGCTAAGTAGTTGTAGTGCTCGTACCACGTCAAGGACTTCTCAGCTTCCCATGCTCTGCCAGCAGGGAGGTGAACGAGAAGCTGGGAGCGGGCACAGCCAGGACAGCTGGCCCAGACCGGCCAAAGGGCTGTTCCCTGCCGTATGACGTCATGCTCAGGATGTAAAACTGGAGTTGGCCAGAGGGCAGGAATCGCTACTCGGGGACGGGCTATCGATCACTGGGTGGTGAGCGATTGTTGCATTTGGGTTTCTTTGTATATTCCTTTATCAGTAATATTATTATTATTCTCTCTTCCTTTGATGTTGTATTAAACTGTCTTTATCTCAACCTACAAGTTTTACTTTTTCCCATTCTCCTCCCCATCCCACTGGGTAGGGGGGAGGGGGGAGGAGGTGAGCGAGCGGCTGCTTGGTGTTCAGTTGCTGGCTGGGGCTAAACCACAACAGTCCTTTTGGTGCCCAACGTGGGGCCCGAAGGGTTTGAGATAATAACAGACCATTCAGAGCATATTAAGGGATTTCTATCTGTTAACAGTGGTGGGTCACGATATGCGTTTATCTGATTTGCATCATGCTCTTGTCTTTGCTGTACATGTCAAAGATTGGTGTTGGCTTTTGCAGGCTGCTCTACTCTGCAATGATTAGTCATGTTTTGCCTGGGAGATTTGTTTTTAGGACACTGACCTTGAGCTTAATGTGGCTGTGGCTATGTACTAAAGTCATTACTGTACTTCGGGTACCATCTCATGGAGACAACTAGCAATTATACTTCTTCCTTTGAGAGGTTTTTTATGGAGGAAATCGAGAATGGCACCATCACTGCCTTCTACCGTGATGTTTCCTCCTTCATTACAATAACTTTTCAGTATCTTGAGCATCCTTGGGTAGTTAAAATACTTCTGTTGGTACTTCTTGGGAATATTGTTTCGGTTTTGTCTAAGGTTAGCAAGCAATTCGAGAATATCATCCAGAGATCTGCCCCGAGGCTGGATAGTTATGAGTGGCAGGGTGCATGGAATAGCATGGGCAAATGCCTAGGGCGGTGGGCACCTCCAGTGTTTTGGAACTTCACCCTTGAACAAGTGCAGAATCCTGAAAAACTAGTAGAATATTTGGAAGAAGTATGCTGTCGCCCTGGCAATTCCAAGGAGACACAAATCATGGCAATGTGCTGGGGCATGGTCCATGCCTACCGAGCCCTGTTCAACACTATTCAGTACCCTCAAAGGGAAGAGACGGTCTCTGGATCTGACGGCAACGCGACAGGCGCTGTGGCTACTCCAACCCTGGTGACAGGCACTGCAGTTACTCCAACCCTGGCGACAGGCACTGTGGCTGAACCAGAGAACCAACCCATGCCGGTATCAGTCACCCCTATACACAAGAAGAAATCTTGGAAGCAAAAGTCAGCTCGTTTCGTAAGGGATGATGAAAAAGCAGGGCCATCACAAGAAAGGGAGGAGGAAGAGGAAGAAGACGAGACGGTAACCACTGGATCCCTATCCCTGAGTGAGCTGCGAGATATGAGAAAATATTTCGTCCATCGTCCATGTGAGCACGTTGTCACCTGGCTGCTCTGATGCTGGGATAATGGGGCCAATAGCCTGGAATTAGAGGGTAAGGAAGCCAAGCAGCTGGGATCCCTTTCTAGGGACGAGGGCATTGACAAAGCAATTGAAAAAGGGACACAAGTCCTCAGCCTCTGGAGGCGACTCCTGTCAGGCGTGAAGCAAAGGTATCCCTTCAAGGAAGATGTTATACGTAACCCAGGCAAGTGGACCACCTTGGAAAGAGGTATCCAGTACCTGAGGGAATTAGCTGTGCTGGAGGTGATTTATAATGACCTGGGCAACAAGTAGTTATCCAAAGATCCAGATGAAGTCCGATGTACATGACCCACGTGGCAGAAGGTTGTACGGAGCGCACCATCATTGTATGCCAACTCATTGGCAGTACTGAGCCGGAAAGAAGAAGAGGTGCCAACAGTGGATGACGCGGTTACCCAACTCCGTCAATACGAAGAAAATCTCTCTTCCTCTCTCGTCTCTGCTGTGGAGAAACTGCCAGACATGCTGTCTGAGGAACTATCCGAGAAACTGTCCGGGGAGTTACAGCCTACTGAGCAACCCATCCAGAAACTTCATAAATCAACCTTTGGAGCTCTCACCCCTCGCTGCCTGCCAAGACTGGGGTTTGGCACGCTTCAGACGCAGCACAGTAGGAGTATTTTTATGCGGCCTCACCTTTGACTGTGCAGACAAACACTCCCTGCTCATGTTCGTGAGTTCAGAGCATCTCCTTCACCTCTGGACCATCGCAGCTGCCATCAGACCTCTGTCCCTGGGAATGAGCCCTGGAAACAACAGTTGACTATTTACACGTGGGAAATCATCATCAAGAGGTGTCTTCTTTCCTGCATTTTCCTTTCCAGAGGAGACAGAGATGTGGTATTAGCAGATCAGAGAGGGTTTGTGCCTGGAGAGGGGCACACCGTGTTGGCCCTTGGAGGCTGGCATTGTTGTTCATTCTAGTTTTGTCACATGTGATTCCAAAAAGTAAGGGTGAAGCCTAGAAGCAACTGAATGGTCTTTGCTTGTGAAAAAAAGATAACAAAGGCTTGGCTGGCTGTCTTTGAAGTGCACAGAAATTCCCCTCTGTTAAACTCTTCCTTTCACTTCGTTCCTTCCAAAAGAAGTTGTGGGTGCCTCATCCCTGGAAGTGTCGAAGGCCAGGTTAGATGGGGCTTTGAGCAACCTGATCTAGTGAAAGATATCCCTGCCCATGGCAGGGGGGTTGGACTAGGTGGTCTTTAAAGGTCCGTTCTGACCCAAACCATTCTCTGATTCTATGAAAACCATTTCACATGGACCCACTGCATTTTCACTGGCTTAAGGTTCCCAGGCACTATTGCCCCTTGGGGCACCATTCAAGATGTTTTGCATAATAAGAAGGAGGACAGCGCTCTAAAAGATGATTCCCACCTCCACAGATATTAAGCCTTCTCTGTCAGGGTCTGGAAGGTCATATTAAACCTAACTCAGTGACCTCCCACATTTCCTCCTTCTGTGAGAGTAGTGTCAAGAAAATCCATTGGTGAACTTCACTGAAGTTCAATAGATACCTGACAGCACAGGGAATAAACAAGGAAGCGCTTCTGTTCCTGCATCCATGTCATCCCTTTCCATGCCTGCTGGGACTGTCCAGGTGCTCAATTTTGATTTTTTTTGTGTGTGGAGGTTGCTGATCTACTAGAAACTACATTAAAACAAGTCAATTCATTTCAGAGAGGTCGTTGAAGAGTCTGGCGATCAAGCAGTGATGGGTCAAGTCCCACAGTGCTGCCATGTTCATCGGTTTCCACTACTGTTTTCTGAAATGTACACCATGAACGGTATCTTTTCCCTGAAAAGTAACATTTTTGCTATAGGAAGAGGGCCCACAAGGTGGCTCAGGTGGAAAAGAAATGCAGAGTGTTTGATCTCTGGCTAGCACATACAGGACTGGGACAGGAAAGTGCTGCTCTGGAACAGCTATTTGAGCCTGCCCCAAAAGATCTGTTGATTTGAATTCAGCTAATGATTAAGAGGTGCAGAATACCAGGTCAGCACCAACCAATGCTGAGGGGACCTCATCTCATACCCACTCGAGAGACCAAGGACTGAGAGACAGTAGCCTGGACATGCAAAGAAAATTGTATCCTTGTGATCCAGATCTGAGGGCCCTGCCCTTCTGACTTGCCCACAGGTACCTTCTCCAAAAATTATATGTACCCAATTAAGACTGAAAAGCAGACAATCTTTCAGCATTTTCTTCTGAGTCAGTCAAGGAAGTTTCTGTTGAGCCAACAGTTGCCTCTCCTGTTTGGCAAACCCTTTCCAAAGCCTGTGAATTAATTTGTATTATCACAAGATACTTACAAATGGAGAAGCACAGAATCTGTGTGGCTAACAAACTGCTCATGGCAATAATTTATTATCCTGCAGTTCATAATGTATGATTAGCCACAGGGTATTGTTTTTGCTCTCTGAGTGGATGATGGGACATTTAACAGTTGAATGATGAGTGGAGAACAATATGTAAGCCTGCTGATATAAGTCCTGGGCAATTCTAGGTATTCATTTATTTCTCCTTGAATCATCTGAATAGTCACACAAAATACAAGCAAAACAAACCTACCCGTAGCCTGCAATTAAATGCAAGTCAGTCCTAGCACATACATAGCAGTTTCTTCTCATCAGTCTGAACTATCATCTGAGCTAGTTTCTGTGCCAGTGGTATTCTATTTCCAAATGTCAAATTCAGAAAGTGACAGCACAATTAGAAGAAAAGTTCTCTCTACATCAATTCCATTGCAGTTTTGAAGGAGTAACAAGTAACCAAAATAATATACATGATATTAGAGATAGATGGCAGGGTTTGAATTGCCTGACTAGGGCAGATTAGGAGCACAGCAGTTATCTGATGGCTTTGCTCTGTGCTTGCATAAAACAGCTGCCCGTTAGATTGCTATCTTCCTTGCTAAAAAGTGTCAGTTGAAAGGTCACCAGATGGATGGTTTGGTAAAGCGAGACTAGTTCTTAGCTAGCAAAGACTGAGACTTTTGTTCTCTGTCCCATCTGGTTCCAACTACAATATGTAAAGCCTTTCCAATGAAGTGTCATGGAGCCTCATCTAACTTCCCTGAGACAAATTTAAATGGTCCAGGCAATAGCCTTTCTGTCTTAAATGCCTTGTTAAATGTCTGAGCAGCCCTATTCAAAAGCATACAGAGGAGAGAGTTGCCTGTCTTTTTATAGTTACCAGTAGACAAATTTCTTCTGAAGAAGTAGAATAGTGATTCTTGCTGATGTGGAATAACAAATCTGCTGAAAAGTGAATGACAACACATAAAGTCTTGAAGTTTAGAAAGTAATTTCCAGTGTTGTATTTTGGATATCAGTTTTGCTAAAAGGAAACAAGCATCTATGCCTGTTGCGCTCATCCTATTCAGCACTTATCACTCAAAAAGTCAATGCCAGAACCAGGCAATTTTTTCACATCCCAAGTGCAGATGGTGGGAAGGATGCCTCGCTGGGATGCACTGTTGCCACAGGTATGTTCTCACACACCCATTCCCGCAGTGAGAATGGTCTCATAGTCAACTGCCTTCATCAGCTTCTCTCAAAGTGCCAAGAGGCTGGTCAACGCAAGCTAGTACCCAGGACTGGGGTTCCGCTCACTAACAAACGTACTTGCTCAGTGCTTTTAGGAACACCTCCTTCAAAATCTCCCAAAGTGCTGGCCTTTAGCTCCCATGCGTGCACCGAGACATTTCTTAGCAGTACAACAGGGAAGCGAGGTAAAAAATACAGGGCTTTCTTCACAAAATATTCCTACAGATACACCAAGACCCAAGAACCCAGCATATTTTCATCCTGGTAAGTCTTTAGTATCCCGCTTTGATGACTCTTCCCCATCTCTTTAAACACTGAGGACATGATAGAGGGGGTTCAGCAGCCTTTAACCTGGCAGGAAGCCTGATTAAAGTGCTTTGACACCAAGCTTTCACCACCGAGCGTGGTGGTGGCTGAGGGCTGTGAATCACTTCTGCCGGCCCCAGGACTGCTGCTGTGACACCCTCGGTCCTGCTCCTGCCCCTGCTCCCACGGGGCTCCGCCGGCGCCCCAGGAGTGCCTCAGCCTGATGCTCCCCATAAAGTTCTCCTCCTCCCCACCAGAAAATAAAACTGTTCCGCTTCATGCTACCACTCATTACTTTGCATTACTGATTTGCTTTAGGAGGTCATTAATACCTCTTAATTTTATAACCATGCTGGTTAGCAAAGCTAGATGCAAAAAACTGGTCACTTACATCATAAAACTGTAGTGTTTTAGGAAAGTCAGACCAAAGTCCTATGCCAAATGCATTTAGATAAGATTAATTAATTTTGCCTAACATTTTCTAGGCAGTATTTCCATAAAAGCAACAGTATGGGATACTGAGGATGCCGAGATCTGATGAATGACCGAAATAAGAGTGACTTAGAAATTACCTTTTCCACAGATAAGAGAAATTAATCAAATTTGACTTATCTCAAAAAACAAACTTCTATTAGGTACATACAAAAGCAAGGCTCTCCATCTGCAGACAGTAAGTGTCCTCGATAGCCATGGAGTTTACCTGAATTGAATTTTGGGGAAAAAAAAGCTTTTACAGAATATGTGTATATTTTAATTAAAATGATCCAGATTAGCTCCAGGCACCTGTGAGCTCTGGTGAGAGCTTTCACCTCCATGAAGACCAACAACCCAGCTGGGGGAAACCCTCTCCCGAAACCATTTTCCTCTGCCATAGCACTATCTCTTTATGGTTATATATTTTACCCGAGCCTGGTCCCCAGCCCTGCTGCATCCCCGATGCTCCTGGCCCCACGGGCTGGGGAAGGGCACCCGCCACGCTGGGTCACGCCAACACGTGATTTCATTGCAGCTGCTCATCTCTCGCTCTGAAGAGACGGGGGGCAGTGACACTCTACCAAAACCACGTGGAAAATGAATTTCTACAGCTAATCTCAAAAAAGCAGCAGCGGATCGAAAGCCCAGTGGGGAAGGAGCACCAGCAAGCTTTGCTCCAAACGAAGACAGCAGCGTGAGTTCGAGGCAGGATCTCCACCACTGTTTTTTGTGTTGGAGCCGTGGAAAGAAACTGGCCTCATCCCTCTGCGGGAGGATGATCCCCGGCAGGGAAAGGAAGCCCGTGACACCCCCAAGGGAACCGATAGCAGCTACACCCATAACTCTCTAGAGCTGAACTTAGCTGTATGCATAAACTTTATGCGCCCCATCTATGGGGTGGCCAAAGGGGCTTCCCAGGGAAGCGTACCCTCAGAGGGACATTCGCAGCGATAACTCCATCGGATGCTGCCCCAGCCTCTGGTGACCCGCGGCCTGGGGGTGCCCGTGTCCCCCGCTTGTGGCCAAGCACCCAAGCAGCAGCCGGTCTGCCAGCAGCTGGAGACGGCTGGTCTCTGGGGAGGCTTTCAGACCTGCTCGTGCCTAAAAATACCAAACGTTATACCAAAAAGCAGATGCAAAAAGAAAACTATATTTGATGTAAGATGCCTAATTACAGACATTCATCAGTTACAAATCTTGTGGCAGCTGAGGATCTAAACCTCTGCACACAGAAGGGGCAGGTTTGATCTTAAAATATTTACAAAGCTTCCAGGCCATGATTAAAAGTTGTAAGTGCCACACCTAAGGCATAAACAAATTGAATCATATGTCACATCTCCTGAATTTTAAGCATCATTCCCAGTTAACTGATCACTGACTGATGGGCATATTTGCTCCACGCTTCACAGAATTCAGCTTTTTTTACTTTTTTGTATCATTTAAGATAGAGTTGCTTTTCACGTTTTCATGCAAGCTTTGTTCAGACAGTCCGTAGATTTAAAACACGTTTTTTGCTCAAAAAGATGTGCTCTGAGCTCTTCAGTGAGTGCCAGGGAGTTTCGCCTGATGGGCACTTTCCCAGGACACGTGAGGAAAGAGTTAACACAGAGCTACTTGCCAACCTGGAGCATAGGAAATGATGGATCAGTGTCCTAAATCAGCATGTGTGATAGCAATCACATAAACAATGTATGAGTGGGATGATGGATTATACCATTTACAGTATGTGAAAGGTTGCTTAATTTTTTTTCTTCCCCAAAACTGAGGTTGAGCAGGAAAATGGACATAAGCTAAAGTATTGCATAGGCTTTTCTTAAGGAGAATATTAAAATCTTAAATACAAAGTGTCGTAGGTAGTACAGACACCAGTAAGTGTTTTCAGCTAAGAAATTGTAAGGAAAAGAAAGGGCTATAGTTAGTTAATGTTTCTTCTGGGAAATTCTTCCTTTTTGTTAAATATCACCATTTATTAATCATATCTAGGCACTTCCTAGCTTAATGGTACATTCAAAGTAGATTATTTGAAATTTAATTTGGAATTCATTCAAATACAGTTCTTTTATGCCATCGAAAAGCCTTCAGTCTTTGAAGGGCTGATCTTTAGATTAAATGCTTTCCTCTCTGGAGGAAAACCAATAGCCTACATCTGCGAGAATGCAGTTAAAGCACTGGCACCGCAAAAGGATTTCTCAGATTTTTTTTTCCATATTTCTATAGTTTCCTTGGAAAATATGCTGTCTGACCTCCTGAGGGAGCAAAGCATCTTCTCCACAAATTAGGTTGGAGAGCTTGGAAGGAAAGCAGCCATTTGCTTCGGCATTGTGCTCTGTGGGTTGCTAATTTGAGTTTCTGTAAAATGGAACCAGCTTCAAGTGCCTCAAACGATTCCTATCAAGCGCTGACATTTCCAGATAAGGAGAATATTAGCTTCTACTTGTCTTTCTCCGCAGCTTCAGCAGGCTGGTTCTTAGCCCTCTGCTTTACAATAATGCTGCATATTTACCCTAGCTTTTGTTTTTAATGCCAAGTGGATAGAATTACTGGGAGAATTTCTACACTGTAGGGAAGAACATGTTTTTTTATGAGACTGAAGCAGCTCGGTAGAAGAAATAAAAAAGTGTAATTTTTATAGGTCTCAAGGTGAGGAATAGCGAGTGTTACAAGGGTAATTTAATGGGGCAAAGTCCCCTTAGGTATTTGAAAGCCTCAAGAGGCTATTGAAAGAAGGAAATTAATTCAAGAATGTCTTGCCAGTCAGGTTATTGTTATCAGGAGTGGGTTTCGCTAAGGGCTGCGTGGGAGGGAGACGTCTGGCGGCGTTTGCAGCTATGTGAAGTGGGCACGGCTGAGTGGTTGGCATCCAGTACCCTTGTCTGCTGCTGGATCCTGACGAATATCATGGCCTTCAAAGCTACTTCTGTGCTGACGGCCAGGTCTGGTCCTTCTCCCCCTGATGCTCCTGCCCAGCTGGACCAGGGCACTACTCCTACCTCGTCCATATGCCCCGGCTCCCCGGCCTGTGGGACGAGTGGGGACGCACAGAAATAGTGACAAAACCACAAGTTTTGCATTTTTCATTATGGCTTGCTGAAGGACCTCAATCAGCTTCTGCAAGCGCTGGTGGAGGGAGTCAGCATAAGGGCTGACAAAGGCCATCCTGGCCTCACATCGTTCTTCCCCGAGAGGCTCTGCCGGGGCCGTTCAGAGAGAGAAATGCACCCAGAGTCCTACAGCACTTCACTGTCATTAATAAAGTCACGCCTGCAATTAAGTTCCCTCACTGTGACAAAAAAAACAGTCCCAAAGCACCCTATCAAGTGCCTTCTCTCAATTAACATGAGGAGAAGTGACATTTCATCACTTGTGTAATGAGCTTAATAATATCTAATGTTCACTTAATACCATTATTGGTGGCTGACCACAAAATAAAGCCAGGTTGATGGGGATTAGTGGCTTTAATGCCAAGGATAACTGCATTGGAAGACGGTCACTTCATTTTTTCACTGAGTTCGCTATTATTGCTATTATCTGTACTGCTGGTGTTATTTCTATAGCAGCATTAGGAAGCCTTCATTACTTACCACTATACAAGTACATGCCAAAAAAGTGACCATTGCCCCAGGCAGTTTGTGACCTGCGGGGCAACACGCGGTACTGGCCTGCGGGTAGCACCGCTGCAGGACTACGGTACTGCTTATGAGTCTTCTAGATTTTAAAATTATTATTATTATTATTAATTATTGTTATTATCATTACTTGCCAGCAGGGACTGGATTTTTCTCTGTTCAACAGATATTTGGCAATGAAAGAACTGAAAAATGAATGACACAAGAAGTTACAGAGCGGATTAACAGAGCTAACAGCAACGACCACCCAGTCCTGGGAATTGTCTTCCGAGCTTTGAGCTTCAGCTGACCTCCGTTTTTCAAACAGTTTATTCTGTTCATCAGTCTTCATTATTTTTTTAAGGTGAAAAAATAAATAAACCCTCCCCAAAGTAGGATCATGTGATTACATATATATGGAGCTCTTGAGGATGAGCGCATTTACCTTATTTTCTGGTTCAGTTTTGAAAATACATTGGCCTCTGTTTGCCGTTGTTCCTCCCCTGCTCCCGTTAGGATGACCGTCAGCTCCGAACGGGACGCTGCGCATCGGCAGCACTGGGGCAGAATTAATTTTCGAAGGGGCGCGGTGTTTGGACATGTGAGCAAGGGCCTTGATACGGTAACGTCATGCACTCACAATGTATTTTTTTCTGGTTTGAGCTGCCTCAGAAGCAAAAGCGATTCAAAAGGCAGTTTGCTGCTGCGCCGGGATCCGTTTCGTCAACCGTATGACTGGCATTGCACATGAAGGCTGGTTTTCCAGGGTCGGCCTTAACGCCTCGTACAAAAGCAAACGTCAAGCTGCCACGGCGTCGCTTATTGCGGAGTATTGCTGCGTAACCTTCACTAATGAACAGGAGCAGCCGGATTCCTCCCAGCGCTGAGGAAGGAAATTTTTCTCTACGTCCGATGTCTTTCACTTCTCCTGCTCTCAGATATAAATATTCTAGCGCATGAGCTCAGATGAATAATGCTCATACTACAAATAACTAAAGCTGAGGAGCTCTGTATTTAAAGGTGAAGATTCATTTATTTCGGAAAAGAAAGTGTGTTTGGTGGTGGGGTTTTTTTGTTGTTTAGCAGCTTTCAAATGTGAACAAAACCTTCTATGAAAGAATTGAAATGATGGGGTTGTGGTTTTATTTTTAAACCTAGAAACTCAGGTACATATTTCTATGCAGCTTAGGTTTTAAGACAACATTAAATACTTAAAAAAAAAAAAAAGAAAAAGGCAAGGAGCCCTGTAACTATGAACATGAATATATATCATGTCAGCAAAACCTTTCTAATTGATCATTCTGTTTTCAAGAGACCTCAGCTATGCTGGGTTTTTTTTGTCTTCTGTGCAACTCCTCCATTAAGAAACTTCGGTGATTGCACAGTTCAAATCCTCACAGGGAATCTGAGATTTTATTGTTCCTCTTTTGTGAGGCTGCGGTTAGTAATGACTTAAGTAATGCTTCATAATCCATTTGTAGTCTACTATCTCCTTGAAGAAGACAGACAAGTTTGAGTCTTCTCTTTACAAAATAACTCATCAGTACGTCTCTTCTTGGCAGAGCTGTACTGATTTAAATCCAAGAATAAGGAATTAAATAAACATAGGGAGGATTGGTTTTGAGTAGCTGAAGACTTGCGATACACTGCAGACACCTTTTTGTTTTGAAAGTGCTGAAGTGAAAAGAAAAGCTGGATTTTGGTTTTGTTCTCCCATAAAAATAATTTTGAGAAGCAATGCTAAGAAAATTATGAGACGTATCAGTGATAAACATCTCTGGCATATCAAGGGGTTTATTCATCAGGGACAGTATGACATAGAAACCCACAAACTGATAGAATTATCGGTGCAGATCTTGCCCATGGCCATGCTCAGGATTGTCTTGTTACTGCAACTATTTAGCAGGGAGCCTTTCTGATCCGCCTTTTAAATTTGCTCCTGCCAAGCCACTGCAGGCCAAAACCAGTCATTTTGAATTTGGCTGCTACCTGTTACCGCTCCTTTCTTTTCCAGCTAGTAAGTGCCTTAACCCCTGTGGCGTCTGCTCTATTTTTTTCTTTGGTGTGCACATTAAAATGGGTCACGTTTGAAACTTCTGCATTGTTGAACGGGGACCATGACTGTTGAAAAAGCAAAAACCTTAACAGCTTTAAATAGGCTAAAACATAATAGCCGCATCTTTGCTTGCAATGTTTAACAAGATACCTATCACTAGTTTTGCAGTTCCTTGTGCAAATTCAAATGCCTTCAAAGGTGCCTTTTTGCTAGGCATGGATATTGCCCAGCCACCAGCTCCAAAAACCCATAGCTAGCTCCTGCAGGCACGCCGCACATCGGTGCTTCAGCAAAGCCAGGAGCAGTGCCCTTAAAAGGGAGGTCCACTGCAAGAATAGGTCTGGCACTCCAGTAAAGAGCAGGAATAAAAACATCAAACGAGTTCTATCAGGAGAAGGCTGGATCATGTTAATTATGAGCCTACATAAATGTTTAAGATTATGCATGACTGTCAATACACAATGGACTGTCCATGTCGTCAGCGGAAGGCTTGGACACAGACCAAGCATAGAAACTTGCTTGTGTTTTCAGGTTGTGCAATAAGTTATTTGTTCATTTTAAGTCAATATAAACTGTCTCCAGCCCTCCTTGGGTTTGCCAGTCCCTAAATGACTTTCCTCACTCTTGAAGTATTCCTCCCCTCTTCCTATGGGGATCGTCATTGTAACGGCTTTGAAAGAAATCCCAACAAGTACGAAGCCTCCTCCATTTGAAGCGCCGTGGGCAAGCAATGCGCTACCAACGCATCCTGTCACTGGCAGCCTTATTTGTCTCCTGAAAGACCTGCTCCGGAGCTGCAGCCCAGCTCACTGTCTATATCGTGTCCCCAAAAAACAGGTAGGTTTTGTTATCTGAGAGAGAACAGGTAGGTATGTAATTTAAGTCCAGATTTTGCTCCACAGCACTTGTCTTAAATGCTCTAGAGAGTACATTTGCAACACTAAATCTCTCTCTGTCTATATTCAACCTGTGTATCACGTACTTGTCAAATAAAAATGTAGTATTTTCCAGTTCGTTTGGGTGAGCACGAAGAATGAGCTACACTGAGCTTCACATAACGTTGGTTCATGAATAAGCGTGAAACTTTTCACACCTATGGATTAAAGCCAAAGCTGCTTTTCTGTTTGAATATATCAGCACTTTGTTTCTGCTACCACCTAAGCCACCGGGCTCCAATTTTGATGGTTTTGTCACAAAGAACTGCCCAACACCCCAGCACCTCCGGCTGGGATGTGTTTTGTGCTTTCCATGATCACACACCATAACCGGCTCTTTGTTAACAAATGCCTTCAGCTCCTCACGCTCTTTATTAAAATCCGGATCCCACAAATACCTGGCATCTTCACAGTCTTGCTTGGCAATTGACGATTCAAACCGCCACGTCAGACACAAACTCCCTCACATACTCCTCTGTTCTCAGAGGCTTTGCACCACCTCCCTGCGTGCCAGATCCCCAACCATCACACCTCCTCCATGCCTCCACACCGCCCCAGCTTCTCACCCACTTGTTTTGGATGAACAAAACCCTAACACCCTTTACTTTATGTCTAGCAATTATTTCAAAGGCGCCCAGAGCCTCTATTCATCTCCTGTTGTCCACCAGTTTTGTCATTTAGGATATTCATGCAACAGTAGTACAGCCCTTACCCTGAGAAAAGCTACTAGATTGGGCCAAATGGACATACAAATGCTCTCTCCAAAGTAAGTTATGTTGGATGCATCACAGCCTAACTGCATCTCCCAAACTCTGGTACTCCAAGCACTGGAAAATATTTAGCTGTGTGCCTTTCTCCACAGCACATCCTTTACGTGTTTGCTCTTGCACATTTAACTTTTACTCCCTATTTGATGAGAACATTTGCATAATTTGGAAAAAACCTCCACTGACTAAATGGCAAATTTTGGTTTTCGTCACTTCTGTAGTCATTCACAGTACTTAACTTAGCTCCCAACTGTTTTGCTTTTTCTAGGTAGCTTAAGTCATGAAAAGTTTCTTTATGCCTGCGAAAACATCTCTTAATTCTTCCTCAGTTGTTTTTGTCCCTTTTCCTCCAGGGAATGCGCTGCCCTGAACTAGATGGATCTTTTGCTGCAAGCGCTCATTGCCCAGGAGGAATTCCCCCAGCTGGCAGCACTGCCATCCTCTGCCTGGTGTTACACACGGGTATCCCTCCTCCCCTGCATGCAACCACTCCGTTGTGACATGTGGTGTAATCAAATCTTACTTAAAAAAGCATACGTATTAGTGTCTGGAGTGAACTAATTTTTGACTATTCAAAAATCTATAGTCAAAAGATCCCTTCTGCACACTTGAAAAAACTTCATAAACATCAAAATCTAAAGCCATACTTTTTACATACATATATAAGTGTGTGTTTATGTGCATATATTTAGATAATCATATATCATTTAACTTTTTTCCTCCCAAAAAAACAGTTTCCGAGGCAGAATAAATAGCATAGATTTGCCAAAGTATGATCCAACAGCCACTCCTCTCACAAATGCAGGGAAATAGTTTTAGTCTGGCGACTATAAACCCCATTTGTAGTCCAAAATATTTGACTCAGGTTTTTTTCCACATTCAATAACTCTGAATGTGACTAAGTGACAACATTTTGTTGAAAGTTTTACGTAGCTAGCAATACCTCTACTGCTTATTGTCCTATACACTGAAACTGTGACTGTCACCAGTACGTTTGCCTTCATACATCAGAAGTGAGCTTAACGCGGCTATATAAAGCTTAGCATTTTAACACTACCCTAAAAACAAGCTGCTGATTTAGCATGATTTAAGCACAAAGATTTCAAGGCATTGAGTCCAAGACCAACATGGGCCTGTAACACAAGCTTTTCATGCTTTCGCTATCCTTCACCCGCGCTGCTGACTGTACGTGGCAAGTGGTCCGTATAACGCTGAAGAGTATCTCCGCGATAAACGCTATGAGCTACGCTGCCCATGCCCTTGCTTCATTTACATGTAGCCACCAAGGCTTGCCTTTACGTCTTCCCATTTGTTTGCTCGATCCCAATTATAACTAAATCTGACACCAAAATTTAAACAATATGGTTCAGGCAAGCGAACCATATTGAACAACAGTGTAATCCAGAACTGGATGCTTAACGTTAAGCCAAGAACACACAATTTGAATAATGAAATCTTTTAAAGACAGGATTCAATTTTCATTGTATTTTTATCCTTGCTGCTTAATCAAACCCACATGGAAAGCGTTGCGCTTAATGAAACTACAAAATTAATATTTCAACAGACCAGCCTGCACATAAACCCACAACTGAGCATAAACTGAACAGGTTATTTAAAAATATTTTTGAAAAAAGCCTTTTAGAAGAGAAGTACCCTCCTGCAGGCTTGAGCGTGCTCTCTCTTCTCTTCCAGGAGTGATCCAGAGCGAGGGTAGCTCTCCTTGACCACCGAGCTTTGCCTCCATGTGCTACTCCCTGCTTTTCAGTTCCACCTCGGATTTGGCTGGCTGAGAACACATCAGGTTGGAGATCAAAGTTGTCATCATCCATGTATTTCATCAGTCACTTATAATGCTGTTGTCTGAAATGTTTACCTTGGAGGGCTTTATTGGTATCTATTGTTTACTGTGCAAGGGTTAAGAACAGCTCTGCTTTCTTGGCAGTGCTCTGTGGCATCTCCTCTTTCTCTCTAAAGAAGTTAGTTAATTATAGTTTGTTTGCCAACAACAACTGTTTGAGTACTGCGGGTCCTCATTGGCTTAGCTTAGGTAACCATATTTGAACTAACGGATTTATATGGTAGGATAAAAGCCATAATAATCCAGAACTGGAAGTCCACTTTTATTTTCAAATTAATGCACAGCATAAATTAAAAGTGTCGTGTTATGTAACTACAGTATTTTATGAACATTAAGCTTCAGGTACTTACTCAAGTATCTCAAGAGGCACAGGCTCCTTTCACACAGTGTAATTATACATAAGGCTCCTGAATTAGTTTGGTCAATGTACAGTCTGGCAGTTTAAGTTTAACATCTTGGAAAGCACCTACCAAATTGCTATCACGTGGACATCAAAGTTCACAGCAGAACCTAAATCTTGCTCCTGTGGCAACCTGCACAGGCTCTTCCACCCACCACCCTCTGCCTTTTCCTCTCCCCGGCTGTACCTACATCTCCTTCTTCCTCCTGGTCCCTCAAGCCGTACCTGCAGGGCAGCGCAGTACGTTACGCAGCAGCAGCGAAGCAAATATTCTCCAGCATATTTGCTCTTCAAGGCAAGGACTATAGCGTTTACCTCTAGCAGCTAGTGTGAAATGCACCTTTTCTCCAAGGCCTGCTCTACACTATCAGCTTCTTGCTTTAATGGCTATGTGGGGGATATAGCGATGCGACTCCCTGGACACTAAACACGAGCGACCTTGAAAAGGCGGCAGTGCAGCCAAGCAGATATTCCTTATCATTATTTGAAACCTTCATGCCTACCTGATGCTACTTGGCGAGGGGAAAACACCAGCAGCTCCTTTCACCTTCAACTGCAGCAAACCCTCACCTCACCAACACTTCTGCCCTGGCAAGGTCCTTCCTTCCTTCCTTCCTATAGGGAAGCGTGATTTGCCGTGTCCTGCTGTGACTTTCCCTCCTCAGCACAGCTGATTTCCCCTGGTGAAGGGGCAAGAAGCAAGTCTCATCGGCACTGGCACGGTTTGGTTAAGAGCTGCAATCACACTAGGAACATTTTGTCAGCCTATTAACATCACTGCGCTGGGAAAGCCTTACGCAAAAGAAATCTGAGCTTCAGTTGCTTCCTCTTGGGCCCAGCTGAAGAGCAAAAGTCACTACTTGTAAGATTAACAGTCACCCAGAAAAGTGAGAATTCCCCTCAATTAAACACACATTTAATCCCATATTTTACTACTTACGAAAGCTAAAGCAAGAATGTACCTCTTCTGATGGGATTCAGCTTCTGGTTTATACACTCAAGCCTCAACTCAAGCTAATTAACACACGAGTCAAAGCTGATCACTATGTGCTTTACATTACATTCGTTCAGACTAATATTGATCTTCTGTAACCCCTCTCCCTCACTGCCCCCTGCTTTATAAATGAAAGGATTACTCATGTGAGAGTAAGCAGCAATAGAAGGAACTGTGGAATGGAGAGAAGACACCAGGAAAGGCAAAATTGTTTTCTGGGTATAAAATTAGGAAAAGAATCACACAGAATCATTGAGGTCGGAAGGGACCTCTGGAGGTGACCTGGACCAACCACCCTGCTCAAGCAGGGCCACCTAGAGCCAGCTGCCCATCCAGATGGGGTTCTTTTGGTTTTTGGTTGGGTTTTTTTTAGTATCTCCAAGGTCAGAGACTCCACAACCTCCCTGGGCAAACTGAGCCAGCGCTCGGTCACCCTCAGAGTACGTGTTTCCTGATGTTCATACAGAGCCTTCTGTGTTTGTGAAAGAAGAAACTAAAGGATGAGAACCGATTGCTGTATCTACGTACATTTCCCCAAACTAAGACCATCCTTTCTCTGCCTCTTCCAAGGAAGCAGCACCTGAAGGAACTGTTGTAGTCAGCCACAATGTTGGGACGTGCCAATGGGAGTTGGGAGTCAGAATGACAAAAGTGATAGCACTCACTGTGACTGAGCTCATTGAACACCTGAATTTAGGCACCTCTGAGTCACCCAGCTGCCGAAATGCAGAGTATTAAACAGCTTCTGCTTGCCCAAATAGGACTACTCACACAACTTCAGCATGCTGTTGCTCATTAGTTTGAGTCTCTTGTACTGCTAATGATGTTCCCACAACTAGTGCTCCTGCAAGTTACTGTAAAACACATTAAGGATTTTACTGCACAAGCAGATCAACATTCAGTATTGAGACTTTTATTAAAAGCGGTAATGCATCATTTTACTACAGCTGAAGAACATTCACAGGAGCTCTGCAATAGACCAAGTGCCAGTGCAAGAAAGTAGTTTCCAAAACTTAAGAGGTAAGAACCATCAGACAGAGTAAAAACTGCCATTGGACAAAGAGGCAATAATGCCTGACAGCCCAAATGAATTCAAAATAAAGTGGCAATCATTCATCAATAGTCTAACACTGTCTTTTTCATAGAGCTCAGGACTTTGTATGCTCATTTCAGAAAGTTTATATATACATATAGATATATATAATTCAGCAAGTAATTATTTTTGTGTTGGCTATATGAAGCCAAGTTTCAGCTTCCTCGTTCTGAAGTTAATTAGGATGAGGTTTCAGTACACCACCTCTAGTATCTTAAATATAGGTTCAACTGCACCAAGCTATTTTCAATAGCATTAGCACCGGTGTTCCAAAAAAATAAAACCTGGTCATAGCAAAGGTTATTTCTAGAGTACAGTAAGCACAACTGACACGTGGTTGAGTTCCCAGCCCGCCTGTTACTCAAAGCAAGAAAATAGCCTTATTTGAATGGCATTTGCCAAGTTTTCATAGCTTCCACTTTCCTCCCAAAATAAAATGGAAATTAAACTTGGGATTGCTTAGCAGTTCCAGTTTCCACTCACTCTTAGATCAATGCCCCGTTTCTACCAGGAGCAGGTTCACCTCCTCTGACTCCAACTACAAGGCAAATCCTTCACCGCGCGGTGCCATTAACCCACCTCAACCGCTGCAACTCTGCTTCCCATTCTGCAGCTGACAGGCACACGTGGCCTTGTGCTGGTAACTTAGGTATCCTGCAAAATATTTCTACCCTGCTGTCCCAAGATTTAGAGGAAAGACCATCGCTACCACTGAAATCCCAACAAACGAGGCTCCAGAACCCGCTGCTCTGGGTGGGCTTTCAGGGCACTTCAGTCTACATGGATCCAGAGAAGTTTCTTGAACATAGCTGCCCAGGCAGCAGATAAATATAAATATCCCAGCGTTTTTTGGAGTCAGCTCATGACTTCCAATACTTTATTTGTATTTCATTGGACTCTATGGTCTATTTATAAATTGTTTATCATACAGTTGCTTGAAGTCAGCAAGTCTAGTTCTGTTTCTAGGAAAACAGTAGCTCTAGTAAAAAGTCAGTTCTATGAAAACACACATGAAAAACTTGTCATTTTCATCTTTTGACAGCATTTTGAGATTACAGGTACAAGAGTTAGGTTTTTTTGTTTGTTTTTTTTTTTTTGCTTAAAACTTCACTAGCTCAAAATTAGATCTCTGGAAGCTAAAGTAAGCACATTCCTCAACTCTATCACGTCCAGCAGCACCCTGAGACTAACCAGCTGCAGGCTGTGCAGCTTGCCTTTACTCTATATTCCGCTACGCTCTTAATTATTCTACCATCACAAAGCAAAGTGAAGTAGTTGCCATTTAACATGCATGCTACCTCATCATCACTCCCAGTAGCGTAAGACATAAGTAGATCTTAGGATTTAAGGAAATCCTGAGTTGGAAAAGACAAAAATGCATGTGATAACAGCTTTTATACTTCTAAAATGTCTCTTTTTAAATTCTAAATTCCAACTTCAGCACCTATGTGCAGAGTTGAAGCATGTACATACAGCTGGATCCATACACGCAGTGAGTCTGGGCCACGTCAGGTGTGTTCAGCCTCAACCTTCAGAGTACTTGACAGCAAGCTCCTTTCCTGTTCTCCAGCTTGCAGAACAATAAATAGGTTGGTATCATTTCCTTTGCTTCTGCCCATTCAAATAACGGGCTTGTACTATTTTGGAAATGTGTGTAATTTACTCAGCATGCTCATTTGCCACTCTTCCAATGAGGAAAGGACCGCAATTGGAACAGACACTCTAAAGTGTCAAAAAGCACCAAAAAATAAAGCAGCAGTTCAGAGTACATCTCCAGTGATGTATTGCCTAACAGGGAAGCAGAAGATGCCAAGAAGACATTGAAAAGTAAGTTGTATCAATGCAGTTATACAGTTTGGCATTCAGACTTTATTTTAAACAGCATCACCAGTTCTTTTTGTTTCCAATTTCTGCATCATCTTAATCAAACACCACTCTTAAAAGGTTAGTCAAGTCTTCATCTCCCATTCAAGGCCCCAAGCACCACGCACGCCTCAAAGCTTGCTTTCAAAAGTCTCACTGCAACGAAGTGAGAAAGTTCAAATGCCAGGGGACTATCAGATTGCACACATTTCTGTGCAAGAATAAAGCACAGAATCGCAAGCATCGAGCTCTTTTCTAGCCCACCTGAAGGCCACACGATTTCCTGTATCTCAGCAGAAGTGTCACCAAAAGGTCACTATTCAAGTATTACTTGTAGGACAGGAGGTACAACCTGCTGCAGACACGTGGCAAGGACAAATGAGGGCTACCAGGAGGCCAAGCATTACTTACCTTGCCTTCACAGCCGGTCAGCTTGACCACCGGGGAACTAAAGCTGGCAGAAAATTGGCTCCGGCTGAAACATGTTGAGAAAGCTGATGAACTCTTCATTCCCACCGCAGCTGGACTCAGGTTTGCTATCTGCCATCACATCCAGTCCAGCGCAAGAGACTTCAGGATCCCGCCCCCCCCTATTCTGGGCTGAATTTATACTGAAATAAGCTAAGATCCAAACATGTTACGCTAACCCTGAAAGACTAAGCGTACGCCCCAGTCTGTGGGTTTCCAGAACCGTAAGAATCTACAGAGTTTTAACCACCAAATCGGAGTATCTAAGAAGCCTTTATAAGATCTACTGCCTCCCCCAAAAAGGCTATTTAGTACAAAAATTGGAAACTGCAATTTGCATTACATATCCTGCTAGGCAGGAACCACCCCTAAATTAAATACAGTGGGACTTTAGCCCTGACAGTACAAGGTGTTTCCCTATAACTGCACTGATTAAACAGTTGCAGACACCAGACTTCCAAGTCCTTTTTAGCAGACGTCACACTGCACAACATAAAGCGGCAGGCAATTGGCCAAAAATGGTTAGCAAAAAGGATTCCTTAAACCTCCAGCATCCAAATATAGCCCTAGCTGGTCACATGGGCTGCCATACAGTAAGTGCTCCTCACTTTACCTACCCTTTGATTAAACGGTTTGAGCTAAAAAGCGTGTACTTAGAATAGCATTTCAGTTTCCAGCCCAATTCCACGAACTGTATAATCTTCCTGTACCTTCCATGTTCAGATTGGCAGAAAGGAAAAGTTGATTTAGGTTTCTAGTGAGCCCAAAGGGGATCATTAGCTGCAAAAAGCTAACAGAATACGAGACCTCTAACATATATGCGTATACACACACATATATATTTATGTGTATATATATATAAATATAAAAGCAGCATATCTGCCACACAATGCAGCTGCTGTGAAAGACTAACTTGCTAACAAACTCCACAGCACATACTGATTTTTAATTTTAAATAAAAATTGCCACACCTTACTCCATCTGCCCTCTAGCAATTCCTGGTTTTCCTATTACTCTCATCAAGAGCCCCGATCAGCTAATAATGTCCACCTCACAAAAACTCCGCTGTTGAGTTTATACATCAAGAAACTGCAAAATTTCTGAAGAGAGACAAGCTGACTGTTGTACTGTTGCCAGATTCCAACTTAAACTGAAAAAAGAAGTTGAGTTTGGCCCTTTCTTTCCAGCCCTTCGAGCCATTGTCCACGTTCAATACAGTGCAGGTGTCAAATGAGGTTCTATTAGAAAACCTTGCAATTGCACTGATAAATACAGGCATCACTTATCCTTCCAAAGCCTCCCCCTCCAAACCAGCGAGGATGAAGCATTGCAGTACCAACTTACAAGAAAGCAGGTGATTTTTGAAGATGCTGAGAATTGAATTTAAGCCATAGCTATCACTCAACAGAAGTTGAGGGGTTTGAGGTTCCTAAAGAGGAAAAAAAAGCTCAGTACCACAGGCAAGGCCTAAACATCGAATTAGCACACTTAATGCACTGCATTACAACAGGGCTCTAGATCACAGGTTTTTGCTAAGAGCACGAAGTCTTTTATCCAACTCCAGTCCCTAGTTAAGCTACTATTCCGTTACACACTTAAACCAAAGCACAATCAGGAGCAGCGTCGAGCACATTCACATACCCACTACCGATTCAGCTGCACCGAGCACCACAGTTAGTTTCACATTTACACCGACAGCCAGGCCGGCCTGACTGCACCGAAATAACCCTTGGATACCCAGATGTTGCGCTATTTTTACCCTGGAAAAGAAAAAAAAAAAAAAAAAACACTAACAGAACTTCAGAGCGGGAGGCCACGACAGCAAAGGCTTTATTCCAAGGCTGCAGCGCAGGTTTCGGCGCTCGGCAGAGCCCGGGCTCGCCGTCCCGGCGGGGCAGCCCGCAGTGACGTGTCCACCTGAGGCTCCCGGGGCCGCCGCCGCCGGAGACAAAGTTCTGTAGTGCACTGACTGCTATCGTACCCAGAGTCGGAGTGTCACAGAACTTTGCTTCCGGAGGCTCCAATCCTCCTCCGGTACCGGCACCGGGGCCGTCTGCCAGCACAAGTTTCCCTGCATGGGAAGGGAAGGGAAGGCGCACACGGTTAGAGGTGGGGAAGGGAGCCCCCTCCTCCTCCTCCTCCTCCTCCCCCGCGGCTCGGCGGAAGACCCGCAGGGTGGGGAAGGGGTGGAAGGAGATAAGAAGATTTTTTTTTAAAATAAAACCCCCCAAAACAGCACCCGGAGGTAACGGGCCGCCCTGCGCAAGTCGCGGCCGAGCGGCTGGCCGGAGCGCTGCCGATGGAAACCAGCGGGAGCAGCGGGCTCCCGCTGACAGCCCCGCCGCCGCGGCCCTGAAGCGGCCCCGGCCCCGCCTGGCAGCGCCCGGCGTCCCCCCGCGGCCCCGCAGCCCCTCGCGGAAGGGACCCGAGCGGCGCCCCCCCGCCCCGCCAGCCCTTCCCCTCGGGCCCCGCCGCCGAGCGCAACAGGTCCGCCCCGCGCCGCCCGCAGCCCCCGGCGCGCCCCGCGGCGGCGGCGGCCTCGTCTCGTCCGGCCGCGTCCCGTCGGGCGGCGGCGGCCGGTTGCGCCCGCCCCGCCGCGCCGCGCGCCGCGCCGCTCCATCTTGACTTTTGCCGACGTGGAAATTTTGGGTTCGGGGACGAGCCGCGCTCTTATTGGCCGGCGGCGGGCGGGGTCGGAGGTCACGGCTGCTGTCGCCGCTCCGCGCCAAGCCGCCTCGCAGGCGGCCCCGCCCCGCCGTCCGCGGGCCACGCCCACCCGCCCACCCAAGGGGCGGGGCCGCGCCGCGCCGCGGGGCCCCGGTGGCCGTTGCGGCCGTTGGCGGCGGGGGGAGGGGGGCGCTGAGGGGGAGAGCGGGCGGGGCGGGCGCTGGGGAGGGGGCGGCGGCGCCCCGGCGGTTCCTCGTTCCTCCACCCGCCTCGGCTTCAGGGAGCCGCTGCCCGCCGCGCCGCCGAGGGCCGGGGGGGGGGCAGGCGTGGGGCGGGCTGGTGGGGGGGTTCCCGCGGCCCCGCTGGGGGTGTGGAGGCGGCAGCGGTTCTCGGTGCGCCTCGCCGCCTGCGGCTCCCCGGCGTTACGGCCCCGGCTGGCTCGCAGCCTCGGCCAGGGAGGGCGAAGCTGCGCTCCGCCGCCGGCGGAGGCGCGTAGGCCGGGTCCTGCCCTCGCCCGGGGGTGCTCAGCCCCGTCCTGGGCAGACACCCCCGGCGACACCTGCGTGCCCGCGGCGGCGGGAGGGCTCCCGGCACGCCTCCCGGAGCCCCTGCGGAGGAGTTACTCGGTATGGCTTAGTGGTGGGGGTGCTGGCCCTGAGCGCGCCTCCCGGAGCTGTGGGGAGCGAGCCCTGCCTGCTGCGGGGCTCCGCTCCTCAAATCACTTCAGATGGCCCGGCTTCCCCTGGGACGGCACCCCGGGGCGTGATGGGTGTGAGCGGGAGGAAATCTCAGATCTCGTTCCCGCTTCGAATTGGAAGGATTTTGGAAAGAGTGTAACAGCTTTTACTTTAAAGTGTGTTTCCTCACCCTGAAAGAAAAACTGAGGGGGATCTGCTGTCTGAAGAGGGTGTTTTCTGCTCTCCTCTCGAGAAGGTGTCAGGACTTTGCTAGTTCTATGCGGGTTTCAAAGTACGCTATAGGACAAAATTGGCTGAATAAAGATTTAAAAATAATTCCTGCAATTGTTTTTATCCCTTACATTGAATTAAAGTCATTAAAGTTAAACCTATCTCATTGGCCAACCTGTTCACTAGACTCAAACGCAGTTAACAGTTTGAAGAACGGATCCAGGACTAAGTTTGTAGTCGCGTAGGCCTCAGCTGTAAAAATGCTCTTGTACGTCAGGCACTTGAGCGGTCCCCGAGGAGCCGCTCGTCTCTACGAGCTGCGTGTTGATGGAGGTGCCTGCGGAGGAGGCGCGCAGGCCTGTCCCGCCCTGGCGTCGCCGCGCAGGTGAACTCCAGCGCTCGCGTGGTCCTCCCCGTTGCAGGGTCACAGCGATACCTGTTAATCCAAACCTACGGCTGGCATTTCAGTATCTGAAAGGGAAATAAACTGAAAAGTGCTTGGAAATATTTTCTCTTTTTTTTTTTAGGTTATATAATTTTTTTTTTTTTTAATTTAAACAGTCCGGCTTTAAAGTGTAGTGTTTGGGGAAGGAGAACCTCAGAAGAATCTCTTACCTTTAAATACTTACATTTTGTCGCCTCTTCTTTAGCTCCTTTGTCTTCAGAACCAGAAATGGCAAGTCTCTCCTCAGCCTTAATGTTGTGTTCATGAAGCGTGTTCCTTCCTCCCTGTCTGCACCTCCGCCGTGCCATTCAGTCTCCAGCCCTATTCCGTTTTGCTGTGGGTTTCCACGTGTAGTTTTATTTCCCACCTTCCCGTTCCCCCTCTGCGCCTGCCCCCTCAGCGTACACCCCCTGTGCTAGGCCACGGAGTTGGCCTCAGCTATGCTGTTGCCACTTGGCCGTGGGTACGGGAATATTGATTTTATAGTGTGTATGCTCTGTAAAAAAAAAATCAATATTTCAGTAGATTGAGCAGAGCGTGCGGCAGTGTAATGGGGCCCAGCCTGCTAATGTAACATGCAGGGGTCCTCATCCAGAGATTGAGGTCAGTCAGAAAATGGAAATGTGTTTTCTTATTTTATTGTCTGTTTCAGATTTAATGTAGGTGTTTATGTTCTAGTGTTTAACTTACAGCAGGGCATGCAGTTACTTTAAAGTCATATCCAACAGAATGTCACATATTGCAGGCGGCACACATAAAAACGCATGCCTCAGGCGTACAATCCATTTTTTTAGAGCTTAATAAACCCCCTCTTCTGCTTACCCATCATGTGTCTATCAAACAACAGTTGTGAGGAAAAATTAATAATTTTTGTTTCTGCAAATAAAATATGATTTTCCGTTGTTTGGTGCAGACTTGGGTTCTGATTATGTAATGGCACATGCAGTGCTTTAACGAACTCTGATATAGCGGCATGTATCGATGAGTGTCATAAAGTGAGTATAAGTGAAAAGAATGAGGGAGGAGAAATAACGAATGTATGACACAAAACCAGAGTAAAAACTCCCATTGATTTTAATGGGCCTGGGATTTCAGCCAGGATGTTCTTCATGATACATTATCCGCTTTTTAAACCGTTGCATCATGCCTTAAAATTTAGCAAAAGTGCTTCTTGAAATGACATGTGAAACCACTGCATTCTCAGGCTCAGAGTCAAGATTAGCGTAAGCTAACTATTGTTTTGCAGCTCTGGAGAGGCTTGATACGGCTTTATCTTTACTTAATAATTTTATCTTCTGTTTTTTGTCGGAGGCTATTTCTCATCTACCAAAAACTCTCACTGCAGCAGTGAGTACAGATCTATACAATGGGCAGAGGAGCGAGTATTATGTTTGTGAGTGTTACGATGCTTTGCGCTGAATAACCTGCGTTTAGAGATGCTGCGGGGGCCCTGACGTTCAGTAAAAAGGCGAAGTTATTTGTTCTTCCGTCATTCGCGTTGTGAGTTGGAGACTTTGATTTGGCAGTCGTGGCTGGGGAGGCATGCAGGACTGGAGCGGTAATGTCTTCGTTCAGCTACAACTCCGGTTTAGGGCATGACTCATCTAGAAGGCTTCCAAATGTAAAATACTGCTACCTACAGACGCATACTATACTGGGATTTCTCAAAAGTCAGTGGATTTTCTTCAGTCGCTGACCACTGATTTCCAATATGCTTATATGCTTCGCTGTTTTGAAGAAGTATTTGTTGCCCTCAAGGAGGGAGGGTTTTTTTCCTTAAAGAAAACTGTTCATTTTAACATTTTTTAAAAGTTCATTATGAAACCAAATGCAAAAGGAATGGTAGTAATACTTAGTATTACCAGTTGCTGGGAACCGATGCACTTACCACTGTTAAAAGCGTACCTCAAGACATGCAATACGTCCTAATGTATTTTAGGTATAGTTTAAAAAATAGCAGTGTAATAACATAAAATGTAAAATATATTAAAACCACTATGATATAATTTTATTTAGTTCTAAAATGGTTTTCCCAGTATAAGTATGATAAACTGCAATAAAGGTATTATTCCAATTTAAATTATAAGGTAAAACTTGTGGCGGAAGATTAAGGAATAATAATTAGGGTTGCATTTACTTTAAGAATCCGTCTGCTGTGGCAGCACACTTCCAACTAAGAACATTCGAGAAGGTGGTTACTACACAAGGCAGGCAAAAGCACATGATGCAGAGAACCAAGTTGTGACTTTTTGTGAAGTAAGGATGAACAGCATTTCACAGAATCTTAGTCATAACTTAAAAGGTGGGAGAGTTTTAGGATAGAATTTACTTTTATGAACAGAAGACTCTGTTTTCCAAGGATCTTCCTCTGCCAGCTTTATGAAATAATGAATTGTTTTTCTGGTTTTTTGGGGTTTTTTTTTCCATTTTGAAACAATTAGTACATAATAAGAATTAGTATTTAATTCTAATTTGAAACTGGAGTTATGCAGGATGGAAAATTAATTATCTCATTAGTTGGAGAACTTTTATGGTATTCATACAATAAGTAAAGACTCAGTCATAAGCATCAATCAATATTATAGAATGTTTTAAAACAAATGTAAACAATTTATATTATGACAATTTGTAGCACTACTTATTGATAAAAGAAAAATGATACGTATAAACGCAGTGGCATATCATTCTAATTCTTAGTTGGTTATTATCTGATTAAGTATGATTTGTGTTATATCTGTGTAATTCTGTACTTCATTGCTATAATAAATGTGCATTAAAACTGCATGATAATGTCCTAATTGTGAAATTGCCATTGAGTAAATTAAGGTTATGAGCACTGTAATGCAGTATTTTACCAAACTGTTTTATTTCCTAGTGCTTAAATTTCCTTGCATCTTAGAATCATAAAATTAATTGCTAAAGTTAATAAATAATGATAGATAGTCTAAGCAAGTCAGCGGTAAGTCAGAAAAGAATCCAGGTTTCCTGACTTCCCACCATCTCCCCAAAAAGTAGACAAAGTTGATGCCTCTTTCTGTAATTGATAAGTGATTGATATAAATGTCATTTTGGTAGAATCTGAACATCACAAAATAACACAAGATCAAGTGTCAAATTAAAACTTCAAGATATAAGAACATAATGTAACAAACTTTTGTTCAAGTCCAGACTTTAATAAAACTTTTATCAATTCATACTGTGCTGGCATCAATTGTATGAATAGCTCCATTAGTTAAGTAACTAATGCTCCTGACATCTTACAGTTTAGAAATTTGCAGAATCATACCCTAGATGTCTCCTAAAAAACCCACGAAGATTCAGAAGGACTCTGTATAAGTTACAAATCCCAAACGGAGTGACTCTGTCATCTGCATTTTTAAGAAGATACGACTGGATCTGCAAGGCAATCGCTGCTGGGTTAGTGTAAGAGTATCTGCAAAACATTTGTATTTTGGAAAACAATAGACATTTCAAAATGTGCTTTTGTTGTGCATTAAAATGAAATTAGGACTTTCCTGGAAAATGCCGAAACAGGCATAAAAAGACAGAACCCAGTGAGAATACTCCCTTTTACCCTGCCTGAAGCTGTTGGGCTTTGCATAGCTGGCCCAGAAAGAGACTAACACGCTGAATCAATGGGATTTGAACCTCTCTTGCCCATATCCTCCAGGGAACGCCTGAGCACTGAGCAGCCATCTATTTTGAGGAAAAGAAGGGAAAGTTTGTCTTTCATTTTTTTTTTTTCCAGAAATTCACTTCTGAATCTGAGAAGCCTTCTTACTGGAACAAATACTTTCCCACAAAAAGGGTCTGTTTCAGCAAGTCAGCATTTTCGGATACAAACAAATATATTGTGGGAAAATTCCCACCAAGCTTTACTTTGGAGTCCATCAGAAAAAATTCATGCAAGGGAGAATTATTGGAATGGCATTTACAAAGGGATACACATATGATCCTCTATAGAGTCCAAATAAAGTGACATGGTGGTATCTAGGAGAAAGACTTGAAGGCATTTAACCTTTCATTTTTAGGGCAGTAGAAATCCTTGATACAAGAAAATCAGCCAGAGATAAATAAACAACCAAATTCTGCACCATCCACCACAAGCCATGATTTAATCAGTTTATAACAACTTTAATGGGGATCGTGCTGAAGCTCATAGGCAGATTCTGCAGGACCAGGACTGAGAAGCAGCAACCAAGAGGTTATTGACATAACAGGCCCAACTTCCTTGAAGGATGTGTCCTAGAAATGGAAACCGAGGGTCGTGTTGCTCAAATCGGTGAACGGCTGCTTATGTAAGTAAATTCAAACCTGTCCTAAAAAGGCACTTAACAATCTTCTGGCTGCAACGACGTGAAAAGAAGGCAAATAACTAGAATAAGAACTATTCAGGCTGTGGTCAAATGCTTCTTGCAGAAATGGCTGGGGCAGTCGTGAAGTTACCTACTTCTTCCATCTGCCCTGCACTTGCACTTCAAACTAAACCAGTGGCTTTCACAGCGACGGAGAGAAGCGCTTGCATGGACTATTCCTGTGGTGAAAGCTGTAAAGCCTTACGCCATCGCTGCCGTTTCTCCGGTGGGCATCTGTCTGTGGCCTCAGTATTTGATTGCAACTTTTTCTCAAGCCTCGCAAATCGCATTTGGTGACCTTCAAGGCTGAGGGAAAGAATTTGTGTGGCAAAACTTAATGAATAAATGTCAGTAATGCAACTGGCAACTGCAGAATAGCTGAGAGTGCAAAGAATGTTAAAGAAAGTCACCCTCTCCTCCCTGCACGCACATTTTCTCTGGGCCTTTTTAATACAGAGGCAAAAATGGTGTCATTTGCAGATACTAGTCTTGCAGGGAAGTTTAGTAAGCATATGGGAAAGGAAAACTCTTCTTACATACTGAATAACCAAAGAAGATAGAGGGTGGTGGAAAAAACTCGTGACAGTTGTGTTGTGTGACAGTTTTTCTTATCCTCCTCCAAACCATTTGCCTGGCAAATCCCTTCTTTTTTCTTTTTTCTTTTTTTCCTTAATTTTTAGGGTCTTATATGCAGCTCGCCCCTCAAGGCACAAGCACAAATATTAATTGAAACTTACTTGCTAAGTCTCTCCAAAGCAATAAAATCCTAGGTAGTAACTACTATTTACAAATATTTTTAAAAATATTATTTGACTTAGAAATAGCCAGTGAACGGTTACTTGTTAAAAATCAGAATATCTCTATTTCATTTATTTCATTTCTAATGTCTACATCAAAGCATGAATTTGGGCAAGATAGGGTTATTCAAGGAAACGAAACGGAATCTCTAGCAGAAAAGCCCTTTCCTCGGTCTCCTCAAACACGTACATCACAAATTATCAAACAATCCCATGACACAGGGGCATTTGATTAGGAAAGACCTGCTCTAACGGAAAGGCTTTAGTTAGCTCGGGGATGGGAGAGATGCTACACTTCCCGATGGGTCCCGGAGCTGTGGGCTTTTCTGGGTCATTCCAGTTCTAGCTCCCTCGGAGGCTGTCGCTGTGCCGAACGCTCGGCAGCTTCGGTATTCATCCGAGCTGCAGCCTGGCTACTCCAGAAGGTACCCGGCTCCGTGCTCATATTTAAACATCAGCTTCTGTCTCAGAGGTAACAGGCTGGGTAGGATGACTCGGAATCCCACTGAAATAAGCATCATACAACCAGCCTTCAGAGGCCATCTGTACCTCCTCCAGAACACTGTGGCTTTTCATAACAGTCTTGAAAGGGGAAGTGCACTCATCGCACCTCCTGGGAATTTCTGAAGAATACAGTTCAAAAGTTTCCGCTTCCACTATTTCCTTATTCTAAAGAAGAAAAAGTATCTTTGTCCAAATCTTGAAGAGATGAAACGAAGTTTGGCACCTTAGGTTCAGAACATTAATGATCACTTACACTTTCACTTCTGCTCAGGTCTGATTTATGGATTTCACCTTCCAGGACACATAATTCAAGTCACCATCTGCTAGGTCCGCAGGAAGAATCTTCAGGCCAAACCGTTACGGCAACCCACTACTCCTCTGGCTTTCTACACCACCAGGAAACATCAGTGAATGCCAAACTTTTGCAACTGCAAACAAAGGGAAACGGGTATTCGTAGCTACCATTACTTTCATAATTGTCTGAACAGGGAAAAAACAATCTTACCAGGAAATCCTCACAAGTCTGAACTACATCTATCAGCCTTGTTTGCTTGCCAGTTCTTCTGATGAACCACAGGAAATATATTCCAACTCCAGCACAGATTGTTCAGAGGAGACAAGATAGGCTCATTAGCGCTGTCGCGTACGGGCAGTAGGCATACACACAAAACGTTCAGCCTTTGCATGGGGTAGCGCAGAGGCAACCAAATGGGCTTGCCTGACGCGACTGCATTAGGTATTCATGTTTATGTTGATCGTATAACCCTGGCTGTGGTTCCTTATCAATGCACGCGTGACCTCGATCGAGCAGGCTGTTAGATCCCAAGCTCACGTGCACGGGAAACTTGGATAGTGCAGGTTTCTTTGCGTGCAACTTCCCAAAGACCTGTATTTCTTCTGTGCTGGAGGGGAAGTAACTCTTCAGTAAAAACACTGATTGATGCAGTGATCACTTTATTAATAGAGTCACTTGAAAGAGTGGTGGAATTGCTGCGCAGGACTTCCTAGGCATAGCAAGCCACAATTAGAGTATGTCTTTTTTTTTTTTGAAAAATATATGATTTTGTCAAAGCTAACTGTACAACACACCATGAAATGTATTTAAATAAATAATCTGAATAACTGAACAGCATAGTTAAAATGAAATACATCAGAAAGTAAATGAGGAGTCTTCCATGGGTCTGAAGGTTTCTGTTCCCTCCAGCTAAATTCCCTATTATTAAATGGAGAATTTCACTAGATTTATTAGTTTGTTGTCTATAAAACTTTTTTTAGCAAATTTATATACGCCCCACTCAGCTGCTTTCAAATAGAGGAGTTAGAAGCTGTCTGACTACAGGATTTTTTTTTTTTCTCACTGAAATCCACAGGAAGATTTCTGTTAGCTTCAGCAAGTGAAGGAGGAAAACTTTATAAAAGTTTCCTTTTGAAACAGATTGCCTGGAGTGCTGTACTGTTAGAAAAATGTTGCTCTCGAGATCCCACCATGGCATTCTGCTAATTTTATGAGTTTAGGAATAGCCTGTCAAAATTCTGAAACACACGGGGGTCCTAATCATGAGCAGCTTGTTCCAGCTAGAATCGTATTTCCTACCTTACAGGACAGCAATGGGAAAAGTGCTTCATTTGCACCTCACAGAAATGCACTTTTCCTCCCCGATTTCTCAGCCGAATGCAACAGGACACTTCCTCTGGCCCTTAGCAACAGCCCTTAGCAAAGGCCGACGGAGAAGAGCAAGGAGCAAAGCCAGGGCTAGCAAAGAGCTATTGATTCGTGAATGAAAGAGAACATTTTCTGAAATAAAAAAATCAGCTAGTCACAATAACTCTAGGACAAGTCTAACTTTAGTGACTAGAAGTAAAAAGGACAGGCAACCTAAATTGACATTGATCTTGCTGGCATTCCAAGGGTAATATTTTCATTACGATAAAATGTTCTTTAACAATCTCTCCGGTGAATTGGGCACAAACATGCTTTTCTTCTACATTGGTCCTGCCTATCTTCCTGTTCCACCTATTTTTATACTATTAAAAAAATATTTGTTTAGGCAATGCAAACAAAATCCCCCCCTTCCATGTGTTTAAGTTCCCTTGCCGTTTATGCTATAATGTAGTACAAGACCAGCGAGACAGCTGAGAATTTTGTTTCAAACCTTTTTTTTTGTCTCCTTTTCAGTCCCCACTCAGAAAAGCTATCATAAAACTTGCCCAAGATGTTAGTAAGCGGGTAGGACCTGGATACAAGTTCTACAGCACCCCTTCCCAACAAACACACAGGCAGAGGAGCACGTATACATACATAAAATACAAACACACTTATGTAGGTAGACAGACAAGTGTGTTTTGCCCACAGAAATATTTTTGTGTATGATAATATGGAATAATCAACACAAAGTTGCATATATATATATATATATATATATATGTAACTTCTTCAGGCATTTTAAAACTTTGGTCCCCAGAAGTCAACAGGTGAAAAGATGCAATTACAAATAACCCCTATGGATTCTCATCTTGCATAAATTTCCACGGTTTTCTTTGCCCATCTTCATCAGGCAATACTTTGTCTCATTAACATTTTTCATAGCAGGGCAATGGTTTGTGTGCCTTTCAACACTGCTCCAACAATATAGAGCAGTATTACATGACAAAATGTATTGGTAGCAGATATATGACTATTACTTGTTGTTCTAAAGCATCAACAGGGCATTCATGGGCTGCACAAAAGACAGAGTCTCTGATTGAAGCCCTGTAGAGTCTCTGTGGAGATTTATGTGATTTTCTCCTGCAGCTTATGATGTGGCAGAATGACCAGTTTATGATGTGGGCGGAACTGTTCAACACATGAAAATGCCGCCGCTCTCCAGATTATGTTCTCCTGCGGTAGGCAGTAATGCTTTCTGCCCTCCATATGGCCACCATGTGCCAGCAGACACCAAACTGGTATGTGGGTTAAATGTAAAATAACCACAAGAGCTCCTGAGCCAATAATTACAAAGCTCCTTTTGATATGGTTAGTGTGTCATTATCTGTACTGTGCAATAATAAAACACAGCTCATGTTGTCCCCCTCTTCTCCTTCAGTAGCTGGGGAGCTTGGTGCAAAAGTACCACACACAATTGATGTCCACGAAATGCTTTTAGGAACTGTCATAGCAGCAGCAAAAAGCACACCAAGTTCTCAGTTCTAATTAGACGCTAGCTTGAATAAAATGCTGGGGAGCGGGGGGGAAAGGCTTATTCTGTGCATTCACTAAAGGCGTGTATCCTGTTCTGAGTTGCCCAGTCTCTGGGGTAGATCAGCTGGTTCAGAGGGCTTCTCAGACATTTAAGAAGTGCTTCTGTCCATTTAAAGCTTAAATTATCAATTTTTAGCACACGGTACTTGTGTGTACAAGGAACACGCCGCTCTGTAAAGAGTGCTAGTTTCCCACTTCTTTCCAGGTGCAGTTCAAGGCTTGGATGTGAGGTATTTTATGATTTTGGCCTTGCCACAAGTATCTCAAAAACTAGTCCCTGTGCTTTTACCCAAGAGCTGAGATAAGCCGGGATTCAGAAGGTAATGGTTTCTGGATATGCCTAGCTAAAGGCTTAGGCCAGCTCATTCTTAGTAAAAGGGTCACGACTATTGCTTTGCTTTGGTGAACTGGATCCCAAGATTTTTGCAAGGGTTTTTTATAGACTTGAGATTTTTGAGAAGGTGAATTTAGTGGGAGGGATTTGTTGAACAGGGAGTGCTTATACTGGCTTTTCTCTTACGCCTGGTAAATTTGGATTATTACTGGTCATAGTTCATAATGGTATTTTGTGCGTGATTATGACTGACCTGCTGTGTTAAATGAAAACAAATAGGACTTCTCGCTCATTTGTCTTCCGAACATGTAGTTCAGAACATTTTAGCTGTCTGGTCCAGGATGGGCTTCCTACTCATCTCCTTGCAACATCTATAAAGCAATAGATGATCACAAATCTGTCTTTATCTGAAAATGCACGAACATTCCCATAATCAGGAATAGAGATGTTGGTACACGTAACTCACACAAATCACAAATAGGGTTTTCACATTTTTGTTGCCTGTTTGCCATTTGTAGCTATTGACAGTTCCTGATGAGCTTTATCATCTTCCTCCTTGTAGTGTATTAATTGTATTATTATTATGTTATTAATTATTAATTATACCGAATTAAATAATAAACAAACGTATGTCTAAGGTATACATAGGAAAGCTGTGTGTATATATAAATGTTTACAGGGGCAGGGCTGTAAGGGATCTGTTGTTCATGCTCTATAATAGGTCAACGTTGTTTCGATGCTTTTGGTTTTACAATCTGATCGAGGACTTACACCTGCGGGAAGTGAAAGACGTCTCGGTGGCAACTTCTCCAGCTGTGATTTCCCACCTAGGCTGCACATTGCCTGCTCTGTAAAACCAACAACGTGACGCTTCATTGAGAACCATGTCACACGCCGCGAGCGGCTGCGGCTCCTTCTCACGTTTTGTTTGAGCAATTCCAACTCGGCTTTAATCTTTATTAAGACAGTCTGGGAACACTTATGCCAAAAAAATCTTTCTGATTTACATTGGTAATCTACATTTAATTACAATTGTATTTGTAACTAAAATGCTAGCCATATTATTTCTATCCTTTTTTTTTTTCCCAATCTGTTATAAACTAGTCATTGGTTTCCTGACCCAGACAGCTCCCACGGGTATCGAACACCCTCTAAGTACTAGATTTTTGCACTGGCTCTCTGATTTGGCTGACAGACATGCAAAATCACACACAGGCAAACTGCTCCAAACCAGGCTGGCAGAGACTGAAAGCTGTTACTACCTGGAGTCTGTCCAGAGATAGATGGGAATTACAGTAATTTTGGAGTCTCAGTCAAGTTCCTGGCTGACCAGTATCTACATCACAAAGCCACCACTATACCCTTTGCTTGGCAGTAATTAGTACTTTGTTAACAATCTCCGTAGGGAAATTGTTAGCAAAAAGCACAAGAAAGACCAGAGGGAGAGTAATAGGGCAGACAACTGAATATCCAAAATAGGTATATGCAAATATCAGTAATACGTTGAATAAAGAGGAAAACTCAAAGTCTTCATATGCACAAAACCATGACATAATAGGTGCCATGAAGTCCTGATGGCACAGATCAGGGACCTGGAGTAGGGACACAGATACAGCTTTTTCCAGAAGAATGGACAGGACAAGGCATTCAGACATGTATACTTGTTTCCCACTTTAGGGAGAGCTAAGAAGCTGGCTTCTTGACTGCCTTTGGGTGGGAATGAGGAAAGAAAAGAACAAGACGGATGTCTTGTTGGAGGTCTTTTGGCGAAAACTAAATCATGAGAAAGAAGAAATACATGAGGCTCTTTTCGCTTGAGCAACTCACAGAGACGTCCAAAAGAGGCAGCCTCGCCCCTACAAGGCACTTCAAACAGTGTAATACCTACTGAAAAGCGACAGAGGAGGACACAGGCAGTTGTCAGGGTCTTGTTTTTTTCTCAGAAGGGGTGGGGGTGAGGAGGGATGATATTTGGGGACACAGCTAAATTGGATTTGATTCAGCTAATAATGAGGGGTTTCTTGAGAATTTACAGGTGGAAGGTAGTCTGGGTGAAAGCAAATATGAAATGTTAGGCCACTATTTTAAGAAAAGCCTCACTATTAAGGATGAACTACAAAAAAACAGGTTTCTAAAAATTCGTAAGCTGGGGTGGAGGCCTCTTGAGAAGGTAATTGAAAGGACAAAAGAGTAGGGGAGCACTGGCAGATACTGAAAAAAAACCATTTTAAAGGTTCTGCAACAAGCTGTTCGGGTACAAAGGAAAGAGAAAGCACAATTACAGATTGATGTGGTACTCTAAGCCATTCTTTTGGCACCTGGAAATCAAAGCCTCGCAGAAAACCTGGAAACCAGGACACCTGACTATATAATATGGACAGATAAAGCAAAACGTTTGGGCACACAAGGAGTTACAAATAGCAGGAGCCATAAAGGAAACCAGAAAATGTTACCAGAACATAAGATGACAAAAGAAGTACAGCTATATAACAAGGAGAGCAAATAACAGACGGCACAAAAGAGGCCAAAATATTAAATCCCTTTGTTGTTTCAGTCTTCACTAAAGAAGTTAGTGGTGACCAACGGCTAATAAAATTAGTTTAAACAAAAGAATAAGGAGGCAGGCCAGAGCAGCGTGAGAACAGTTAGAAATGCTTATCTAAATTAGTTATATTCAAGGCCTGATCACATTCGCCCAGAAGTACTGAAGGAACTAGTCACAGTAATGTCTGAGCCATTAGCAGTTGCCTGGGAGTATGTACGGGGTGGTCCCGAGGGACAAGAGGGGACTAAATATAATATAATAAATAAATATAATGCCTGCTTCTAAAAAGGGGAAGATGAATTATAGGACAGCCAGCCTACTTTTGACACCCAGAAAGAGACTCCAACAACTCAGTGTACAATATACGTACAACCACTTGGAGGATAAGAAGGTGTTAAAAAGTAACACCAAATCACATCAAGTCAGATTCATTTCCTTCTTTTCCCAGAAAACTCACATTTATAGCATTCAATAGGCCGTATCTTTATTATAGCAAGGCTTCTGGCATGACCCTTTGTGACATTCTTGTGAACAAGCTGGAGACTAACTGTAAATATCATCTGGTTGAGTGCAAGCAAAATTGCTGTCTCAAAGAGCACACACAAGGAGCTGCAGACACTCAGTTGTGTGACACACACAGCGGTTATTTTAAATGGGATCTCATTGGAAGATCTTGTAGATCTGGTTTGTGCTTGATATGGATGATACGGGTGGTGGAACGGAGAGTACGCCTACAGAACTTGCAGGTGACAGTAAGGAACAGGGAGGGGAGAGCTTCCAGTCACTTCAGAAACCAGGATCTGAATTCAAAATAGTCTTCACTCCAAATGAAACAAATGAGATGGAGTTCAGTAAAAACATATCTAAAGCGTTACACTTGGGAAGGGGAAATCCAATGAACATTTATACAATAGGAAATTAATGCAGTATTTTCAGGAGTACTGCAGAAAAAAAAAAAAGAAACTCAAAGTTATGCTAGATTTCAAACTCAATGAATTAATAACATGGTGCTGTTACAAAAAATGCAAGTCTTTCTTACTTTAGAAATGTATTCAGAGCTAGACCCTGTGTAAGAAGTGGGGGTTAGGAAGTTTCAGCAGAAGTCCTGTTTTCAGCTCCAGGCATACTTAAAAAGATAGGCAAATTAGAGAGAATCCAGAAGGAATCAACAAAAGTGATAAGAACATATGAAGAAAGGTGGCAGAGACTGAGCTGCCTTCTAGAGGGGAATGGCAAGGGGCATGACAGCAGGCTTCCAGTGCATAAGCTTGTCACAAAGAAGGTAGTGGTCCACTGGGAGCTGGTAGGACAAAAAGAAATGAGTTTCACTGGCAGCAAAGCAGATTGGAATCTGATAGTGAGGACAAAATGCTAGCTATGAAGCCACTTGAGCAAACTCATTAATAAAGGCTACGGAAAAGAGAGGGAAGACGCCACAGCCTTATATTTTGAACATGTATAGCAGCAAAAAGTCTACAATAGAACAATCTAATGTAAACCAAATTTTCTTTCAGAGCCAGGCATCCCAGCCTGTCTTCCCCTGACAAATGGAAGGATTACTGATAGCCTGCTTCACGTGCTTACACAGCACTATAATTATCATTACCTACAGACTCATTGGGTTCTGATTTGTCCTCCACTGAATGACTGGTATCCTAGTAACACTTTCTTTGATTTTTTTTTTTTAATATCAGTTATTTTTATCTTTGCATCATTTGCCAAACTGCACACGGTAGCAAAGGCTGAGGACCTTTCATGCTGTGTAAAGTCTACATCCTACCATGACAGATGGCCTTTGTTATGCTCTTCAGGAGCTCTTGGATCATACAACTTGTTATGCCAGTTCAGAGCGGTCACTTCACCCAGCTTTCCTTCTCTGGCAGCGGCTGTTGCCTTCACAGTATCCTCTTAATAGACAAAGAAAACAAAGAACAAGACAGACTCCCTCAAATCAATTTTACTCCCTCTCCAAATCAATTTTGCTCCCTCTCCCTGTACTCCATACAGTTTGGCCAGACCAAACAATATGGGTCTTAATTAGAAAATTATCACTAGACAAAGAACGTGGTCATTTCTTCCCACACACACATCCACCATGACATAGCAAAAGTCTTCATTTCTGAGGTCCATGACTCCCTGAGCCCACCCTTGTCTTCAGGAAAGAGCAGCACTACTCCTGCAGTGTCCCTGAATTCCCTCTGGATACCACTTCGTAGCAGTTTTTGTGTTAAGAATTTGCTGCCTGGAGCTTTGGCTTGGGAGGTTGTCTCCAGGACTGCCACATGTCCTTCTTTGATAGAGGCCAGTGATTATACCAGCTACCGTTATCACTTCACTGTGGTGATTGATATCTTCTCTATTAATAGTCCGCATGGGAGTTAAGGGCGGTTGAAAACAATCCCTGACTGAAGGGGAAGGTGGCTGCGGGAGTGCAGGAATTACTGGAATGTGAGGTGATGGCCAAGATTTACCAGACGAGACAGGGTGCAAGACCAGAGGAAGTGCTGAAGCTCTTAGCTTTGCTGTGTTTTCCAGCTCCTACCTTCCCCTTTGGGTGGGTTGTTGGGTTTTTGTTTGGGTGGGTTTTTTTCCCCCAAAACACCCTGCTACCCCATCCTACCATTTTTCTCTGAGTCATAACATTACTGCATGGCTAAGAAAATCAAACAGTGATGTCCACAGGCTGGGCCTTGAGCGCATGAGTGAAGAGACTAGTACAAACAGTCATCCTTGTCCTTTTTCTTGAGGTCACTCCCAAACTTGAGCTGGAGAGAAAGCCTCCTTACAACCTATGCTCTCTGTGGTGGCACTGTTAACCTGTCTTGAGCTCAGCTAGTCTACATCAGTGTCTTACATCTGATTTTGGTTAGTGCAGAATCCCCAGAATAAATTCTGCCCTTACCCTGGCTAGAGGCAGGGACCTCTGCTCGTAGCTGCTTGAAACTCATGTGAGTGAGAGCTGCTGTTAGATAAAGTATGTCAGATGGATATGCCGAGGAGCTACTGATGACTGCATCATTAAAAGCACCCATTTCCTAGGTTATAGATAGACCTAGTTTCTGCCTATGGAAGTTCCTTAAATATACCTAGATGTAGATGGTTTGAAGAGATGTTTAGGGCCAACACTATTAATACTTGGATAAATTTTAGCTTAATGTATGAATGTCTAACCACAAATGTGGTTGCCCAAAACATCTAGACAATTCCTCTTTTCTGTGGATAACATCAAAACAGAGGAATCAAAATTTCATGGAAAAGACACAAGTTTCAGTCACGAATACTGCCACCTTTCAGAGATCTCATGTTTGTTGCTTGACACTGTATTTTGAGTGAGATGCTGAAAGTAGACTCTCCAGACTTGTCCAGGAGCCATGTCTGTTGTGCTGTCTCTGAAGTTTTCTACCATTTCATATGGCAGCATGTTAACAGAGACTGAGCATTGGCACATACATCACCTCTACTTTAAATGTATTCTTTTTTAATACAGGACCAAATAAGTATGAGTGCAAGAAAGACATCAAGAAAAGACTTGAAAGAAATGGAAGCTATTTAGATAGATAGATGGCAGAGAAGGAGCAAATGGTGGGGAAAAATTAATCCTATCCTGCCCACATCGAGTCTTAGAAACTGAATTTGTTTGCCACTTAAGCATTACTTCCGAGTAGCTATATCAACATCCATGGCATCATTATTCCTTTGTCTGCAACACAACGACGGTGAATAATGGCGACACTGGAAGAAAGATGCCATTAAAGTCAGTAGTTGTCTTGTGCGCTTATTTAGCTATTGTACACAAAAGATAAGACAGTCCCTGCTCAGAAAGCTGCGTTTCTGCTTTGCAGACATTAACAAAACAATGCAAAATCACAAAAGGGATTGTGTTCTCAAAACTTCAGACCAGACCCCTAAAAGTGGGACAGGACAGTGAACTGGGTTACCTGTTAATGTACTCCAAAGCTGGGACCACGCACACGGTACTTGGAAACGTCCAGTCCCAGAGCTGGTGCATCCCAGTGCAGCTGCCGTTGTGCTCCCATCCACAACTACTTTGCTGAACGAGATGAGGAGGGTAAAGAAAACAAAGCAAAACAGAAGCTGTAAAATTAACTCGATAGTGTCCCTGAGAACCCGCTACCTCTAGATGGTCAAAAAAGCAGATAACCTTGTCCTCAGCTTAGAAAATGAAAAGTAAAGTGGGAGTGTTGTGTTAGTGCTGTTGTGGTGCAGGAAGATGACGTGTTCTTAGAAACGTGCTGCGCCAGGTTATTACGCTTAGTTAATTTATCTTATACTTTGCTGTGGGTAAAGACGCTCATTTCCTTTTGTTTTCTTGTGTATGTGTTTTTTTCATCAGAAAATAGTCATCTGCTTTATCAAATTGTAGAATATGAAAGCCAGATGCCTTACATATTCTTTTGAACGTTATGTGTCTCCCCCCACTTAAACGTTATAATTTTTCCTTAATCAAGAGAAGAACGTTTCCTAATCTTTCTTTTGGCCTCTAAACAAAGACAAAGTTTGGCTCAAACAATGTAGGATTTATCAATTGTTAGAGCCATATAATCAATAATTTTCAAAGGGAAGTTGTTGATATCTGAACACTTGCCAAGCACCACTCTCTGGGAAGGAGGAAGTTTGTAGACAATCTTTGAGGGGTGGAGTGCACATCTGTCTTTGCACTACGGATAACTGGTGAATAATGATTCCATCCAATATTTTTATTTTGTTGTCAGTATTTTGTAAAAAAAAAAGGTCTGCTCAGGGTGAAATTCTGACCCTTTTCATGCCAATGGTGAAACTCCCATAAGCTTTGTTTGGATCAGGACTTCACTCATGGTGTATCACAAGAATGAACTACCTCTTAATCTGTTGATTCCTGCAAGCTGCTTAGACAAAAGGACATTATTCGTTTCATGTGTATTCTTAACATAGGGATATCAGAGACTGAAACCTGTAATGGAAGAATGAAAACAGGAGAGAAACTTGCCTTCCAGTTCGATGTAAGAAGAGTCACAGTTTTGTGGCAATGAAATAATCCTGCTGAGTGGAGATATTGCTGATGCCTGTGCGACTTTGCTTCAACAGAAGCAGCAGCAGAAAAAGAGCAAAGAAGCATTGATAAGTTGCCCAAGCACTGTCCACTTCAAGTTCAGCTGTGGGTCATGGTACACTGATCCCTATTATCTCTAAGTACTCCAAAAGCAAATGTACTTAGCAGAGTCTGATGCAAGTTTTGCTTCAATTGAGCTACACCAGAAGCCTAGTGCCTGCAAAGCTGTGGCCAAGAGAGGAACCAAAGGTGCAAAAATATATCCTGTTCCCAGCTCTTCACTAACTGTGCAGTGTAATCTGATCACAGGAGGATGAAAATGTTCATATGACGTGGCATCATGAGAGAAGGACATAATTTACACTAACAAACAGAGGCATTCCCTGACACTAAATAGCTACGTTCATTTTTGCCCTGGGCACCACCAAGGGAGAAACATGACTATCTAAAAAGGAGGCGAAAAGGGGTAATGGGGTCAGCTGAACTTCAATTCCCAGAAAAATCTTAGAACTATTTGTAAGCAGCTAGAATAAAACAATGGAGATAAATAATAGCTGCCACCGATTTGTTAAGGACAAACTGCACCAAAGTAATTTTTTTTTTTTGGTAGGTAGTAGACCATGTGAATAGGGAGAAGGAATAGCTGCCATATGTCATGACTTTAGTAAAACATTTTACACTCTCTAAATGGGCAAGCTAAGTAAATATAAAGAAATGAACTTACCAAAGAGCGGGGACACAATTGGCCAGAAAACTACTCAGGAAGTATTTATTAGGTCTTCAAAGGGTCTGTCTTAAGGCACTTTTCATCATTTTTATTTGTAAGATGGAAAGATGTGCATGTGTTAATATTACAGATGCAAACCTGGAAGGTTGGAAGGAAGGAGGAGAACTGAAAAGAATCTTGACAAACTGAAGAAACGACCTAGAAATAACATGCAATCCGATAAGAAGAAGATTTTACAGTTAGGGAAGAGTGATTAACTGCACAAAGAAAGAATAAGGAGTAACTGGATAGGGAAGAGTTCCACAGAAAAGGATCTGGGACTTGTTGCAGATCACAAGTTGAGTAGGAGTCAACGAGGTCACACTTATGAAAAAGGCAAATATCACCGTGGGATGGAAAAAGAGAATTACTGTCTGTAGGATGTTTGAAGTAATCTTCCACCCTACTTGGCATTAATAAAACCTCAGCTGGAGGCCTGTGTCCAGTTTTAGGAAATGAGTTTCAAGAAGGGTATGGACCAACTGGGAAGAGTTTGGTTTAGAGGTCTTACAACTGGGGATGTTTCATCTAGAGAAAAGAAAACTGAGGAACGAGATAACAGTCTTGAAGCATTTTACAGAAGACTACAAAAAGAAATGGGATGATCTGTTTCCCATGTCCATGTAGGACAAAACAAGGAATAATGGGCTTAAATTGAAGAAAGAATTAAGCTAAACATTAGAAAAAAACTTCTTGTAACTCTAAGGGCAGCTAAGTACTGAACTGTACCATTGGAAGCCTTTTAGTACTCAGTTAGGCAAACCACTGAGGCATAGGTACAGTAGATGCTGTCTTAGGATGAGGGGAAGAACTAGATAATTTTCACCAGTCCCTACAAGCCTTATTGTCTGTGATGCTGTGTTAATTCAGAAGGGCCTGAGTTATTGATGCTGTATATATTATCAATACATGGTAACAAAATTCAAATATTTTATACCCATATGAAAACCGTGTGTTCCAACATCTGGTTTTGTAATAGCTGCCATAATAAATTTTACCTACTAGTTAAGTGATCCCATACATTTCCCCTTGCCATACAAAGTAGCGTTTTTTTGGTATTATTTTCCAAGGCTCCATTGAGGGCTGTATCTTCTGAAACAAGCTCGCTTTCTAAGACCTGCAGATGCTTTCATTTTTTCTAACAATTTTGAAGAAACACCATTGAGAGCCATTTAGTTTTGGTATGACAGAAAAAGCTAGAGAGGTTTGCCTACTACTTGAAGAAGGCAGTGACTAGTTTTCTGAGGATAAATATACCAGTAATACTGTAGCAGGCAGTGGAGAGAAGGTCCCTTAGATTATCTGAGCCATCCCTTGCTAAGGCAGGGCTGTTCTTTGCAGAGCATTTTATAGCAGTTTTTAATGATTGCTACATATAATGGTTGCATATGGCTGGAGGGTAACATTAGCTTGACACGCAGGGTGATATGAGCAGCCCTTTTATGTTTTATGGGTTGCCTATCATGCTGTTGCTCTTCTATAGTTCTTTGAACACAGTACATAAAGTACATGTGCCAAAAAGAAGCTATGTAGTCATTCCAAAAGAGCAAGGGGAAGGGCAGGAAGGAAATACCTGCCTGTTAGATACTTCAGATGAAAATCACTTCATTAATAGTGTGTTCAAAGGCTAAAGGGGAAGGATGTTTGCAGCCAGCTATCTCTGAACTCTTGAAAAGCAACTCACACAAATGCATCAGCATAATTGGAAGTGAGGATCCTCTCTGCCAGCCCTCCAGATGATGGGTCTGTCTCGCTTCCCACATCAGTTTCAAACAGAGGTAAGTCAGTATCCGAAGCTAATCCCGATTTCCATCACTGTGGAGGAAGAATCTGGACCATTCTTCTCTTTTATGTCTTACAGATCTAGTGATTATCTATCAGTACCTATGAGCTACTCAGAAACGTGAGAGTGTAGGGTCATATCAGCTGTTAATTTGTTTCATGTTTCACAATCTGCAATGGAAGAAAAGGAGTGCTTACAGCACAAGAGACTTTTTTCTTTATGTGTCTATATACACAGATACTGGGCCATCGTCAGACCTTTACAGCTATCTAACATAGTCACCACCACTGCCACGGGAGCCAAGTTCAAGGGAGCAATGGGCGATGCAAACCCTAGGTACGCCTGCCAGGCTGGCTGAACATCATCCGACATCTTTGCCTTTGGCAGCTCACACGCACCCGTTTCCCTGATGCGCTTTCTACAGGAGCTGCAGGTCCTTCCTGCTCTGGTGTCAGTGAGGGATGACACGGATGATGCCCAGCAGCAGGGGCAGCCCCGGCAGCTCCTGCTTCTCCCTTCACCACGGCCACTTGCTGCAGGTCTTGTGTGCTACACCCTCCCCGCAGCACTGCGACTGCTCCTGAAACTGGCCTGGGGAACTCGGCGGGGTTAAAAATAACCTTTTCTTTTGCTGAGTTATTTTTAGCTCAGATCAGTTCCCCGATCCGGGTCACCGTGTAGCTGCACGAATAGTCGTGCCAGGATGTGCCGGCGTATTTGCAGGGTGGAAACAAATGGCTGGAGGAGGGAGGAAGAAAGCCCAACTGTGGGGAGAAGCTACCAGGAGCCTTCTCAGGGCTTCTGAGCGGGCATGGTGTGTGTCCTCCCCCAGGGTCTCCAGCCAGAGGGGGGCCCGAAAGGCTTTGTGCTGCGTGGTGAAGACACCCGGCCGGCATACGAGGTGCAGCATTTTGTCTTGCTGGTTTGTGATTTGGGAAAGCTGGACGGCAGAACCCCTAAAGCTGTCAGGAGGTTGGACAAAGTACCTTGTCACTGGCTTTATCAGCTGCTTTGCTCATGTGGTGCGTATGGGCTTCGTAGAAAGCTGGTAATATGCCAGTTTGCAGTATGATTTTGTGAACTTTACAGCCTATGTGTATAACTGATATCCTCTATAGTCTCTAGTATCAGCTGTTAGAAGCTGCAACTCATGCTTAAGTGTATAAAGTAAACAGTTTAGATTAGGTGAAAAGTGAATTGTCCCACAGGCTTATTAAGTATGAGCTGACCGCAGGAGAGCTTGCTCTTCAGGTTTTCAGGCTGAAACAAGGCTGCCGTGGGTAATTGCCTCGGTCGTCCAGAGCAGGGCCTGTGAACCAGCCCAGGTGGCAAGTGGAAGATTTTGAGACTGTGTTAGTAGTAAATAAGGATCGGGAAGCATGACGCAAAGCAAATGAATGAGACAGAGAAAAATCTTGTGCATGTGCGGGAGTCAGTCGGTGCAAGCCAGGCCATCAGCCCGCAGAGCGGGTACAGCAGCAGGGGAATCACTGCCCAGAAGAGGAGACCCCAAGCCAAGACGCAGCCCCGCAGCGGCAGGAGTGACCCGTTCCCAGGCCAGCCTTCCTCAGACCCGAGGGCAGCCCTCGGAGATCAGGGTGCTGCTGGGAGGCACCAGCCCCAGTCCTGACGGCAAAGATACCTCGACTCTCCCGAGTAAACCGGAATAAGCAGCTGCCAAGATAGCCAGTTATTACACTTCGACTGGAATCGCGTTTCACACCTGCCCTACCTACAGCCTTTTGTTTCCAATCTCGCAACCAAAACTCTTGCCTGAATTCTTACTGAATAAACCATTGCCTTATTCTGCCATTAAGGCTGTCTGGTGTTGCAGAGTGAGACAAAACAAAGAGGCTCCTACAGAAGTACCAGAATCAAATGAAGTGATGTAACATCACCCCAAGGGGACTGCACCCCAAGGCACATTCAGGGCTAGGCACTTCTCCTTACCCTGTGCTATGTTTTGGAAAGAAGTTCCTGCTGCCAAGCATGTCCTTTACCCCACCCCATTTCTTTCTACTGCAGAAAAATGAAATACCATCCATAACTGCAGGTAAATCCCCAAACTTCCAAGAAACAAACTCTGAAAAATGTGATCTAAACAGAAACTGGAAAATGGAATGGTATTTTGGATGGAGTCTTACTGGAAACTTGTCTTCTTGGAAGTGGATCCATGGCAGCAGTGTAAATAAACCTTGCAAATTCCTCACCTTTCTGAAAGGTGGCTAGCAAGGAAGCGGTAAATAGATGCATTTTTCATTTATTACATATTTTGAAGTAAAATTTTAAAAAATTACATTTTCGGTTTAAATCGTGTTGCCAGGTGCTCATAAGGAAGCCCCATCTGAACCCCTAAGTAGGATTTGGATGCGTAGGAGGTATCCTTCAGACAGGTCTTAGAAGCCCACCATAAAGCATCTCTCAAAATCTCTCTGCTCAAGGGTGCCAGAATGAACCCCTTAGCAAGCTCATTCCTGTTCCCGACTTCTTTTGCTCCAGAAGCCGCTCCAGCATATCAGGACGCTGTGATCAGCACGATGGCAGTTGACACAGTGGGGACCATATTGCTAACCTCCCCGTTTTGCAGAATACATGTGTTCTGTGGAGTATTTTCTGCTCTGAATCAGGATGTTTGGGACTTCAGATCAAATGTTCTTACTGCGAGAGTCAGCCAGCTAATCTCCATGCCAGGAAATGAAGCCATCTGATGTCCCGAGGTGAAGCTATAGGAGGTTGTATGAGTCCAGAACAACTTGAAATCGTTTTCTAAATAAATCCTCATTGGCTTGGAGTCTTTGAGCAGCATGGGTAGAGCCCCTGTTTTCTACCTCAATAAGTATTGCCTTGTTTTTATTTTCAGACCTTATCAGGGGGATAAATGCAGAATCTACTACTTACAGGCATGGTTTTACAGACTTCTATCTTTCTAAGGCAGTTTGCAAAAAATTTAGTGTGCTGCCTGAAGGTGAGAGAATAACACGTAATACTGGCAAGTTGCAATTTGTGATGCTACCTGTGGATATTGTGTGTTGCAATACTGGAAATAAAGATCCTGGAGACCGAGAGAAGCGTGTACCATTTGTTTGGCTCTAAGGATAAACTGCTATTGGCAATGACATTAACCTCAAACAAATGAAAACTTTCAGCTAGATGAAGTCTTTTAGAATTTTGTCATGTAAACACAATAGGCCTCCATCCTCCCATCTTTCGGAGAATGAGGAAAGTCTGAAAGTAAAAACCCTCTCCTCTGAATTTTGAAGACATTTCTACTGCCTTGAAGCTTACTTCTGAGAAGAGTACCTCCGTAAGATGAGTAAGAGCATAGGATCTGCTGGCATAGACAACTTGCGCTTCCCAGGGCAACACAGTGGGGGTGGTACCCAGAAACCATACAATTTCCAAATGGAGAGGTGTGTGGGGAGGATTTATAGGACTTTGTATGCAAATGTGAGGTGTCAGTAACATTTGATACAGAGCTGTCTCTCCCTTTGATGAAGGGAGCTTTGCTTTTATGGAATTTCTAAGCTGTTTCCCAATTGATTCAGGCAGTATGTACCAGGACCAGAAAGACTACTGAGGCCGTTGTTTATAATGGTCTTCTTTGGAAGCAAACCATCATTAGGCTACTTCTCATTTAACTGCAGCCGTTGAAAACCTCCGTTTCTCATCTAAGTCTGTCATCTAGGATCCCAGTCACTCTCCAGGGGTACTTATATTCCTCTACTGACTACAGAAGGCCCCACATGATTATCTTAGTGTGAAGACTAACAACGTGGGTTAATCAAATCTAATTGCTGCCGGTGCCAAAAGGGGAAGAAGATCCCGTTCCCTCTTCTCAGTTCTGCCGCTGACTCCAGTTTCCATGTCAGCGTACCTTGTTCAGCTCTGGCATCCAGCAGTCCCCTCCGTAGGCCTGCTCAACTCAGGAACCCAGGAGAAAACTGAAGGCATCAGAAAACTCTGCATAGCTGGCAGCCAGTTTTGTGAGCTGAACTGGTCCAGGGAAGAGCCCAGTGAGTTGCTGAGCCAGTCCTGTGACATTATACCACCACGATAAGATGATACAGATATATAAGAGCAGTGAAGTCACCTGCTTGCAGATTTTCATAGCTAGGATAATTTTTCCAAGCTTGGATAATTTTGAAGGAATTTGTACAATTTAAAGAGGCAGGATGTAGATCTCCCATCATGTGGAGCTGCTTGGGGTCCGATAGGAAATTTCAATGCATAGGAACCAATTGCTCAGGGTAGAGATGCTGGGGAAAGATGCTGAAGTCTCAAGCCACGTTTCTGTTGATTTGCGTAAGGTCTCAGAGGACAGTGGGTCTGCATGCATGGCTTGCGCTGGCACAGAGACCAAAAGAGCTGACTTTGTTCAAAGCTGAATACATCCTAGGGACTTCTGGTGATACCAGCATTTTGTCTCTGCAATTAAGAGGTCCAGTAAAGGACCAAGGAAACAGTGGATCTTCTCCTCACTAGGCAGCCTCCACTACCGAAGCCGAACCTGCAGGATGCGGGGACGAGGCATCTCAGCAGCGAGGGGCACCGACGGTGAGGTCAGGTCATCTCCGCCTCACTCCACACACAGCTCGTGGGATTGTGTTCAATGCCTGCCTGAGTGCCAGCAGCACCCTTTGGGGGTCTCAAACCACCTTTATCTGGAGAAATTGGGAGGATTTACTGTCTCTATACTGTAAAGGGCCTGGAAAGGAAGACCTCTGTCTTTTTTGCCTTTGAGGTTTACGCTCTTTCTTCCCCTTATCACTAGAAGTTTTGCCAGGGCAGAGAATGAATTTCACCATCAAAACATTAGACAGCTGTGTAAAAGAAGGAGGAGAAGTATTTTTCCAAAAAGGAAGCTCAGATGTTTCTGCCCAAGGCGATTCAGGATCAAAAGAAGGACACATTGATTTCTCAAATAAAAGCATTTTCAAATGAGAGTCCCTTACTCTTTGGAGTTTTTTAGAAAATGATTTGCAGATGGCACATCCCTCCGCGGTGTGACTTCTTCTTCCAGAGGCAGTGAGCATTTAGCATGTCCGCAGTCTAGAGGCATTGCGGCCTGAAGATTTATGTTCAGACTTAATAAATGAACGTATTACGGTGAGTACCTCCTAGGTAAATAACAGCAGTTTCCTTACGAAACGATCAAAGGAAATGCTAACAAAACCCTGCCACCGGCACAATACAAAGTACCCGTTTATCAACTATCTGCAATTATTTACACAAAAAGGTCCCGCAGAGCCCAAGGAGGCACACGGTGCCAGCTGTGACGCATGGCCACATGCACCTGGAGCTGCGGGGCAGTGAGAGGAGCCCAACCTCTGCGTCCCCCGGACACGAACCTACATGGGCGGCGTTGGTGCTGTTCTGGGGATGCTGCTCAATGAAAAAATCTATTCCAAGTGCACTAGGCCCTCCAGATCAATAGCAAAATGCACGGATTTGGCAAAGCATTCAGAGAAGCACACCTTTCGCAAGTACAGGCGAAATCTTTACGTGCTGACTACAGCTTCCAGATGTGTCTCAGAGCACGTAGAAATTATTACTGAGATGAAAATCATATTTCTTTACTGGGCTCTATGTCCTGTCTTTGTCAGTTCTGTTCTCACCATGATTTACGTACATAACTTTTGCTCAGTTTAATGAGTGAAAGCTATGCATGTTAAAAGATGAGATATATAATTCTTGAGGTTAACCATGACCAAATCCTGTCAAGTGTAAATCTAAGTTTGTTTTAATAAGAGTTGTTAAATAATAATAAATTGTCCCAAAGCTGTATCTTTGCCCTAAAAACTGTCTTATGAAAAGGCGCTCTATAACTTTTATTATTTGTGCATGCATATTAAATGAATGCCAATAATACACACAGACATACACACGCAGAGGTTGGAGCAGTTCAGTAAATGGCAGTATGGCATAAGGAGACATTTAACAGCAACAAGTTGTAAAGGGCATGTCTTGAAACGTGCCTCGTCACATTTTGGGGTGCTGGTTCAGTACTAACGCAAGAGGAGGAGGGCTGCCTGCTGGACCAGCAGCAATACCTTCTTCTCTGCATAAAAACTTGGGGTTTCACTCTGGGTCTTCCCTCCAAACGCTAACTCCGCTTTCTATTGTGCATTTCTGTGAAACAAGGTTGTAGTCTCGAGGGCGGCACGACATTCGTGTGTATGCACTTCAGGCTGCTCCAGCAAGAATATATGCCAGTGCTTTTGGGAAAGGATGTGTTTTTCATTTTAGTGTGAAAAGCCTTGTCAGTGTGCTCGCATGTGTGGAGTCTCAGGAGACTGTTTGGCAGGAGAATTATATAGAAAAAATTACACTACAGCCTCTTGGGAAGGGAAATCTATTACAGGTGGGTTAGGTAGAAATATCTGAACAGTGCGTCACTAAATGATTAAAAAAACCCCTAGCAATACCGTCTCGGTGCACAGAAGTGGTAAGAACCCGATGCAAAGCCCAGGGTAGTTAGCAGCAAGGTGCCTGCTGAGTTTGTGGATTCTGAATCAGGTCCGCTTTTGGAATGAAAGAGGGCTTGTAGCTGGGTGAGCCAGAAAAAAATGTGTTGGCAGAAAATTCTTTTCACCATCAGTAATGAATTTGTTGACAGATCTTATGTAGAACTGGATACGGACGTTGCCTGTACATGAATGGTTTAATCAAAAATTACAACATACACCCTTTCAGAAGACTATATGACGAAAATAAACATCTACAGTGAGAACAAAAGCATCTCTGAGCTCCACAATTCATCATGTTTCAAAGGAGGCATACTAAGAAAATTTACAGCTGAAAATTTCATGGCTATGCTCTCATAGACTTAGTCTTAACCAAGAATAACATAAGCCCTGTTGTATCTAGAAAAACAGCTTTAAGTAGCAAAGCAAAATAATGATCAGGCTAGTTCCTCCACCACGTTAAGGCAGTTGCAAAGATTTATAGACTAATTCTGCAGGCTGGATTTTTTTTTTTTTTTTTATTTAAACTACAGCTACCAATGAAAGGGAAGTGTTTCAGCAAAAGAGAAAATAATTTGAGATGATATTTGAAAAAAAAAAAAAAGATTTGTAGTTTACAGAAAGAAGTACCTTTGAAAAATGACCCGGGGATTGTAACTATGCACAATTGTTCTTATAGGAGCCGGCAGCTGGAAAGCGGCCAGCCTAACCTGTTTCTCCTGAATGCAAATTCTTCACTGACGCAGTGGAACGGGGGTTGTATAATGTCCGGTGCTGGAAGGGGACGGGCAGCAGCAACCTCGTAGCTGGCTTTGCACGCTGAAGGAACCGGAGTCTGGCAACAGTGTAAGCAAAGTTAAACCCCCTGACTGATCAAACGCCCCTTTCTTATCCAAGGCAGGGAGTAAAGTGCAGAGATCAGGAAAGCCAGAAATTCTAGTTGCAGCGGTGAAGTAACTCTACGGCTGAGGGGAAATGGGCTGGTCTCATTTTACTCTTGTCTAATTCTGCTGGGTTTGCTATTTCTACAGACAAAATGCAGTGGAAGGACAGGAAAAACCAGGACAATATATCGCTTCCTATTTTGCTTCTTTTGTTTGAATGTTTCATCTTTTCTTATTTAGCATGTGAAGAGTAGAAAAGTGGTCCTTTTTGCTCCATTTTTCAAATTTAGTTAAGCCATCTTCTATTACATCCGACAGACACCGAATTTCAGAAGAGTTTGTTCTTCCAATCATACTCTGTTGAGGTGGACTTGAGCTCATAGGCGGTATCTTTCTTACACTCCCAGTTTTGGCTTCTATATAGTGAGCTTGGAGAGTCAGTCCTGAAATCAAGTACATCTCTGAACCCGCTTTCCTATTATCTCTGTGCGAATCAGTGGTCGCTCCCCAATGCTTGTTTATCGTTACAAATGCAAACACCACAAGTCAGGGACACCTTGTTTCAAAGCTTATAGCTTCTGGGAGCATTTAGTTTACCATAATAAACAAGATCTTTTTCGGTCAACCGTGCCTGACAGCGTTGAAGTTCATTTCAGCCACTTGCTGTTTCCATAAATCTATGGTTTAGATGCTAAATTGTGGGTTCTGTCCCTGCAGTCTGCATGAAAATCAATAAATGTTTTCTTTCTAGAGCTGAAATAAAACTTACCACAATAGCATTCTGTATTGTAACTTTGTAGTCGATTATCATCATTCTTACTCAGAGTGAAGTTAGACATTCCCAGCCTGTATTTATGATCAAGGATGCTTCAGAATAATGTATATAAATTGAGTTTTATTGATCATTGAACATCTGCTGGCACTTAAGTATGTGGACACATAACCGCGAACATAAGCTTTGCAAGTTTGCATTTTTTGATGCTCATAAAATTATAATTTATAATCAAGTGTACTGTGTTATATTTTCTTTATCACCTTCATAAAGATAAAGTAATGTAAGCAGGGGCTTGGATTACAAGACCATTACAAGATTGCAAAGACTTAGGATTTTATGATTTATGGAAGAAAATTTTCATTATTTTTCCCTTACGTCTGACACCATTTAATTGCATTTTGCCTGCTGTGGTAGAGGAGGTGTGCCAAACTGTGATTATTGCAAACAAAATTGGAAGTGCTATAAAATCCTGTTTTCTTACGGCACATCCATTGTCAAATGTGGTGAGCAAATGGCTTTGTCCAACTTTCTGCTCATACAGCTTTGACCCATCCTTTCCAACACTGACTAATATAGAACACATGCCTGTGCTGATGCAGACCCTTTTTATAGTATGTGCACTTCACACACAACTGTCGCTGATACTCAAACCCTTTTATGTGAGTACAGCTTAAGCGAGGAGTTGGGGGCGGGGGGGAATACTGGAGAGAAATAAAATAAGAGGTTGTGCATCCCTTACAGGCGTGGGTACAGGAAAGGTCTCTGCACATGAGGTGGGTGCTGGGAAATTATGCTCTTGTGTGAAAATATGGGTCATAGGAACGGAAAGCAACTCAGAAGAAAGAGCCTTTGTCTTGTTTCCCAGAGTTATCAAGCCTCTTTCATGTGGCCCAACCTGATAAAATTCTCTCTTTCTTTATTTCCAAAGTCAAATGGGAGCTAAACCAAACACGCTAGCAGCGTGTCCAGGCGTGGAAGCAGTAACGTTGGCCCCTCTGAGTTTACAGACCTGCTCCTCTGCTGGCGTAGGTCTGACCAGCTCCAGGTTCGGGCAAGAGGGCTCCTGAACCAGGCGTTAAACATGGGTTTTGCTAGGTAAGGGCTACCTAGAAAGTCAGAGCGTACTGGAAGATGTGGCTGCAAAGGCTGTGAGAATATCACCATTTCATAGGGGTCTGAGGTACCTGAAGAAAGAACAGACTTATGTTCAAGACATCGTAGGTTTTTGTAAGACATGGTGGCCTATAATGCGTATCACACTTAGATAGCTAAACCAGACTTTAAAACACTTGGGTAAAAGATGATCTTTCATGGATAACAATTAACAATCCTCTGTCCTTGATTTTTAGGATGTAAAATAACGATGAAAACCTACTACATGCTGTTGCCCATATTTTTAATGAGAAATTCACCCTTTAATCGCCATCATGACAATGCTCATAAATTCCCAGGATATTTCTTCCTCACACCTTCTCTTTCCTGCCCCTACCTGTGCCCAGTGCCTAATCGCTGTTGCTCGGGAACTGAATGCTGCAGATTTAAATGCTATAGACCAAGACAAATAGGTTGAACGCAGCATGGTGACTCCTGCACAGCCAACTCCTACGCCAAGGTTAGGGAGTGTGTCACTGAACCGTCTCACTAGAGGGCAGCCGATAAAACTTCTAGCCATAAGATTGCAAGATCTGAAGGTCTCTCTCTCTTTTTTTTTTTTTCCTCTGGAGTGTGATGGGATATAAAATTTGCCCCCCTGAAATTGCTGCCAGCAACTCTTTCTCTGGTGCTTTCTGTTTGTTTTTTCCGTGTAGAGCTGTAGAGGAGGATTCACTCACCATTTTAGCTCTGTGGGACTTCGCAGGTCTGATGGAGCTGGAGAATCTTTGTGAGGCTTTGCAAAGGCACGAAGGTGAGAGAGCACTCGATACCGAACAGGATAATTGTTACTTTCCTACCCTTGCTTCTTTGCCTTGACTCCCTAAAGGAAACATCACAACTTACAACAAAATATGCATAGTGTGATATGTAGTGCATTCTGAGTTATTTGTCATAAAATTGCTTCCTAAGTAGTTATTAAGGTTCAAATGTATCACAGTACTTTTTTTTTTCTGTAGTCCTCGTAATAAATTGCAATCTTAAGTGCCTCAAGGTCCTCTCGCCTCTGGTTTCAGAAATTCTTCCCAGTACCTGTCCTATCCTGTAACACCAAAAAAGAAGTATGCTATATGCTTTCCAGAGAAACATAAGAACAAGGTCCCAAGAGCTTCCAAGATAAATACATTCTCTGAATTCCATACATTCATCACACAGTTTTTATTAAGCCAAAAATTTGCTTACAAGATTTTGTGTGGTTCTGAGCTGAGGTACATTTTCTATCCCTGTAGAAATGCCTTTATTTACTCGATCACATATCACACTGCTACACAAAAAAAAAAAAAAAAAAAAAAAAAAGCATGCGTTTTCTCCAATCTCCATGTACCAAGAACAATGTCTATCAAAAATAGTCCTTTAAAACATAAACTGTTTCAGAAATAAATACCACTTGATGTTTATAAAGTGCATTCCTCTGGCTGTGGCTGCTAAACACTCTGCTCCGTGCAGGAGTTCACGTTTTAAGTAATTCTGACTTCCCCTAAGGCAACTAAATGTATCAGAACCTACTGTAATGTCCTAAATCCGATCCTGTTTTATGTTACATATTCAAAACCCCCATTTTCTTCAAAGGAAAAGATGGACAAAAAATGCTAAGCTGGAATTTGATAGATAAAGGTTAATCAGAAAAATCTTGTTGATGAAATAGAATTTATTGTAGAAGTTTCCATTTCACATCAACACAGTAAACAGTATTTGTTTTTCAGTAACAATTGATACAGCCAAGTGAGCAATTAAACACAAATTTTCTCCTTTTTGTGTTTGCATAACAGCTGCACTTAGTTTGCAGTTTCACCAGATATATCATTACCCAAACATAGTTAACATTTTTTGTTCATGAGGGTAGTAACTTGAGTCTTTGTTTCTTAATCGATTAAGAATGCTCGGGTCTTTCTGTTGCACACGTGTGTGTGTGTTGTACACACAATTCCTACTAAATTGATTTTGCCCGTGATTACAAAGGTCCTATAATACTGGCTCTGCTTCCTGGTTGGGTGATCCTATCTCATCCATCAGGAGAACAGCCTGAAGATACTATCAAAACAGTAGTTTATGGAGCAGAAACAAATAATACGTAATCAGAGATTTCATAAAATGTTACATTTTTTTTTTCCTCCTTCTCTGCACCCCACAGACTTTTCTCAAATCATCCCTCTTAGACCAGGAAATGGTGAGATATGTTGGCTGGGGAGGAGTTTAATTCAATTCTTACTCATTGCATTCACACAAAATAATTGAATGCGCATGCAGAGTCTGGTTTTAAGGGGTACAGTCAGGCCCTTATCAGATTCACCTAAAGGTCTTCTTGATAGGGAATTGGCAATGAATTTCAAAAGCCTGCTTGGTGCCTTGTGTCAAGCAGTTTTCCACCCCGAGGCAGGATTGAGGCAGAGACAGAGTCAAGATTGTTCAGGAAATATGCAGTGGGATATTTTTGGTGCGTGCGTTTAAAAGCTCTTGAAAAGTTGAGGTCAATAACTTGCTGATTTTTTTTTTTTTTTCTATTTGTAAATATTTAAATTTTTATTAGCTGTAGTACTCATTTGGTGTATGGGAAACTCTGTCATACGTTTACGAGAAAGCAGAATGTAAGGGACTGCTGCTTTACATTTAATTGATTTTGTTCCTAGAAGGACAAGGATAATACAGAGCCTACCAAAGTCTCTACCATCTCTCCAACTGTGACAGCGGCAGTAGCCCAGGGGATACCACTAAGGAGGTTTAAAACTCCGGCAGTCTGCCTGGCTCCATCCCTCAGCTGCCCAACCGTGTGGAGCTTACGACTTGCTTCCAGGACCAGCTGCAGTAATTCAATGTGTGTAACAGTATTACCAATTCAGGGATATTTCTAAGAATTATTATTGCCGTAGTAACATCGCACTGCAGGACTGTAGCAATAACAGTTCTCTTTAGTCATGTCCAAGCCCTCCTTCTCCCCTTCGCTTGACCTCACCTTGCTGAGGCGTGAGAGCCCTACGGGGAATGGCACCCCATGCCAAGGGAATCCTTCCTGGTGTCTGAGGGTCCCTTTCACACAGCTGGGACAGGGATTTTCTGCACGGCCTACAGCTCCAAACAGTCTGACCTAATTTCCCTCACGTAGAAAAAATGGTTTCATATAAACAGACCGGAGCTCAAGCTAAAATTTCCACGTGCATTCAGCCTGTTCAGGTGCTTACGTTCCATCGGAAAGGTTAGGTCCCTACTGCATTCAGAGCGGTGCTCTGGCTTAGGCACAACTTTGTAGGACCTCAGGTCTGACACCACCTATCTCCATACCGCGGGGGGAACAGAGCCTCCCTGTGTCAGTCCCCGCAGCGACCCTGTTGATTTTGGGCGCGAACACTTCTGCCACGTGCAGACACAGATTTGGGCTTCCACATGACTTAGTGCCCAGGAAGAGTTTGCCCATGCGCGCTCCCTTGGAGCAAGTCAGCGACCAGAATTAAAAATAAAACACAGTAGCCTTGACTACACAGCTCCACATCTGGAAATACTGACACATGTACTCAGAAGAGGGGACTTACTCTCCTGGCTGGAGCACGAGGTGATGCTACCTCCCAGCTTCACGGCAGGAGAAGGAATGGCTCTCTGCTAAGCATGTTTCATTAACTCAGAACACACGCTTCCATTTATTTAAACCATATGGATGTGTTTTATATTTTCATTACATTTCATGCGACTGAGGCCACCGTAAATGCTTGCTATATGTCTTTGCATATTTTAGTTTCCTGAAGCAATTTTCTCTTATGTTTCAGTTAAGTACAAGCTCCACAAAATGTGTTATTAATTACAGACGTGGGTTGCCTTATGCAGTATGATGTGTTCCCTCTGCACATTCACTTCAATTTCTGTTGTGAAACAGTCTTATATATAGTGGTATTTTATCTATAAACTGTCTGAAATATAAGCCTTTATAATTAAAAATTGATTAAAGCTTAAATTCTGCAAAGAAAATGCTCAGTTTTGGGAACAGTATTTTCCATACCCAGTAGGTGCTTCAGAGCATGCTAAAGACCTGTCCATTTCATTGGGAATACTCACGTGCTTTAAGCTAAGCTTGCGCTGAAGTAATTTGCTGTGTCATGGTCAACAAATATCTTCTCAAAGGACTGAGATAGGCAGTAAAAACCCCAGTGATTAGAGTCCACTCCATCTTTGTGTCTATGAAATAGCCTGCTGACTCCTACCAACCGCAGGCACAGCTGGATTGACACTCCCAACCCATTGGTGCAGAAACCTTTGCATCCCTAAAAAAATGCTTATTTTAAGCCAAGTTCACCTTCATATGGACCTTAAACAAGTAACCCACAGATGAAAAGGTATACAATTTCTTACTAATAATTGATTTATTATAATTTTTCAAACCATTGTTTTCAATAGTGGTTTGTATTACTTTCCAAATATCTATGCTGATCTGCATTGGGGAAATGACAACAGAGTGACAACGCAGAATAAACTCATAATAAGAAGAGTAGTAATCAAATTCAGAGATGTTATGTTATTTTCAGGAGTGCCTAAAACTTTTCCTTTTTGCCAGTCTGCCACAAATACCCACTTATAATTAAGATAGAGAGTGGGTCAGTGGTTAATAATCTCATTAACCAGTAATTCTCGAACAGACAGTAGGGAAAGATATAAGCTGATGAAGAATTAAGCTGTGGAAGGTCTAGAGGCAGTGCAGTGCAACCTCTTCATTGCTTCTCACCATACTCAGTAATCTCTTCCATTGCAGAGTGACTGCTCTGATCGGATTGATTTTTCCTCTGACAGAATTGATGATATGAGGTGCAAAGAAGTAAAGAATCTGGCCCAAGAGACTTTTAAAAGCCTACCAGGCTAAAGCAATATGGGAATCATCCTATGCCACGACTACATCTTCACAGACCACTTCATTATATCCCGACATGAATAGAGCTGCTGTCATAAATGCTGTCTGTAACAAAATAAATGTTTATCACTGCTGCACATTTTAAAGCAATCCCAGATTATTGTTCATTTATTAGCATTAGATTATTGTCACAAGGTTACGGTGCTGCGAGTGTCTCTGATGCAGCACAGCAAACTAAATCTATGGAGCTACCTCTCTCAAGTGCCCAAGCACCAAGCGTGGAGGTTCCCGAGATGTTCGGCGGAGAGAGGAGGTGAAACAGTGCATTTAAGCTAGGTTCCTGCCCTTGTTCAGCTTGGCACACCCTCTCTCCATCAATTAAACAGAGACCAGCTTTTTAACACCAGTGCCCACACTGGGTGAGGAAGGCCCCCTGCACGCCCATCCTGAACAGCTTACAGCCCAAAAGCGGGAGTGGGTGTGGGTAGAATTGAACAACATCAAACTGAGAGCTGGCTGTTGCCGAGGTGGATTTTAGACTTCAAAAAGAGATCTAGACACTGTGTCTTCGTGACGCTTCTCTCCACCAGCCAGTCTAGTTATTGCCGTCAAATCCGAGCTAGAAAGGCGGTGCCCTGGTCTGGTCACACTTTGCTGTTTTCCCTGCCTTCACCTCCTGCTCGCATCTCCTTCAGCCCCGGCCAGGGAGGGACCAGGAAGCAGCCGTGGAAGAGACTGTGGTGCTGGTTTTTGAGGGGTTCACAGGGTTCAAGCAAGATTGTCCTTTCCATAGCTGACATCTAGCACATCATACACAGCATCCTTACATCAAGAAGCAAGACGTGCCAGAGACTCCATGCATACCAGGCACTGTATAAGTTGAGGAGGCGCCTGCAGTACCCAGCTCTGCCAAACTGAGAGAAATCATGGCTAAATGGCAATAGGAAAACCCACTGCAATAAAACACCATCAATGAGCAAGCGCTGCCTGCTGCTCCTGCGCACCCCTGTGCCAACTGCTTCCCTCACCCCATCGCTCACAGCATCTTCCTCCAAGGGACCCTCCCAGCCTCGGTGGCCTGACATCAGCAATGGCCATGCCAAGGGAGAGGACCAGGAGGTGGGTTGTGCCTCTTGCCCCGTGGTGCTACGGGGCTCCCCCGCACGCCGCAGGGAACAGGCTGGTGAGAAGGGAAGTGTCAGTGACTATAAAAATGGAGCGTGGATGTCACGCTCTGGTTTCCCTGTTTCAAGATGGGCAAGCCATCTGCAGATGTGTCCCCTCTAGAGAGCCTGTACCCATCTCATTTCCTGCTCCTGCACCCCAGTTGCAGAGCAGGTGCACGTATCCTCCAGTCTTTCTTGGAAATCCCATCATTTTAAGCAAATCTGCTATGCTCATCACAAGATCAAGGTGCCAGCCTAGAGGACAGTGACTGCAACGAGGTGACACTGTTTGCACAGCAGTGATTGAACATCCCATCGCAGCTTGTGTGCTGGAGCAGTCAAAGCTCAGGGGTGACTGTGGACTGCAGGAATGAAACGGAGACGTAGGACGCTTTGTTCAAAGTCTTTTTGCCCCACACAGGAGGCGTTGCAGCAGACCCAGGCAGGGTATTCCCACGGGCAGCCTTTTACAGTGCAGTTTTTCTACTCAAGCAGATGGATTATCCATTTCTCCGCTACCCTGTAAACACCTGGTTTTATGAGAGCAAACTCCAGTGAAGTCGGAGGAGTTATTCTATGATGACAAGAGGGTAACACAATAGGATCAGTGTCTGGAGTTATGACCCCCATAAACTATTTTTACCTGGTAGAACTTTGGTCACTTTAAGGCACATTAAGTGAGAAGTACAAAAGTAGGTGGACGCGGGTCATGGGTATTACCTTGCACTTCTTGTTTCTTATCAGAAAGAAAGAGCTCGTGGCTTTGCCAAGAAACCAGTGCCCTTTAGGCAGTTCTCACCTCCCTCAGAAAAGTAGACAAACCAAGTTTGAATGGAGCTCGGTATGCAACGTAGCCCACAGTCACTGAAGCTAGAAGAAGTAAGAGGCCTCAATGTTTTTGGTTCCTCTGCCATACAGGAAACAAAGCTTTGCATACCTATACTTCACCCAAGTGTTTCAGGGTTATTTTTGTCTCTGGTTAGACCTCGAGATAAGAAGCCAATGGATTTACGTGCTCTGAAGCATGTAACTGTATTTTAATGCTTGATTAAAATCTACAAGCACTCTAGTGGCACCAGCAATTAAATAATGTAACAATTCACAAACCATTGTTTAAAATGGTCTTGATTTTCAGGATGGGCGGGGAAGGAGTACACTGATAACTTGTAATGTGTTCATTAAAAGTGTGGCAGATATCTGGAAGTGAGGTAGCAGAAGTCACAAGTTAGATGGACTGGTAATGTAGAAAGCAGAGAAACATGTTTTTTAAGAATAATTTAGTTTTTCAGGGAGGGTTGTACTAAAGGAACAGAAAATGGAACAATTTTTTTTTTTTTGCGAGTTACCTCTCCGAGGGTTTCCCCACCTGCTGTACAGCAATAAAGCTGTCAGAATTTAAGATACTTATTTTTGGAGCAGACAGATTTTTCAGGGTTTTGCTATGTACGTTTTAGTTTCACTTGCAAAGCAATCTAAAGAAAGTCACCAGGTGGAAGAACAAAACCTCTTGGTACTGAGCACAGAAGGACACTGCAATCCTTCACACGGTTCAGTGTTGCATTAGTAGCATTGCTATAGGTCAGACGGTCGAAGGTTTTATTAGACTCCAGGTTGTCACTTCTCTTTTGCTGTTGCTTTTCTAGAGTTTAACAATACTTCGGATTTTGCCTTCAAATTGTTTTCTGTTTTCTAGCACGTTGGAAACAAGAGTGGTAGGTGCAGCGGGGAGCCTGCGGCAGCGCTGGGCTGCCTCCCTTGCTTCTGCGTATGCATCACGTACGTACGGCCTCTCTAAGCCTCCCTGGAATGACACCGGTGCTAACGCTACTCTGTTCTGCTCGGAACCGTAACCGATACTTGGAAATTAATCTAAAATCTGCCTCTTTCCTCTCTTTTTTAAACTGTTTTAGCCACGCTGTTTCCTTCGAACTTTGTTTCTTGATTTCAGTCATCTGTTACTTGAAGAAACAACTCCGCTCGAAAAGGAAACGTAATCATGTTTCACTCTCTGGTCTCTCATGTTTGGTTGTGTTTTCCAGGTATTTCTAGCAAAAGTAACAAAAGGTTGCCAGATCCTAGCAGGATCCACCGCAGCCATAAAAACCGAAGAGTGGTCTTTTCTCAAAGCCACACTGATGCTAAGAAAATGTAAGGGCGCAGGAGAGATGTCCAATATGCTGTTTATGATAGACCAAGATGTTCTATGTCCAAAGCCTAAAAAGTGAGGTTTAGATGTATTTCTTTCCTTCTAGGGATAGCAGCATGCCTGTTTCCTCTCCGTGTGGGCAACTCTGGCATTCTGCAGAGTCTGAACCTGCAATTAAGGGATTTATTCCAGGTTAGAAGAGAAAAACAAAGCTTCCAAGCGTACAGCCTACCTGAGAGCCTTTCAGTGATCAAGACAGATTGGGCAGGGCTGGTGCCAAGTGATAAAAATCGTTAGATCCAAATTCATTATCCAGCATTGCCGTTGGACCTGGAATTTCTGTGAACTGGTGAAAGATCTCCCATGCATGGGGGTCACAGTATCTGAACGGGTCTCAGAAAGGTGAAACAGGCTGGGAAACTATAAACTCTTGAACCTCTAACTACCACAATATCAGAGTCCAGTAATATACAGACTGCCATTTCTGCATCTGAAAGAAATACGAATGAGCTACTGCTATTGCTGAGCTGCCACTGCTATGCCTTCTCAGGCAAATATGTGGCTTTACAGAAATGGTAGTTCTGCTAAAAAAAGCAAAGGAAAAGTTAGGGAACTAGGCAAAAAGAATGATATGATGAGAGAAGAAAAATAGAAAGCAAAAATGTGGCAGCTTCAGCAAAATCATTACAATGCCTTAGCAGCTAAATGTGAAAGAATAAGATGAACCACAAGGGATTGGTTTTTTCTTTCTCCTCGCACATACATAAATATTTATGAGTGTACAAACTGAGCACAAGAGAAGCATAAAACATTCCCATTCTGAGCTGATAGCGTTTTACATCCATTTTGCCTGAGTCTGGATGACTCCACAGGTTTAGGGGCAAAAAATAGCACGAGCAGAGTCTGAACACGATGCAGTGGTATGTAGCACGTACAAAGGTAGTTAGTGATACGTACAGACCACATGTGGTTAGAGTCCAGAGAGAAAAAGACAAAAGAAAGAAAAATGGGATACAAAAAAAAAGGGAAAGAGAAAGGCAGAAACTGGTGAGAAGTGGAAATTAATGAGGCCCAAGGAATAATTTCTAGTAAAAAATACTTTCAAGAAAACTGTGATCTCGTCGTGGACAATTTGCAAACAAAGGAGGTGAAAGTTCTTGGATAAATTATTCGTTACCCACCAAGCTCTAATTAGAACACACCCACACTTGGGTGTGAGGGTTGAGGGTCTTTTAGCTTCTGTAAGCAGTTTTGATCTGCCTCCTAAAATGCTGTAGTGGATTGCCAAAGAAAAAACATGGCGCCTCAAGACTTGTCTCAAACTGGAGCTTGCTGAGGACGTTTATCTCAACAAACAGTTTTAAGGGTATCCACTCAGTGCCAAAAAGTGTGCGGATGAGAATTCCGCCCGTAAGAAAGGAATATGGCATCCCGTGGATTGGATTGCTAATAGCAGCTATGTATTTCTTGATGACTGATTATGGCATTAAAATAATTTTCTAGATGAACACCTCAAGAGGAAAAATAAAAGTCACCCTTAATGATCGCAGCTCTTCAGAGCCTGCCAGGAGAACTGGCTGCCTCAGGATGCATTCAGATAGCTCTGATTCAGTAGTGGCACATAAAATCCATCTGTCCAGAGACTCCGTAAGACAAATTTATCATTCAAGTCCAGCATTTTGAAGATCATTTTCCAAAACCCATTGCTAGACTAATATTTAATTGATAGTCTTATCTGGCAGCAGAGTTGTAACAGATTCTCTAGGCAGACTTTGAGTCAATCGGTTACCATGAGATTTGGTCCCCTCTTCTGTTGATGCCTGGACTTTCTTTTTTGCACAGAGGGAGGTTGTCTTTGAGACCATGAACCTGATACTTCTCACTATTATACCTGCACGTGGAGAACCACATGCACAAGTATTCCAAAAAGAGGTGTTAAGCGTTTTCATTTACTTGATTAGTATATGCAAATAAAGTAGATGCAATCAGACTCTTATTTGCTCTGAAAAACGTGGCCTAAATTCCTGCAGAAAACAAAAAAAAAATAGATTCTTGATAAAAAAAAACGGGATTTGGAGACTTATGCCACTCCTTTCTGCCATGCTCCTGTCACGATTATTGTGAGGAATGTGGGTATGCTGGCAGGTGATACAGAAGCAAGGCATATTAAATGTTGTCGGTACTCATGAATAACGATGGGTTAACCAAAACATAGCGTGTGGCATAGCCTAATTCCTGTCATGGTGTGGAGGTACAGCGGCTCTGACCCATGGTGGAGCAGGACAGAGAAGTCCTTGCTTGAGACTCAGACTCGAACCTCACCCATTCATAAGGAGGTATTTGGTAGCGGAGCGAGAGTGCCAAAGGTGGTGGGGCCTGATGCTGGCAATGTTATTCTTGTGCTTTAACTGTCTTAGTTGTTAGGCTCAAAAGAGGGTTTGAGCTTGAGCAGTTTCATATTCGATTTAGGTCATAAGGCTGCAGGTGAAAAGAAAGGGTTTATGGCATTAGCAAAGGAAATATCAATGGTGAGCCTCCTCCAGGAGTGACATGACCCTTTGAGAAGCTTTGGAAAGAGGCTTTCAAGTTGTGACCTGTGCAGTCAGGTTTAAAATAATTTACTATTAAAATTAAAATACTGTTTTACCAGCACAAAGATTTCAGCCATGAGAATCTCTGCACTTACAGAACTGAACCCAGTGAAGGGAGGCCATGCCATGGTACCAGGAGAGTTAAAGAAATAGAAATTCTCCAGGTAAACAAGTGAGAGCAGCTCCATTTTCCCTCAAATCCAATTCAGGCCTTGCATTAAGAATAATCTATATACCCGCTTAACTTCAAGAATGAGCACTCTCAAAATCTGTGCCCTAAGGCTCTGCCTCCTTTGTCATGCAAGTGAGCTACCCCCGCCTTCTGCTGTATAAGCCATGAAAAGATGATGATATATTCTTTTTTTCTTTCATTGCATACCCATATGTTTGTATAATGATTACCTTTGCAGCTAACAGATGCACTTATTTTAGCGTTCTTAAACAGAAAATCAAAATCATCTTGTATCTGCATTTTTCTGATACAGTCACATGTGAAAGGTTTTATTTCAGTTACTGAAGGAGAAAGTTTTTCTCTGCTTGCCTTCCACAGTAACATTTGTTGAATAATTGGTTCCCTTCTGGGGAAAAGAAGCAGAGCATTTTCCTCTACATGCTGATCACTTCTGAAGCAAGATGCGAGATCTGATGGATCAAAACTCCTTTTAGGGCTGATCCCTTAAATTAATTAATTCCTAGTAACAAATAGCAGCCCCTCAGGCACAACATTTATTGGCATAAACCAATGTTTTATTTTGCTTTGTGGAGGAAGTGCAGAAACCACCTATGAAGAAAAACCTAAGACATTGATAGAAGATTTTGAAAGGTATGCATAATTTAAGGATTACAGTAATTGACATGCCTCCTATTCTTAGATTTCTTTCAAGACAAGGGTGTGTTTAGTAGATTTGGCTCTTAAATGATAATACGTGTGAATTAGCTATTCATTCCTATATCTAGATCTTTGCAAATCATAACACATTTATGGAAAGCAATCTTCTTCCATTTTCTAATTGCTGAGCTCCAGGGTTTGGGGTTTTTTTTGCTTCTGGAGATCACGCTGGTAGATTTTAAATGGTGGTATCAGTTTGCATACCCAACAGCAAAATTACAGCTGAAATTTCAGAACAGAATTTGAAAACATTTTCTTTTTGGCTTGTATTCTCCTGGTTCTGCATTCCCGGACATGAAAACATCCCTTTATAAAGGTGGAGGAAGAAAGATCCCCGCCCCAAGAAGAAGATAATTTAATCCAAATATAGAGGATAAGAACAAAAAGATCAAGAGGTGGTTGCAGATAGTGCCGGAGGGCACACCAAGCGAAGTCTAAGTGGAAGGAAGACATCTGAAGAGAGTTTTGAAAGCAAAGAAGGAATTATCTTAATGAAGGGGTGGCTGATGCAAGTGCAAAATGTTGCTTGAGAGTACGTAGGACTCGAGGAAAGGAGGAAAGACAAAGAGAGCATTAGGCGAGGATTAGGTGAGAGCTATGCCTCATCCCCATTAAAAAAGGTTTGCTAATGTAATTTACGCCAATAAAAAGCATGTGCTGGTAAAAAGAACTTTTTCCTTTTTAATACCTCAGTTCAGCAAGCGATGAACAAGCAGCTTTACATATATATATATATACACACACACAGAGAGAACCTTTTTGTCAAAGAAAGATCACAAAGACAAGACGCATACCTACTACAGTGCTAAAGACCCAAGAAATTTCCCGGACAGACCTGGCCAAAATTACACCAGAAGACGGTGGAGTGCAGGGGAGACAGTTAGGACACCTTGTGCTAGCCGAAGCACCTTTCCTTCTGTGCAGAAATGTAGGCAGCCAAAGAATGAGGCAGTCTTGAAAAGACGGGGGATTTATTTTAATCCAACATGTAAAAGAAAGGGAACCAAGGATGGGGTGAAGAGTATGATTGCCAGAGGGGCAAGAAAGGAAGGAACTAAGCTGTGAAGCCTGTGATCCAAACCCTTGTGTACACCAAGTTCAAACTGTCATCAGATGACTATGGGCTCCGAAAATTTAATTTATGCTGAAAAAAACCCTTCTAATTCTGAACACTGTACAGTTTCCGGTAAAAACGAGAGAGAGACATTGAAAGGAGGCCGTTAGCTCTTCCATTTGCAGTATGTGCAATGATTTCAGCCCACTTGTGTTTACAAAACAGATGTGCTAACTTTCATGCTGGGTGTGGTGCTTTGTGTAATTTTTGGTGCGCCCTAACTACTCACATTTACCCCTGCCCCTACAAAATTCATCTCTTTCAGCTCTCCTCCCGCTTTATCTCCTTAGCAGTAAAAATAATGTAAATTACTTCACTTAGCTTCTGCTGATACTTAGAATAGTGCAACTTATTTGAACGACAATAACTCACCAATAAATAACTAATATTACTGGCTAATTTTTGTAGTAGGGATTGTATAGATTTGTATTACACTTGTATCTACCAGTACTGATCAAGAACTGCAGCAGCCAGCACAGCTCAAGAATTAAGAGTATTGTAGAATTAGGAATCAGACCTAATGTTTTGGGCCAGACACTGTAGTGACCTAAATTCAAAAGCTAATCTCTGTCTCAAGTAGTTTGTACTGTAGATTATACCCATGACAGCAATTGTGGAACAGGAGATTATGACTTATCTTCATGAAGCCACTTCTCTTTTTACAAATAACTCTTTCTGGAAAGCTATCATCAAATAAGAGCATTATTTATTTATACAGCTCCCAAAAGTATGTTAAGCATTTGAGTGCAGAAGCGGGACGCAGAAGAGAGGCATTTTTCAGTCTGACAGAACCAAGACTTTGCACATCAACTGTTAATTTTCCTTTTTTTTTGCTGGCAGTTCGTATAGCACAGTACACTGTTCCTTATCTCTTGGCGGTGAAGATTGGCAGGTACTGCTAGATACTGTTTTAAAGGTACAGAGCATGAGACAGTATGCCAATTCAAAAATACTAACAATTCAGTGTTTCATTTGAGAGAAACTCAAGCCTAGAGCATCCTCTTTAATGCAAGAAAAAAGCTCGGAAATTACATTCATAGATCTTGTCCTGTAAACGTCTCTACCAATGCTGGTTTTTTTACTGGCAGACCATTAAGGCATTACCTTGACATGAGTTTATTTATCTATTTGTAAGAAAAAAAAAATGGAGCAACAGATATATTTCATTTTGAAATTGTACCACATGGTTCCGTAATTAATTGGGCTCAATTGCTCTATGATTTCATCTGTTCCTATTAATGTAGAAGCATGTCAGAGCTTACAGAAAGTTAATCACTGACACTGAGACATAGATGTTATACAGCGCAGTGCATCATTTCCCTGTTTGTGCTGAATGTGAATTACTGTGCTCGGAGAAACTTGAATAATGCCCCAGATCCCTCATACCTTCAAGCGCTGATGTGCATCGGTCTGAGTTGGAATATAATGCATTAAATCATTTGTATGTGTTATCTCAGGGATGAATTTGACCCATTCACCCTTTACAAGTTCCAAAGACAGAAAAGCCAGATGTGCCAGGGGTGCTGGATGGGACTTGCCTGGGTGGGAGGTGTGGGTGGACTGATCCTCACCACCCCGAGCCCCCTCCTGGAAGGTCCCTGGAGAAGCGCTTGTACTCATGGCACGGTAGGTAGAGGTGTCCGAGAGACAGGAGGTGAAACCTCTTTCTTATGTGGAAAAAGGTCCGAAATTCGTGACTGCTCAGAGCGAATGTTTGAACCAAGCAGGCCATTAAATGAAAGGTAAACACCAGCGCTCTGCTTATCTTCATGAAGCCACTTCTCCTCTTTTTACAAATGAGAAGAAAAAAAGAAAAAAAAAGAAAAAAAAAAGGAAAAAAGCAGTTCTTATGATTCCCTGAAAAAAAATTAATATAGGCACGTACTCTATGGAGATTTCATGCTCAAGGAGCTGAGTGGATGGCAGTGCATGACATGGCTCTGAGATGGGCACTTCAGATGCGACATCCCCGTACCCAGCAGCACAGCTTGGAGGAGGGGAGGAAAGATCCCTGTCTTAGAGCAGACCCTGCTCCTAGGGTTGTGGGTGAAGTGAGTAAAAATAGAAACCAGAGAGGGCCTCACCCCTGGGGCATGGGGCCAAGAGCAGCTCTGGGTTTTGCAGCCCACTGGAGGAGGAGAGAGCAATCTGGGACAGGAGTTACCACTTTGGACTTCCTCAAAACACTCCCGTGCGCAGAGAAAGCTCTGTATAAACACTGTGCCCTTTCCAGCGGGGATTTTTGCCAGAATCCTCTGCTAAAGGCTGGCGTAATGTAGGACTGCAACTCCCAGCAGCCTCTGAGTTATTTTTTTTCCCTCTGGCGGCTGGAAGAAAAGGAGAGGTTAACCCGCTCTGCTCGTGGAGCATCCACCACCAGTCCCTACCAGCACCACTAAATGCAAAAAGGGGTTTTTTTTTGTTTTTCCCATAGGATTCTTCTCCCATGCCTGCTCCCCAAACCCACCACTCCTTCTGCAACTGTATCATTAAAAAGAAGTTATTACTGAAACTGAGGACACTTGTCCACAAAAGTTCCCTCCGTTCTTAAAGAGCCAGACCAGCTCGGAATAGGGCCAATGATGTGATGCATTTTGTTTTAAAGCTTGCCTGCAGAGAGAAACAGGATCTGACGTCCCCAGAGTAACATCTTTGGATGTGTGAGTATTGAATATACTGGCTGAAAGAACAGGCAGGCGACGTAGGGAGGATCATGAAGACCTGTGTTTATTAATCGCTTGGAGATCTCTTGCAGTGAAAGGCAGCAACTCAGATGTGCCTTATTTATTTTTGACAGCTGTTAGCATTTTCAAAGTCACAGAAAGTATTAAAGTCATAGGAGAGATAATGAAAGCACAAAGGCCTAATACGATTTTCTTCAAGGTTGCCATGAATTGCTTATGAAGCCAGCACTGTCCCATCTGATAGAGAGCAGCAGATGTTTACTGTATCTCGTTGGTACGCACAGATGTGGTTCTGCTCATCAGGTACATTTAAAGTCTAGAAGGACCTGGCGCTCTCCACAGGGATTCAGTATGAAGTATCTGCAGGTTCCTCATTTCTAATTTGTAGAAATACATTTAAAATGTAAGAGAATGTAGTTGTAAAGATGTGGCTAAAATGAATGAAATTATGGCAACTATTTAATGCTGAATTAAGGTACAGGATTATCAAATATCTTAATTTGCCTAACAGAAAAGTTACTGTTTTCTGCCTGCTGGAAGATGTCATGGCTTTGCTAGATACAAGATCTCACCAATCCATGCTCCAATAATTGCATCTTCAGTCACCATCACTGAAAGATGGCAGATGGCCCATCCCACAGTAAAGATATGACATTGAGTGACAGCGACAAGACCCGTATTTCTAAAAAGTATTTTACAAAATATCTTACAAGGTATCACATCCTGCAGTGGTCAACACTGAAGTGTCGTCATCTATGGTTTGAACTCGGTTTGGCTTCTGCCGTGTTTCAGGGGTCCCCCACACTGCCGTGCCAATGCTGAACTCTGTCGTGGCCCCAGGGTCCCCCAGCTGTCCCCAGGGAGGTGCCGATGCCCAGTTATTGCATATGACCATGAAATTTTATTGTACTATTTAGTTTTATAAAGAATAAAAAATAATTACAGCTGGCAAAATAAATGAGCTAGGAGTGTTTTCCAATGCAGCATCCTGACCTTATTTATCTGTATGTGTGTGTGCTTGCTGAATTTTCTGAATTACAGTGAGAAAAAAAACCCAATTTGCAACAGTTCTTGGTTACTTGTGCCAATTAGCCTGTTTCTAGAAAAGCCATTACTATGACAAAAGGATGCATAAAGGCAAACTGAGCTGGCTTTGTCCTAAGAAACTGCACAGAATTGGGGAAACCTATAGAAGTAATGGCTGAGGATGCTCAGGCTTGGCCTCAGCTCCAGCAGGCTGATGTGGCTGGTGCCAGGAGAGGCTGGGGAGCTGGGGCTTCGCTTCTCCCCTCCCTGTCCTGGACCCTGCTCAGCCCAGGGACCTCCTCACCATCCCGCCAGCGCTCCTCCCGCCTGTCCGGCTCATGAATGCCAAACAGACTGCTGAGAAATGTAGTCCTCACGCAGCTATTCCCGAACCAGCAGCGTGGCAAATGCTTGTAAACGATGTTTGGTACAGCCAAGCGCGCTTCCTAGCCATTTCTCTGAAGGCACCAAGCATCTTACCAACTCAAACCAGACACTCACAGGGTGACGCATTTTGAGAGGGATGCGTACACAGTTCATTAGATGTTAAGATCAGTGACTTTCTTGCTCTGAGTTAGAGAAAAGCGTGATTCTCTTTCCCTCCACTTTCCTCAGCCTGTCCTGGATACTTTTGCATATACTGAAACTGTAAAGCAGTCGCATAAAAATCCTCCCAGTCCCTTCTTGGTAGTCACCTCTTCCATTACCATTGAAGTATAATCTGATCAATAAAGGCACATAAAAAGCAGCAATCTACTACCAAATAGTTCAGATTTGTGTATATCCCAAGATACTTATTTCTGTCCCTCCTGCAGCCACCTGATTGCAGTTTGCAACCTGCTGGGTTGTCTTTCTGAAAACCTCTTTTTCCTTATATCCTATACCGGAACCTCCACTGGGCACAGTTTGTCATATGTGTTATTTATTATGTTTGTACAGAGCCCAGTATAGTGGAGCCTGTGTGTTGGCAGCCTTTTGTTTCTGAACAAAATGGTAAATAAAATGTTACGCTGTCTTGGAAGTCAAATGGGAAACAGAGCATCGTTATGCCACTGCATAAACTGTGTGCAGAATGGTGCGGAAACAGGCAAGAGGGTGGATCCGAAGTATGGACGAGCTCGCATGAAGGTTTGGACTGAGAGAGGTCTGTAGGAGCATGGCCAGCATGGCAAACACAAACAAGGAATGGTTTTTTTACTGTTACTCTCATAACACAGAACATATGATATAAGGGACAATTAATAAAATGATCAGATAGCAGATTGCCCCAAGCAGCATATGAGGACGTTGTGGAGATCTAAAGCGCAAATGGGTTCAAAAGGGAATTTGATGAATTCATAGGAAATAGACCCAGGGACAGCTGATAAACATGATGGCCCAGATGGAACCTCTGGCAAGGGAAGACCCTATGGCGAGCGTTGCCAGGAGCTGGAAGGGCTCAGCAGAGGAAGGATCCTGCCCTGCTCCTTACGCTCTTTCCATCAGTGCTGGGAAGAAGTAGATGTGATGAATGATGTCGTTCCTGTTTATAGGCTGCAGCGATCCAAACACTAAATAATAACAGCTGAAAGTCCACTTACTATTAAAAATAGCAGTGAGAATGTGAAGTAGATCTTTGTTCTGGCCGAGCTCTGGAGGGACGCTCCCTTGCAGAACCTGCCGCAGGAAGCCTCGCGTTCAGGCAAGTGCTGTGACACCTCGGCGACTGCTGTAAGCACAGCCTCGGAAACCCATCGCTGCCTGGGAGTAATGCTGAGGGTTGTCAGACCCTCCTCGGTGACATACAACTGTTTCCTGGGCCACCAAAGAGATCTTTCACTTGCTTTTGTGTGTGAACTTTCATAGAAATTGTAAGTTATTTCCTAGACAGATGGATTGCTTGAGTCAGTCCTTCTATCTTTTTTTAATAGTAAAATGGGATTTATTGGGTTTTTCAGGAAGAGAGAGGAATAGTTTTGATAGCTCTTCCATGAGATCTCCTACATTGCTGATTAAACGGATCAGAATCCCACCCGATACAAGACCAGCAAAACTGCCCATTCTAGATGAAGAAGTATATTTCTGGCTCTAGCTGTGAGGGCAGTTGTTTAGAATTTAGCTGTTGCATTAAAAAAATCTGTATAATACCATATACAAATGCAGTTTATAAATAGACACATTTGGGGAAGTGTCTTTATTCCTCATTTATCCAGGGCATATGGACTAGTGTGATGATAAACTCAGTACATGCACACTCAGGATCTCTGGTTAGGCTAAATGTTTGCCTGATTCAGCATAGCATGCTTTAATAATGTAATTCAATTCTTCCTCATTTTTAATGTTATTTCAGCCCGTTAATATAATTTGGTGAGCTATTATAGTTGTTACAGCTGCTAGTTTTGCCCTTAATACTGATTTCACTTATGACCTCAGTCAGAACTGGATTTAAAGTTTGAGATGATGTAAGTGAATAAGGATTATTAGATTTATTCATATGGCAATTTAAATAAGAAACTGCCTGGCTTAGAATAAACGGTAAATGAAAAATGCATGTGATTTATAGACCTGTCCATTTTAAAGATTTATACGTAGAGTAGGATGATTAAGTAAGAGACAGACCTGATTATATGAAATATGTAATTTTTGTAATGCAATATTGGAAGCAAGCTGCTAAACAGCACCAGCATAACAATGATTGCCCAAACAGCTTTTATTACAATATTACTGTACAGCTGGTATGCAGTCATGTAAACACAAGCAGCAGGCCTCCGACCATTTCTTTTCCTTGACAACTGGTAGATGGTGTTACGTTCCCATGGAAAACATCTTCCACGGCTCAGGCACTGCAGTACCGGCTCCCGTAAGCAGGCTGAGGGACTGGAGTGGCCTCCAGGCTTTGTCTGCCCCTCTCATTTGAGAGCACAGTCTTCCTACGTGTCTCTGCTTTCCTGCGAATGTGTGTTCAAGCTCTCCTAAGGCTGCATGCCAGGGTTACTGACCTTCTTCCATTAAACTCTCCTGTATCAGAAATACACAGAGATTTTTTGAGAGCTGGCAGAAGCAATCGCGCCTCTCCCTCAGGACCTGAGAAGGTCCAGATGCATCATCACGGAAACAATGGGATCAGCAAAAATCCTTCCACTCTTCTACTACAAACCCGAAAGAACAAGCTCTTCTTTTGCTTTCCATTGAGTCTGGAGAGCAAAAAACCCTGTATTTTCTTTCACGGGTTTTAAGGCTGGAAGAAGCTGTTGTAATTACTTACTCTCCCTACCCGTATAACGCAAGCTGCAGACCTCCATTCACCAGTTCCAGCCATCTTCTTCTTTAGTTCAGGACTGGATGAAGTCCTAAAGCTTCCCATTAATGCAGTGAAAGGCCTTCACGAATAACACAGGTGAACGGTGCTTTACCACCCCTCGCATCAGAGCATTACTACAACCTGGTGTGTCTCCTAAGCCACTATCTGATCATGTAAGAATAAACCAGTAATGCTACTTGTGGTTATTGTGGCATTTTTGTGCACACAGATGTGGAGATTTGAAGACCACATGGGAAACACACATACAATGTGTGCAGGGATACGAGGCTATGCCATTCGACATGAATTAATACACTTCTTCTGAGAAAGCTTAATAAATGTGTTCCAAACCAGGGGTCTTCCATAACATAATTTGCATGAAACAGAATTGACCCAGAAAATTTTAATCTAAATCCCAATCTGATTTGTATGAAGTAATTTAATTTCCTCCCTAGTAGTTATATGGATTTTATCAATTATACCAATTAAATTGTCAAGCAGATTTATTGACCAGTCATCTACAAGACACTTTCTTTGATGTACTATTCTGGTATCATCAACTGGTCATGCATGTCTAGCTTTAGTTTTTGGTGTCATTATGTGCAGCTGAATACTCAAAAGAGAAGGTTCTAATAAATGAGTGGTGTGAACCAAATTTTGAAATGAGGATGGAAAGCTCCTTATTTTGAATTGCAGACACAAAATTACAGGTAATGGCAGATGCAATCAATTTAGATGCTTAGCCATCCTACGTGGAAAACACACATTTGATTTCTGACCTCAGAGTTGGACCTGTTAGAGATCTCCATGCTAATAGCTATTATCTAAATGTAATCATTCTTGCAAGAATGCACATCCAGTTAATTTTAAATACAAAAACCGAGGCATAAAATTAAAGGTTGGTTTTGAACTTGGCAGCCTATGTTTTTCAGTACGTTGGATTTTCTCTGTTGCCTGGGTTCTAGACAAGTGGCAAATCTTCCTGAAATAACCTTATTATCCATCTTGAATAATTTCGTTATTAAAATAAATTTTAATTTGTCAGAAGAGATTACTAGAATCAGACATCTCGCTTCCATTGAGTGAGTCAGAGCGCAACTTCTGATTTCTTCATAACCTTTTCCTAATTTCCTTCTACAAGTTTGCCAAGAAAATGAGAATAATACTGGAAAAAGAGTCAAGAATTTACAGATCTTTGTAGTCAAGGAAAAACCAAAACAAGGCGCAATGGCATACAGCCTCCTCGCCCTTTAGGGGTTCAGAGAATATGCACCATAGCCTGTAGCATGTTTGGTCTCCGAGAACATTCTTCTAGAGCTAAGGGTTTTTTTAGAAATACTAAGCACTCAGCACGAATAAAAGAAGACAGAGTTGTCTACCATCAATCAAACCAAGCCCTGTGGTGTTGGTTGCAGGGAGCCACAAATCTGGTGGTTTGTATTATCTCCTATTACGACTAAACCTGAGATTTTGCTTTTCACCATTGACATAGGAAGTCTGAATTTTTGGTTCGTGTCACTGTAATGCTTAAACTCTTGTCTTAAAACATTTTGAGAAGTTGTTTCTGAAAAGCAATAAATGGCATAAGATGGTAAACAGAGCTGACGTGAAAGACAAAGACCTTTTGGAAAGAAAATAACTTGTTGAAGCATTGAAGAGCCACTTGGACTACTTCAGAAATACTTGGCTACATACATAACCTCAGTATTTTTGGTAAGCGTGACTATGAATGTATGCGTTAGCCAACAGCTCTGTTATCACTCTAGTGAATGATGTCATGAAAGATATTTCATGATGAATATGAACGATAAATAACAGCTAGCTATGTCAGTGCCAAATACAGACCAAATATGCCTCCTTAGCTGCTTGATGGCTCAGGACTTTTTCTCTGTCACGTTTACCCCTTCCCATTCCACATCCATGGTCCCTCCTTTTCCTCTTCGAAATCCTCAACAATTCTTCAGCCTTTATGTACTTTTAAAATGTGATGAATAAGGGAATCAAAAGTTTAATACACAAGCAAACAGTGTGGGAGAAGTTTCTTCTTTGGACAGGTGACTGGTTGCTGAAAACAGTCTGCTAGAGTCCAGGACAGTAAATAGAGCTCTGGCCGGGATTATCCTGAAGGCAATAGCCCAGGTGTTGGGCTGCTTTAAAGCCACACTAAACAGGTTAGAAAATAGGAGAAAAAGGTGATACCAGACCCTCCTGGTTTTCCTTCACAGGACTTCAGCTGCCAGTCTGGTCCCCAATGTACAGTTTGATTCATGAAGCAACTGAAGGTGATTCTGACAGTGTGCAGGGCAGTGAGAAGTCCCACTTGTGCCTAAACAGAAGAGAGCTGTTATAACACATACAGTCCATATGATTCCCTTCAATTTGCCATCTGCTTTGCGTAGCTGGAGCAGCACAAAGCTGAAGAAGGAGAAGGTACCTTTGGGCCTGCACTAGGGCACAATGCAGACATGTTACTGTGGAATTACTGATCGTTTTCATCCCGTCTAGTAATCCTTTATGTATTTCAGGCTGCAGAAACCTGAAGTAAGTTGCAGACAGGCAGTGACTACAACTCTCTTGTTCCCGAGTCAGACATCTCACCTGGAATAAGGCAGCGATGTTTTTACTGGTTAGTTTTGTGATGCTTTCCCATTAAAGCTCAGGGGCAGAGAACCAACGCGTACACACCAAAATGCAGGGAGTAACTGAGCACTTGTGTGGAAATCCAGGCGCTGCAGCAGGGACAAGAAAATCAAAAGTGTCATTAACCTAGCTGGAGGGTGCCATGCCAGAAAAATAATACTTTTCATTATGAAGATGAAACTGTAACACCCTGAATCTTAGGGAATAGTGGTTTTTTAGCTACAGCAATTGAATAGTCTAGGTTTGATTTCAGCAGGTGCAAGTGAAAGAGAATATGGCCTTCAGTGCTTAACCCACCTGTAATTACTCAGGGCTGTGATTTAAGGAGATAGTATCTCATTCCTTTCTCCTCATCTAAGAGTAGCTAAAAAAAACCCAAAAAAGTATTATTTAAAATGGAGTCAAGAACATCCTGGTGTCATCTGAATGACCCGAGGAGCAGATATGGCAGAGAAGAAAGAAAGAACCATTATTAAATGAACTCTTTCATTAGGTGGGTCAGCGTCTGACACCGTGGGAGGAAGGAAGCGAGGTCAGGAGCAAGGTCCTTATCTCGGCCATGAGACCCTACTCCAGAAAAAGACTGACAGATCTCATTCGGTCCTGAACAAAGTGATGTGAGGGATACGAGTTGGCAGCAGTTCACGTCTCCTGCTCCGCTGGCTCCTTTCGGCCGCGAACAGTGGCGATGCTGCCTTGCGGGCTGCGGAGCCGGCAGCACCTCGGCGGGTTACCCAGCAGGTGTCTCTGCTCCCTGCACCGACCCACGGGGGATGGTTTCTTTTTCCATTGCCTCCTGTGAAGAGCCTTGCCGTTCAGACATTTAAAAACGTCCCCTACCAGGTGACCAAAAAGAAGCTCCAGGTTCAAAACCGTGTCAAGTTTTTGCATAACATTTGCTAAAGAAGGAGAAGGATTTTCAGAAGTGCTTAAGCAAGTGGTGGTTCTAATTTAATTATGGGATTCAAAATCAATTTTATGCTCAGGAATAACTTTTACTTTATTAATTCTGTGGGTTCAATACACACCAAGACAGAAGAGAGTGATTCAGCCAATGTAGCATTGGCACATAAATGCAGGTAGCAGCCTCTGTCACTAGCAGACCCCGTGTGCTTTGTTGGCTCTTCAAATATTATTGTTATTGCTATTGTTATCATCCTTGTTGTTATTTTAGCAACAGCAACCGTATTAAGGGTTTTAAAAGAAATAGGAAGTACGAGATCCCAGCAGATATAAAGGGTTTTAGCTTTTTATTTAGGCATGCATAGCTGGTGCCTTCCAACATGCTCATCACTTGGAGGAATTGGTGCAGAAGATGTTTTGCAAAAGGTTTTCAATCTGGCAATGATGAACTGTTTCATGCAAGTCATCTCAACCATAAAGGATGCCATGGGAGAAGACCAGCAGATGCTTAAAAAAGACAGTTGAAATCTCCAGTCTAAGCTAAACTCTTAAAATTGCTAAATCATTTAAGACGAAGGTAAGTTTCAGAGCTACTTCTCTGCACTCTTCTTATTCCAGCAAATCCACCTGAGTCAAACCATATTTGTCATTTAGCCGTGAACTCCTCTGCCAGCTGGATACTATCTTTCTAAATGCTGTGGCTGCAAAATACAATGCAATCTCCCCTTTCACCTTGCACAATCTTGCCTTTCTATCCTCAGTTACTACAGTCTCAGTGACAAATTGTTCCTGGCATACCACTGCATCAATAACGAAATAGAAACCAAATATAAAAAGAGATTTGTTTCTTTCAAGAGCTTTCAACGTACAGCAAATATCTTGAAAGTACCAAGTGGTCTGTCTTTCCTATTTCCCTCTACTTTGGTAGTTAGCCGCCAACAGTAGCACGGCGCTTCAGGCTATCAAGATTATCAAGACATTGACTGCCTCCAGAAAGTCAGGACCTCTTATCACGTCACATATCCTTGGATCCCACAGATGCCACTACCACGGAAGTGACTACTTCGACTGAAAAAGAAAGGGAAATGTAGTCCTTTCTACTGATAAGCGCTACCCAGGTGTAGCAAGCAATGGCTTTTGTTCTCTTCCGTTCCCCGCTCCCAAACAAAGCCAACTCATTCCTGCGACCTCTACCAAATGATTATATTTTCTGCATTTCAGTATATTTTGTTCTGGTTGAGATTGCTAAGAGGACTTCCTCCTTGGATTTTTTTTTTTTTGTCTTCTTTTCCTTGGCTTTCATCTGATGTCCCTGCTGGGTTTTTTTTGTTGTTGTTGTCTTTTGGCTTTGGATGTTGGGGGGGGAGGTTATATGGAAGGATCAATTACTTCTCATTTATCACCCTCTCCAGGAAGAGGGCAAGTGTTCCTCAGGTCACAACTGTTATTTCCACTAGCCCCGCGCTCCGAGCGTGTCTCTGTATGTGTGTGCCGTCTCCTGCTCTGGCACATGCCGTTGTGACTGTGTTGGTAGGAGGAATTCCTGCTGAGCCACGGCCTCAGCTGGTCCCCAGCTACCATCTGAAGAAGGAAGAAAGCATTAAGGCACAGATTCAAAATAAGCACGTAGGTGCCTAACACCCATCTGTACAGGGCCGCTACCAACTGTCCTTGCACTGAGATCCATCGATGCAACGAAAAGATGCTCACAGAAGAACAAAGGGTGGATTTTCCTGAGCTAAGGCTACTGGGCCAGGGCAAATGGCCTCCCTCGTGGAGGATGGAGAGGGAGCTGGATCCTGTCCAGGCACACCTCAAAGAAGGCGGTGCTGGACTTTGGAGATCTGCTGTTTTTTGAATTATATGTCAAGGAGGGAAAACGATACCTTCCTCATTTTGAAAGGAATTGACATTTATTTTCTTTTCTCCAGATGGTAGAAAGAAATACAGTGAGTATGTGGGCAAGGGTATCGGTCAAAAGAGAAATCCTGGGCCCATCACTTTTCTGTGGGAGCCTGCTGTGCATACACAGAGCGCCAGCAAGAGGGGGCCGTTGGGGTAAGGGTTTGGAGAAGGAGACTCGGTGGCTTGTTTAAGTTGTCAGGATGAATCCAGGGGATGAGTTGCAGAAAGCAAGTGAGTTGCAGCTTCGCATCACTTCTTGTTGCACGCTTAGCTAGTTGAATCTGTGAATGGGTGGCTCGATGCCCAGGGGACAAAGCTTTTTACTTTGTCAGTATCTATCTTGAACGTAAGGTTTTTCTGTGTTGAGACATAATTGACTTCCCGTCCCTGAGTATATATATTTGTATCTGTGTATATCCCTTGCAAGGGGATGTACTGGGAGACAAGGCATGAAAGCCTGTATGGGTTACAGACCTGTTTAGGAGGATTTAAGGAGCCACTCTCTCATGATCTGTGCCCAGGTCTATAAACTGCGGCTTCAGCAGCACTAATGCAGCTATTTCAGAGCCCTGCCAAAGGATTTGTAGTAAGAGCTTAATAAGATACATGATCCATCCAGGTATCTATACAGTGATTTCACTAGTATAGTAACTGTGTGTCTGACATAAAGGAGAGCTGGTTCGAGCCACGTGATAAAAGTGGGGCATGTAGAAAAGTGGGCCTGAGGTGTATGTTCAGCTTGTGCCATTTGATTCAGAATATGCCAGATCTGGCCACTGCAGCTTCATTCTCTTTTTCTCCTGTCTGTCCACACAAACACCTTTAATGAATTAATTTTTTTCAAAGCACAGAGCAAAAATTATACATAAATTAACAAATAATTCTTTTTTCTATTTGTTTTGTAGCTAACACTTCTAGGACTGATAACTGAAGCTCCTTATGCATAGAAGGATTTGCAAGAGAGTGGTTAAAAGCAGTACGGCTTGTAGGAGCTCTTACACCGCAAGAAGGATGAGAGTAAAATTAGAACAGGGCACCCGTTAGGAAAGTAATAAAAATGTTGCTACTTGGTCACAGTCAGGGTGACAAACTAATGGGATGGTGAGAAACTAGTCAGATGATAAAGTAGGAAAATGATTACGGTCTTGTGGTGGGTTGGCCCTGGCTGGATGCCAGGTGCCCACCAAAGCCGCTCTATCACTCCCCTCCTCAGCTGAACAGGGGAGAGAAAATATAATGAAAGGCTCGTGGGTCGAGATAAGGACAGGGAGATCACTCAGCAATTACCGTCACAGGAAAAGGAGACTTGACTTGGGGAAATTAGTTTAATTTATTACCAAGCAAATCAGAGTAGGATAATGAGAAATAAAAACTAAATCTTAAAACCCCTTCCCCCCACCCCTCCCTTCTTCCCAGGCTCTCCTTCACTCCCAATTTCCCTACCTCCTCCCCCCAAGTGGCGCAGGGGGACGGGGAATGGGGATTGTGGTCAGTTCATCACACGTTGTCTCTGCCGCTCCTTCCTCCTCAGGGGGAGGACTCCTCACACTCTTCCCCTGCTCCAGCGCGGGGTCCCTCCCACAGGAGACCGTTCTCCATGAACTTCTCCAATGTGGGGTCCCTCCCATGGGCTACAGTTCTTCACAAACTGCTCCAGCGTGGGTCCCCCATGGGGTCACAAGTCCTGCCAGCAAACCTGCTCCAGCGTGGGCTCCTCTCTCTCCACGGGGCCACAGGTCCTGCCAGGAGCCTGCTCCAGCATGGGCTTCCCACGGGGTCACAGCCTCCTTTGGGCATCCACCTGCTCCAGCGTGGGGCCCTCCACGGGCTGCAGGTGGAGATCTGCTCCTCTATGGACCTCCATGGGCTGCAGGGGGACAGCCTGCCTCACCATGGTCTTCACCACAGGCTGCAGGGGAATCTCTGCTCTGCTGCCTGGGGCACCTTCTCCCTCTCCTTCTCCACTGACCTTGGTGTCTGCAGAGTTGTTGCTCTCACACCTTCTTAACTATGTTATCCCAGAGGTGCTACCACCGTCGCTGATGGGCTCGGCCTTGGCCAGCGGCGGGTCTGTCTTGGAGCTGGCTGGCATTGGCTCTATCGGACATAGGGGAAGCTTCAAGCAGCTTCTCACAGAATCCACCCCTGTAGCCCCCCTGCTACCAAAACCTTGCCACGCAAACCCAATGCAAGTCTAAAACTAGGTGACAAATTCTTGACATTAGTATGTTTGTGATTGACAGTACCTGCCTGCTCCGAATAAGGGTCCGAACTTAAACGCTTGCGCCATTGTAGATAGCCGCTGCGGGCATTTCTACTCCATCGCTTAGCCTCCACCATAAACGCTCTGATGCTAAAAAGCCTGTCCCTCCTTTTCGATGCTGGCATGAAGCACAAAGGCATGCTGGGGAGCAATGCACCCAGCTAACACGGCAGAATCAATACCACGTAATTGAGTAACATATTTATTAAAGCTGATGTTAATGCTTCTCTGAGGGAAGATTATCTATGAATTGCTTACCTTAATTAAAAGTATGTTTCACAGGAAGTAGGTTTATAAATTGAAATAATCAGAAATGATGCATGAAATGTCACATGGAAGAAACTTCGCCGATGTGTTATTAAACAAAATAAATTATCCGAATTTAGCAATAAGGGAAAAATGAACAGCTATTTCCTAGATTCACTGGATCTAAGACTAGCAGAGTACTTGAAACTGTCAAGAGACTTCTCTGGAATAAATGACTACAGATGCATTTAGGAGCTGTAAACAGCTGAGATGTAAGCTAAGCTCACCTGCAGCTCAATACATGGACACATATGCAGTCTTTGTTCCCTAGTAATTCAGACCAGGAGTCTGGTGAAACCACTGTGGCACTTACCCGGGCTGCATGCCCAGCTTTCCCTTCTGCGGAGACGAGTCTGGGGGACCATATGCCATAGGGACCAACTCTCCTTTCCATTTGAGTAACTGAGGAGAAACTCTGCGAAGCTACCCTATTGCACATTGAGGTAAGAAAGGAGAAGGCCTTCATTTTTACATCGTAACATTTTTCACAGACTCAGATCAAGCTTTTAGTCAGACCTAGGGAGGTCGGTTGTCTCTTTTCCCCGATCAATGAGAACTGAGATAAACTGTCACGTTTGCTGTTGTTCTGAACTTGATTAAGAGGTTTTGGGAGATCTCTTGTTTAAGGGATTCACGCTAAAAGAAGTGTTCACACTATGACATCATCTATGTAGTGGTCTTTGCATTGATTTCTTAGTAAACATGCACAGAAATAATACTGACCTGGCAGATCAGGATGAGGGGCTGACTGCCTTTGTAGGCAGAGTGTCTGACATGCAAAAGAGCCGCAGCATTGACTGAGAGGACACCCGAGCTCTCTGGCACTGACGCCTTCTCTGTGGGACCCTGCCGGCTGGGCTCACCCTTATTCATCACTGTTTGAGCGCAGGATTTTAAAGTCCTGAATACTGGGAGCCGGAGACCTGAACAGCATCCCTAAATCTAACACCGTAACATGTCTTGTGAGCGAAGGTTATCATCTCCAGTGTAAGGAGACTGGGCCAGCCAGTCCAGACTGGGACAGAGGTTCCAGTGCCTCTCCTGTGGCCTGTGTGCGCTGCTGAGGGTCTTACGGACCACGACTCAAAACTCAGTTCAGGTGAGAAACTAACGGCCAAAAGCAACTGCAACAGTGCAGAGCTTCTGTACCCTCTTAGCCATTTAAACCCCACCCTCTTGTTAAAGGAAAAGACTAAGCGATTAAAAATGGGCCTGTTTAACGTACATCGCTGTAGTGGCGGACGGCGGCCACAAAGAGGTTCTTGTCTCCCTTGGGGAACGAGGGGTGCGGAGCTGCAGGCCAAGCGCTGGGCCGGGCGGGAGAGTGCCCTGTGCTGCAACACAACAGCTGGGCTTCAGGTAGTACTGGAGGCGCGCTGGGCATCGTCACGGAAAAGCTAAAGGAAATGTAACACTGGTTTCTAGCCCTGAGATGTGTTCAGACATCCCCCAAGGTCTTCTCCCACGGTATATCCACCAACACTTTCAAAACACATGCTCCTTTTCTTCTCCATCTCTGCCAAGAAACTCTGTAGGCTATATTCAATTGTCATATATTTCCTAATCATTAGAAGAGTTGATTTACCACCTTAAAAATTATTTGCAAAGTTTTTGACTGTCCTGCGAAAGGAAAGGAAAGGAAAGGAAAGGAAAGGAAAGGAAAGGAAAGGAAAGGAAAGGAAAGGAAAGGAAAGGAAAGGAAAGGAAAGGAAAGGAAAGGAAAGGAAAGGAAAGGAAAGGAAAGGAAAGGAAAGGAAAAGGAAAGGAAAGGAAAGGAAAGGAAAGGAAAGGAAAGGGAAAGGAAAGGGAAAAGGAAAGGAAAGGAAAGGAAAGGAAAGGAAAGGAAAGGAAAAGGAAAGGAAAAGGAAAGGAAAGGAAAGGAAAGGAAAGGAAAGGAAAGGAAAGGAAAGGAAAGGAAAGGAAAGGAAAGGAAAGGAAAGGAAAGGAAAGGAAAGGAAAGGAAAGGAAAAGGAAAGGAAAGGAAAGGAAAGGAAAGGAAAGGAAAGGAAAGGAAAGGAAAGGAAAGGAAAGGAAAGGAAAGGAAAGGAAAGGAAAGGGGAGAGGAGAGGAGAGGAGAGGAGAGGAGAGGAGAGGAGAGGAGAGGAGAGGAGAGGAGAGGAGAGGAGAGGAGAGGAGAGGAGAGGAGAGGAGAGGAGAGGAGAGGAGAGGAGAAAAGAAAAGGGTTAACACCAATGAATAATGTGGAATGTAAGGACTTCTTGTGGTGGATGTCTGTTCTGGCATTTGTGCCATGAATCATAACGTGAAGTCTCCTGCATTTAGCTTAGGACACATAAATTTTTTTTGCAACAGCAAAATAAACATTGTTACCTTCAGTTACTCTTGCAGTTGAAAAGCCAGAGATCTCTGGCGTGGAAAAAAAAGCTGGCAATGGAAGACCCTAGCAGATTCCAGTTCCTTTGGATTTTTGAAAGACAGATGTTATTTTATTGGAATTCAAGGAACAAGATGCAAGAACACGCTAGGAGTCTTGTAACAACACCCGTTGCGTAGTATCACGCTGGACACAGTGAAAAAAGGGAAATGTCATCCGTGATAACAGAAAAATGAGAAACGGCACCCATTACACACAGAGTTATCACTGAAGAAGTGACACTTTCAGGGTTTGCCCCAACAGCCTTACGCCTTGTCAATGCCAAAACAAGTCTGAAACACTCAGATAAGTAGAAGTGATGGGAAGTGATAAAAGGCCTTTTCGGAGGACAGAGAGAACAAAACAGCTGGAAAAGATATCTCTAGCATGTGCGAGAGTAAGTTTAGGTAGTGCTAAGTAGATGTGTTGTGGGAAGTGCAGCTCAATGGAACGGGTGGGAAAGCAAAGGCGTGGGATAGATATTTAGACACCAGGATGATTGTAATTAAAACACGTACCTGTATCTTTTTTTATTTGGGGATTCTAAAAACCGAGGGGGGGGGATGTTTACTACGAGAGGCAGGTGGAGAATCGCTTTGCATTTTTATATCACACCCCCCCCCCCCGCTACCGTACTTTCTAACTCGTCTCCTCTATTTCTAGCTCTCCCCAGCAACCGAAGGCTGCTGCTCCCCCCGGGCACGCAGGAAGCCCCCAGGACACAGGTGGGGCGGCCGGCCCCGGGGTGGGTGCCCGCGGCGGCGGGGTGCGGGGCTGCCGGGGTGCCCGCGTCCCCGTCCCGCGTCCCCGTCCCGCCCCCGCGCCGCCTCCCGCCCGGGGGAAGGGCCGGTGCGGCGGCGGGGTGGGGGGGGGGGGGTGTGCGGAGCGGGGCCGGGTCGGAGGGACGGCTTTGTGCCTGGCTGCGGGGGCCGGGCGGCGGTCCGCCTCCCCCCACGCACACGCACCCCACGAGGCGCGTCGGCTGCGGGGACAGCGGTGCTGCCGCCGGGCAGCCATGGGTCACCGACCCCCCGAGCCTCCTCGGGCTCCGCGGGCAGCCGGACCTGCCCTGGCAGGTGCCCGCCTCGGCTCTCGGCCCCGGGACGAGCGGCGGCGGCCGGCGCTGCCCGCCCCGCCCGGGGGAGCCGCCCCCCGCCCCGCCGCGGGAGGAGGATGGGGCGGCGGCGGCCCCGCGCGGAGGCGGCTGCCCCATGGCGGAGGTAAGGGCGGCGGCGGCGGCAGCCGGACGGCCCCGGCGGCGGGGGAGGCGCGGGCTGGCCCGGCCGGGCAGGCACCGGCCGCGGCGCGGCGGGCCCCGGCCCTGCCCTGCCGCCTCGGCCCTGCCCCGCCGCCCCGGCCGAGCGAGGGGGGGAGCGGCGCGGGGCGGGAGCGCGGTCTGGGGGTGTAGGTGGAAGCGGGCTGCGGGGACGCGAAGGGGGACGCTTTTCTGAGCCAGATCCCCTCCCAAAAAAGTGAGAGGAGAGACCTCCAGAGGTGTGCAGGGCTGGCCCGTGCGCTCCCCCCTCCCGGGAGGGGGTCACGGGCAGCGGGGAGCGAACGCAAACCAAGCGGCAGGTTCGTGCTGTGGAGTAACGCCGTCCAGCCTTTTGGTAACGGAGCAACTGGCGGTGGCTGCCCAAGCACCCGAGCGGAGCGAACCCTTCAGGGCTGCCCTGGCCAGGGCCCACGCGTGGCCCCGATGCCGCTCGTCCTCTGCAAGGCAGGGTTGCAAGGCCTGGACTGTCAGTTTTGCTTGGCATTTCCTCCGGAATCGCCTCAGTTTTCTTTGCGTGGGCACACAGGCAGCTCAAGAGTGTCAGGCGGTGTCCTGGTTTAGGCCAGGACGGAGCTGCTTTTGTCTTCAGCAGCTCCTGTGTTTTGGATTTAGTATGTGAAGAATGGTGATAGCACACTGATGTTGCTGGTTGCTGCTGAACAACTGAGGACATTTTGCAGTTTCCCAGGTTTTGCTAACATGCAGGTGCAAAAACTTGGGAGGGGTAGAGCCAGAATAGTTGATCCAAACTGGCCAAAGAGAGTATTCCATACCATAGATGACATGCCCGATATAAGTGAGGGTCGGCCGGTGGGCCACTAGGCTTTTTAGACCCTTGGTGCCTTAATCCTTAAGCTTCCTTTCAGGTTGCTTTTTGTTTCCCTATTTTCCTTTTTGTTTTTCATTCGTTCGGCCGTTTGTTCCCTCGCCTGCTCTCTCTGGAACTTGCTGTTCTGGGATAGCTGGGGGGGATACCCCAGTTCCCTGACTGCTGCTCGGGACGGGCTGTATCGGCCGTCGGGTGGTGAGAAATTGTGTATCGTTTGTTTTATATATTCTATTATCTTTATATATATTATCGTTATTAATATATTGTTATATTTTTTCCTTTGCTGTCATGGTGCACTGTCTTTATCTCAACCCGCGAGTTTTCCTTTCTCTCCGATTCTCCTCGCCACCCCAGCGGGGAGGGGGGGAGCGAGCGAGCGGCTGCGTGGTATTGGGTTACAATTTGGGGTTAAACCACGACAGGCGGCTGCAGAAATGCAGCTTCTCCGCAGTGCATCACGATGAGGAGCAGAACTGCACCCCTCCCCTTGGGGAAGGGCAAGTGTGTGTTGTAATCTAGTAACTACGCTTGTCAGGAACATTTCTTGCATCTTGGGATCCTTACTATGCCAGGGCTGAACTGCAGCCTCGTTGCATCTGCCTGCGTTACCGGTGTGGCACCTCCTGCGCTCAGGCAGTGAGTACCCGGCCGTGGTGGCCGGTTGCCCTATTTCGGTCGCGCAGCACGCAGTCCTTGCTGCGCGTCTGTCTGCGTGCGCCCGCTCAGCCCCTCGTCCCGCGGAGGAGCTGTGCACGTCTGTAACTCGAAGATTAGCCGAGCCTTTCAGCTGCAGGGACTGCTTTTCTGACTTAGGTCGCTAGTGGGCATAGAGTTTCATTTTTCCTGAGTAGTTTATGACGTGAGAATTTTGTGATAGGCTGTGCGGATGCAAAAGGTACAGTGAAGCCAGGATGACGGGTCTGCGACTCAGGTGTTCAGTACATTTTGAAATACCAAGTTGAACCGCCAACATTTTTCAAGTTGGTTTTGAACCATTATGGATAGCTGTTTCTTACTATGAATTAAAGGACCAGCATCGACTAACAATTATTAAATTTGTCTTGCGTGTTAGGTTTTCTTTTTTTCCTTCTTCCTTTTCTTTGTCATGTTCCTCTTCTTTGTTTGCTTTTTTGTTTGTTTGTTTTCTATTTCCCCATGTGTTAGCTTCGTTATTTGTGTAAGGTAGTTGCAAAACTAGTTCCTACACCCTAACGGTAAGGGATCACTTGTTTCTGTGGGGAGAACACGATTCATTTCTTTGCTAAATGTAGGTCTGGGCCTCTGTCTTAAGCACATTTTATTTAAGTGAAGCAATGATTGGACCAAGATAAAGCAATATTAAGTTCTTGACCTAAAATGTAAATGGACTTCTAAGTGACCCCCCCCACCCCGTGTCTGTCCCACCAGACTTCTTTTGAAGTGCATGACAGGTCCAAAACATGAAACACAGGAAAAAGTTGATCTTTGTTTTAAAAGTGACCTCTGTAGGTTTGAGTAAGTCCACTCGTGCTGTCAAAATGTTACTGTAACAGCATAACGGATTTCAAAGCGGTTTAGCTGATTTATAACCTTCATTTTGCCTTTTGTAAAAATAGACCCGAGCTATTTTTAGCGTTTCTCTGACCCGCGCTAGATCAGGACGAGGCCTCTTTGTAAACAGAAGAAAGTGATTGCTTTGTTCTGCTCGGCATTGTGAGATGCGTGGCGTGCTGAAAAGTTAACAGCTGGATTCACCCGCCCCGGGATTAACTTTATTCATTGGGCTGCAGTCGCCGCTGAGAACGTTGCTGGCAACACAACGCGAGCTGTTGATCCTCGTCCTTCGGGAAGGGGTATTTTGAACCACTCTGGAAGACAACTGCAGATGAAGAAGAGAATGAATTCAGTGGCTGGAGCACGCTGTTGGAGCATGCTAAACTGTAGGGGGTTGCCTGGCCTATTTTTCTGTTCTGTGCTAAGATGAGATGTCGTCCCGTGTTAGGGCAGGCTGAGCGCTTCGTCTGTGACAGGGAGTAAAGCAAACAGGTGGGTTCCTACATTTAGCTCGCTGCCTGGCAGACTGGGGTCAGCCCTAACCGTTGTATTCCCTGTCTTTCCAGAGAACTATTTCATTCAGGCCCTTTCTGTAACCAAACGTAAGTTTGCTGATGAAATGTAAACCCCACAATATTTTGCTGCCTTAGTAATAAAAATAACAAAATATATTTCTTCTGACATACACCTTTTAATGGAGAAAATAATCATATGATCTCAGAGTCTTGCTACCCATTTTCTTAGATGGATGTGCGTAACAGGACGAGGGATAAAGAGTGTTTGTACCGCAGCAGAGACTACATTTTAGAAAGTTTTTTGTTCTGAATCCTATCCATAATTCACTGTCCTGCGTTACCTACAGCAGGTCATAGCGGGTGGTTGGTAGAAGATGTGCTTCTATGGCTTAGGGTATTAGTTTAATGCCTCTGCGCTGTTCTGATCTGCATCAGCTACAGAGTCAAAGCTCGTAGGTTTGGTTCTCATGGATGCTTAAGATTGATTCTAAGGTACCAGGGTTCCTGCATGGGAACCATGAGTTACATCTTTAGAGGAAAAGAAAAAAAAAAAAAGCAATAAAGTTTTGCTGTGAATAGCCAGGAGAACATGCATCAGTTCATGCACAGAAATGGAATAATTTCTGTAGTAATGAAAGCTGATTCAGGCCCTACCATTTGCAAAATACCCTAGATCAAGATTTTAGGCTCCAGTGGACTTGTTTGCTGGGGAAATAGATAAAAAGGGTAGGAGTGAACCTTGTCTTTTCTTTGGGCTGATTACTTCTCATGGTACTTTTTTTCCAGATACAACAATGTTGGTGCACCACCTAGTCTTCCTCTTCACAGTTTGCTGAAAAAACAGGTTGCAATCTTGTTTTTTTAAGAAAGAATTTATAATGGGAGCACCACTTACCCCTTAAACGCTGACAGTATATTCAGCACTTGTTTGAATGCCAACATCCACTGTTGAAAACATGGGTGCCTAGCTTTTTTTTTGTCTTACTCAAACCTACTCACACAAGTAGGTCACACTGAGTAGGCCATATGTGAGTAGGTCGCATTGATGTACTCATACAGGTAAAGTTAGGCATGCGTGCTTATTTTTTCCCAGCGTGCTTGTCAATTATTATTGGATTGCTCAAAGAAGGAGTTTTAAGGAAAACGCTAAATTGAGACACTGCGTGGCTGCCTAAATTTTGAAGTTTTAAGCGTAGAAAAAGCAAAAAAGAAAAATCTGGAAAAAAGACATGCAGCTGGCACTGGATATAGGTCTGATATTGGTGGGGAAAAGAGAGAAGCCATCCCACAGGCACGTAACCTGGGATGCAATCCATGCCCCACTGTCCCAACTGAAGGCTGCATTTTCCTTAGGCTTCTCACTGTAAACCTGCTCTGACAACACTTCTAAAAGCTGTGATGTTGAGCCACAAGTCCATATGCAAAATGGATGAGACCTGTTTTCCAAAGCACCTGAAAAACTGTGTGTGGAGAAATGGGAGGCCTCGGTGCTGCAAGACGTGGCATCAGTCCTATGTATATGGTAATAGTATTCACAAATACATAGAAAGTCTCAGGAAGCTTGTCATACAACAGTGTCTTAGCCGAAGATCTTGCAAGAGTTAAGAGCTGTCCTACTTGATTCAGTGGTTTTCTTTTCCCTTTCTCTCTGTGTATTGGTATTTCTACGTATATATGTGTGTGTGTGTGTATGTATATGTAGACATTTGAAGAAAGGGGGTATAAAGGGCTACAAAGATGATTAGGGGACTGGAGCATCTCTCCTACAGGGAAAGGCTGAGGGAGCTGGGGCTGTTCAGCCTGAGGAAGAGAAGACTGAGAGGGGACCTCATCAACGCTTATAAATATCTCAAGGGCGGGTGTCAAGACAATGGGGCCAGACTCTTCTCAGTGGTGCCCAGCAACAGGACAAGGGGCAACGGGCACAAACTGGAACACGGGAAGTTGCGCCTGAACATGAGGAAAAACTTCTTTCCTGTGAGGGTGCCAGAGCCCTGGCACAGGCTGCCCAGGGAGGTTGTGGAGTCTCCTTCTCTGGAGATATTCAAACCCTGGCTGGATGCAGCCCTGTGCAGCCTGCTCTGGGTGACCCTGCTCTGGCAGGGGGGTTGGACTAGATGATCTCCAGAGGTCCCTTCCAACCCCCACCATTCTGTGATAAAAATTGAATGGGTTAAGGAATAAGATGCACAGTGGATAATTTTCATTGTTTGTCCTGTAGTCTCTATGTTCATGTTTAGAAAAGCCAGTTTGGGTCAGGTTATGTAAAACCTCATACGAGCACAGTTCTTTGAACATGGTTAGAGGCAGAATTCCACAATATTAAAGCACTGGCAGGGCTGAATCCATCCTGCACCATTTGAAGTATTTACACTGAGTGAGAATAGTTTGAGTTATGGATTTTTGTGTCTTGGTAAGTGTCAAAAGTTTGGTAAAGCAAAGGTAAGTAGAAACCCGGTAGGCTTTTTTTTCTGAAGGCTTTTCTCCAGTCCGTTTGAGAGCAGTCCCACTGAAACTGTGTGCTTAACTTACAGAACATATTTCAAATTATTCTTTTTTTTTTCCTTTTGAACTCCTTGAGCAGTAGGACATGGCAGTATTGCTGTGGAGGGACATTTGCAAATAGATAAATGGGCCTGGTCCGTGCTCACGGATGGCTCTTACCCGTTAACCAGAACTTACCTAGGTTTATTAAGAGGGTGTGTGAAGGACCACGTGCTGTTTCAGAGAGAGGTGGGGTAAGAGAAGAACCTCAAGCATTTGAGGTACGTATTGTACCTTTGTCAGATTTACCGTCAGAGATGTTGCATCCTTTAGGATGAAATTAGTTTCTGGTGCAAAACACTAGCGCAGGACCAAATGGCTGGAGTGTGAAACTGTTTGGCTTGTTTTAGAAGCAGTTTAAAAAGTTCATTTTGAAGGGGATATCGAGCTGTCTTCAGCATGAAAACTGATGTCTTAATTGAAGTTAGTGACGATACTATTTATGTCTGTGTCTTCAACTTGTACCCGTCTCTGCCTCCGTTTGGGAGTAGGGTGGTGTTAATTCTGTGTATGTGCCGAACGTGTAGAGTGCACAGAGTATTTTGTAATAGCTGGCATAGCTGAGCCACGCTGTGTAAAGCCCTAGCACTTTTGTTTCCGAAATGCGTGTGGTTAGAGAGGTGCTAACAACTCACTGCGACGAGCAGGCGTGCCTGTAACTGCGTGCATTTGGTTGCAGCCCAGACGGTATTACTAGGATTTAGAGTAGATGTGTTGTAGACATTTGACAGGTGGCACATTTGGAGTCACAGTTACGCACCATTTGATTTACTCAATTGCATTGCTTAGTTAGCATGGCTTTAGTGTGATTTTTAAGTCTAGCCATATATAACATAAAAGTTACTTGGATATTTGGTGTTTCCAACCACCATTCCACCCTCCACACTTTCTAAACCCTGGCTGCATTTCAAAGAACAAAGTACTCTTCTGTCCCTGTGTTTTCAGGATATGTTAGGGCTTACTGTGAATACAGAGAAACGGCAAGAAACATTTTGCTTTTTAGCTGAGATTAAGTAGATACCAATTGATAAGATTAATTATCATCACATATTTAAAGTACACAGGCAAAGAGCAACATCAGTAGCCTTAGAGCTATATGAAAACAGCTACGCATCATTATATTTAATTATTAATTGTATTTAATCATAGAATTGTTTAGGTTGGAAGAGACCTTTAAGATCATAGAGTCCAACCATTAACCTATCACTGCCAAATCCACCACTAAACTATGTCCCTAAGCTCCGCATCTACATGTCTTTTAAATACCTCCAGGGATGGTGACTCCACCACCTCCCTGGGCAGCCTGTTCCAGTCCTTGATAACCCTTTCGGTGAAGAAATGTTTCCTAATGTCCAACCTTTCGGTGAAGAAATGTTTCCTAATGTCCAATCTAAACTTCCCCTGGAGCAACTTGAGGCCATTTCCTCTTGTCCTGTTGCCTGTTACTTGGGAGAAGAGACGGACCCCCACCTGGCTACAGCCTCCTTTCAGGTAGTTGTAGAGAGCAATAAGGTCTCCCCTCAGCCTCCTTTTCTCCAGGCTAAACATCCCCAGTTCCCTCAGCTGCTCCTCATAGGACTTGTACTCTAGACCCCTCACCAGCCCCGTTGCCCTTCTCTGGACATGCTCCAGCACCTCAATGTCTTTCTTGTAGTGAGGGGCCCAAAACTGAACACAAATCCTACAAAGTAGTAAAGTAATAAAGTGAAACTACTGGTTATGTTACTAGAAGCTGTATTTCTTTTGCTTAACGTGTACTGGTGTGGGACAATTTTCTGGAAATGTTGCTTAATTTTTCAAAACGCGGCAAAGATCTCCAGGCCCGTGCCACATCTTTTCAGCTAGTAGCAAGGAGAGGGCCAGTTCTACAGAGAAGTGCAGTTAGTAAAGCAGAAGGGACACAAGTTTGCAGAAAAGCATCTCCAAGGTTAATGACAGTAATGGAGCAATTTAAAACTTGAGAACTAAAATAAAGAAAATGTAATGTAGAGGAATTAGAAGACAGCATGTGAACAGGACACGTGAGTAATCAGCATGAAAAATTATGTCGTTTTGCAAATAGTGGTGGTCACATACCTTTGCTCTGGCGCTGGGATGTTTGCAGAGGTAGCTCAGAGTCTGACTGCAGCGAAACGAGCTTTCCAGGGGCAGGTACCCCCCACGTCTCGGTGCTGTCTGTACACCCAGGCAAACCACCCTGGCTGCTCTGTTCTGCTGCGGCCAGACGTTTCTGTTACTCCAGAGCTAGTTCAGGTACTTCTGTGCGCTCGTAGCCCCGAGCTGTGTAGATGTAGCCCTGTTTGCCAGCTGCCCGCTGATCAATAGCTGGAAACAGCTTGCTTGTGCTTTCCGCTGCTCCTCGAGAGGGGTCTTGTTCACCCATCCGATGCATCGCTGTAGACCTGTTTGTATTTGGATGTCGTTACAGGTTCTGCTCCCTACATGTTGTTTTATGGACAAAAAATAATATGTGGGTGTGGGCAGCAAGGGGAGGAGATATGTAGAGGGATAGTTTGATGTACGGTGCACCCTGTTCACGCTGAGATCAATACTCCGACATACTTAATTGGAAACTGAAGGCTCTATTTTTAACATAGTAAGAAACTCTGGAAACCTGCCAGAGCAGGCAACATCCTTCCAATTAAGCATAGGCCAGACCACCCACAAAATCATACTTTCTCTCACCCCCACATTGATTCTCGGACCACCTTCAGTAGCAGATTTGACATAAATTGTTCCAAAGACTGACAAACTGAAGCCGATAGTTGACCTGCAGCAAGTTGTACCGTAGGGAAAGGGCAGGTGCACGGTTAGAGCCCAGCCCTCCAGCCTGCAGGGCTGGTGGATAATTTGGTAAATCAGACTTAGTCTCAGATTGTGTTCTCTAGCCCAACTGAAACTAGTAAATGGCAAAAGTAAGGCTCAAATTTGAGATACTTGGATTTTTATTTTTTTATTATGTTTTGTGGGAGTTTTAGTGTAAATGTCCTGTCCTGTGCTTGCGCAGAAATCCTTCCAAACGCAAATGAAAGGTTGTCGTCAGGCAGGGTTGCAGTTTATCGTTTGGAAACAGCATGCTGTGGGAGGTGTGAACTTCCACACCCTCCAGTGGTAGAAGTGGAAAGGCTACTGTAATAAATGGGTTTGGTGGTAATATTAAGTCTTCTACAATTAGGAAAAATCAGGTTTTTTCTCTGTACAGAGACTAACCACATGTGTTCCTGAGCTAGCTCTTGGGCTCACAGTGGTATTACTATAACTCAATTGTTGTTTCTTCTGCTACTATTAATGCAAAATAAGCAACAGCACAGAAATGCTAAGTGTGGCAGCGCAGTACTGAGTATGTAGTATTTACACCTAATCCCTTTTGACATTAGATGTATATTCAGACTGCAAAATTAGCTATCTTTAAAGAAATGCCTTATTCAAAACCATGATATGGCTGTTTCCAGAGGAGGCACCTCTCCTATTCTCCCCATAGCAATAGCCCAGCAATCCATCCCAAGTGATGCACGGGCATGGAAAGAAGCGTTCAGTTGTTGAGCAGTATTTTTCGGCTGTTCTTCATCACTGGGAAAGACTAACAAGCTGGTGGGAAGCGTAATGTCAGAAAGTAATTCTTTAACACCATAATCCAGGGGACTTTTTTTAAAAGCCAAAACTGAGACATTAAGGGGAAAAGGTTCTGGTTGTATTACATGATTTCCATATAGAGTGTTTCACTGAAATGATCCCGTACGTAGAAATTGGTGCTGCAAACAATCTTACGTGCACTGTATCTGTACCACCACTGTTGTGATAAGCTGGTCACAGGGCCACGCTCCTTCAGAAACTGCTCTGGTAGTGGTGAAAACAGGTTTTTTAGAAGGATGGATAACTTATTGCAGTAATAATCCGTGTGAGCAGGCATGAGTATATTTTAATATCATTTGCTAGAGGAAGAAACGGTGGTAGTAAGACTAGTCTTCAAAGCCACACGGTGCAGCATTATTAAGCTCATGTGGTAGAGATGATACATTCCCTTTGGTGAACTACAGTGAACGGTCATGATTGCAAATGTGAGACCCTGCCACCCTCCCATCCCCGCTGGCGCCTCCGTTCGCATCAGCAGGAGCTTTGTGTGAAGATCAGAGGGAGACTCTGGCCTCTGTGCTGTTCTTAAGCCAAAGGGTCGTTAGGACAAAATGGCACGTGGTCCTGTAGTGCAGTGGTGGCTCTCAGCCTGGAAACTAAGGGTACCAAGACCAAGACACTGTCTATGGCTTAGCAGAGAAAATAGTCAAAGGCATTATTTTTTCTTAAAAGATATATAAAAATCAATGCAGACTCCAGATAAATCCTAAAACTGATGGTTGGAACTATTCCCCATCTCCTTAGTGGTCAACAGCTCTATATATTGATAGGAAAAGACCTGAAAATTCAGTTGTCTCTGACTTCCTGGGGAAACTGAAGCCATGACAGTCTTCACAAATTTCTACGAGCTTTGGGAGCATTTAGTTTCTCTTCAGAAAGGAGCCATCCCATCAGGCACATCAGAAATTCAGTTGTCCTCATGATGGTGCTGGGAAGAACCATCTCCATCGTAGGCTTCAGCAGACTGGCGTCATCTGCAGACAGATTTCCACCATAAGCGAGTTGAACTGTGAGGGTTTCGAATGATCTGCAGGGCACACCCTGGGCTGTTCACAAAGCTACCGCAAGCTTTTCTTTCGCCTGGTGGTAGAATAGGTTTGTTGTACCCCTTGTAATTTTAATAGGAACCATCAAGTTCTCGCCCATATATTTTTCTGTATTCAAAACCAGTGCTTACGGTTGTTTTTGCAAGGCATCCCATTATAGGTATCACATTTCTAACTGTTTCCTGCATTTGCCTCTTCGTCAGCCGGTAGAGTAATGAATTTGCTGTGTTACGCAGGAACCGAACACTCTGCCTTAGCAGCAGCAGCAGCTTTCCAGGCCACTCGGCTCAGGAGGAGCTCCTTAAGGTCTTTAGTCGCCATTGTCCTTGACTTCTTACCTGCTTTTGATGATGATGAATTCTATCAATTAGGATGTTAATAGATCATATTCATTGGACAAGTATTAGGTTGGTTCTTTATAAAATTAAAGATTGGCCCTGATCTTGCAAACATGTAATTATGGGACTAACTTCACGCCTGTGAGTAGCTCCATTGAACTCATTTAAGTGTTTGCAAGTAGCTAGTTACCATGTACTCAGCACCCCGTACACTAAATTCCCTCTTCTGCTGTTTTACTACGTAGAGGAAAACTGTATTTTTGTGTGTGTGTTTAGAAAAGTAAATTTGATTTTCTCATATTTGGCAATAACAAGTCATCTGGTCATTTCCAACTGCAGCTGACAAAGAAAACATACTATATTGGAATATAATTTTTAATAGCTAGAAATTGTGTTGGACATCATTGAAGGAAACTGCCTCTTACATCAGAGTGACAGATGAGTGCCCTGTGTATCTATTTGTTGTTAGAAATGACTGTTTATAAAATTAAAGTTCCCTTCCAGTCCTTGAAAAGAAAGTACAGAAAAATGGAAAACCAACAAATAAAATCAGATAAAAATAAAATTATTTTTCATATTTTTTAAAACAAATTTTAATAGAATTAATAAAAATTAAATTAATATTACTTTATTTTCAAATTATATTTAATTTTACCCCAGAGTCCTATTTTTAAACCTTCTTACATTTACTTTTTAATGTGTTTTGTATGAAGCGATAATTTAAAAAATCTCTTACACATTTTGATGACTATTACAATTGCAGTTTTTATATAAGTTTATGCTTTCATATAAAACCTGCAAAGTAAATTTGTTGTGATTTTTAGAACAGAACACTAACTCGTTACATTTGCTGCTGTTGAGAGCTTGTCTTTTCTGCTCCTGCCATAGCGTTTTGCTGGGGATATATGGAACTAATGCAATGTGGCCACTTGGTTTTCTGGCTGCCATTCCACCTAGTTTCACATTTTAATAGCTCAGACTTGCCCAATAAAAGCTGAAATATCAAAGATTTTTTAAATACAAATATGCAAAGTCCTCAGCAGTGATTCCTCCTTACCCTAGCAATACCCCAGCCCTATAATAAAAAATTTAAAAGTCTGCTGATATGACTATAGATAAAAGATAACTTGAAAAATGCTTCTGAGATCACTAAATTAGAACAATTTCATTGCTGAAGATTAAAAAAAACCACCATCATTTGGATAAATGGGAACTGGGTAATGACTACAGGGAAGTGATGGGGAAACAGAGCTGCTATTACAATACTTGTTAATGTGATTGTTTTCCTGAAAGAAAAAGCGAGGGATTTTGCTGACTGGCCATGTATAATTGTCTATTTTAAGATTCCATCACAGAGCATATGTCTGGCTTGGGTATGTTGTTGTGAAATGACATCCAAAAGACACTGGTAGCCCAAACTTTCCATGAAATCACATCATCATGTGTCTGTTCTAGAAGAATTTGTTTCCAGTGTTTATGAATGTCCATTTCTACCGCAGATGGGTTCAGTGCCTGGGCACCGAAAGAGGAGGCGATGTCTGCGCCCCTGAACTGACGTCGGTCTCATTCTGCCCCCAAAGTCTACACAGAGTCAGTTCATCCACGGGAATGTTCAGTGGATATTTTATTTGAAATGCTATAGCTGTAGAAAAAAAGAAAAAAAAAATGCACTTTAAAGATCAATTTTGACAGCATGTTGCTTAATAGGACTGGTTTGTTTGTGTCTTCAGGATGTTGACCTGAAAGCATGTCCGGAAGCTTTGGATGACTGCTGTCCACGCCAAGGAGACGATCGGCTGGAACTGCAAGAGGAGGAAGAGGAGGAAGACGTAAATCAAGTAAATGATGAAAAAAATGGAAGAAGGGAAAACTGTGAAGAGGAAGTGAGGGAGGATATAGGTCTTATCACTGAGATAGAGAGTAGTGAAAGAAACAAAGTGAATGGTTTTGAAAGGAATATTTGATTTCCTCTGTTCATTTGGAGTGTCCCTTGCAAGGGCAGGAAAGGAACAGTGACTTCAGACGATACTTCGTGAATGATGCCCTTGTACACCTTCTCAAAAATTGCCCCCCCCAGTATAGTTTACGTAGTTGAAATGTTCTAAAGTTTACAGAAATCACTTGCAACTAACCATTTTTCAATTTGGTTTTATTTTCTCCATCGTGAAAGTGTGTGTGTGGGCAAGGATTTTTTTTTGGGCCTACAAACAACTTGAGACGTGGATGCTAAATTATACTGCTTTCACCCTTTATGTAAAGCTTGATGCTCAGATGTAGAATTATATTTGGGAAACTGGATTGTTCAGATCTTAACATGTATATCGTAACTAGAAGGCAGAGAAATAATTGTAATGATGTTAAACCAAAAGGGGTGCACTTTGGGTTTTGTTCTCTCTGAGAGCTACAATGAAAAGAACAGTCAATCTTCTTGAGACCTTATGAGAGCTGAGAACATTGGATCCAGGTTTCTTGCCAGCCCCTCTGTTTGCCGCTGCCCTGGCAGCTGAGCTTTGAAAAAATACTTGCTTTTTCCCCAGTGGTAGGTAGGTGCAGCCTCAGAGAGCAGGAAAGCCCAGTTCTGCTGTTGTGGGCCAGAGTAGGATGCTCTTGCCATGGACTTATTCTGCTCGTTCTAGCAATGTGACATCTCCCATCAGGATGAAGACTTGATGGCGGGGTCAGCAGCAGTGTTTCACAGAGCTATGCCCCGTTTCCTCTTGGACTTTGATTTTTACCTCCTTTTATGTAAAATAACCGTGCTTTACAAAGCGTTTCTGTTTCTTCTGTCACAGAGCAAGTGCAACCATGTAGATTCCCTTCTCTCCTTAGAGGGCTATTTACAGCTTCTGTCATCGCAGATGGAAAACATGCTAGAGGTAAATGGGAAAACACACGTATTGCTAATAGGTTGGGATACAGTCAGTGATTACTGGATAATGACTGACTCTCTTTTGTCTAATTAAAAAACCCCTAGTGAATATATCAGCAAATCAATGCAGTAAAACTTACCTGAAGGTGTTAAAGATGCTAGTATCCACCTTTTACAGCAGCTGTCACTGGCTCTACTTGAAAAATTTTCCCCAGTAATTTGTCTGGGATTTGAAAATGGCAAAGTCCTGTTTTAGAATCATAGAATGGTTTGGGTTGGAAAGGACCTTAAAGATCATCTAGTTCCAACCCCCCTGCCATGGGCAGGGACACCTTCCACTAGACCAGGTTGCTCAAAGCCCCATCCAACCTGGCCTTGAACACTTCCAGGGATGGGACACCCACAATTTCTCTGGGCAACCTGTTCCAGTGCCTCACCACCCTCGTGGTGAAGAATTTTTTCCTTATATCTAATCTAAATCTACCCTCTTTCAGTTTAAGCCATTATCCCTTGTCCTATCACTGCATGCCCTTGTCAAAAGTCCCTCTCCAGCTTTCTTGTAGGCCCCCTTTAGGTACTGGAAGGCTGCTAGAAGGTCTCCCCGGAGCCTTCTCCAGGCTGAACAAGCCCAACTCTCTCAGCTTGTCTTCATAGGGGAGGTGCTCCAGCCCTGTGATCATCTTCGTGGCCCTCCTCTGGACTTGCTCCAACAGGTCCATGTCCTTCTTGTGTTGGAGGCCCCTGAGCTGAATGCAGTACTCCATGTGGGGTCTCACCAGAGCAGAGTAGAGGGGGAGAATCACCTCCCTTGTCCTGCTGGTCATGCTTCTTTTGATGCAGTTTAGGATATGATTGGCTTTCTGGGCTGCAAGTGCAGATTGCTGGGTCATGCTGAGCTTCTCATCAACCAGCACCCCCACGTCCTTCTCCTCAGGGCTACTCTCAATCCATTCTCCGCCCAGCCTGTATTTGTGCTTGGGATTGCCCCGACCCATGTACAGGACCTTGCACTTGGCCTTGTTGAACTTCATGAGGTTCGCATGGGCCCACCTCTCAAGCCTGTCAAGGTCCCTCTGGATGGCATCCCTTCCCTCCAGCGTGTTGACCGCACCACACAGCTTGGTGGTGTCAGCAAACTTGCTGAGGGTGCACTCCGTCCCACTGTCCATGTTGCCAACAAAGACGTTAAACAGCGCCAGTCCCAATACCAACCCCTGAGGAACGCCACTCGTCACTGGTCTCCACTTGGACATCAAGCCATTGACCGCAACTCTTTGAGTGTGACCATCCAGCCAATTCCTTACCCGCTGAGTGGTCCATCTGTCCAATTCATGTTTCTCCAATTTAGAGACAAGGATGTCATGTGGGACAGTGTCAAATGCTTTGCACAAGTCCAGGTAGATGACGTCAGTTGCTCTTCCCTTACCCACCAATGCTGTAACCCCTTTGTAGAAGGCCACCAAATTTGTCAGGCACAATTTGCCCTTAGTGAAGCCATATTGGCTGTCACCCATCACCTCCTTATTTTCCATGTGCCTTAGAATAGTTTCCAGGGGGATCTGCTCCATGATCTTGCCGGGCACAGAGGTGAGACTGACTGGCCTGTAGTTCCCCGGGTCTTCCTTTTTTCCCTTTTTAAAAATGAAGGTTATGTTTCCTCTTTTCCAGTCAGTGGGAACTTCACCGGACTGCCACTGCTGCTTAAATATGATGGATAGTGGCTTAGCAACTTCATCCACCAGTTCCCTCTGGACCCGTGGTTGCATCTCATCAGGTCCCATGGACTAGTACACCTTCAGGTTCCTTAGATGGTCTTGAACCTGATCTTCTCCTACGGTGGGTGGTTCTTCATTCTCCCAGTCCCTGCCCTTGCCTTCTGCGACTTGGGCAGTGTGGCTAGAGCACTTGCCAGTGAAGACTGAGGCAAAAAAGTCATTGAGTACCTCAGCCTTCTCCATGTGCCGGGCAGCCAGGTCTCCTGTTTCCTTCCAGAGAGGTCCCACATTTTCCCTAGTCTTCCTTTTATCATCGACAAACGTATAGAAGCTTCTTCTCTGTCACTTGGTGTTCAAAGTTGGATAGAGCCGATGGACAACTTAATTAGTTCAACTAATAATTCCCTTTCTGAAACCTAATGCCAATTCGTATTTATACAGTAGCTCTTGGTGTGTTTCTCTAGAGCAACACTGAGTTATTAAGCACTAGCAGCTATTAAACATTTGCAGCCAAAGATTAGAGTTGCCATAAATATTGGGTCAAGTGCTTACCCTCAAGAAGAACAGACCCATCTTTGCTGCAAATCAGGTCAGTCAGCATTAGCGGGAAAACCATTTTGTCTTCTTTCTTTATCTTCTGGGCTTCTGATACTATTGTTTACTTTCCGGGTGCCCATCTTCACAAAAACACAGTTGTTATCTTAATTGGAGTCTCCCTCCTCTCCCACAGCTCACAGCTGCAATCATTAACCATGAAGCTACTCCCTACATTCCTTTTTTGCAATACTCCAAGGGCATCTTACATACGCTTCCCATTGTAGGAGCCTTACAGGGTCATTAGTGTTCTCCATATAACTTCATGTTTATCTCTGGAACACCTAGTTTTGGGAATCTCTAGGTTGGATAGTGCCTCCCAGCCCATAAGTTTGCCTCCTCCTCTGTTCAGCTTTGGTAATGGATTCCCGACTAACAAGGTTCAGAAGTTCATCAGTGTAGTTTTCTTTGTTCTTTTCATAATTGGAAAGGAATTTGGCTGTAGCCTTTATGTAGCTATAACAATACACAATTACATATTTTATTTAAGACTATTAATGCGCTGCCATCTTGTGACAATCTGTTGTTGAAAATGGATTGTCTGGTTTTTGCAGGTACCAAGTCTTTACAGTGTGGAGGATTTTTTTAATAGTTAACTTGCTAAGAATATTTCTTTTCGAGGGCTTAATTGAAAATACCAGCTCTCTCTCTCAGACTGCAGATGATCTAGCACAAGGTAACTCCCTAGGAGAAATAAGGCAAGACTTTCTTCTGTTACCTGAGCTCCCAGTAAGCATAGTAGAGAACTTAAGACGTTCTAGTCTTTATGGTACACCATTCCTTCCCTGTGGAAAGTGCTTTTTACATTGTTTGTTCAATGAACTGCAGTCAGAAAAGTCCTTTCCTTCACCACAGTAGGGATGCTCAGCTATGGAGGAATCATATCATACGCTTCCTACTTGATGTATTTACATTCTCAAGTTTTTTGTATCCATGTATTTTATGGCTATTCTACTTGTCAGCGAGTGCCCCAACATAATTTTGCGCAGTGGCTTTGTACTTCTAGGACACAGCAACTAAAACCCAGGCCCACAAAAAGTAGGCCTTAATGCTACTGCAGCACTCGTTTATCGGCTGGACTTCAGGGCTGAGGGATCACACAGCAGCTTTATTTTTGTAAAGAAAAACTGAGTAGTAATTTCAAGTTAAAAGACATCCACAGAAGGTGTGATCTGGGGAGGGATGTTTCCTCCAAACTGATTAGTAAAGGAGTTGAGTTGAAATCTGAACACAACAGACCTCGGTTAAGAACGAGCTAAGCCAAACGTGGCAGCTCACAGTCCCAAAAGCTTTATAAACTGTGAAGGAAAAGCAGTGAGAATGTGCCAGCACATTCCTGTCCTCCTCCTCTCTTTTCTTACGCCGCTGTTCTCACTGGTTAAGTCCTGCCAGTGAGCTATTTATCTTCTTTACAAGGTTAATTTTCTATCAGTTTAGCACCTTGAACCAGCTCACCCTGGAATCAGGTGATCATCAAAACCACTACCAGGGAAGGGGCAGGACCGCCCCTCCTAGAAGGACCTTTTCTTAGACGAGATCAGATGAACGCATAGGCTATAGTTCGATGTACACTTAGCAACAGTCCCTCTTCCACCTCTTAACACTCGTCAGTCCCACACTGTCCTTTGCAAGTCCTCCTCCTCCCATCCCTTCAGTCACTTTTCTTCTCCACCCTTCCCGCTTCCTCTTGCCGTGCCAACGCAGGTTATGCTGTCCACAAATGGGAAACGGTATTCAGGATAGCTAGAAGAGTTTAACATGTAACATTTTGACTTTAATAGATTCAAATAGTGGAATATTAAAAAATAAATTGATCAAGACTGTAGGTGAGGGATGTAGAGGCATTCATTTTATAAAAGATCCCATTTTTCCCCCCATCATCTTTTAGGCGAGTTTACTGGAAGATACACAAGTTGCTACTTCTAGTAGAGGCCAAGACACATCATCCTCACACCACAGTATAAGTTTGACTCAGACACTTTGCCACGGTTTCAGTCCTCACGATGTCACGCTACTAAGAACAGACTACCTCACTCAATCAAATTCAGAAACAAGATATTTACAAAGGCAAGAGTCTTTTCCTCAGTCAAGCTCTAACATCACAAATCCAGAATCACTACTTCATGGGTCAAATTTGACAGGGCTGTTTTCAGCTGCTGACATTAGAAACCTAACGGCCCATGATGATAATTTTGATGAAATTAAACTCATGTCTTTGGCTTTGGAGGAAGGCTTTGATCCTATAGAAGTTTCTCAGCTCTTTGAAGAACCTGGCTCAGATTCGGGACTGTCTTTGAATTCAAATCACAGCACCACCTCTTACTCAGTCTGCAGTGAAGGTGCTGTTGGGTACAGCAGTGATGTTAAAGCTGTTTCTTCGCATGGCTTAGGAGCTGTTGGTGGCCATAGCCAAGAACACAGTAGATATGGCCATGTGGAATATCCAGGTGATTCAGAGCGTTCTAGAGAAGCCACACTTCAGCAGTTTCTTCATAACCACACTTATAATCAGCTGCCAAGTCAAGCAGCATCCACTCCGGAGCATCAGCAGCAGATGTGGATGGAGAAACCAAATAAAGTAAAGGATAGGTGCCATAATTCTACTGATACAAATCTTAGCAGCGACGAACACTGTGCAAAAGCTCTGAAAATACCATTTTCGGTAGATGAAATTGTGAGCATGCCCGTTGACTCTTTCAGCACCATGCTGACAAAGAACCATCTGACAGATACTCAGATATCACTTCTCCGTGACATCAGACGAAGAGGAAAAAACAAAGTTGCTGCCCAAAATTGTCGTAAACGTAAACTGAATGCAATTCTTAACTTGGAAGAGGACGTATGTAATCTTCAAACACAAAAGGAGAGCCTTAAAAAGGAGCACTCTCAGTGTAGCAGATCAATCAGCCGGATGAAGCAGAAGTTAAACAACTTGTACCGTGACATTTTCAGTAGATTGAGGGATGACCAGGGTCAACCTGTTAACCCGTGCCAATATGTCATTCATTGCAGTAGCGATGGCAGTGTTTTCATAATACCCAAACACTTGGTCAAATCAGAACAGAAACAAGATAACGAAAAAGAGCAGAAACAAAAATAAGATGGCTGAAGATCACTTAGGTTTTATTTTTCCTCAAAGGATGATAAGGATATTTGCGTGAAGACCAGAGGTCAGTGATTACAGTAGTACAAACAGAAAAGGCTACATTTGAGGAGGAACACTGCACGTTCAAGGGTCTGGCAAACCCAGCCTACTGTGATCTGTTAGAAAGTCTGCCAGCTGAGGCTTCTGTTTAGTTTTAATTAGGATTAAAGGAGCTAGGCAATCTAAGTGTAGTTATATGGGCCTACGTAAAACTAGGCGTTTAGTTTCTGGTGATGGGGAAGGGGAGAGAACATCAATGGGGGAAAAAAAGCGAGCTTTAGATCAAAGTTACACTTGGAAGAAAAATGTGTTTTAGTCTTGAGTACTTGATACTTCATACACAAAGTGACCTTATTTTATTATTCTTTTTTAGCACTGAAAGAAAAATTGTAGCTCATCTTCACCTTGAATTCACTGTGGATTTATGTATTCTTAAGAGATACTCTGTGCTTTGCATTTGTTCAGAACCGTTCTGCTTTTCCTAGTTTTCCTTTGAGGAGAGAGGCCCAGGAGGCTATTGCATTTTTCCTCACTACTTGCACCATCCTAGCTCCAAGCAAACATAATGTACCAATTTATTTTACAACTCATAGGGTCAATCTGCAAATAGATTCTGAAAAATAATTAGTGTCTGATTCAATATTGTCTTGCCTTCGTCCTCTGCAACTGAATCATTTTCAACTTTCTTCCATGAAAACGAGTGATGGTGAATGAGTTCCTGTTCTGTGTCCTAGTCTGTGATACATTTACTTGTGTACCTTCCCTTTTCTCCCCATTTGGAGACCTTCCTCAAGGAGAAGTAGTAAAGTTTTTCTTTTTAGCTTTTTAAAACTGGTATTTTTTTAAGTATCTTCAATGCTATGGATTTAATTTTTTTTTAAGATTTTCCCCAAATCTTTAAAGTAAATTAAATTGAACCAAATTACTATTTATCTGTACTTGTGATAATGAGGTCACGCTCCGGTAGTGACTTCGAATGAAGAGAAGAGCTTTTGGTTTTGATATTTATTTATTTGTGCTGTGAAAAAGAAGACATTTTATTCACTCACATGCTTATTCACAACAACTTATCCTTTTCTATTTTACAACCTGAAAAGGGTCTGCAAAAAAATGGCCTAAAAGGCACGTAATGAATGATAAGGAAGGAATGTTAACAGGCATACTAGGTTGTAATATATTAAAATAATTACTAATATTGACAACTAGATAGCAACAAATACTTTTTGTATCTTTTATAAACAAAACGCATAAAACTGGTATTAAAAAAAAATCTCATTTGTCATGGCATGATGACAACACAGCAACTTTACGGTCAGGTATGTTAAAAAAAGCACTTGCACCAAACACATAAAAACTACACATAAATGCAGTACAAGTTTAAATGCCAAATTATACCTTTTGAAGAAATAAACTATGCCATTAGCGTGTAAATCATGTTGTTTGTTTGCATTTGTGTTTACCGTAACTGGTAGCATCAAGCGGTATTTTCTAAAACAGGAGCACTGCCTGAGTGCAAAATGCACCGAGTTATCGATAATGAAATCAGCCAGTTCAAACAATTTGTTCTGCATTTTACATTAAAAGATTTTTTAAAATAAACGTGCATCTGTTCCCTTATTTATCAGTTTCACCACAGCCTCAAATTGATAGAGTAAATTCAGCGTAGAGACTTTCATTAGTGAGGCCCTGAAATTTCTTGCTGTTGGTTAAGCATCAGTGTGAAGCGTATCTATCCTAACTGGTATTCACAAGGAATTTATTTAATCGCTAGTTCTTGAACTTCAACCAAAACATGCACCAGGTAACAGATACATATGATGAATTGTGAACTTTATTTCTAGTTCCGGGGAAAAAAAAATAGTACGTTTGAATCAGCATGATTGTCAGCTTTTAATTAAATGACATAATAAGCATTTTAAAGTCTACGCATGCAGCCTTTGCAGGACCAGGTCTTCAAGTCTACTTCATGGCCCATGTGCACAAATTCTGATAGATTAGACCCGTAACTGATAAAACCAGAAACCCACGTATTTCTGTTTTAGGGCCTCACAACACAAGCTTCTACAGTCCTACAAGGGAAGGGAGGAAAAATAAAAATGACTGAACCTTCCGATGCGCACTCCTTCAGTAGCAGCAGAGAGCGAGCTCTGCGGACTCTCGTAAAGCCAGCTACTAATGAAGTAAAGCATACACCCAGCTGGGTAATAGTTACCTGGTTAAATTTTGGCACGCGCTGAAAAGAAGGACGCATGTTGGAACTCTTTCAGAGAGCAAGCCTAATAGAAAGCAGCACACTCCAGATGGTCCGTATAAAGTGAAGACAGCAGCCCCAAACCCCACGTCCCCAACCCCATTCCATTACCTGCCAATTTGCAGATTGGAAACTATCATGAACTGCCCTCAGCCAATTCCACTCTCATTATTGTTCAACAACTGTATTTTTTTTAGGAAGTCTATGTACGAATCTCGGTTTCCGAGAACTCAACTAGCAACTACGCACCTACAAAACCTCTCAGGTGAATTACTAATTTTGGGTGGACTGTGAGTTGTCACAGTACTGACGACACAGACACTAAGCGTTAGGTCTGGAGATGTAGTACGGAATTCCTTCAGCTACCTACCCGCAGAAAAGACAAGACTGTAGGCAGGATTCAGAACAGTGTCCTGTTTTTTCAATTTTAGTAGACTGCCATTAAGTTTCACCTAAGAACTTGATACTTTTTGAAGTGTCTTCCCTTTCTGTGACTAGCCTGTTTAAAGAAAAAAACCACCCAATCCTCCCAAGACAAAGGGTTCCTTAAACTACTTTTAATATTCTTCATATAATGGCCTTAGGCTGCATTTTCCACCTATACACAAAAAGGAGACACGGTACAGGAGTCGAGGAGGTATTCAGGAAAGCAGCATCGTTAAAGAAAACTTGGAGCCGAAATGGCTGTAAGAAGTGGGAAACCCCTGACGGAAGCCGGTCTCGGCTTTCTTGTTGACAGATCATGACTTTCAAGAAACCAAAGTCCCAAGTGTACAAACCGGGAACTACGCTGTGTAAAAACACACGGTGTGGTATCAAACTTGCTCTGGAGCCAGGTATCCAGTGAAAAAAGCTACTAGGGCTGCATTCTACCCTACCGATACCAACATGGAGAAAGGCATCTCTCTGAAGTAGGAACAATGAAAACACTTTCAAAACTTGATATTATACTGCTAGAAGATTGCAAAGTTGAGGATCATAGGTTTAGCTGTCGATACAGCAACAGAAAATGCAAATGCCAACGTGGGAGTTCTCGTTAAAATACTGTTCCCATGGTAAAGCCATTAAGTAGTCCATAACATTTGAGTAGTAAGCTGCATTTTTGTTACATTAATAATGAAAATCAGAGGTTATCTGCAAGAGGTTAGAAAAGGTCAGGTTAAGTATAGAGAGAAACACTGGGTGGCGGGGAACTCGCAAAGCATGCCCATTGCCTTCCCCGTTACCGCTGGCGGCAACACGCAGAGGCGCTGCGGAGCAGCGCGGCCGCCAGCTGCTCTCGGCGCCATACCTCTTCTATAGGAGCGCCCGTTGGACACAAACACAAGTTTAGTACTTTATGAGAACGCAACACCCTCAGCACAGTTCACGAAATGTAAGGCTGAACGCTCACGTAGAGGCGTGCTCAGAGACGAGGCGCGGCATGCTGCTGTAAGGCTGCAGGCGCTCTGAACGACCAACAGCGCTGCGCTGAAGCGCGGCTTCAGCTTCACGTTTTGTTTTATTCAACACGCTTTGCTTTTTACAGAAGCTAAATCGTACGAACCAAGACCGCTCCTGCTCAAGAGCTTACAATCTAGTTTTAGGAGGGGTAAACAAAGGACAAAGCAACTTCATCGAGATCAGTTTGTCGGTTTTAACAGGTCGGTATTTGTCCCCAAAGACACACACTACATTCCGATCTTACGGGAGGCAGAAGTATGGTTCTAACGAGAATCCCGAGGACAGAGTAGGTAGAGGCCTATAAATGAGGCAACAGGACACTCGGCAACAGGTTTTAGTGAAAAACTATTTATTAAAATAAACCAAATAGAGATGGCACATGCAACCATGTGAAGTCTTATTACCGTAGCGTACCCCGTAAGAGCACTGCAACTTGATACCTGCTACACAGCTACTAGAACTCCATTAAATGCATCAGCCATCGATTTTCATACAAGAATGCCCAAAAGAGGAAGTGGGGGGGGGGGGATCACGTGTTAGGGAGAACTTGGGGGGGGGAATGACAATTTTCTAGGACTGGCCCACAGTGTCACCTTGTTCATACAGTGAAGCAGCAGGGGAGGTCGCACAAGCTAGTTTGTGAACTACATGGTCCCCAAATGCTGTTGACCTAGTATGTTCATAGCACTCTCTCGGGCAAGTCACGCAGCCCTCTCAAGTTACACACGGTTAACTTTTACTGTTGATAAATAAACCAGTTCTCGCTACATCAACTGGAGTAACTTCTGACAACACTGAAACTTCTGCTGCAACGCAAAGCAAGACTAGCTGCAAAGCAAGAACACAACCGTTAACAGGGACGGCACGACTTCTGGCAGAAGGGATCGACATTACCCAGGAACGCCCCTCCATATTACGCTCCTACGCATTTCTGCCAGTATCGCCGTATAAACGAGAAGAGAACCTGGCATCTCCCTTAGGAGGAAAAAAAAAGTTACACTACTACCTCGGGATTCCGCTTGCATCATGCACTCTGCTTTGAAAACAAATTGAAACACTAAAGCTACAGGAAATGTACTGGTTTAGTATGTTCTCAGCAAATCATCCCCTTTCACAAAATGTGTTCAAGTTGCCAAAACAAACTCAGCTGACGGCTCCTTCAAAATTCAGGTCTCTGTTTTCTGGGGTTTGTTTTTTCTTCCCCAGAAGTAGCATGATTTCATGCCCAAGATAATAGGTACATTCATCATAAAAGAATGCAGTCGTCTTCCCCAGAGATGACAAAGCTCAATTCCTGCTCATTTTACAATCTTAAGAGTGATTTTGCACATTTTCCTAAACACTTTCCAGCACCTGAAGCACAATAGAAGTGAATAAAATTCAACCTTCCTTGTAAATAATACAGAGAACACAAAGGCTGAGTGGCCAGAACCCTAGTATTGACCTCTCTTCACCACCGCTTTATAAATGCAAGTCATACACTGTACTTCTTTTGGGGTTTTTTGCTCCCATACTGGTTACCAACAAGTTACGTTGTCTTTCACATTTTTCCCTCAGTTTGCTGCAGAAAGTGGTTGCTGGGGGCAAGCTGGGCCTAGTACCGACCACCTGATCCTCCACCAAAACATACTGACCAGCAATGTTACCCTTACTTTGAAAACAGAAAGTCTGTAGAGTGACATAAACCCAACTTCTTAGAAATTAAAAGAGGAAAAGTATACATTGTCTACAAATTGAGGACAAGTAATTGACCACGCACTGTTGTTTTTATTCCAAGTTGCTAGCTTTCAGTATCGGGTTGACTCAAAACAGTGACTTCTCTCACTGAATGCATCAGAAAACATTGTGATTGTCACTTGCTTTAATTCTTAAGAACATACCAAGAAAGTCATGGAAGTTCAACAGTAAGACAACAGGAAACTTACTCAAATACTCCAAGCTTTCAAGACTTTAAACATCCAGTAACTTTAGTTTTTGCATACTGCTGTCCCCTATACACTCACTTCCCACCATCGCCAGTAGATCAAAATCAAAACATTCTCATTATGGAAAATGTAACGTACTTAATTTAAGTAAATTTTAAAACCTCGTTGCAAAACTACTGAAAGCATGTAAATATCTCAAACAGAAAGAGAGAATAATTACTCCCCTTTGAAGTGGTTTTTTTTTTAATGTCATATGAATGTGGACTTGGCAACTGTAAAGAAAAACTTCCATTAAATAAATCTAAATTCCAGGAAAGAAGGCAAATTCTTATCAACTGGTCAACTCGTTCTGTTGGAAAGAAGAAAGTAAAGCAGATTTTGTGCGTCTTCATTTTCTGCTTCCGTTGCAGCCCACCGGTTACCTATGCAAATATTTCAAAGTTCAACTTAAAAAACACAGAAAAAAATCATATGTGAATCCTTAAATAGTATTTTTAAATTATATAGAGAAGGTTAAAGACATTATGATTCTGCCAAAGCTAAGCATGTAAATTTTACGTTTAGAATAAACGTGTATGTAGGTAACAGGTTAAACAGTACAGACTGAAGATACCTTCCCTCAAATACATTCCCAACCAGCGCTTTCACAAGCTCACACTTGGAGTTTGGTTTGGGTTTTGTTTGGGTTGGGTTTTTTTTGTTTGGTTGGTTGGTTGTTTTTTTTTTTCCCCTTGTTGTTGGCATCAGTAAAACTGTATCAGTAATCAGTTTTGGTACAGCAGGAACTCTACATTCCATTCAGTCTTTCTCTCTTGACGCTAAAAGCTCTTTACAGGTGAAAAGGATAAAGCTATTGTCCTACCACATTTTGACAAACTGTCTCAAGTGGTTAGTTTCATTAACAGGAAAGGAGGAGATATTTTTATAAAGTGATATAAAACACAGCCAAAAAGCTATTTTAAAGCAATCGTGTCCAACAGCAAAAATATCGGCACTTTTAATTCATAGCACTGTTTCTCCCAACAGAGAACAGATGCCTATGGTCAGAGATACAAGTTCTGTGAATACACTTGCGAAGTTGACTTTGTTTTAAATCCACCTCAAAATGGAATGTTTCAAATCATGAAAGGGTCTAAAAGCTGCACATAAACATTATTTAATGTTAGACACACACTAGTTTTTATTAAGCATTACACTAGAACTACTTTGGTATAAAAAATACTTTATTTTAAAGCTATGAAAGTTATAAAAATATGTAGTTAAACTTTCTACTCACAGAATGTTTGCTATTTTAACATTAGTGATTTGTTTCTCCTAACGAATCTGAATTTTATTCGAAAGGTTTACAAGACATTATTACTATAGTTTAAAAAACCCAGCATTACAGGGAGCTGTACTAATTGTGATGTTTTATCAGTATTCATTTAACCTCTAGATTTTTAATGAAGGCAGCAAAAACAACTATTTTCTGATGATACAGAATTTCTTATTTCTTGAAGCGTTTCTGTGGTTGACCACTTCTTCATTAGTTACCTGCAGCATGGCACCTTCCTGCCAAAGAAAAAAAAAGTGTATCTGAAGATGTTTATCACATATGTCTAAACCAAATTACCAATAGGGGAACTTCAGCCATTTTTTAAAAAAAAAGTATAAGCAGTTCACTGGTGTGTCTAACACAAAAGGAACAGGACTTCTGTTAGCTGAGTCCACGTTCTTCAGTGGGTAGCCTTTTAAAGACAATGGAACTTTGAAAATAGGGCATTTTTTGGTAGGGTTTTTTTGGTGCATTTTGTTGATTTTTATTTAAAAACCAAATCTAGTAGAGTATGTCACCCTTACTCTGAGTAACTCATTACTTGATGAATTTTCATTAATTTGAGGTGCAAACATTCAATGCAGTGAGAGTAAGGCTGACTGAATTTGGCACTAAGGTTTATTAGCTGCAAGAACTATAAAAAATGGTGGAAACCTCAACTTTCTAGCCAAATTCCAATTTAGGTAGTTACATTATACGCTTATGAAATACCACCTGCAGTTTCATTTGAAGTTTTCATCACTTTCCCTCCTAAAGAACTGCTTATGCAGTTGTTAAAAGAATGGACGACACATTCCTTGACAGAGGCAGATGTATTCTGTGGTGCAATTTTTTTTTCCTTACACGTAAACAGTCTACAGTTACTTGGGAACCTTCAGGATGAAACGTGTTATATAAAATAGATTACAGTAGACAAGACACAGAACAACATAGTTAATTTTCAACAGCACAGAACTACCTTCATTGCATTACCTTGCAACCACCATAATGCATAGACTCCCAAGAAAAAATAAAATCTTGCAGGATGCAAAAATAAAGTTGTATGATTTAATTAACTTGTGACCTACCATTTTAACTACCAACACCAGGGATGGAACCCTTGCAAAGCTTTACTAATGGACACTTGCAGGTCTCATTTGTTCAACTGTAGCAGTGTACAGTGGCAGCAGTCTATGCTTGTCCAGGGTTCATATCATAGCTAGATTCCAGTAGGAAAAAAATATGTTAAGTAGCTGAAATTAACAAAAATTTGTTTGTAAAAAAATTTAATAATACAAGAAAACAGGATTCACAAATTTCTTTTAAATTGGTAATTGTTAACTCAATTCATTGCTATGTTAAACTACATAACGATAATCACTATACTGAAAGAATACTGTCAAACAATATTAGTTTCTTGTTTTTGGAACATTAAGAAAGGAAAAGTAAATAAGATCTTACCTAAAGAAGTTTAACTGAAGCTTAGAACTATTTTGCTCTACACCCTCAGCCTTCGTTGGCATCCTTATACTACTGTAGTTAAAGCTTTGCAGAAATACAGCGCAGCTTTTTAAGACTGGCTGAACTTAGTGACGTTTTCAAGAGTTCTCTTGTACTAGACCTGTGTCCCTGGAAGAGTACCTCGCTGGGGATATTTCCTTTCCTTGCCATTGAAGAAGCAGCATCTAAAAGATCTAAAAAGGTGTTTCTCCTTGCAGAGATATCCCTTAAGTTATCTAGATATTTTAAACCTGATCATTTACAGACAACATACTTTTTTCTGACCAGCATTTAATTTTACATGTACAACAATAGCTTTATATTATTTGTGGGACCTTATACTACCCACTCCTTGCCTTATTTTACAATATTAAAAAAAAATCTAAAATTACACAATATTTCCTTTAGAATTATTTTATTAAATCATAAATGTACAACAGCTTCTTAACTCTACACACGCACTTAAATTTTTAAAAGGAAAACGTTATGTCTTATTACACCATGATCCTGGCTAATAGCTTTTCAAAACTTTGAGAAAAATCTTAAAAAAGGTTTCACATGTCACCTGAAACTTACAAATTTAACATTATCAAAGGAATGCTTCTACACTTACAAAGACCACTAGAAAGAAACAACAATTAAAAAGCTAAGAAACTGTCTCAAAGGCATTTTTACAATCCTTCCTCCACAGTAAGGTAATGTTATTAAATAATCCAAATCCATTCACAAAATGGCTCTCTGCATCTGCTCTGGTGTCTTCTGCCATATCACTGCATATTTATGCATGACTGAGATAAGTGTTTCCTTAACATTGTTATTTCGATAACCTGAAGCTGTTCTGTTACCTCTGGGCTCTCATCCTCTCCTATTTATACAGTGAAGCCTGTTTCAACAGAAGTAAAGAGTAAAAAAATAGGTTATGAAATTATTCATCTAACCATTTTTTAAAGGAAAGATAATATGATCCTAAAAAGCTTTTAACTCCTGCAGCTACTCTCAAGAATCACTGCAATTTTAACATATAAAAACATACTTACCCATGGCATGCTTGCAGAAACTCAATAACGGCTCCTCCCTCCATATCCACCACTTCCTCCACTGCCCCCTGGACCATAGTTTCCTGCAATTGCAGAAAAACAAGAAACGTAACAGTTACATTAGTACACTTTTTCCACACAGAATCAAACACATTCCTAGATTTAAGATTAACATCTGCTTTACTTCCAGAGACAGCACATACAACAAAGATTTTAACACTTCACTGTCTTCCTCTAAAAAACCTCCAAGAACTGCGACAAGAACCACATGCTGAAATCTTAGAAGATGCAACAGTGTCATGTGTAATTTGATGCATTGTACTGTCGTGAGCCTGTGAGGGCTGACTTTATTTGCATGGTAAACCTTACAAGAAAGGGCTTCATCTTTCAGTTTCCATTTCACAAGCTTTACACGCCATATTAAATAACATTTAGACAACAAAAAGCAGCAAGTGTCAGAAAAAAGCGACACTACAACAAGAGGGGAAAAAAAAGAAATCCCAGCAAGTTTAGTGGACATTAACTAGACTCTCTACAAATAGTGTGAGATGATAGCAAAGAACATGAAACTTGGCTAAAATCTTTACAGACTGGAAACTGCAAAACATTTCATAATATTCTGGAAAAAGTTAGTATCTTGTCATTTATCTTTTAAAAAACAGTAATAATAATTTTTCCCAAGACAAGCTTTACAGTCCTAAGATAAGAAATTGCAGCCAACTTGCAGAAAGAACAGGGGCACTGCAGTCCATCTATTGCAGAAGTTATCCAATTTCTACATCAATCTTAGAATCATAGAGTGGTTTGGGTTGGAAGGGACCTTTAAAGGTCATCTAGTTCCAACCCCCCACCCCCCCCCCCAATGGGCAGGGATATCTTTCACTAGATCAGGTTGCTCAGAGCCCCATCTAACCTGGCCTTCAACACTTCTTCCAGGGATGGGGCATCCACAACTTCGAGGCAACCTGTTCCAGTGCCTCACCACCCTCATGGTGAAGAATTTCTTCCTTACATCTAATCTTAACCTACTCTGTTTTAGCTCAAAACCGTTACCCCTTGTCCTATCATCTCTTCCATCTCCCCAAAAGACTAAAGCCCACCCACTCTTGCTCCAAGGCAGGTCAGGACATATACAATACCTCCACCATATGGTCCCCCCATGTTCCTGCTGCCACCAAAATTTCCACTCTTCATTGGACCATAATTTGAAGGTTGTTGGTTGTAGTTTCCAAAATCATTATAGTTTCCACTTCCGTAATTGCCTGCATTATCAATACAAAAGTGGAGAAATACCTAGATGAGCTAAAATGCATACGGCACTCACAAAGTTATCTCATGATTAGAATTTTAAATAAAGTACAAAATCACACAGGTATTCCAGCAGCATATGCAATGAACTATATATATATATTTTTATACTATTTGGAAACAAGAGCTTCCTTAGATAACATTTACAATCCCCCTCCCCCCAAATCTCAAATGACTTGCACTGATTTACAACTGAAATGCTTGGTCATTTCAAGCTAGTAGGTTACCTCCTCCATAGTTGTCATAACCACCTCCATAGCCCCCACCCTGGTTGCCATATCCAGGTCCTCCTCCACCATATCCTCCTCTTCCTCCTCCGTAACCAGGACTGCCACCAAAGTTGCCACCTATGACAACACGATCCTTTAATATAAACTTTTCAGCGTAGAAGGCAACCAAATTCTACAGAATCAGAGGATATTTGTGTTTACAAGTCTACAGGGCAAGAAAAGGGCAGGAGTTTTGTAAAGAAATTTCTATGAACACTATATTTAAAGGCACATACCAACTCCCACTCTAACTGAATTGTGACCAAAACCCACCAGGTCAGACTGCCTAAAAGCCTCAATTAAAAGGGTGAATTAAAATCTTCATTTTTCAGGCCATTTAAGAAACACTGCTATTCTAAAGAAAAGGGCATTGTTGACCAAGAAATAACCATACAATTTGCCATATAAAGGTTTAACATGAGCCAACAGCCATGTGTGCTTCTTAAAGCCAACAAAATGGCTTTGGCAATTAATATAAGTTTTAAACAAATGGTAAGTGAATGTAAAAATATTTCTGAATGAGACAAAAACCAACAACCACCACCACAGTAAACTAACCTCCAGGTCCTCCACCATATCCATTATACCCATCACCAAATCCACGGCCACTTCCATACCCATCTGTTGGATTAAAAAAACACAAAGTATTTCAATCCACCTGTAGCAAACTAACTGAATTCTCAAACCCCTATGACCTTAAGGGCTAAATCTCAGAGATTAATGATTAAACACACGTACGCTCGAATTTAGAAAAATATGTGAAATAACACATCCAATTTTTGTTCTACATCTTCTATTTTCTTGCATTTGTAAGGTAGCCAGTTTTCATTTTGGACATAGCCCTTCCATTGTAAAGGTCAGACAAGTGCTGCATAGAATTACAGAGGAGAAATCTTTGAATTCCTTAACAGAATTAGTAAATTTAGGTCAATTTTGGCTTTTATTAAAAACGCTTAAGAAAAAAAAAAAAGTAACTTCATTTTACTGAATATCCACATAATCAATTTGCGTACTATAGAAGAAGTTTCCAAGTTATTTTTCCCCAAAATTCTCTAGCTGCTACAGCTGCATTTAAATTAAAGAGCAGTAGCTTACAAAGTCACCCAGAACCAGAAAGACAGTATAAATAAGGAAAAAAAAATGCTACAAACATGCCTGTCTTACCGGCTCCCCCTCTGAAATTGCTGCCAGGTCCTGGACCAAAGTTGCCCCCACCTCCACGTGCATCACCAAAACCGAAGTTCCCTGTAACAGTTTAACATTTGTAAGCAGTAAGATCATGCAAAGTGAACACAAAAATCAGTCACAAACCATTAACCGTTACTTCTACATACCTCCTCTCCCACTCCTAGAATTTTGAACTTCCTGCATTTCCTGTCTAGAGAGAGCTTTCCTTACTTCTGCATTATGGCCATTGATGGTGTGATACTTCTGCACTGTAACCACATCAAATAAGATAACATCAGCATTTAAGTACTGATCTGGCAACAAATAAGAATATCAGGCTTCCAAAAATGAAGTATTTTCCAAATTAATTCATATATATTCCATATCCTTTAAAAAAAAAAACATACCATATGATTTTTAAGCAAAGAAGCCAGTACTTATTTAAAATACATGTTCCCACACAATTCACCAAAACTACAATGTAGCAAATATTCATGCACATAAACTACAGAGATAGTGGGATTAGTTAAATTTAGCTTTACACAATTACCATGACTGCAAGTATTAATACTATCAAATGAAGAGTGAAATAAAGCTTACTTACATACAATTTTATCCACAGGATCATGGTCATCAAATGTAACAAATCCAAACCCTCTCTTTTTACCAGACTGTCTGTCAGTAATGATTTCAATAGTGTCGATTTTTCCATATTCCTCAAAGTAGTCACGCAGGTGGTGCTCTTCAGTGTCCTCTTTAATACCACCAACAAATAGTTTTTTCACAGTAACATGAGCACCAGGTTTTCCAGATTCCTGTTAAAAGAATCCTTTGAATTACCACAAAGAAAAACAATTTCACAAATCACTATTTTGCCAGGATTTCATAAATGGAATACTGATAAACTAAGGCTTTTCAAGCATTGAGGTAGCCCTCTTACAATGCATGTCCCTCCACCTTGCCTGAGGGGCCTTCTGGAAGGGAAGTAACATGGGGTAATTTGGAGGTTTTTCCTCCCCCTGTTATATCAAAGCCTTAAAAGCACTGAAAAAGATACAAATAAAAGTGCTATGAAATGCATAAAAGTAAATAAAAAGCCTTTAAACATATTTAGAGAAAATATAAGATCAACTGTTTGAAAGAACTGCAAGTATTTAACAACTTAAAGCATGATTTTTATAATTGAAACAAAGATGTGTCAGCTTCCTCTGTGCATTTCCCCAACAGCAGTGAAACCCACACTCCATTCGTATCAACAGCAAAGGTCCTTCAACCTCAGTGAATCCACAGCTATGCATTTTAATCCCTCTTCAAAATATGAAGACAACTCCTCACATTCATGGGTTATTTTTACACTTTGAGCATGATATCCAAGCTGCTGCCCTAGGTAAGAATGACTTATTCCTAAAGCTTTGCAATAGCTTTGTGAGTATAAACAGTATGCATGTATGCTGCTTTAACCTTGCATTCTGCAGGGAATGGAAAGAACACTGGTAGAGCTAACAGGGGTACCAGTGGTTACGATTTCCATTTCCCTTGACCTCTGGGATAGCTCATTCAACTCCAGTTCATCAGTCCAAATGCATTAAACACCTCGGTCCAACCTTAAACTGGTAAACCCTCCCAGAGCTTCCTGCAACGTGGTAAACAGAAGTGACCTAGAATCGGCACCTGCTCCTCAAGTACCTCTGTGCCACAGTAACCTGGCTGAAAAGTGTACAGGTGTACTGCATTCCTGTGCACACACCTCATTTGTACCCTGAAGTTTAAAACCAAACATGCCTGGGGCTAAAGCCAGAGTAGCCCTAAGATGATTTTGTACACCACCACTGGAAAAAAGAAGAGTTTCCCTACTACATTCTCTATTTTTAGTTGCTTTAGTTATATACCTTTTAGAAATACCCGAAAAGATCTTGGAATAGAGCCAGGAGAGATTGACAAGAGTTTATTAATTTGGGGTTTAGTAACAGTAACCATTCCAGAGAAGAGTTGGTTTGGAATTTGCATAATTACAGGCATTCAACATATCTTCTCTAACAATACTTTCAGACCTCAGTTACATCCCTTGCAGACATGATTCCACAACCAGAGTAACTTAATAATTCACTGTAATAATAGACATTTATGTAATAGCGTCATTTAACAGACCAAAAGCGTGGGAAATAATGCCCCAACTATGGCCTTTTAACTAGAGAATTTAAACCCAGGCAATTTCAAACAAGAACAAAGTGTAACTGTCTGATCAAAACAGAGATTCCTTTTTCAAAGCATGAAAAGCATCTGCTTTCAAAGCCATACTTACCTCTCTAGCCACAGCTCTCTTAGGCTCAACCACCCTTCCATCAATCGTGTGAGGTCTTGCAGCCATGGCTGCATCAACTTCAGCCATGGAGGAGAATGTTACAAAACCAAACCCCCTTGATCTTTTGCTTGCAGGATCCCTCATTACCTAAAAACAATAAACACATTTAAACCATTTCTACCTGTCTCATGTTAAGCTTAACACTAACAACATCTGGAGAAAACATGTAAACTTAATTTACATTTTCCTTGATTTGATTTCATTTCAAAACCCAATTATAATAAAGTAGCAGGCCACGCTGATTAAGTGCATGAACGGCACTGCTTGGCATCACAAAAATCCAAACCATTGTTGTCCTCCAAGACTCTATCTGTAACTCAGAAATACTGCTGTATCAGTGACATACATTTATATTTGTTTTCTCAAAAAAATCAAACACATTATTTCTTTTAAGCTTTATGAAGACCACAGACTTTACACATTTCATAACACGAATCTATTTACTGCTCCAAAAACAAATTCAGTGGAGGAACTTCTGCAAGAGTCACCGTCCCTGGAACTATTTAAAAGACCTGTAGACGTGGTGCTTAAGGACGTGGTTTAGTGGTGGACTTGGAAGTGTTAGGTTTACAGTTGGACTCAATGATCTTAAGCGTCTTTTCCAACCTATATGATTCTATGAAAACATCACACAGAAAGACATCCTTTTGAGCTTTATTGAGGCTGCCTACCATGACATCAGCTTTCTGCCAAAGGTTACCAATCACACAGATGTAATAGTGCTCGGTGTAAGCACTCCCTAATGCACTTTAGTCAATGACACTCAAGTTAATTTTAAACTGTTAAAACCAGTGGTTAGAGATAATCTGGGAGATTTTACAGAAAACAGACTGTGAATGCTCCCTAACTATTAACAGAGTTTGCAAGGGAAAGTCTGTGTATAGCTTCAATGGACTGAATTATGTATACACCAAACAACTGTACACTTAAGAAAATTTAATATTCCATCGTTTCATTAAGCTATCCAGAAAACAAACTCCCAACTTTTACAATTTCTAAACATCCTATGCCATAGGTGAGCATTAGTATGCCAAACTTACCACACAGTCTGTAAGCTTTCCCCATTGCTCATAGTAACTCCTCAAGCTTTCCTCTGTTGTTTCAAAGCTTAAGCCGCCAATAAACAGTTTGCGGAACTGCTCCTTTTCCCTCTATCAGAGAAAAGAAAATTACATTAATATAATTAACAATACCCTCTCTGCATCAGCATAATTAGACACTAAGTAAGATTTTTGTAAGTGTCAAAAACTTTCAGCAAGACATTTTTCAAAATTGGTCTTGGCTTTTCCAAATGTTCTACCACTATTCAAGAAATAAAGCAATTTATGCAATTCTATTGATCCAGTTTTACGATATGGATTTTAATAATGTGCTACTTCCCATCTCTCCCTCCAAATACTAAGAACAAGGGACCACACTCAAAGACTTCCAGAATAGTCCTCTCAAAGATCTTTAGGAGATGCTTTTTAAAGAAAAGGAAAATAAAAATAAAACCCAAAGTTCTCATTACAGATAACATTAATTAATTTATATTGTCTGATTCTATGCTAGATAGCATTTATTTTTAAAAAACCATTCTGGCTCAAATTGTTGTACATGAATACTATCATGCTCTTTACCCAAGACATTAAAAATAAAAATAAATTAAGATACCACTAAATATGTTCTGAAATGGGTCACTGATTCATATTTTCTCATTAATTATTAAAACAAGCGGAAGCTGGAGCATCTGTAAAATTAATCTGGGATCCCGCACCATTGGAATTAGCAGTAAACCTATCCACCCTCAACAGCAGCAGTATCAAAACTAAGTGGATTTCCTTTAAAATGGAAATGTGAATAGTACATATTTGCGTATGTATCCACTAAAATATAAACTGTACCTGCAGTAAAACTTTGTTCTATTACCTTTCAGAGAAATTATCACTGCACTCACTCAGCAGAAATTTCTGCTGTGATGACAAGTACATCATTAAAAAAAAAATAGGACCAGTAATAAGGTATTACATTTACTATTTGTATGTGGTATTATTCCAAAGCAGGAAGGACAACCTTCCAACCTCTACCAGTTAAAAGTACTTTTATACTAAGTTTTTATACTAAGCAGGCATCATAATCGTCATTTTCTACACACAAAAGCATCACTAGATCATACATTTTGCAATTTCATATGTCAAACAGCAACAATTAAAAAAATGCACTAAAAAGTAGTCCCCTTCCACAAAATTTAAGATTTCAGAATGTTGTTTGAAAGAGAACTGTTTGTTCTGCTAGGGACAAGAGAACTCAAATGCAATGATTACTTCAGCTTTATACTGTTAACTAATTTTAAAAATCAAGAAAATCTGACTGGGTGTTTGGTTTTGTTTTTTCTTTATGGTGGTGGTTGTTTTTTAAAAAACCCAAACACTGCATAGTTAGCTGTAACTGACAGACACAACATGACCAACTATGCACTGAACATTAAAATAAATGTAAAAAGGACATTAGATAACCAATGACAAACAGTGAGATTTTGGAAAATAAGCAAATTTCAGTGCACAAATGCTTTTAAAAGTATTAAGCCAATCTGCGTGTAGACCAGCATGTTTTCTGAGACTGTCCAAGGCAGGCCTGGATCTAGATGCATGTAACAAGACGACAATTACTGTAGGTAGTACTGAATCAGTTTTTGTTCAGAATGCATCACCCTATTACCAGCTTGAGGTACTGCAGTCTGACAAGGAAGTCAACCATTAAAAAAATAAACTCCCCCCCCCCCCCCCCCATTGTATTTGAGAACGATCAGTTTATATGTCTCTTAAAAACACTTGGAATCTGCTGTTGGATCTAGTGTTTCTTCTTCTAAGGACACAGAGGAAGCTAGCACTGTCTCCTCGTACAGACAAGCAAAATTAGACACAAGAGTTTAAAAGCAGCAAACTCATGCCAAGTTTCCTTTCACCTCATCTCTTAAAAGGAATAAAGGAAAGGATGCTGCATATCAGACTTGGACTAAAAACTCGTATGCCGCAAGTCATACTATCATTTATAATGTGAGTAGGCTGGCAGAGAAATCATTTTAAGCAACGGTACTGCCAAAAAAATCCTCCAAATTACTTCAGTTCTGCTGCTTGAAAATTATGGACTACTTGCTACAGTTTCATAGGCCCACAAGAGACACTTTCTCCTATATAATCAACTGTTGTGCATCTAATAATGCACATTTATATTCTTATAACAATATGAAAATCAAGCAAATTTAGTAGGCAGGTAGGATTTTTTCCACTAAGTGTTAGGTTTACCTTTGAAAACAGTTATAAACATGTAAATGAAACTCAAGGAAAGAATGGAATCTAGCAGTTTTAACAACTGCGTTTGTTTTTTAAAGGACAAACATATACCACACATTTCTAATAAACATTAAACAGAATACCACACTTCCCAGATGTATGAATTCTCAGAAACTGTAATCTACCAAGTATTAAGTGTCATGCAGTACATGGCCTACTCAGAACAACATCTAGGCACCACACACATGCCAGGACATGGCAATAACAAAATTCACTACCAGTTCTTCAATTAAAACCACTTTGTGAAATATCATAAACATGTTGTTCCATTAATACATGCACAGTCTCTGGATGTAGAGAGACTATCTGTCTTAAATGTGTCAGTTTTACACAGCTCTGGTTAGTCTAGCATAAACCCAAGTTTATGCTGAAGCTGTAAAATGTATGATAAAAATTATTATCACTCTAGTCCCTCTCAGAATCTTGATGAAAATCCTCATTTGGTAAAAACAACCACCCCAGACATACAAATCCACCCCCGCCAAGGCCCACAATACAAAAGCTGGAAGAAAATCTCTTCCAAGATTTCCATAGTACACTCTGTGGCAGGAATGGAGCACAAGAGGAAATCTTTATGAACTCTGTAGAATCTTCATTAGTGCTTATTTTAAGCCTTCCTTCACAGGCTTAAAGCAACATTTCAAAGGACTGGAAAACTCATAGCCTTTGCTGGAAAATACATCAGAGAAAGGAAATATGTTTCATATAGCAATAACGTGTGCACAAATACTCCAAGCTGACTGCAGACTTCTGCAAAGTTAAGAACCCGAGTAACAAAAATGCGTTAACAGAGACAAGCCTGTGGGTTCTCAGAACTATTATGGTTAGGGCTGCCAAAAGCAAAGCTGGGCTTACTGGTCCCGAACTAGAAAGACACTGCCCCCGCCCTCGAGCCTCGTTAGCCCCTGTACTTTCTACAGGGCTTTGCAATCCAACAGCCTGGTTCTCCTCACCCCCCCCACCCCGCGCAGCCTGATGTTATCAGGAGCGAAGCGGTTACCGTGCCGGCTCCGCCATGTGGCGGATATCAGGAAAACAGGGGCCCCCGCAGCTAGGAGGGGAAAATGGCGCCCAGAAGCACCCGTCGCCTCCGGGGACAGCGATGCGGCGGGAAGGAAAGAACTTCGGGAAGCACCGATCCCAGATGAAGAAAAAAAGATAAATAATACCCAGATCCTCGGGCTAAACAGAAACCAAGTGCTGCAAACTGCTTCTAGCGTGTACCTACACAGACGGTACCAGGAAGAGCTTACAAGCGCTCTTTTTCCGCCCCCTCAGATACTAGACGACTACAGCCGCCTGCCCGCCTCGCAGCCCCTACTGCCCTCCCGCCTTGCTCGCTTTCTCGCCGTCGGAGCGATCCTCACTGCCTCACGCACAAGCGAGTCTCGGCGCCGCCATTTTACCCCTCCCCCTCGCCACCGCCATTACTAGCAGCGCCACCCCGGCCGGTCAGCACCCCGCAGGGCAAAGGCGGCTCCCCGGACCGCGCACTGCCGGACCTCTATGGTCGTGTGTCCCCCCTCCTCCAGCGCCACCTTAACGGCAGCTCGGCTAACGGGTACGTCAAGTGATTTAAGAACTCGCCACCCGCCATGCACGGCTACCGCAGCTTCCGCCTCCTCTCTCGGCTGCGCACTAGCCCCAACCGCCGCTTCCAGAACCTTCCTCCCCGCTAACGCTTCCTCTGCGGAAAGACGTCCAGCCCCCTATCCACGGCGCACGGACCGGGAGCCAGCAGCGTCACCCAGACCCCCGCTGACAAGGGCTCAAGCCCGCTCGTAACGCCCAGACGCGGAAAAATTCACTCCGTACGCATAACCAAACGTGCCACCCTCCTTAAAAGCAAACTCTGAATTTTCCCTTTTCACGTACCATATTCTTCATGGTTTACGTATTCCCGCTTGAGAGTACCGTACAACTGGTCAGTAATGGCTGCCTTAACTGTTACGTAATTTGAAATTCAGCTCCACGTAGTACTAGCGCCCTCCTTCTCCAGCCCAGGCTCGCTTCCAAGGGTTTAAAAAAAAAAAAAGCTTGAATCTGGAGCTTAAATATCTCCAAAGGGGCAGCAGTTCTGTATAACGCCCCTACGTGTTTTTATCACGTAATAAAAAGTCATCAACTCCGTTAGTAATGGCTGTCTCCGAAATGAGCCGAAGGAGCTGTCGTCGTCGAGCTTATCCGCTTCGACAGTCGCCGGAAAAAGCCGAAAGGGGAATGGAAGCCCATTCGACTAGCTTCGGCAATTTCCGGAATTTGCCGAAGCAGACAAGAATGGCGCTCGGAACCTGCTCGGCAATTTCCGGAGAAAAAGACGCAGCAGTCATCGACTATCCAGCCCGTTCGGCAATTTCCGACAACGGAAGAGACTCGCAAGACGTGCCCGAGCGGAGCCGAACCGGCCCCGATCACGACTGGCACCGTGTCGGTTTTTTTTTTTTTTTTTTCCGGAAATTGCCGATCGGCCCCGAAGGCTCAAACCTCAAAGCGAGGGGTTATAATTAGCCGAAGGCGGCATCGTATCACCCCCCTCCCCCCGGCCACCTGTGGTACTGGCAGGGAGCGGGCGGGAGCAGAGCGAAGCGCACCCCCGAAATCTCGGGGCCTGGCCCCTTCCCCCTCCGCCCGGGCAGGAGGAAGTGATAACTACCCAGATTTTGGCGCCAGCGCCGATACACCGCGGGGGCCCGGGTGCCAGCAGAGAGAGGCGGACTTCGCCGCAGCCTGCTCTGCTCTACCCCGCACCGCCGACAACGGGCGCGCCGCCCGCTTCGGCACTCCGTTCTTCCTTCCTTCCTCCCCTCCCTCTCTTTTCCTCTCTTCAGCGGCCCCGCACGCACCGCGACAAAGGGTGAGTGCTGCCGCCCCGCGCACCAGGGAAATGGCGCTGGAGCTGCTCCTTTCTTCCCGCCCCCTCTTCTCCCCCTCCCCCCCCCCAGCTCCAGGGGAAAACCAGCGCGGATCCACCCGTGGCTCCTCACCCGGGGCGAAGCCTCCCCAGCCGATTCGGACCCCTTTCCCCACTAATAAAAGAGTTTTCGAGCTTCCCCCACTAGTGCTTTCCGAGCCTACTTCCCTCCCTCCGCGCCCTCGCTAACGACTGGGCCTCCCCGCCGCAACGCGGGAAATGGCCGCGCTCCAAATAGCCCCCTCAGCCACGCCGCAACGAGCTTCAAACCCACCCTGGCGCTCACTGCCCGCCCGCCCTCCCCGCTGCCGGGGCTCGCCGGGGCCGCCCTCCCGCACTGGGTGAGGGCCTAGCTCCGCGGCGGGCGGCGTCCGCTCCGGCCCAACGCGCCCTCATGGCGGCGGCCATCATGGCGGCTGCAGTTACCGGGCGCCACGGGCCCGTTCCCCCGCCCGCCGGCCTCCGGCTCACCCAGTCGCTTTCTCTGTCGCCGCGAGGCATCTTCCTTCTTTTGGACGCCTGACGCGGTCCTGCGCTAGCCCCCCGTTGGAGAGACGTCTTGGCCCCCCTCCTGTGCTGGCGGCGACAACGGTAGGAGGTTGCAGCTCGCGCGTAGGCGGCGTCGTGCGCTCTGCCCCGTCAGCCGGCGGCGCGCAGTGCTCGGCCAGCCCAGCCCCGCCAGCCGCCGCGCCCGCCCTGCGCCGCGCCGCGCTGCCGCCCAGCCGCTCCCCACCCCCTCCCTCCCTTCCCCCACCCCCCGCCTCAGCCTCCCTCAGATGTCGCTGTTGCCGCCGCTGCTCAGTGCGCGCAGGGCGAGAGCGAGGAGGAGGCGGGAGACCCGAGCGGCTGGGCACCATTGAAGTCTGTATCCTTCTCTCTCTCCCTCTTTCTCTCGCTCCAGCTGCCTCCTTCCCCCCCCCTCCGCCCCCGACTCCCCTTCCCTCTGCGCCCCGCGGAGCGGGCCTCGCCTGCGGGCCGCCGCGGGGAGATACGGGACGCAGCCCGCCCGCTTGCCACCCCCCCCACCCCCCCCCCCGTCAATACGCCGCCGCTTCCTTGGCGGCGGGGGGTAACGGGCGGAGCAGGGCTGCCGAGGGGCCGCGGCCCCGGCGCTTGCACGGCCCGAGAGGGAGGGAGGGCCCCGAAGCGAGCGGGCTTTGCCGCGGGGAAGGAGGGCTACGCCGGGGGGCGGGGGCAGCGGCACCCGCGCGGCGGCGGACGCGCTCGGGAGACAAAGCCAGCCCGCCACCGCCGAGGGGCGGCCTCCGCCACCGGGCGTCTCTGCGCGGGGAGGCGGCGGCGTGTGCCGGGCCCGGGGGAAACGTGGCGGGGTGGGGGTAGGCGGCGTGGAAGGGGCCCTGGCGGCGGGGGCGCGGCGCACAGGGCCCGCCGGGCGGCGGCGGCGGCTGCCCGGGGCGGGGGCGGCGGGCCCCCTCCCCCGGCCCTCGCGGTGGGGCGGCGGGTCGGCCCCGCGCCGCCCGGGGCCGTCCCGTTAGCTCGCCCGGGGCGTCCCCGCCGGCCTCACGTGCGCCCACCACAGGCCCGAGGCGCAGCCTCCCCCAGCAGGCCTCGCGGGGCTGCCTTTATTTTCTGGTGGGGGTGGCACGGGGTTTTATTATTGTTATTGTTGTTTCTTTTCCCCTTTCTCCTGCCTTTCAAGCGGGGACGAGACAAGCCCCTCCGCGCTGGGGCCCTAGTCCCTGCCCTTCTCCCACTTCACCTACCCCACCGCCTATGGGACTGCCAAAATCCGCCTCCCGTGTCAGGGGAGGATTGGGCGAGATTGCCGAGTCCGGGAGGTTTTCTGGCCTTGAAGGACTTTCTCTTTTGCCTTGCCTAGGCATATGGGGAATTCTAACAGTTCTATAGTTTGCAGTGGGGCGGGGACAATACATGCCTAAGGAGGTGGCCGGTATGAGAAATGACATGGAAAAGGGGAATGGATTGTGTTCAACATCATTTGCGTAGGTTAAATATGTAGTATATACAGCTTAGCTGAGTTAATATCGCTCTAGGACCTTAACTCTTGCAAACTTGAGAACCAGAAGGCAACGTTATAGTTGCATTAAGATAAATATTTGCTATTTATAAGCATTTACTACGATGTAAGGGTAATGGGTGACTCATTATTACACCGCGGATATGTAGCGGCTCCCCAGCAGATTCGCAGTTAATATACCTAGGTATATCTCGATTAACTGCTAGAATCTGAACTCCTGTTCTATTGGGTTTAAGGAAATAAGCATCCCTGATGGTCCTCCCCCTTTTCCCTAGAAACATCTCTATGCCTTAGAAGGCCTTGGGAAAAACCTTTTTTCAACCCTATATACCACTTTGTCAGTGTCGTTTATCCTGGCTAGCATAATGGTGTGTTACTGGGTTATGCCGAACAAAGTAGTAACCTACTTTTTGTTCTGGATTTAATCCGTATTAGAAATGTTATATGTAGTGAATACATGGGGGTTGGAACAAGGACCATGCTTGTATTGGGATGCCTTTCTTTGAGTAATGTAAACTTCCTTTTAATTGTCATGCATTTTTCTAGTAAAAGCTCTGCAAGTCTGCAATAAAAATGGCCTCCAATAAAACTACATTGGTAAGTTCATGCACACCTAAAGTATATAAGGATTTAATCAACATATTTTTCTTCAAACTTATAACTTGGCATCTCCATTTAAAAGATACATCCACATCTCCCCTCCCCAGCATTATTCTGACCAAAATTTCAGATCCAGAAAGTAAGGCTACTAGAAAGGACATTGTCTTTGGCTTTAATAAATATGCTGTATCTAAAGAGACTTGTTGGGAAAAAAAAATACTAAAGGACTCTGCACTATTTCATGTGTGCTACAGTAGGAAACACTAAGGATTTTTTTAGCCTCCTTTCAGCACACCATGTAATTCATCGTATATGTAAAAAATAAAATCCAAAGCATGTATTTGTTTAATTTCTCCCAGTGTATTTGGGGAAAACTAATTGCCTGAGAAAAAGCAGTCTACAGATGCAAAATAACATTATTGGGAAATGATGTGGCACAGTTAAGATGCCTTTTGAAATGATTTTTAACGAATAACAGTTTCTTTGAATTTCATAGGAGCAGAGATTATCAGATGTCAACCCCTCCTGGACCGTTTTAATGATGCATTCATGGATCTCAAGTCCTGTAAAGCTTTGCTTGACATTAAAATATGGACTTCTAAGGGCAGTTGGTTGCTGGTTACCATTCAACTAATAATGATATATAGTTTTATGAAAGACAGAACTGAAGAAGTGTAGCCTGAGATGCATCTGAGGTTGAGGCAGGGAAGTAAGCAAAAATACACATGTATAATTCAAGATTTGGATAGCAGAACGACTGATTTATACTGCACCCAAAAGGCCTGTTCTTAAATTTACTGAAATGATTACTGGTTGACCCAGATCGAGATACATTAAAAACTTGTATTAAATACTGGCTTAGAAGTGCAGTGGAGAGCTTCTTTTATATTGCACGATAACTATTTTAAAAGATTTCACCAAGGTGAATGTCTGAACTTTCTGTTAGTAATTGATTGCCCACTTTTCCCTAATTTGAGGAAGAGGAGGAGTTAGCCAGCCTGGGGAGAGCGTGCCTCAGCGAGAAGAAAGAATCTGTGAATGCAGTATTTTTAATCTTTTGATGATGATAAGAATTTTGCTGCACAGGTCAGGAAAATCAGTTATGGTTCCCATGGGAACCATAACTAATTCTGCTTTGTTATGTTTGCATGCAAACCCTAAATGTATTAAGGGATAGCATAGCTCTGGAACTGTAATTCTGATTTTGTTACCTCTTGTATGTTAAAACCCTTCACCACAGTGTCACATCAGTGTTTTAATCTTGCCCCTCAAAGAAAGTGTCCACTGGAGAGCATCTGCATCTGTCACATGTGACTTCTGAATGCAGAAAGGGAAATGAGCCATAGATGAGCATTCAGTGGTTAAATGCCCAAGTTGCAGCTTACAACAGGCAGCCCTAGAGAAGGGAGCTTCATAGGTCTGGTGGACATTTAGTACCCTTTAACTTCAGTCAGGTACCGCATTCAGTTGTGGGCCGAGATTTACATTGGCTTGTGTAATCTCAGAATGTACAGGTTTTTAACAAATGTTCAGTATTTCTGCAGGCTCTGCAATCAAGTATTATTTTAATAGGTTGGAAGGGCTCAAGAGTTTGGAAAGCAGTGCCTGATGCACACGAGACCTAATCAAATCTCTAATATTTAAACCAAAAAGCAACATACTTTTGATTTTGTTATTTCTTACTGCACTTCAAGAAAAAAAGAGAGGACCCCCCCATGACATTCATTTTTTTCTGTGGAAGATTATATACATACTTAAGTCTGTTAAAGTTAAAAAAAATTGTTGCTTTGATACAGAAGTCCAAAACATTTATCTTTAAGTGACAAGAATTAGTGAAGCTGAAGAGAGTACCAGAAAACAATCTTCCACTGAATCAAAGAATTTTAGTCCAACAGAGAACACAGATGGAGATGTTCCCCACTTGTAGCCTGCTTGCCTCATCACCAGTAATTATAATGTTATTACTATGGTATAGTGGTCTGTGTCTTTTTTTTTTTTTTCCTCTGCTTCTTTTTTTTTGTTTCTTTGTTTTCCTCATCTCTGCCCATTTCTCTTTTTCACACTTCCGTTTCTTGAAAGAAGCTGCCTTCATAGAAGAGTTGGACATCTTCATGTTTTTATTTTCCTTCAATTTCAGTCTTATGTTCTTTTTCCTGTGGAGGCAAAAAAAGCCAGTGTGCTTAAGTTGACACTTTTCAGACATGAATGCTGTGGTCAAAATACACCTGGGATATGCAGGCAGTTAAAGTCTAATTGGAAATACATGCTCTGTTTTAGATAATCTCTCTTCTATGCTTCCAAATCAAAACAAATGTGACATGAGATATAATCATATACAGAAACTTGCTGTTTGAAAGAGAAACTTGAAACTTTTCCTTGTCTTTGTTGTTTGCACCTTCAATTTATGGGTTGCTAACCAGAGTAAAGCTATTTTGGGGAGGGAGGGAAAAATTAATTATGAAAAATAAAGGGCACAAAGACAGGGCTTTGGAAAGAAAGAATCAGCTTCAAATCTTCAGTTTACAGAAAGAAGACAGTTTTTCTTGTGTCTTTCTTGTGTTTACATTTTTTTACCTTCCACCACATCAAGACAAAATTCTACAAAGTCTAAAAATTTGACATTTTCAAAATTGCTTTGCAGTATTCTCAAAGTAACCCGCATTAATTCTAGAGAGGACTAGAGAAAGGCCATCAAGCAAATAGAGGTGCTCTGTGATTTTTGCTTGTCTGTTTTCTGTTCTATAGGAAGTGTATTAGTGAGGAATTAGTTCTGTCCACTTTGATTTAGGGTGCTGCATGACTATATGTTTTAGGAGCTTAATACTGCTCCCATTAGTTTATGGCTGCCACTTTAACAATTTCCTTATAAGGTGCAGTCCAAAATGGCAAGCAAACTGCTTTTGGTCTGCTAGTGCTCCAGAAATGTGATATGACAACATGGTAGGCTTGTTCCAGCCTTTTTAAGATTACAAACAAGGAAATTCTGAAATGTGTCCTTCTATTACTGTTTAATTGTGCCTTATTAAACTGGGAATGCCTTGAGGATGATGTGGATGTAATATTTATTTTAAGAACTTAAAGAATATTATTTGAAGTATCAAATGTAAACTTAAAACACTTATAAAGTTTTTTAAGTTAGCAAAATTTCATTTACCTGTTAAGTGCTGTACTTAAGTGTAGCTGTCTTAAACTTTTGCACCTTTGTGACATATGTTTGAATGTAAGTTACATCGGTGCGTGGCTAAGAATGAGAAGGGACTGCAGTAATGGAATGCTCCTAGCATGCATCCTGTTCAATAGTTACGGGTTATTGTTGAGTATTTTGCTTATTGTAGCAATACATCATAAACTTTGCTCCCATCAGCTTCTCCTTTTTTTGGAAAAAGGAGTAACCACCTTTTTTTTGAGCAGCATCCCTTTTCTATTTTATGCATTTTCACAGTTCCCTTATTACTTTTCTTTACTTCTGCCTTATGCTGTTTCTTGCCCTCTGCCTTTTCATAGGCATAGAGTTAACTTTTAGAAGCTTCATAAATTTTGAGCATGTAGCACTGAGAATTAAATTTATAAGGGGAGTGGAGGCACTGAGTGTGTGGACAAAAATACTTCACCTTTTTAAAAACTGGTGTTGGGTATCTCATTAAGCAACTGAAAAAACCAAAAACATTAACGTCTTGCTCAGGTTACCTGACCACATGCACTAACGTAAAAGGAGTCTGAGCTTCTGGCTTTAGTGTGAATAAGTACATGATTCTTTGCTGTTTACTGAGCAAAGTTGGATTTGGCCAGTGAAGGAACTGTCTAAAGCAAAAGAATGAATAATGTCCTTCTGAATTTCTTTTGTAGCACAAAATGGGAAAGAAACAGAATGGCAAAGGTAAAAAAGTTGAAGAGGCAGAGCCTGAAGAATTTGTTGTGGAGAAAGTCCTGGACAGACGTGTTGTAAATGGAAAGGTGGAATACTACTTGAAGTGGAAAGGATTTACAGAGTAAGGCATTACCTATTACTTTTTTCTGATGGAATGCTAAATACTAACCACTTATTTGAAATAACTATGCAGAGAGGGGATTGGATGATGAGGATACATTTTAAAGAACCTCAAGGGAAGGACATCCATAAATGCATATTGAAGTGGGGCAGTCAAGTATGAAAATAAAATAGAAGATAACGTAGCTTAGTGTTTGTGCTACATAAAATGTTCCAAGACTTTTACCAAGTCCTTAGTGATCGTTCTTTTGCCACTGTTCTTTGATTTAGCTTGTGTCAATATCTATCAAGGTAAGCTAGACTGACAGTTGTTATATATGTGGTGGAATGAATGTTACTTCTGAGTGAGAAATTTTGCAGGGATTTAAACTGTAGGCAGCTCTGAAGTGATGAATTTGAAGCAGATAGTTTGCTTATTATTCATTTTTCTGAACTGCTCTCGAATTAGATGAATTTGCATAGGGAATTCTGTGGCATGGTTGCCTTCATTAGGCATACCCGAAAGGTATCTTTTCGGTCTCTTTCCCAGGACTTACGGAAGCACAAGAAAACCTTACAGTGGACTTAAAAAGTTGATTGTTAAAGAAGGCACATAGTTGTGCCTCCTCTCTCCCTCCCATGACACATTCTGGCAGAGTACTTTACTAGCTGAAAAAAGGTGATGCATCTAGCATTTGAACATAAGTAGTTACATACGCAGTCATGTTATCATTGCATATCTCCCAAAGTGATTGCATTGCAATATTCTTCCTTCTAGCACCTGAAATTTGTGTAGTGATAAGGGCATAAATGCAAAACACGTGTTTAGTATTTGAGGGTTCGATTTGAAGTTGTAAAAATATGTTTTAGTAACTGAAAATGATTTGTAGGCATCCTGCTTGTGCAGTAGGGCTGTGGCAGTATTTGTGCATGAGGACTTCTGATGAGGTGCTTAGTTGTTGTAGGGAACTTTCATGGATTTTGTAAAATGTTAGTTAACAAAATGCATGCTCACTGAAACATTTGCAGTGCCCAGCTCTGGACATGGAACCTTTCTTCTCTCCTGGTAATCAACTCAAGGAGGGAGATAGTTCTAGGTACAGTTGAGCTCAGTGCTCGGGGACAAGTTTTGAGAGTATTCCTCGTATATAGAAGCTTAAACATATGTACTTGGGCTGTTTGTAGTGAGCATTGTGTACATTCTGTTCTCCATAAGTCGTAGTGCTCATATCATATAGTTTGTTTGCATGGACCAGGAAAGGGAGGAACCAGGGAAGGGAGTCAGTTTAAATGGAGAGGTGGATTTTGGTAGGATGGGGATTGCTTGTTTTAATTCCTATGATCCCACCCAGATTATAGGAGTTAATAGAGCTGCTTATTCTGTATCTCCAGTTTAAGAATATTGTTTTGCAACAGTACATGAAGGTTACTAAAGATGACAAGATAAGCATCCTTAGGTTTAAGAAACCTGCCTTACATAATGAGAAAAAAATTAACTTGCTTAAGGTGAGCTATGTGGGTAGTTTTACGTTTTTCTTCTTTTCCTAGTTTTACATAAATATGTGTATGTTTCAGTGCTGACAACACGTGGGAACCTGAAGAAAACTTAGATTGTCCAGAGCTAATCGAAGCTTTTCTGAACTCTCAGAAAGCTGGTAAAGAAAAAACAGACGGTGCCAAAAGAAAATCTTTGTCAGATAGTGAATCTGATGATAGTAAATCAAAGAAAAAGCGTGATTCTGTAAGTATATGTTCATACGCTAAGCTTTATTTTTCCTGTTCCTCTTCCCTACCTCTCCATCCCCACCTCCAAATCCTATTATGACTTTGAGAATGAGACCAAACATGGGTTTAAAACTAAAAATCACACAGCATCTGGAACTGTGGTTTGAAAAGGGCAATTGTTCGTGGTGGATAATGAGACTGTCCAAATGGTGGGTAAAAAATGATTGATTGACATGACAACTAAAAGTTCTTGCATTGTCCCATGATGCTTACTAAATAATTGAAAGTAAGACTGATTAAGAGTTATTTATGAATGATATTAAGTGGTCCGTTTGTATTAGAGCAAAAGGTTTACGAATGGAACAAAGATGAAGTTTTATTTTGGCTTTCATATTTAGTATATGATTTTAAATAGGTGAGTGGCAAGATGGCAAAATGTAAGGACCAGGCAGTTACTTAGATTAAGACCAGACATGATGGTGGAGAGGGAGTAGAAAGGGTGACTGAAGAAAGCCTACCTTTTCTTAAAGGTCTGGGTTTCTCCTACAATTTAAATGAACTAACAACGTGACAAATGTAGTGCTGATAAGTACAAAATAATGCATGTGTAATTGTTCAATAGTTCACATTTTTCTCTGTAAACTTTCAAACTGCAATTTGAAATGAAACTGGTTGGCAATGTCAGTGGTTTACTGAAGACAGCTGTTGGATGTGTGGTTACTGTCAAAAAAGTTGGAAGGCATCAGAAGGAATAGTTGATGAATAATACAAATAATATCTTAGTTTCTGTATAAAGTCAATCGTGTGGCTTCATTTACAACAGTAGTGGCCACTGTCTCAAAAGGATGTTGTAGAACTAGAGGAACTAATACAGGAAATAGTCGTGATATTCCTTACCGCCAATGCGATCCCGGTGACCCAAGAGGAGCTGAAGTATTCCCCAAGGGTGCAGTTTAACAGTTGGCTTAAGCCAACCCAAGCCTGTTGTTTTGCTGAAAAGGATGTGTTTTTTCCCACTCCCAGGAGTGTACTTTTGCTTTGCCTCTTGTTGCTTTTACTGACCATGCTTGCTTGTTTATTTACTAGAAGGATTTTTAGATCAGTTGTTTCATCTATTGAGTTTTCAGAAATAAATGCTAGAAACATTGATGATAAATTCCTTCATTGTTACTCTACATCTAAATGACTTGGCCTGAAGATCAGTCATGAAAAAATAAAATTAATATCATCTTCAGATGATTATATGTAATTATAGCTTTTATAGTTATGTAAGGCTATATTTTTTTGTTCTGATACACATATATATGTATATACACACAGAAGAATGCATATATCTAGTTCTAATGCCAAAACAGAATTTTATCTGAAACTAGGTAACAATCTTCTAACTTACTCAATAGGTTGATAAACCCAGAGGGTTTGCAAGGGGTCTTGATCCTGAGCGGATAATTGGGGCTACGGATAGCAGTGGAGAGCTTATGTTCCTCATGAAATGGTAAGTCTTGCATCCCCAGTTCTGATCCATATTAAGGGAGGGCAGGCAGTTGCACTTAGGCTAATGAGACAGCTTCGTTTCAGGAGTAAGACAGCTGGTCATCTGCTTATTAACCTTGTATTCTTAGAAAAACAAAGCTTGTATAATCAGTTAGTACTTATTCCCTCTTCCTTCCAAAACCAAAATAACTTTAGGTTCTATTGGTTCAGTTTTACAGAAGTAGAAATTTGAAAGGTAAATTCATATAAAATATGGAAAAATTGGCATTTGTATGGAAAAGCTGGATCTCAATAGTGTTCTTGCTGAGGAAACAGCAGGCAGAACTCCAGCTTCACATGTTTCGATAAGCAGAAGCCAACTGCTGGATAGCCAGCCTTTTAATCAACCGTAGTGCCAGCTGTTCTGCGTGCAACTAAGTAGAGAATTGAAAGGAACTAGTGGAGGAAGCCGAGGTTGAGATGAAGAACAAACAATATGAAGGAGAGTTTTATTGTTATGGGCTAGTAAGAGGGGAGGGTGATGGGGAGAGTTTGCATTGTTGGGAGGGTAGAGGGAAACCAGCTTTGTTAGCTACACTGTTGATGGAAGACTTCTCGTCTCTCCTTAGTGAACAAGTAGGATAAAATTAAGTTTTTCCAGTGTTGCAAGTACAAGAGATTGAATTAACAGTTGCTGCGGGTCAGATTTTGCATGGTGGTGGGACGAGAAGAATGATAGCTTTCCACAGCCTTTGAGAAGGGCGTAATTTTCTGAATGGAGTCAGACTGAGTAGTCTCCAGAGAAATGATTTGTCATGTGATGTGCCTGGACTGCTAAAGATGAGTGCTTTGGAAGATTCTGTCTCCCTTCTGCCTTTTCAAATTCTCTAGGAATTTTATGTGAAACTTAGAAGAGTTGCAAAATACAGAGTGTTACTAGTTTAATTTCTGTAGTGATAATTGGCAAAATCAAACACAAAACGTACAAAAAGTAGCGCTTTTTTTTGTTTAGTTCAGTTGCAGTTGATTAGTTTTTCATAATTGATTGCAGGCAGCAAACATAGATACGAATATGTATGCACAAAACTGACTTGTAAAGGCAGCACACACTTTAAAATGGAATCTGAAGCATGTCAAACTGGAAAGTTTTTTTTCTTATTACCCCAAGGCAGCATCAAGAATAGCAGTACGAAATAGAGCAAGTTACTTGCATAAACAGTAAATATAATTTGAATGTAAGTACCACCTCTTAAGACTGATGCTATTGATTTTTAAAAGTCTCACTTTGAAGTTTTGATTATGCTTTAAAAGACAAAATTAGCAAAGGTTACTTCTTTCATTACATACTGCAATAGGTAACTGTATAAATGGTTCCCTTTGAATAGCATTTTCCTTTCAAACGGAAAATAGCATGGGAGGGGAAGGAAGATGCAGCTATGAAACCTTGCCATTAGCATGGAAATGCTCGGTAGCTGTAGTGAAAGGTATACTGAAAGCTGATTTCTAGCTGACATTCTTTTCAGAACTTACGACCTATCAAGAGCTGCTAAATTTACTGAATTCATGATTATGCATTTTCTTAAATCCCACTCTCTTCTACATCAGGAAAGACTCTGATGAGGCAGATCTGGTGCTGGCCAAAGAAGCTAACGTGAAGTGTCCTCAGATCGTAATCGCTTTTTATGAAGAGCGACTAACTTGGCATTCATGCCCAGAAGATGAAGCACAATAATTGTTTGCATTGCTTTTTTATATATATGAATATTAAAACCTGAAATTTGATTTATTAGCAATGTGAGAAGCATACATTCTAACAAGAATCAAATTTGATATTTTTTTGAAGTAGTATGTTTTGCATCAACAGCAAGTAAATAAAAGCTTTCTGCAACTTGTTTCATTTATCACAAGAGAGCATTTGATACTACTACTTCCTCCATATTAGGTAAAAGCTTTTATAAAACATTCATAAACTTCCATAGTTATTACAGAATCATAATGAATGTCTAAACAAACTCACAGATGTTTTGTAGTCTTCTATACTATTGATGTGCATGTATCTTCTTTACCCAAACCTAGCCCTTTAAAGCTGTAGAATCATTCTTTTTAGTATTTGGGATCACTTGGTCCCGAGAAGACCAGGTGAAAACTAACTTTGTAGTAATTTGAATGTTATCAAACTGTATATTGTTTACTTTATTGTAAATACTGGTGAACAGTGGTCAATAAAATAGTTTTATATTCTTCCTTTATACTGATAGGCTGTGACTCTTTTGAAGCGGTATGATATTTCTGAACTTTTGATATGTTAAGCTCTCAATTCGTAATATATTTAACTGTAAGTTGTTTTTTGGGGGTAGATTGATTAATTGATATTACCCTATTGCTACTCTGTAATCACAATACCAGGCAAATACCAGGCTTCGATTCTTTGTATTTTTTCGGTGAACAATGCCTGAGGCATAGTGTTTTTTCAGTCAGGAAGGGCCTGTGAAATGAATGTGCTTTGGGTACTTCTTTAAGTCACAGATAGCAACCATACTGCCTAGGTATGGCTGCTGGTCACAAGGCCAAGTGGCCTCTGCAGGTTTACTAGGAAATATTTGACACGTGTTGACAGTATCAGCCTTTGCTTTAATTTCAGGTCTTAATACAAGGCTATAGCGCAACTAGCGGTGGTTCGGATGGAATTATTCCTCAGGCCATCGCCTGAAGAATACTTGCATAGCTCTGCCTTTAAAGTGGAATATTTTAATGGAGATACTTAAGTCGTATACTTTAAACAAAAGACTGTTTCTATTTCAGATTGAATTTTAAAATGAATCCTATAATCAGCTGCTTGCAGAATGCCTTCAGAAGGGCAGAAGTAAGGGGTGGGGAACTCAGGAGGAGGAAGGTTGCCTTTTTCCATTCTTTCTTCAGTTGCCATTCCTCTCTTCACTTGCTTTCATCTACACGCCTTCTTTTATTTGTGTTTTGACTACCATGGTATAGTTTGCCTTGAGCTGTGCCTCTCCATATGTCAACGGCCAAGCTTGTTTCAGAATTCCCCTTAATTTAGTTTTGACTAAAAAAAAAATACCCTGTAATATGCTACAGTCACAGGCCTAGGTGAGACAGTTAAGATTGCCTAGCTGTTTTCTTAGAAGGTTAAAAAAGATGGGTATTCCTGGAAACCCTCATATGTCATGCTGAGGAGCAAATGAAGGAATCTAGTCTGTGCTTGATGTTCTTTCGATACTGTTTCACAAATCATTACTATAACTCTTTGTCCTCACATAGTTTCAAAAGCCATTTACATTGTGAATCAAAACTTGTCATTGTAAAACACTTAATTATAGTTAAACACTGGGGTGGCTAAACTGATGCTAAATTACCTTTTTATGTGTAACTGCTTTGTCTTGTCAAGATTTTTTATTACTGGGTTTGGGCAGAATTTAGTCACCGTCTATTTGTGGCTCAAGGAAAAATCTGATATCCCTGTTAGTGTGAGGGTTCCCTTGCACCAGGGAATGATAATTTCAGAGCTCAGCTAGCTTTTCTTGCCTGTTCCTTAGACAAATTACCCCGAATTTGTCATACGTGTAAGTCTTCTACAGAGTTTGTGGCTTAATTCTTTGGGGCCTATTGTAGGGATATTTATACACCTAGTATATAGGATTCTGAAATCCTTGCTTTTTTTACCCAGTAGCTTGAGAAATACACGGGCTAAGTAAGAATTCCAAAGCAGCTTGCATTCTCCTGCCTGCTTCTTCAGTATGGAGTGCTTTTTAAAGTCTTAAAACTGTTATTCTACAGTTTGCGTTTTATTGTCTGAAACTTTGCAGTTTCTATACTTTGTTTCAAGTGTGGGTATCAAGTTTATATGAAGTTGCTGATTTGAAGTGGTACAGGTTAAACAGTTGATTTAAATTATCAGTTATTGTAAGTGGTAGACATAGAGATTTTTGTTGAAAGGTTGATTCTCCTCAATTTGTAACCCTTAAAATATAGATTTGCAACTAGATACAGCTTTTACATTATATTTGGTTTTTCCTTCTGACTGTCCGTAAAAATGTACTGTATTCACATTTAAACAACTTTACAGCTTGTTAAACAATTACTTAGATTTCTAATTTTTTACATTATGACGGTAGAAATGCTGACTGGTATTTGTTCCTTTTTTTTTCCCCCTCACTTTGTGTCAAACTGCATTTTGATAGTAATGAAATGCAACACTTTAAAGTTACAAGTTATGTAAAATTATGCTGAATGTGCTGCATACATATGCAAAAAGTTAACAAATGTTATTAATTTAAAATTAACTGATTAAATAAATGAGATATCTTCTGTAGATAGCGAGTTGTGCAGAGGTTTCTGGTCATTGTCCTTTCTTATACCAAAACAAGTAGGTTTCAGGCTGTCATTTCATGGTCGCTCTGTGTTGATGCTGCGGTCCTGAAAAAAAACAACAAAAAAAACCCCAGTTGTCCTTGCTCCAACACTGCTCCTCACCCTGGCTGAAGAAAATACTCCTGAGTTAAACGTAACCAGGTAGTGCTAGGTTATGCAAAATTCAAATCATGATCAGTTATGGCATCATCCTCTCACAGCCTGGTTCTTACTTCTTTGCTAGGAAAGAATAAAGCTCCTAATTTGTTCATTAGTATTGAATTAATTGCAAATTAATTAAAGAGCAATTGCTGTTAAATGGAATAAACCAAATATTCGTAGTACCTGCAAAAAAAGCTATCAGCATTGCAAGGGAATTTTATCAGTTCAGCACAAACGGATTCTACGTGCTTCGTGGTAATTCTAGATTTATGGCCCAGTTCTCTTTAAAACTGCTTGGCAGTCTCTTAACGATAAATAATAGTACATTTAGGACTCAACATATGTTGCCATAATTTCAAATGTAACTAGAAGTACATTTTTCCTTTAACTGCAAATTGTTATTTATCTTATTTACTCACCTGAATTAGGCTCTTGCACTATAAAAGATTGTCCCCTTTTTCCTGTTCTAAGACCTTTCTCCAACATCCTCACCGTTTTCCTTACCGTTGGTATTTTCTGGTGTCCTTCTCTCTCTGTTTGGAATTTCTTCTCAAAATGCCACCTTTTATTCAACTTGTGAATTTAGCTGCTTATGCTAAGACGTGTCTGCTCTGCTGACAGCGGCCTCTAAACTTGGACTAGCAGCCAAGCCAGATGCCCCCGGATCTGTTTCTGAGGTGCCTCCCCCAAAATGAAAAGTCTTACTGCACAGACTTACTGCACCTTACAAGCTGAAGTGCGATACCGTGGAAATACGGCTGTATGGTTCCTGGACCGAAACGTTGCAGGGTCACAGGGAGCCACGTTTTTCGCCGTTGATTTAGGAAGCTGTGTCTCCACTTGCTCAAGGAGTTGCGCTTTGTTTTGCAGGGCGAATGTGCCAACTAGCTGTCATGGGGTTTATCTGTCTCAGATGTATACTGTTCACCAGCAGTTTCCGCCTGATAGTGTTTTGCTGTTCTCCCAGCCTCTAGTTGTGACAACGCTTTGAGAGGGTTTGCAACGGCTGAGGTAAAAGTGTTCGGTGGTACCTTCACCTCGGCAGAACCTGACGTTCAAATGGAAAACGTCCATCTCCCAAAATCCCTTTCAGGGACTCCTATCAAAGTACCCTGGGCTCTCATTTCAAATAAATGATAGATGGGTTAAGCTGAAAAAAAACCCAAAAAAACCTCTATGCCAAGCAAAATTGAAGCACTTGTCCCAGAGAAAGAGCCTGCAATTGATCCACTCCCATGCAAACACGAACGGTGCTTTTCTTCCTTGTAAAGTGCTGTGGGGTTTATTAACATGGTGAGAGAATTGGATATGATTCCCGGGGCTCCAGATGGCACCTGCCAGATGGGAGCTCATATTCTTATGTCTAAAGATGCTGGCGTTGATGGCCTGGTGTTTGAGAGTGCAATAACCTTTTGTGATGGATTTTCTTACTAGATAATGGGTTTAGTAAGTGGTCAAGTACTTCCATTCATTGCAGCATCCGCAAAATGATTTTAATCTGCTGAAAAGATAGCCGTTCTGGGTATGGTATTGGATGGCAGGGTTTGGTCTGTTTCCTTGGTCAAAGGTACAAATCCCTCAGATTTGCGAGACCAGCAGAGCCATCATTGGCTTCTATGTCCGATTCCTCCTTCCCAAAAATGGTTTTCTTATTCAGGTGCACTGCTCTGCACAGAGTTCCCATTGGAAATACGTATGTATTTTTGCTTCAAAATCTTTGTCAAAAAACACTGGGCCTTGTTGCCTGGCTCTTTATAAGCAGAGTCAACAATCGGGAAATTCTGTCTTTTTATAAAGAAAAGGCATGTTAAAGAAAGTTGGAATCATAAAATCAAGGAATCATTTAGGTTGGAAGAGACCTTTAAGATCATCGAGTCCAACCATTAACCTAACACTGCCAAGTCCACCACTAAACCATGTCCCTGAGCACCACATCTACACGTCTTTTAAATACCTCCAGGGATGGTGACTCTACCACTTCCCTGGGCAGCCTGTTCTAGTCCTTGAAAACCCCTTCAGTGAAGAAATGTTTCCTAATGTCCAATCTAAACCTCCCCTGGTGCAACTTGAGGCCGTTTCCTCTTGTCCTGTCGCCTATTACTTGGGAGAAAAGACCTGACCCCCACCTTGCTACAACCTCCTTTCAGGTAGTTGTAGAGCGCGATGAGGTCTCCCCTCAGCCTCCTTTTCTCCAGGCTAAACAACCCCAGTTCCCTCAGCCGCTCCTCAGAGGACTTGTGCTCTAGACCCTTCACCAGCTTCGCTGCCCTTCTCTGGACGCGCACCAGCACCTCAATGTCTTTCTTGTAGTGAGGGGCCCAGAACCGAACACAGTACTCGAGGTGCGGCCTCACCAGTGCCGAGTACAGGGGGACGATCACCTCCCTACTCCTGCTGGCCACACTATTTTTGATACAGGCCAGGATGCTGTTGGCCTTCTTGGCCACCTGGGCACACTGCTGGCTCACATTCAGCCGGCTGTTGATCAACACCCCCAGGTCCTTTTCCACTGGGCAGCTTTCCAGCCACTCCCCCCCAAGCCTGTAGCGTTGCCTGGGGTTGTTGTGACCCAAGTGCAGGACCCGGCACTTGGCCTTGTTGAACCTCATACAGTTGGCCTCGGCCCATCGATCCAGCCTGTCCAGGTCCCGCTGTAGCGCCTGCCTGCCCTCCAGCAGATCAACACTCCCGCCCAACTTGCTGTTGTCTGCAAACTTACTGAGGGTGCACTCGATCCCCTTGTCCAGATCATTGATAAAGATATTAAACAGAACTGGCCCCACTACTGAGCCCTGGGGAACTCCACTTGTGACCGGCCGCCAACTGGAGTTAACTCCATTCACCACAACTCTTTGGGCCCGGCCATCCAGCCAGTTTCTTACCCAGCAAAGAGCACACCCATCCAAGCCATGAGCAGCCAGTTTCTCCAGGAGAATGCTGTGGGAAATGGTGTCAAAGGCTTTACTAAAGTCTAGGTAGACAACATCCACAGCCTTTCCCTCATCCACTAAGTGGGTCACCTTGTCATAGAAGGAGATCAGGTTAGTCAAGCAGGACCTGCCTTTCATAAACCCATGCTGACTGGGCCTGATCACCTGGTTGTCCTGTACGTGCCGCATGATGGCACGCGAGATGACCTGCTCCGTAACCTTCCCCAGCACCGAGGTCAGACTGACAGGCCTGTAGTTCCCTGGATCCTCCTTCTGGCCCTTCTGCAGATGGGCGTCACGTTGCCAGCCTCCAGTGAAGTGGGACTTCCCAGTTAGCCAGGACTGTTGATAAATGATGAAGAGTGGCTTGGGGAGCACATCTGCCAGCCCCCTCAGCACCCTTGGGTGGATCCCATCCGGCCCCATAGACTTGTGTGTGTCTAGGTGGTGTAGCAGGTCACTGACCATTTCCCCTTGGATTATGGGGGCTTCCTTCTGCTCCCTGACCCTGTCTTCCAGCTCAGGGGGCTGGGTACCCCGAGAACAACTGGTCTTACTATTAAAGACAGAGGCAAAGAAGGCATTAAGTACCTCAGCCTTTTCCTCATCCTTTGTCACGGTGTTTCCCCCCTGCATCCAGCAAAGGACAGAGATTCTCCTTCACCCTCCTTTTGTTGCTAATGTATTTATAGAAATATTTTTTATTGTCTTTTACCACAGTAGCCAGATTAAGTTCTAGTTGGGCTTTGGCCCTTCTCATTTTCTCCCTGTGTAACCTCATGACATCCTTGCAGTCCTCCTGAGTTGCCTGCCCCTTCTTCCAAAGGTTATAAACTCTCCTTTTTTTTTCCTGACTTCCAGCCAAAGCTCTCTGTTCAGTACGGCTGGTCTTCCCCACCAGCTCATCTTTTGGCACATGGGGACGGCCTGCTTTTATCCAAGGAATTTTTACAAAATAATCCTAAAGATAGTTCTAATCTCAAAATAGGCTGTGGAGACTTCATGCAACATAGTGTCACACGGATTCTAAGTGGAGCACCATTGCCCATCCAGAGCAAAGATGAATTATGTCTATTTGGATGGAAGGTGAGCAAATCTCCGCCTTGTTCCCAACGTGAAGGTACTTTAAATTCCAGAATTGAGAATATTTGTTTGCACACCTAAAGGCACATGTCTGCTCTGAGAATTCATAATGACAAGATGATGGTGGTAATTTTTTTTTTTTTTTTTTTTTTTTTTGCTTCTCAATCATTTCTAGATTGAATGCTTTCCATCAGAAATGGTCTCTTTCTGCTAATGCCTCTGCTGGGTACTGTGGCACCGAGCCACTTCCTTTTCTTTTCCCGTTGTCTTCTTCATTAGCCCAATATTTTTTCTTGGGCCTGAGATCCAAGACTCAGAATTGGTTTAACTTGTTAGAGCTCTTTATTTGTAGGAGTTTTTACAGACTGAAAGACAACCTTGGTTATGTTTCTCATTATTTTTATTTTTATTTTGAGTATCAGCTGACCTGCTCCTGATGAAGCAGAACTGTAGGTTTCATTCATGCGTGGTAAAAGATGTATTCCTTTTTTTGTTTCCTGCAGTGGTTTGGTATTTTGTGATGATGCATATAGAGGCAGCTGTTCACAGACACAGCATGGATATTGAAGCAAATTGATACTCTGCGTGAACATTTTTCATACTGGAACACCGCTTTTCGGGCTTAACTTCTGAAATTGTTTCTGACAGTATTTCTACCTGAAGGGAGAAGAACAAGGAAGAGAAGCCTCACAGGAGCACACTTCTGCAAGCCACAGCTCGGCTTTTCGCACTCAGCAGATTTAAAACGAGAGTTTATACTTTCTACATGTTCACTCAAGCTGAATCTCCAGACCTTCCAAGGCTCACTTTCCTTGGTTTCATCCCCTTCAGGTGCTTCACAGGACATACTCTCTTGTGGGGGAATTAGTTTCTCTCTGATCAGTATTGGGTACACAGAGTACTCCAAGCAGGAAGGTCTGATAAGGAGCATCATAACAGATTGGTCATAATATATTTAAATGCTGACAAGCTTGTGATTTTCCTTCAATGCCATGATACTTCAGAGTTTATATGCTTCAAGCTTATGTTTTAGTTCTTGCTGTAGAGTTTTTTGGCGGAAGAATATAGGCAGAGGAAATATTCATATCCCAACTTCTCACCAGCTTGACAGGTAAAACCAGGGAATTATAACAATCTCAAAGGGGATGATTTGTAGTAATTTAATGCATTATCTTCATATATCAGTGCATGGCATCAATGTAACACAGATGTTGGCAGGCATGATAAGAAGAGGGGTGGTTTGCATGGTCAGGAAAACAGATGATACCCGAAAACCTCTCTGAAATGTAGCCTATGCTGCAGAAACCTCTGCAAGTCCCTGCTTTTGACATTTGTGATGTGAGTCCGTGGGTAACTATGACAGTGATAGGAGCGCTAGCAGCTCCTGGGGTGTTACAGGCTGTGAAGACTGCTCTTTCTGTAAAGAGGCCGTTGGTACAGGGCTGACATTAAGGCCCATGAATGCACATGCCAGTCAGTGCCAAAGGACACCAGTCCTTCGCCCAGCAGGGCAAAACTCATCTGTACTGCCCTTTACCGAGCACGCAATGCGTTTCTCTAACAAGCAGAAGAGATTTCAGTCCATCGCCTCCTTTCTTCCATGGCCCGGCTCTTCTCCTGCCTAGGTACATCACTATTTCTTGATCCTTTACTTCTGGAGCCCACCCTTCCCTTTCGGTACCAACTCAGGACGTCGCACGAATCAGCAACAAGCTGTCCCTTCACGGCTTCTCCTCTTTCCTGCCTTTGCTTGTGAACAGCTCTTGCAACAGCATTGCTGCTGCAGTTCCCTCCAGCTTCCCTCCCTTCGCCTTGGCTGCAGCTCTGGTGTCTCCAACTGGTGTCCTCAGCATATGCCCTCCATTGGACCTACAGTGCTGCTGTGATGTGAGGGTTTATCTGCACTAACGCAGGAGACAGGTCTAGAGATATATAGATGTAGATGTAGATGTAGATGTAGATGTAGATGTAGATGTAGATGTAAATATAAATACAGAGAGAGAGAGAGAGAGATGTGTGTGGTTGTGTGTGTGCGTATTATTTTTTCCTGGTTGTTTCTAAGAGGTGGTTATGCTTGTTTTGTACCAGGAGTGGGCAGAGGCAGTAGCATTTTCTACTGTTGCTTTCAATGCAAATAATGGTGTTTTGCCTAAAAGAACAGTTTGTTCAGGCAGACACAAAAATTTCCTCGTTTCAGATAGGAACCCAGCTGGGACTGTCTTCTGCAGCCTACAGCAACATCTCCAATAACTCACTCGGTGACTTTCCCTTTTCCCCTGATAGACCACTCAAGAAATAAGCATTATGGGAGAGAGACCAACAATCATTCTGCATTTCAAGGATGTGAACAAACTTGCCAGGGTGATTTGTTGTCAATCTCTAAATCTCTACCCTCTGTACAGTACCCTTAAGTGATATTTAGCTGAGGTTTTTTAAACTATTCTACACAACTGTTGCTTGTTTTTCCTGAGTGTTGCAGGGCAAACCTGCTCAGTCCACGTGGCTTAAACCACATTGGGATCAAAGCGCTTTATTCATCTGTCAACAACATGGAATTAAGCAGCAATCAGTGAAGTGTTGCATTCAAGTAGTAATACAACAGGCAAACCCCCAAACTAGACACATTAACGTTAATAAACACAAGCAAATTTCTAAACACCCTCTGTAACGAACGCAAAAGAGATTTCATAAATGCTACAAGCCTTTCCATTGTGCGAAGCCCTGGTGGGAATTCACCTGTACCGCTATGGACATTTCTCATTACTCAGGTTCAAGAAAGATAAATTCTGTCTAGGATGAAGGCAAGCAAATACTAAGCAGTTGATTGGGGACATAGAGGGCCTACGGAAGAAGACAACTAGAAGGAGCAAGACAAAGGCTGGGAGGGCTGCCATCACTTTCAAGAAAGATAACAAGGATGAAGGCCAAAGGAGGAAAAGAGCTATTGAAGTGGGAGGAAAAGAGCTATTGAAGTGTGAGGAAAAGAGCTATTGAAGTGCAAGTAAAAATATGGTCAAGAACACAATTCAGGACTTCTTTCCAAGAAGACGACCTCACCATAAGCAGTGTAGTAGCAAATGCCACGTGGTGTATTGGTAAGGAATGGTGAGGAAATCCTGCATGCTCTCTATGCCTCTGCAAAGTTCATGCAGAGGGAACCGAACCCCTTTCTTTCACCTCTGGCATCACCACAATCAAATTAATGTATATAGTATAAATGCCCTTATTTACATAGTCTGAACATACAGATTAATTTACAGGGATGCCCAGCAGCTGTGCCCAGCGCATGGCCACCAAGGGCAGGGACAGCCCCCTGGCCTCCTGGGCACAGGGACTGCCTCGGGGCCAGCACCCCAGAGGCCTTCCTCCGAAGGATGTTGGGTGGAGGGGCAGCGGGCAGGGCTGTGGCGGGCGGGGCTGTGCATGGGGGCCCTGTCACCCCCATGTCACAGTGCCAGCACCTGGCAACGCAGCAGTCATAATGCCCTGGCACGGGATAAAAGGGGCACCCGCCCGTGTCCCACTGCCAGCCTGCCCGGCTTCGCCACTGGGACAGAGCTGGCCTGGGGGCAGCCTGAAGACACGTGAGAGGAACTCCTTGAGGACGTGGTGGAATCACTTGGACGGGGCTGAGGGAGGAAGACTTGAGGCTGGACGAGGCTGCTGGAGGTTCTCCACTGCAATTCCAGCTCCCAGTGGGGCCACATTCAAAGCTCATCTGACGGACTGAAATCCTGCTTTAGCCTTTGGGGAACAGAGGCAAGCGCCTCAGGAGATGAGAAGAACCACCAACCCCTGGAAGTGCCCAAGGCTATCAGGTTTCTTCAGCTGGATACCAGCGGCAAGACCAAGGAATGCATTTTTAGGCACTTGGGAAGTGCTGCAGAGCTCGCCATCCTCATCCCCTGCAGAGCCAGTGGCAGCAGCCGTAAGAAATGGATGCACAGACGTCCCAGCGCCCTCCCCCAG